>JALAZF010000003.1:37152500-38352500 GCA_022829125.1 Lathyrus tuberosus | reverse complement strand
ATATGAATAATATGAATAGTAATATAATATGAACAATAATATAATCAAGATAATATGAACAAGAGATTAAAGTTGACATAAAAAAAATTGATCTCGTCTTAATCACAAACTTTCGTCGATTAATCGAAGGTAACCTATCACGATCTCAGAGTATAGAAAGAGATCTCGATGATCACTCACTACAGATTTGAAATAATGAAAGTTAATCGCTTCAACAATCAACATTCGTGAATAGAAAGACTTCATCGATCGAAAATGAGAAAATAGAAGAAGATACTAGAAAATGAAATGGAAATAGAAAATAAATCAAAGTGGTCTCGTCTTAATCAAGATTTAATCGAGAAATCGATAATCAACGATTTTTGACCTTCATTGACCAAAAGTGGAAACAAAAGAATATAGATCGAAATAGACATAAAAATCGGAAAACTAAGAAAGGTCTCATCTTTACTAAGATTTTAAATCGAAAAATCGATAATCTTTAGTATTCGATTTTCATTGACCCAAAAATGAATAAAAATGAAATAAAAATAATAGAAATGGAATAAAATCGAAAAAACTAAGAAAGGTCTCATCTTTACTAAGATTTTAAATCGAAAAATCGATAATCTTTAGTATTTGATTTTCATTGACCAGAAAATGGATAAATACAAAAAAAATCAAAAGAGGAAATAAATAAAAAAAAGGGAGGCCTCATATAGATCAAGACTTGGAATCAATTATAAGAAAATCAATTAAATCATGATGTTGTTATATCATTGGCCCCATAAATAGAAAAAGAAATGTGAAATAAAATTGAAATTATAAGAATCATACAACATATTGACATTAAAAGGTTCACCATATTAAAAAAATAAATTTCTAAAAATCTAGAAAATCAACAAAACATAAGATGATATTAAAAGAAAATTAACAAAAAAAATGGTAGGAAGAGCAAGGTCTTAAGGTGGTGTATAAAATAGAAATCCTATGGGCTTCCTGAGCCCATCATCCTTTATACAAACAAGCCAATTCCTTTTAAAACACTAAAAAAAACAAAGGGTTAAAGGGGCGTATGGATCCAGGGGTGGGGGTAAAAAGAAATGGTGGATCATATGGGCTTTGTGAAGCCCATCACCTCCCAACAAGCTCGGTTCTACGAAATAAACAAAAAGCACCAGGTTTTCCTTTTTGAAAAAAAACAACATCAAAAACCAACACAAAGAACAAGGCACCGCTAGCATAATATAGGGTCGCCAACACTGCCTGTTTTCCCATTTTAAAACAACCTTAAGTCATTTTCACAGAAGCGAATTAATAAAAAAAACATTTAGGATGGTTCATCATTATCGCTTCGTTCAAAGGGAAAAAAAAAAGAAAAAGTTAAGGCATCAGGATCCCTTTCCTATTTCACCTACACGCTTGAGAAAGAACCAAAAACAAGAACGACGCTACATCAGATTTTCCAACCTTCACTCCTCCGCGTGAACTCGTCCTCTTCATCTCGCTCAGATCATTTGCGTTTTCAACTTCAATCGCTTATGAGTCATTTCAGGTTTGCTTGGGTTTCGATTTTATGTTTTGGTTGTGAGTTTATTCAAATAATTTCTCTCTTCATCTCTCTCTTTTTTCTGGTTTCACCTCTCTGTTTCTACGATTTATGGTTTTTGTGATTCGAAAGGGTTCGTGAATGAGTTATGGGTTTTGTTGTGGGTTTGGAGTGATTTGTGGTTGTAACAAATTTGATGGAGTTGTTGTTTGAATGATTAAGGTTTAGTTTCGGATGGAAGAGGAATGGTTGGGTTCGATTGGTTGTTGGGTTCTGGAAGTTTGAAGGGTTGTTTAGGTTTTGAAGAAAGGTTCGGGGTGAAGAGACTTAGGTGCAGATTTGGGGCGGCTAGGGTTTGATTTATAGGAGGAGAGAAGGGTGATTTGGGAAAGATTGAGAGGAATTTGTGAGCTGGAAATTCTGATATGGTGTCGTACGAACTGGTGACGGTTTTGTCGTGTTGTTGTGCAGGTCAAGTGTGTGTATGAGCATATGCCACAAGTGTTTTTGGAACAGATATGAGTCCGCTGCGTGGGATCCCTTTTTTCATGGTTTATCTTGCTTATCATTGTAAATCATCTTCATTGCGTGGTGCATTGTGCAATTCTGTAACGGTGCCTGATGTAATTTTAAACCTGTGTAAATTTATGCAAAACAATTCTAGTTTGAGCCCATGGTGCCAGTATGTTGTGTTATTGGCTTGTGATACTTTAAATGACAATTTAATGTTTGGTTTGGTTGAGCAACATGTAATGATAGTTTGCTGATTATTTGGGTTCTAAAGTTTTCTTTTCTTTAACACATGCTGGGTAACATAATTACCATAATAGAGAGAACAAACTAACCCCAATATTTTATCCATAATAAACTAACTCTGAACTTCATTTATTCAATGTCCCACAACTCTTTGATTGACTTGACAACCATAAGGATGCATTGGCAAATTAACAGCTTGACCATGAAAGGAAGATATTTCAAAGCCATTTTTGAGTGGGCACCTATTTAAGACATTTATGTACTATACAATTCCATTGCGAACAAGTTGCAACGTATTGAAGAATGCAGGTGCCTGAGACTTGCATAGTAATGCGATTTTTTTTACGGCATATGGCTTGATGGTTGGTTTCTTTGAAATCCTTTGCTTGGCCATGTCATTGGATACCACCATTCGGTCCTCATTTATTCTCTTTTTGCAATTTTTTGTAGTAATGAGCTGGTAACAAACAATTGATCATTTACACACCTTTATAGAATTTTTGGACTTTAAAATCATAGTGAAAAAAAAATGACATAGCTTTGAACCAATATCATTAACTGCTCCTCAAAATTTGCTCGCATTTGTAACAAACTTGGATTGTTTTTACTGTTTTGAACTTGTTCGAACCAGTTGCTCAAATTAGTCATTGACATATGAAATAGTACAGGAATCCCTAATCCCTTTTGTATTTGAAAGTGAACTAGAACTTGGCCTTGGAATGAATCCGCCACTTTGTCATCATACAAGCCCTGAATCATGGCCTTGATCTTGACATAAACCTTTGTCTGATTGACAGATCAAGTGAAAACCATTGAACTTCATTCCATACTGCACATACCGTTGACTTGATAGTTTTGCCTGAGATTTGATTCAACCTAGCAACACCTTGAGTCGAGTAACATATTTTTGGGTTTTTGAATAATAGTTAGTGGATGGATGTACAGATGAAAATATGTACAGGTAGGACAAATTTGGGGTATGACAAGTTGCCATTCACTATTACAGCCAAAACAAACTTGCTCTACTATAAATAGAGCTCATTTGTGTTCAGTTTGAGTACACCAAAGCACTACAACACTTGCTTTCCTCAAAATCTCTTTCTCTAGGCAAAAATACCTTCTTTAGCAAGGTAACTCTGAGTTTTTGAGTTAGAGAGCAATTCCACCACAGCTTATGATCCAAACACATCCAATTTGTCATATCTAAGCTGTCCAAACTCTCACAAGTGACCTGTAACACCAAAATCACAAAGTCACCTCTCAAAACCTCAAAATTGGCCTTTTGGTGCATTTTTCAAGCCATGTCTTGATTCAGCCACTTTCCAAACCAGATAAAACCTCAGATACACTCCAAATATAATCCTTGAACTATCCCAAATGATTCCACACATCTGGAACACCATTTGAGAGAGTTGCTATTTTGGCCACTTTTGCCCCTTTTGCAAGAAAGAGCTCAAACTTGTTCCTGAGGTTTCCAGCTGATTCCAACCATCCTAAAAGCTTCTAAGAGATCATTTGAGGGTGTCCAAAGCATCAAATCATTTCTGGAATAAGAGGCTTGGCAGATTGCACAAAAGCTCCAAAAAGAGGTAAGCATCACAACTTGGATTCTTTGAATCATGCTTTCTTTTGATGTCCACTGATCATGCATATCTTATACATGTTATATGTGTTGTGTTTGCACCAATTTATCATGTGATTCATGCTTGTACCAAGAGATGGCATGGAAAATGCAAATCATGGCCTATTTCAAAACCATTATCGGGTTTTTCAATAGGAGCATGATCTGAAAAAAAACACCACCACCATTGGATTCCTTGTGAAATTCTAGGCAGGATAGACCTAAATTTTGTCCCAATCCATGGAAAAATGAGAAAGTTATGGCCTTCACATTTTCAACCAAAATCTTGCCTTGCCTTGCCTTGCCTTGGGCCAGGCCAAAAACAAGGCAAGCCTTGTATATTTGTGGTTGTGTTTCAATCAACGGATGTATCACCACCCCAGTGGTAAGGCGCACGCCCTATACACAAGAGGTTTGGGGTTCGAATCCCCCTCACCCCAGATCCTCTTTTTTGCTATTTTTTCCACTTTTTATTGTTTTTCTTATTATTTTTTAATGATTTGAAAAATTAATAACTCCCTCAATATTAATTATTTTTGATTGGTTCTTTTTACAAAAAATCACAAAAATGTTGAAACATTTTATTCCACAAAAAAATTAGATTTATATTATTTATTTAATATAATTAGTATTTTTGTGAATAAATTCATTTTAATTGTTTTTAAACATTTAAAAGTGAATATTTACCTTGAAAATCAAAACCAAATGAGTTCTAAATCATCTTGTGATTAAAACCTAATTTTTCAAACCTTAAAAAAAATAAAAAATGGTTTATTCAAACTTATTTGGTATTTTTATCATTTTATTTGATTTTCTTTAAATATTTACTTTTAAAGGAAAACAAAATTAGGGTTTCTTTGATTTTCACCCTCACAAATCTTTTTCAAACATCTTTGGGCCTCTAATAGAGTGTAAGACCCAACCCCATTTGAAAACAAAAATGATTTGGCCCTCAGATGTTGTATAAGACCCACTGTGTTTTCAAAAAACCCTCGGCGCGATCGCCGTTTTTAAACAAATAACCCTGGGATTCTCCTTGAGTTGTAAGTCTCATCTCTTGTACAAAAATAACTCTTTGGGCCTCTAATAAAGTGTAATACCCAATCCCTCTTTGAAAACCAAAATTGTTTGGGCCTCAAATATTGTATAAGTCCCGCTGTATTTCAAAAGGTCGGCGTGGTTATCGTCCGTTTAAAATAAATCATTTGGGTCTCTCCTCGAGTTATAAGACCCATTCAAAACCTTTTGGGCCTCTAATAGAGTGTAATACCCAATCCCCTTTTAACCAAAACCTTTTTGGGCCTCAGATATTGTATAAGTCCCTCTGCGTTAAAAGAAAATCTTGGCGCGATCACCCGTTCAAAAATCAAACCTTGGGCCTCTCCTTGAGCTGTAAGCCCCACCACTTGTACAAAAACAAACCTTTTGGGCCTCTTGAGAGAGTGTAAGACCCATCCCTTTGTACAGAAAACCTTTTTGGGCCCCAGTCACTTGTATAAGTCCCTTTGTATAAATTCAAACAACAGTGCAATCACTGATAAAACCTTGGGCCTCTCCTTGAGCTATAAGCCCCAACAATCTTTTCAAAGCACTTTCTCTTTTGATTTTGAATATAATATTGTTATCAAAGCTTTCTTTGTTGAACAACTAATCAAACAGCATGGAAGCTCTACAACCGAGTAAGTGTTTACCCGTTTTCTTTATCCGCTTTCATATATATATATATATATATATAACTGCATTATGGGGCTGCTCACTGTAAGTCTTCTTTCACAAACTTTTATATACTTGTCCAATATCAACTGTGTAATACTAGTATAGTTATTTAGAGTTTTCCCCGGCAACTACGTCTAGCACTAGGTAAAGCCCTGTTGGTCACTCTTAAAAATAGTCAAAACTAGATCCCCATAGGATTACCAGGCACAGTCTTCCCTCCTCTTGGGGTTAAACAATATGGAGACGTGAAAGACAGCATTCCCTGTGAACCCTTTCTCATACTGTCACCCTTAGACATTGTCAAAGAAACTCTACTCCCCAGAGATGATCTTTTCTCCGTGAATGGCATCTCTTGAGTTTCTTCCAAATTCTCAGACTTTCCTGGCTTGATCTATTCTCGGTGAATGGCATGTCTTGAACTTCCTGGGGTTTGGGGACCCACAGGCTTCCTAAAAGCATCCCCGCCTCCTCTTGGGCATTGTACAAGGACCCTTCGGCTTCTTAAAAGCTCTCATGCCTTCTCTTGGGCTTAGTACAAGGACCCAGAGACCTCTACAGGTATAGGAACAGAACCTAGTCATCAATTTGCTAGAGCTGTCTTTCTGAGTCAAGTGTCAGACCAGTTAATGGGTTGACCTTCATCCCTTAAACATTCCAGCCTTCTCTTGGGCATCATACAAATATCGTTCACTATCTGAGAATCGATTTCTCTAAACACCAGTAGACTTGGACAGTCTCAATACCCTTTGGATTTCCCATTTCCTTAAAGAACAGGAAATAAACCTGATCTTCCGATCAGTACCAAAGTACAACCTTACCTTTAATCAGTCTCTTTATAAGAACTGATTTTCTCTTTTATCCAACACACTGGACTTGTCACTCAAATGAAACAGTCACAGCCTCCTCTTGGGCTTTGTACAATGATTCTCCCCACACACTCTTGTTGAGTATAAAAGACTCTCTTGTTGAGTCAAACCCCTTTAGCCTCCATCTCGGGCTTCGTACGGGATACAAAACACTCTCTTGTTGAGTATAAAAGACTCTCTTGTTGAGTAAAACACCTTTAGCCTCCATCTCGAGCTTCGTACGAGATAGAAAATCACTCTCTTGTTGAGTATAAAAGACTCTCTTGTTGAGTCAATCACTTCTAGCCTCCATCTCGGGCTTCGTACGAGATACAAATCACTCTCTTGTTGAGTATAAAAGACTCTCTTATTGAGTCAATCACCTTTAGCCTCCATCTCGGGCTTCATACGGGATACAAAACACTCTCTTGTTGATTATAAAAGACTCTCTTGTTGAGTCAAACCTTTAGCCTCCGTCTTGGGCTTCGTACAAGACACATAAAAACACCCTCTTGTTGGGCCAATAGCCTCCTCTTAGGCTTTGTATAAAGAAAACCCTGGTTGAGTCAATCAACCTTTTAGCATCAAAGCTTCGTAAAAGACTCTCTTGTTGAGTTAATCAACCCCACAACATACAAACATCAACAACTCCTCTTTAGAGATGACAAATTCTCTCTCAGCCAATCCCTTTAGCTTCACATCTTGGGCTTTGAACAAGATACAAACCACCTTTAGCTTCACGTCTTGGGCTTTGAACAAGATACCTATACTCCCTTTAGCTTCACGTCTTGGGCTTTGAACAAGACACCAAAACAACCTTTTTCCTCCCATAGAATAGGAGGAACTACGATCGCTCTGATTTCATTGTTTCATTAAATGGGAATACGTAGGCATAAGATTGAAAAATCTTAGCGAGCATACTAATAACAAAAACCCAAAATCCCGTACCTCCATACATCAATCAAAAAGCATCAGTCCTAACATCCTACCAATAGCCTAGACTCTGTGTCCTTAATAAAATAACCTAAGAGAGACCCACATCTTAATAGCATCTGTAACCTAACAGACAGCTGTTTAAAATCAGTATGCAAGCAGGGTTAATTTGAGACATCTATTTCCCTTCCTTAATCAGCTCAATAGGATAAAAAATGAATTGAACTTTAGTAACCAAGCAATAGTGATTCAAAACCACAAAAATTGCGCTACAGAAGAATGGCGACCACAGTGGGAGATGCAAGATTTTGTTCTCTTCCCATCTCTTAAGTAGAAACCTTGATGTCACAGAAATGGTGACTCTGCTGGGGAGTCATTGTCTGTATAGGATCATAAGACTAGAGGTCTAGGATGATTAAGACAACTATATATACTGCTTTTCCTAAATGATATCTGTGTTTATTTTTCTGCTAATGGGAATGCGTGTGATGCCGCATGTGGAAAGATTGAGTATACACCTAAGATAGGTGATGGCAATGCGGGTAATCTTGTGGGGAGTGAATCCTAGTTAAGAGTCCCCGATCGACCATCAAACTCAGTGGAGACTCCCTTTGCAGATACATTGCCTATACGACTTCGGTTGTTGAAAGTAGTGTGGTCGACTGGGTTATCTGAGAAGCTAAGGTTTTTAGCAGACTTAAGCCATTTTGTAGTGCGGAAGCTATCAGAAATAGTTGTCACGTGATACTACCCTCATCTGAGATCGTTCTAGGATACATCAGCTCGCTGGCGATCCACTTGCTATTGTCATCCCAAGAGGGGTCAATGATTTTGCGAACAGGTACAAAAAAATCACCAGTATAAACCTTTGGGGGGGGAGGGGGTAGAGCCTTGACTTCATGACACCGACCCTTTGACCCCATGTTTTTTCTATGTTTTTGTGTGCTGCATTCATACATTCATTTAAAAAACATTAAAACAGAAAAAATCTTCTCTTCTAGTCTCTCTTTTTCAAATTTATACTAAGACAATGATTGCAAATGTCAGAGAAAGGAGATTGTGCTAATGGATTTTGGTAGAAGTAAAACTCATAAGTACACCTTCAAGGTTCCAAAGTTAGAGGATTTAAGAGGTTTGCCGAGAATGATCACCAACCACGAGGCTTTTAGAGCTAAATATGGAGGACTGCTGTCCTTGTTAAGGGTCCATGTAATTGAAGGAATCCTGTCCACACTAATCCAGTTCTACGATCCGGTTTATCACTGTTTCACATTCCCGGATTATCAGCTAACACCAACGCTGGAGGAATACTCTCACTTGACTGATCTACATATCACTGATCTAGCTCCCTTTTCTGGACTAGAAGAAATTCCAAAGGATCAAACCATTGCAAGAGCAATTTATTTGGACGAGTCAGAAGTCAGGACTCACATGACCACTAAGGGTGGCATCCAAGGTTTTCCAGCCCAGTTCTTGACAAAGAAAGCCCTGTACTTTGCTAGTATAGGGAACGTGGCCGCTTTCGAGAGCATCTTTGTTTTGCTCACCTACGAGTTATTTTTGTTTCCCAACATCGATAACTTCGTAGACATTAATGCCATTAAGATTTTTCTGATCGGAAACCCTGCACCAACCTTACTCGCAGATGCGTATCATTCGGTACACTTAAGGAATTTATACAGCGGAGGAATGATCACGTGTTATGTACCCTTGCTTTACAAATGGTTCACTTCCCATTTGCCCAAGTCTGCTGCATTTTGGGATTAAAAGAATACTTTACGTTGGTCGCAGAGAATCATGTCTCTTACCAACTCAGACATCGATTGATACAACCGAATCTATGACGGGATCAGGATCATTGACCGTTGTGGAAATTTCCCAAATGTACCCCTTATAGGAACTAAGGGAGGAATCAATTATCACCTAATTTTAGTTCGTCGTCAATTTGGATACCCAATGAGGCATGTCCCGCGCAATGCTCATCTGGAAGGTCTTTTCTTCAAGGAAGGAGAAAATGACAGGGCACTAAAGACCGAAATAGTGCATGCCTGGAAACACGTTCATAGGAAAGGACGAGAGTCTCTAGGAAAACCGGACTGTGTCTCGGTGGAGCCTCATCTCCATTGGGTACAAACTAGAGCTCTCAAGCTGAGGATGCCTTACCCTCATCAGGAAGTTCTTCCATTAAGGGACTCTACCCTTTATTTTATGTCTGAGACAGAAAAGCTTCAAGTTACTCTCAGGAAAGTTCAACAGGAGAAGAGGTCTTGGAGGAACAAGTACCGTATTCTCAATGTGGAGTGTAGGAAAATACAGCAGCTACTAAGAGAAAAAGATGCTCTAATTGAAATTTTAGAGCAACATGCTGTAGAAAATCAGGATGACCAAAGGAATTTGCTCGCTCCTTTCACTTGGCAAAGGAATGACAACCCGACAACGGCCCAAGAGCCCCGGTCAAAGAAAAGGAAAGCACCAGAACCAGCACCTGAGCTCTCCTCAGAGAGGACTCAGGATCCATTAGTCTAGATTTCCTTTTTCAGCACTTTGTAATCTACTGTATCTCCGTTTCCGCAATCCTTTGAATTCAATAAAATGGGGTTTCCCCACTGTTTGATATTTGTGATCTAATTGTCGAAGTTTGCTTTGATTAAACAAAAACATACAATTAATATAATCATTGTATATCATTCATCATTCTCGCGTAAACGCATTCTTCTTACCTACGAATTTACGTTTGTGTCTCGATTCTAGAGTCAAACTGTCTCATTCGTACAATACTCGGGCTAATCATCAAAAAAAGATGGATGATCTCGAGGAAGAGAATAGAGAGTTGACAGAAGAATTCGACACTCTGAAAGAGGATCTGAGAAAGCTTCATAACGACATGCAAGCTCTAGCAGAAGCTCAGATGCAACAACAATGGAATGTGATCTCAGATATCACATCAACGCCTATAGTGGAGAAGTATGATCCTAGGTACAAAATGCCGAAAGATTGTCCCTGGGGCATGCCACCCAACTATATCCCAGTAGGATATATTCCGCCGATCACTGAAGATCCGAAAACTTCAGCAGGAGCCGCTGGGCCTGAAGGTTACAAACTTTGGGAAAGCGAAGATGCCAGGGGCATGACAGCAACTCCTGAAGGTTACAAACTTCGGGAGGCACCGAGAGTCTCGGCCATAATGAATATACCACCGCCCGTGGTGCACACTGTCCCGGAAGGACAGATTCCACCGATACCTTCTGGTGGAAACGAAAACATGTTTGACAGAATGAATGAGTTCCAGGAACAGTTCCTGGAAATGCAGAAAGAACTGCAAGCCCTTCACGGTCAGGATCTATTTGGAAAGGACGCCGCAGACCTCTATTTAGTCCCCAATGTGAAAGTTCCACACAAGTTCCAAGTACCCGACTTTGAAAAGTACAAGGGTAACTCTTGCCTTCAGAGCCATTTAGTGATGTACGCTTGGCGAATGTCAGCTCAGACGAAGAACTAGGAGCTACTAATTCACTACTTTCAGGATAGTTTAACCGATGCCGCATTAAAATGGTACATGAATTTAAACCGTGCCATGATCGGCACATTCAGAGATCTGGGCGCTGCCTTCGTTCAACAATATAAATACAATCTAGACATGGCACTGGACAGAGATCAACTCAGATCGATGTCACAAAAGGACAAGGAAACCTTTAAAGAATACGTTCAGAGATGGCGTGAAATTGCCATTCAGATTTCTCCACCTCTTGAGGAAAAGAGATGACAAAGATCTTCTTGAAAACCTTAAGCTCATTTTACTACGACAGAATGGTTGCCAGTGCGCCCAGTGACTTCACCGAGATAGTGGGCATGGGAGTTCGTCTTGAGGAAGTTGTCCGAGAAGGACGCCTAGTTAAAGACGCTGGATCATCAAGTAGTACAAAATGATACAGTAGCGCTCTCCCTAAGAAAAAAGAGCAGGATATTGGGAATATCTCTCTCGGAAAGCAAAGGAGAAGTTACCAACCAGTAGCGGCGGTAACTCTTACTATTAACCATGCGCCTGTTCCTACGTATCAACCTCAGGTTGCGCAGAGCCAACCTAATCAACAGCAATATCAGCAAAGGACACAACAGCCTCTTCAGCAGGATCGTCCTCCATATAACAAAAACCGTACAACTCGACCTCCAGGGTTTGATCCTATACCCATGTTGTACGCAGAACTGTTTCCATTACTACGGGTCAAGGGGCATGTCCAAACCAGGTCTCCTCTTACAGTACCAAAAAATCCGCCTATTTGGTTTAAAACGGATCAGACTTGTCCTTACCATCAAGGAGGACCAGGGCATAACATAGAAAACTGTCTCAGTTTCAAATTCGACGTACAAAAGTTTGTTAGGAGCGGGGTCTTATCTTTCAAAGATACGAATCCGAATGTTCTCACGAACCCGCTGCCTCAACACGAGAAAGCTGGAGTCAATTTGATAGAGGGAGAGTCTAACGACAGCTATCAAATTCATGATGTACTCTTATTAAGGGCCAACTTGGTCAAGATACACTGTAGACAGAGTGGATATGGCCATGTGCCACCTCATAATTATCACCAGTGTGATATCTGCTCTAAAAACAATCAAGGATGTTCTGTGGTGCAATCAGCTCTACAGGAACAATTGGATCTCAGGTGGATCCAAGAGCATCGATTTCGTGGAGTCAACATGACCTATACAAATTCCAACATCATTCAGAACCACGACATCCGTGCAATGAAAGTTAACTTGGTGGCGATGCACTCAAGGCAAAGCCAGTATCATAATCTGCTGCAGCACGATTATAATTCCTGTCTGACTTGCTCGGTAAACAAACAGGGATGCTCTTTTGTACAAAAGGCCCTCCAGCGTCAGATGGATCTTGGGTGGATCCAGGACTACCATGATAGAAATCCTTATCAGATCAACATGATTCAAATCTTTGATATTGTAATACCCTAATTTTCACCCCTAAGATCCCACATGTCATTTGCATTTTTGCATACCACAAACAAGATCACATATTGGTTCCCTCTTTGATAGGATTGTGCCTTGCAGGGATCTTTGAGTTTGTGTGCGTTTGATTTATTTAATTTGTTTATACTTTACTAACCATTAATTAAAAGCCAAAAAATATTTTGTTTTCTTTCACTAACATTTTCAGGGGAAGAACAGGTTAAAAAATGCCAAAATAACAGTCCTACAGCTCGAATGAATTTTATCTGAGAAAAGTCAAAGTTGATCCGCAATGAATTCAAAAATTATCTGATCAAGAGTTTCCAAGATTTAATGGATTATTATTCAAGAGACTCCAAGGTTCATGTGTTTATTTCCATGCCTTCTTTGACAAACAAGAGAATCGAGCCGGAACCACAACAGTGCAACAAAATGCTCATTTTTCACAAATTTTGCACTGAGTAACCGGTTAGCAGATATGCTGTAATCGGTTACCATCGTGAAAATTTGAAAAATGGTGGCAAATTCAAATTCAGCAATTGGCACCAATCTCAGCCCTTGATCACATTTGGAATATTCTAGGCGACTTCATTTTAAATCCCTACATCACTTTGATCATTTCCCACCATGTACCATCACTAATCACCACTCTTTTGTGATTTCCCTCCAAATTTGAATTCCAATCCTAATTTTGATCATCCAAGCCTAATTCCAAACCACCAAATTTCCAAGCCTAAACTCTATAAATAGAGCCTTCATTTCATTCATTCTACAAGCTTTTGATAGCCAACAAATCCCTTGCAATTTCTCTCCCCAAACCACAAATTCACCACAACTCTTCTTTCTTCTTTTGAAAGTTAGTAAGAATTCACATTGATTCTTGCTTAACTTTGAGCTAAACCTTCATCATTTCTTATTTTTGTTCATCAATCACAGTAGATCAAGGTTTTGGAGTGTAGATCTTGCTGCAATTTAAAGGAATTTTCTGATTTGGAGTGGTAATTCACTTTTTACCATTGTTGAAGCTCCATCTTCATCTTCCATAATGTAGATCCTTTGTTGATCTTGTTTGCTTGATCTTTGGATCTTGCAATTTGTGTTGATTTTTGGTTTTGGCTGTTATTTTACTTTAAATTTCATGCAATTTCAGTTCCATGATCATAAGGTGTTTGTAAAAAGTTTTAGAAATGGATCATGTTGAATTTTGCACATTTTCCTACATTCTGGTGCTGTGTAACCAGTTAGCAGTTATTCTGTAACCGGTTACACTGTGTAAATTTTGAAAAAAACCGTGCTTATTTGAACTAAGTAACCGGTTAGCAGATATGCTGTAACCGGTTACTTCGAAACAGAATGCATATTTTGGCTTGTTTTTGGGACTGTTTTGGTTCCTTTTCCATTTTCTTCCCTTTCCTTTGTTCTTAGCCTTAGATCACATGTTTGTGTGGTTTAATTTGGATTTCTCTTCATCTATTTCTCTTTTCTTTTGATCGATGAAAGTCTAAAAGATCTTGGAATTCCGTTGTTGAATTTCGATCAAGACTAGATCGTTACCACTTTTCTTTTCGTGCGGTATTGCTTTCGGATGACGATTTATATATCGTTCATCTAGCATACATTAGCACAAAGAACTATTGACCGGCCTCATTGTATGGTAATTATTCCATAAATTACTCGGCGATTGCTTAACATAGCGCAATATTTGTCCCGTATCGGAAAATTATCAAGAATGGTTGATTATTTGTCTTATGGTTCAAAACTCATGAAACTTGTTGTTAGGAGGCTTTGGTCTTATCAATCCTCTAATGAATTTCATCAACCTTGACCTAAGTGTGATTATTCACTTGTTATTAATCACTAATACTAACAACTAATTACTAACTTACTAACAATATTTTGTATTAATTTTGTTTATGTTTCCTTCTCGCTCCCATCTCTTTTATTTTTTTTATGCTTCATTTCATATCATGTTTATGCTTCCGCAATTTTTCCTTTGTCCGTTGGACACATGTTTATGCTTATGCCTTTTTTTCACTTTGTCCATTTGGACTCAAAAACATTAATAAAGGCTTAAACCATAAAAAACTTAATTCTCTTCATCTTGGACTATTGGTTACTATCCTATGCTTTGGAGTGATCTCTTTATGGACCTCTTTTGAAGTAATATTGGACTTATGGACCTAGAATTAGGACTTCTTATCCCTTTGCTTGGAGTATTGATCGAAGACTTGGCTCTATTTGGTCAATTTGCTTAAGGATGGAATTCTTTTAATATTGATTTAAAGTGGCTCCATTTTGGTTAGATCCTTCTTTTCCCTAGCTTTTATTTTATGCACTAGGATAGTCACTTCTTCTCCTCCCCATTCTTAAATTTTCAAAATCCTTTCTTTTTATTAAAACCTTCTTGTTTTCAACTTAAAACCGCTTTCATAATAAAACCTTGACTTTTGTCAAATGACTTTTAAAATTTTATTTTCTTTAATAAATGTCAATCTATCTTAACCATACTTTGACCATTTCATGAAAACATAAAAAATATGAAACTCACTCAAATCTTTTGTGCTTTTATGCACTTTTTTTTCTTTTAAACTCTTTTTCATGAGTTTAGACATGATTCGTTTCTTTAAGAAAAATTATTCGTTTAGAAATGACGACTTGTCTTTACACTTAAAAATCAATCAAAACCAACAATTTTTCGATATTTGTACCATGAACTACGGGGTTTTAATCCTACATTGCACATCGTGGGTACGTAGGCATGAGGCGATAAGTCTCTCGAAACACAAAAATCTTAAAAAATAATTCTCCTCTCATCTCCTCAATCTCTTTACAAGCAAACCATTTTCAAACCAAAAAGCGGTAGATATTTCGAAGGGCTCCTATAGAGCACTATAGACGTTTTGGGTGCTAACACCTTCCCATTGCGTAACCAATCCCCCTTACCCATTCTCTGTTTGTTCTTGTTGTTTTAGGACTCTTTAGGTTTTGTTCGCTCTTTTTCTTTTCCCTTTGTGGATAAAATAAAAGTGCGGTGGCGACTCTTGCTTATTTTTGAGTTAAGTTAATCAATAGCTTACACTCACAAATTTCCCCGCTACAGAAAAGTGGCGACTCTGCTGGGGATCGAACCCAGAATCTCTGGTTGAGGGGTTTAGCCTACTTTGATTTATTTACTGCTTTTTGTTTGATTTGCTTGTTACTTGTTTATTCTGTTTGGGAGTTCCTCTGTGTGTGAGATGGGTCCTATACCCGGACCAGAGTGCACTTTGAGATAGGAGGATAGTATAGTCAAGGGAACTTTGAAGGAGTCGAATCCTAAAAAAGAAGAACTTGAGAATTTATCCGCTCGGTGGTTGCCTCTTTGGAATTACTGATGCCGATCGAGCAATCGAGAAGGCATTACTTTTTCCATGGAAGTCTATAACACTGAGAACCGTAGTAACCCTTAACCCATCATAGCCTTTTTAGGATCGTAGCGCGGAAGCTATGAAGATGCAAATCTGACTTAGCTGTCACGCGATGCTACACTCAGGTTAGATTCTCTTAAGGATAACTACCAACCTCTGAGCAAATTGGTGTGCTGGTGTGTCTGATAGTGGATTGTGGACCCTGGGCACTTTGTTAGAACCACTATTTTCTGCAGGTACAATAAAGGCAAAACCTTAGTACATACCTTTTGTGGGATTGGTTCTTACCCTTGGCTTCATGCTCGTGACTTGAACCTTAACCCGTGTGCTTTGTGTGATCTTGTTTGTGGTTGTTGCATTCATGCTCTCATGCATTCATGAGCATTCTTTTGGAAGGTTTCAAGAAACTTAAAGGCGTTATTGCAAACATTGCAAGTACTTTTGTTATGGATTTTGGAAGAAGAAGTACCAAGAAGTATGCTATCAAGAGTCCTAAGTTAGGGGGTTTGAAAGAGCTAGGATCTTTGGATGTTGATACCAAGAAGTTTGAGTCCAGATATGGAAGGCTTTTATCTCTCTTGAAGGTTGATATGGTTGAAGGATTGCTTGCTACCTTGGTTCAGTTTTATGACCCTTTGCTGTGTTGTTTCACCTTTTCTGATTATTAGTTGGTACCTACGCTAGAGGAGTATTCTCTCCTACTTGGTTTGCCTGTTTATGGTCGGATTTTCTCTGGTTTGGATCCCGCTCCCGAGCATCACGTTATTGCGAAGACTACTCACTTGAAGGTTTCCGAGATTAAGGCTCGCATGGATACCAAAGGAAATATTCTTGGGTTACCCGCTAAGTTCTTGATGGATAGAGCTCATCACTTTGCTAGTATGAAGAACACAGTTGCTTTTGAGGCTATTATTGCCTTGCTTATTTATGGAATGTTCCTCTTCCCGAATGTTGAGAACTTTGTCGACATCAATGTTATTCAGATCTTCTTGATTGGGAATCCAATTCCCACTTTGCTTGCCGATGCTTACCATTCTATTCACTTCAGGAATGTCCATGGTGAGGGGATGATTATCTGTTGTGCACCTTTGCTTTACAAGTGGTTTATTTCTCACTTGCCGAACTCTGCAGCTTTCTGGAATCTCAAGGATGGTTTATATTGGTCGCGGAAAATCATGTTTCTCACTCATTCAGATATTGATTGGTGTAGCCGTGTTCCTTCTGGAGCGATGATTATTGATAGTTGTGGCGATTTTCCCAACGTACCTCTTCTTGGTACAAAAGGAGGAATCAGCTACAATCCGGTGTTGGCTCGTCGTCAGTTGGGATATCCTTTGCGAGAGGTACCGAAGAACATTCATTTGGCCGATCTATTTTTCAAGGATGAAGAATCTCAGGTTGCTCTGAAGAGAGAAATTGTGGAAGCTTGGTTCAAAATTCATAGAAAAGGAAAGGAAAATTTGGGAAATCCGAATTGTGTCTCTTCGGAACCTTACCTCCAGTAGGTTAAAAATAGAGCTATTACTTTGAAGATGCCTTATAAGCATCAGGAGCCTTTATCTCTAACTGATAAGGAGCCTATGCTCTACTTTATGGAAGATACAAAGAAGCTTCAGATCGCTTTGGCCGCGATGCAACAAGAGAGAGATGCATGAAAGAACAAGTATCATATTGTTGAGTTAGAGAATGCAAGACTTCAAGAGCACTTCAAGAAGAAGAATGAAGATGAAGTTGCCAACAAGAAGAGAAAGGCGCAAGAGGATTTATTTTCCTCTCGCATTCAGCCAGTTTCCGATATTTCAAAGAGTTCAGAATCTCCTTGGAAGTTGATCGTCAATAAGTTGCTGATTGAGAAGACTCAGATGCAGGTCCACATCAAGAAGTTGGAAGATGGAGTTGGGACTTCTTCTCACAGGATTCTCTAGGGATCTAGTTTTCTTTATTCTCTATTGTTTTAGGATTCTTGAATTTGTACTTCTGAGATGTAGTCTTTTCCATCATTAATGAATGAGATTTTGGTATTTCAGATAACAATGTTTACAATATGCCTTATAATTCCTTGAAACTTTGCATTTACATCTTACACATCAAGCATTATCTTTTGCATTTGTTTCTTGCCTTTTCCAGGTGTCTTATTGTTTCCCTTTGGTCTTCATTCAGCCAAGCTGTCACACCAGTATAATACTCGAGCTAATCTGAAGAAAAAGATGGATCAATTGCAACAAGAGAACCGTGAGCTTCGTGAAGAAGTAGCAACTCTGAAGGATGGTTTGGAAAGACTCACTGCTATGATGGAAGCTCTGGTGGCTGCTCAGAATCAGCCACCACCTCCTCCTCCTCCGCTTTTAACTCTTGTACAAAGGACAGTCATTTCTGAGATTGTCTCTGCGCCTATATCTGTGGCGCCTGCTAGTGTTCCTCAATACTCCATGCCTCCGAGCTTCCCCTGGGGCATGCCTCATAACTTTGTTCCTGAAGGTTATTAACCACCACCACCTCCTGAAATTCCAGTTGTTCCTACCATTCAACCTGTGATGACTGTGCCACTACCTGTGGTTCACACTGTTCCTTTTGGAGAAGAGTAGATTTTCCACACTGCTACAAGTGAAAATGCCAGTGCTTATGATAGAATGGAAGAGATTCAAGACCAGTTTACTGAAATGCAGAAAGAGATCAAAGCTCTGAGAGGTAAAAAGCTATTTGGAAAGAATGCTCGTGAGTTATGCTTGGTTCCTAATGTGAAGATCCCGCATAAGTTCAAATTCCCTGACTTTGAAAAGTATAAGGGTAACTCTTGTCCGATGAGTCATTTGACTATGTATGCTCGTAAAATGTTGGCTCAGAAGGATAATGATCAACTTCTCATTCACTACTTTCAAGATAGTTTGTCTGGTGCAGCTTTGAAATGGTATATGGGACTCGACAGTACTCGAGTTCGCACTTTCGAAGATTTGGGTGAGGCGTTTGTGAAACAATATAAGTATAATGTGGATATGGCTCCTGATCGTGACTAGCTTTGGGAAATGGCTCAGAAAGATAAGGAGACATTCAAAGAATACGCGCAAAGGTGGTGCGAGATTGCTGCTCAAATCAGACCTCCTTTAGAAGAGAAGGAGATGACCAAAATATTTCTGAAAACTCTGAGTCGTTTCTATTATGAGCGTATGATTGCTAGTGCCCCAAGTGATTTCACTGAGATGGTTAATATGGGGATGAGATTGGAAGAGGGTGTCTGTGAGGGACGTTTGTTGAAAGATGGTAATTCTACTGGAAGTTTCAAAAAATATAGTGGAGGATTTGCCAAAAAGAAAGAAGGAGAGGCCAATGCCGTTTCTCGAGAAAGGTATAGAAGACCTCGCAATAGAAACAATCAGTGTCAGCAACATATTGCATCTGTCACTCCTGTTATTAGTTCAGCTCCTGTTGTTCAGGCAGCTCCTGCTCAGCAACAACGTTCTAATCAGCCAAACAATCAACGGGGTTGTTTTCAGAAGGATTTTGATCTGATTTTGATGACCTACACAGAATTACTTCCTTGTTTAATTAAGAAGAACCTTGTTCAGACCCGTCCACCACCTGCTGTTCCAAAAGATTCACCATGGTGGTATAAGCCTGAAGCTCATTGTGCTTTCCATCAGGGAGGAGCTGGACATGATACTGAGAACTGTTATCCATTAAATATGGAAGTGCAAAGGTTGGCTAGAAGTGGTATTTTTTCTTTCGAAGATTCCAAGCCTAATGTCCAATCGAAACCACTGCCTAGTCACGGGAAGACGTCTGTCAATATGGTTCAAGATTGTCCTTGCAAAGATCATTCTACAGCTGCAATTCTTGAAGATGACTCTGTAGGCTACATCCTGTTTGGTTCTGAAGATGATGTCATTCCTGCTGAAGATTGGGAGCCTTATTTGGAAGACCCCGGGTATATGTCCCCGGAGGATGCATATGTGCCTTTTTATTCCCCTCGGAAGAAGTTCAAGGAACCTGAATATGAAGTCAGTGCCATCATTGAGGATGATGAAGAGGAAGAACTTCCTAATTTCGTGGCACATGGACAAGTCTGCCAGAATTGGATAGTTGTTGATGTTCCCACTATTGTTCATATTTCAAAGTAATTTGTTTTTGTTTCTTTCAAAAATCCTTTCACTCTGCCCAAGGTGAAAATGAATTTGTGAGGGCTTTGTTTCAAATTTTATCATCATCAATAAAATGTTATTTTGTTTATCCATATTATGTTTTCTCTTTTTGCTTTATTTCTGAAAAATGGTAACATAAAAAACCAAAAATAATAATAATAATAATGTGATAATCACTTTTATCTGCATAATACTTGCACTTCTTGTTCATATTCTAAAATCAAACATAAATCATTGTGCAGATTGATTGTTATACCCATTGAAAACAATGACCCTATGCCCCCTCCCAACTTTGAGTTCCCTGTGTTTGGAACTGAAGAAGAGGATATTGAGGAGATTCCCGATGAAATTTCTCGGTTGCTTGAGCACGAGGAAAAGGCCATTCAGCCTCATGAAGAACCGTTGGAATTAGTTAATTTGGGTTCAGATGATGATATAAAAGAAGTCAAGATTGGGGCACTGCTTCAGTCAGATGTTAAGAAGAAGATTGTGGAGCTTCTTAGAGAATATGTTGATGTGTTTGCTTGGTCTTATCAAGACATGCCTGGTCTTGATACTGATATTGTGGAGCATAGATTTCCATTGAAGCCTGAATGTCCTCCTGTGAAGCAGAAATTGAGAAGAACTCATCCCGACATGGCTGTGAAGATCAAAGAAGAGGTTCAAAAGCAGATTGATGCTGGTTTTCTTGTGACTTCTGAGTATCCTCAATGGGTGGCCAATATTGTGCCTGTTCCAAAGAAAGACGGAAAAGTTCGAATGTGCGTTGACTATAGAGATTTGAATAAAGCGAGTCCAAAAGATGATTTTCCATTGCCACACATTGATATGTTGGTAGATAATACTGCTAAATTCAGTATCTTTTCTTTTATGGATGGATTTTCCGGTTATAATCAAATAAAGATGGCACCCGGGGATATGGGAAAAACAACATTCATTACACCCTAGGGAACATTCTGTTACAGAGTGATGTCCTTCGGTTTGAAAGATGCTGGTGCAACGTACCAGAGAGCTATGACCACTTTGTTCTATGATATGATGCATAAAGAAATTGAGGTCTATGTGGATGATATGATTTGTAAGTTGAAGACTGAAGAAGATCATATTGAGTACTTATTGAAGCTGTTTCAACGATTGAGAAAGTTTAAGCTCTGTTTGAATCCTAATAAATGCACATTTGGTGTCCGTTCTGGAAAGTTATTGGGCTTTATTGTCAGCCAAAAAGGCATTGAAGTTGATCCTGGTAAGGTTAAAGCCATTTAGGAAATGCCTGCGCCCAAAATAGAGAAACAAGTAAGAGGATTCTTGGGACGTTTAATTACATCTCCCGATTTATATCCAATATGACTGCCACTTGTGCGCCGATCTTCAAGCTTCTTCGCAAAGATCAGGGTTGTGTCTGGACAGAGGATTGTCAGAAAGCTTTTGAAAGAATTAAAGAGTATCTGCTTGAACCTCCGATTTTGTCTCCTCCAGTGGAAGGAAGACCTTTGATCATGTATTTGACGGTGATGGAAGAGTCTATGGGCTGTGTTCTGGGTCAACAAGATGAATCTGGTCGAAAAGAATTTGCCATTTATTATTTGAGCAAGAAGTTCACCGGTTGTGAGTCTCGGTACTCAATGCTTGAAAGACATGTTGTACTTTAGCTTGGGCTACCAAGCGCTCCGCCAGTATATCATACGACTTGGTTGATATCCAAAATGGATCCAATCAAGTATATCTTTGAAAATCCTGCTTTAACTGGGAGGATTGCTCGTTGGCAAATGTTGTTGTCAGAATATGATATTGAGTACCGAAGTCAAAAAGCGATAAAAGGAAGTGTTTTGGCTGACCAGTTGGCACACCAGCCCATTGATGATTACCAACCTATCAGGTTTGATTTTCCTGATAAGGATGTGATGCACCTAAAGGTTAAAGATTGTGAAGAACCATTACCTGATGAAGGGCCTGAGCCTGGATCCCGTTGGGGTTTGTTTTTTGATGGAGCTGTTAATGAGTATGGCAATGGTATTGGGGTAATAATTGTTACTCTTCATGGTTCTCATATCCCTTTCACTGCAAGGTTGATGTTCACTTGCACAAATTATGCGGCTGAGTATGAAGCATGTATTATAGGCTTGGAAGAAGCCATTGATTTAAGAATCAAGATTCTTGATGTATACGGAGATTCAACCCTAGTGATTAATCATATTAAAGGAGAATGGGAGACACGTCAACCTGATTTGATTTCTTATCGAGATTACGCAAGAAGGTTGTTAACTTTCTTCAATAAGGTTGAGTTTCACGATGTACCCAGAGCAGCAAATCGAATGGCAGATGCTTTAGCCACTATATCCTCCATGATTGTGGTGAATCGGTGGAATGATGTGCCCAAAATTGATGTTATGCGGCTTGATAGGCCAGTTCATGTATTTGTGGTTGAAGAGGTTGTTGATGATAAACCGTGGTATTATGATATTAAATGCTTTCTTCAGAATCAAGAGTACCCGCTTGGGGCATCCAAGAAAGATAAGAAGACTTTGAGAAGATTGGCTGGTAGTTTCTTCTTGAATGATGATGTGCTGTATAAAAGAAATTATGACATGGTCTTGCTCAGATGCGTGGATAGACACGAAGCAGACATGTTGATGAAAGAAATTCATGAAGGATCTTTTGGTACCCATGCCAATGGGCACGCAATGGCTAAGAAGATGTTAAGGGTAGGTTACTATTGGCTGACAATGGAATCTGACTGTTGTAAATTCGTGAAGAAGTGCCATAAGTGCCAGGTTTATGCTGACAAAATCCATGTACCACCAACTCTTCTCAATGTTATCTCTTCTCCATGGCCTTTCTCCATGTGGGGCATTGATATGATTAAAATGATTGAGCCTAAAGTGTCGAATGGACACCGTTTCATATTGGTTTCTATTGACTATTTTACCAAATGGGTTGAGGCGGCATCATATGCCAATGTGACCAAGCAAGTAGTGGTCCAGTTTATCAAGAACCAAATCATCTGCCGGTATGGTGTTTCGAGCAAGATTATCACTGATAATGGGTCGAACCTGAATAACAAGATGATGAAGGAATTATGCGATGAATTTAAGATTGAGCATCATAATTCTTCTCCTTACAGACCTAAGATGAATGGGGTTGTTGAAGCTGCTAATAATAATATTAAGAAGATTTTTTAGAAGATGGTTGTTACTTACAAGGATTGGCATGAGATGCTCCCTTTTGCTTTGCATGGGTATCGTACATCCGTCCGCACTTCAACTGGCGCAACCCCTTTCTCTCTTGTGTATGGTATGGAAGCAGTGCTCCCAGTAGAAGTTGAAATCCCTTCTGTGAGAGTTTTGATGGAAGCTGAATTGTCTGAGGCTGAATGGTGCCAAAGCAGATATGATCAGTTGAATTTGATTGAAGAGAAAAGAATGACGGCCTTGTGTCATGGCCAATTGTATCAACAGAGATTGAAGAAAGCTTTTGATAAGAAGGTTCGACCTCGTGTTTTCAGAGAAGGCGACCTCGTGCTCAAAAAGATCTCGACTTTTACTAATGATTCTAGGGGCAAGTGGACTCCTAATTATGAAGGCCCATATGTTGTTAAGAGAGCCTTCTCTGGCGGTACATTACTTCTTACAACTATGGATGGTGAAGAGTACACTCGTCCTGTGAATGCCGATGCAGTCAAGAAATACTTCGCCTAGAAAATAAAAGAACAGCTCGCTAAGTTGAAAACCTGAAAGGGCGGCTTAGGCAAAAATGAGCGTCTGGTGGGCTGAAAACCCGAAAGGGCGGTCCAGGCAAAAAATTAGAGACAAAAATAGAAATAATCATCCCGGTAGGTTGAAAACCCGAAAGGGCAATCTAGGCAAAAGTTAGGGATTATGGCAAGTAACTGCATCTAGCCAGTCTTGATCGTTGAAAGCAACATTGTCTATCAAGGATTCTGCTTCAATCATCCTCAGCTGAAGTCTTGAGCACAGTGGAATTCAAAGTTGTTAGGGAGAATAGTGGTCATTG
This sequence comes from Lathyrus tuberosus, assembly GCA_022829125.1. Lineage (NCBI taxonomy): Eukaryota > Viridiplantae > Streptophyta > Magnoliopsida > Fabales > Fabaceae > Lathyrus > Lathyrus tuberosus. Next base: position 38,328,585 of record JALAZF010000003.1, on the reverse strand, counting down.
TATTTCAATGTAACCCTTTCCATGTATTTACCATTTTTCAAATTTTGTAATAATCCATGGAATTACGCCATTTGCGGACTTCCATTCTATTAATAAAATTTGGGCCTTTGTACCTTTGTTTGCAATTCTTATTTTGTTTCTGTTCGCAGAATTTCATTTATTTTTTATGTTGATTTTTGAAACAAAATGTGAATAATTGATTTAAATTTTTGAAAATTATAACAACATTTTTCTTTGAGTTATGAATGAAAAAGGGAACGTCAATGGTTATTCCAAGGATGGTAAGATCGATGTTTTCCTAAGCAGGGTTTGTTCTCGCTCCTTTGGCAGAATTTATTGACAGCTCCCTAGTAGAGTTTGCCGATATTTCCCCAGTAAAGTTTGTTGATATTTCCTTAGCAGAACTTGTTCCTATGAATGTGATTAGTTGTTGATAAGATGATAGGTTTGTTGTGATGTGTTGAATTCATAAGGTCCAATGCTGTTTGGTTTCTCCCCCAGCTAGGTCTTGATCTGAATCCTCCCCAGCTGATTATGTTATGGTCAGGTAGTTGAGTAGTTTTGTGGTCCACTTCGCCTTAATGGTGGTCCCTACGAAGAGATTTATTTTTTGCTGTCCCCAACCAGAGAGCAATGTTATTCTCTTCTAAGAAGCATTGACATAATGGCCGCTTGTCCGGTTTTATCTTGACTTGTGGATGTATTCCTCTCCAGGTTGTCCTACCCAGAGATCTTTGCTTGCCGATTCCTCGACGGAGGTGGTGCATTATTGTTTCGATTGTTTCCCAAGCATAGAGCAGTGGTGTTAATTTCTTATCATCCCCAGCAAGTCCAAAATGTACTTCTTTCCTGATTGATTATTTTATGAGAAGACTGTGCATCACTGTTGTGGCTATTCCCCAGTGAAGTCGCTGATGATATCTTTATTCAAGGGATGTTGATATATTAGTCACCTGTCGGGTTTTCTCTTACTCATGATGAGTATTGATCTAAAATCCCCCACAGTTTGACCTTTTGCTGTTTTCCCAGCAAGTCCAGGATGCTTTACTCAGAATTGGTTAATCCTCTGAGACTGTTCTCGTATCTCCAGCAGATCTGCCTTGTTTTCCCAGTGGATTTCGCGTAGGTGTTTATATGTCTACAATCCCCACCGGATTCATTTTTTTTCTGCAGCAGATCTCTTCATCCTTTTGAAATGAAGTTTATATGAATTTTTATTATCCCCAGGGAAAGTCAGAAATATTTGGGTTGTTATGATTCCGCGACAGCTTTCCTGCCATTTTCAAAGTAGAGTTTATGTTATTATCCTCTTTGGGGATCATCGATATTAGAAGATTGATATTTGGGTATTTCCCCAAGGAGTATCTTTTTTTCTCCAGCAAGATTTGAGCCTTGTAGTAGGATTTATTTTCCTTTGATGGCTTTTGTTTATCTCTTGCAGGATTTCTTCAGCTAAATGCCTAGCAGAGTTGCTAATGATATCTCCATCTTGTTGAGATTAGTCGAGTATTCAGTGGTGTTGTGATGTTTATTTCACCCTCTGTTTTTTCTTTATGTATGTTTTGTCATCATATTCATACCTATACGCATTGCATGCACATTCTTTTGTTGTGCATAGCATATTATTCTTGCATCGTGCATTTTGCATTTATGTTGGTGCTTCTTTGCTCTCTGGCGTTGTTATCCCCGTAGAGCGTGTGTGTCCTCTCTCCATTTAGAGTGTCGATCCGTAAGCAGAAAAATGCATATCTTTGTTAATTCCCCACTGAGTTTATTTCTCGTGGAAGATTTTGATTCAGTTTCCTCTCTACTTCATTATCTGGATGGAATTAGTCCCCAGTTGAGATATTTCCTCCTCGGGATGAGTCTTGTTTGACCGTTTCTCTCCAGCTTGTTCCTGGATTGAAATTTTGTCCCCTGCAATATTTGTTTAGATCTCTAGGCTGTGAAACCTGGATGGAGAGTGCATTTATTTTGCGCCTTTGAGGATTCTGCACCTTTCGGATGAAATCTGCGTATGATTCCCCTTTTGGAAGGTTCAATACTATTTCGTGGCATTCCTTTATTTGAGAAGCCTGAGACGATGCAGTTAATACCTTTTGTGACTCCGATGAATGGTAAGTCTCTTCGGTTTGATGGGACAGTTCGTTGTTGAGATTTTGTGACTCCAATGAATGGTAAGTCTCTTCGGTTTGATGGGACAGTTCGTTGTTGAGATTTTGTGACTCCAATGAATGGTAAGTCTCTTCGGTTTGATGGGACAGTTCATTGTTGAGAATTTGTTACTCCGATGAATGGTAAGTCTCTTCGGTTTGACGGGATAGTTCGTTGTTGAGATTTGTTACTCCGATGAATGGTAAGTCTCTTCGGTTTGACGGGGCAGTTCGTTGTTGAGATTTTGTGACTCCGATGAATGGTAAGTCTCTTCGGTTTGACGGGACAGTTCGTTGTTGAGATTTGTTACTCCGATGAATGGTAAGTCTCTTCGGTTTGATGGGATAGTTCGTTGTTGAGAATTTGTTACTCCGATGAATGGTAAGTCTCTTCGGTTTGACGGGACAGTTCATTGTTGAGATTTTTTACTCCGATGAATGGTAAGTCTCTTCGGTTTGACTGGACAATTCGTTGTTGAGATTTTGTGACTCCAATGAATGGTAAGTCTCTTCGGTTCGACGGGACAGTTCGTTGTTGAGATTTTGTGACTCCAATGAATGGTAAGTCTCTTCGGTTTGACGGGACAGTTCGTTGTTGAATTTGTTACTCCGATGAATGGTAAGTCTCTTCGGTTAGACGGGACAGTTCGTTGTTGAGATTTTGTGACTCCGATGAATGGTAAGTCTCTTCGGTTTAACGAGATAGTTCGTTGTTGAGGTTTTCTACTCCGATGGATGATTAGTCTCTTCGGTATGCTAGAGACAGTTCATTGTTGAGGTATTGTTTTTCCCAGTGGAGCCTTGTTGTGCTAAGTCTTCCCTGTTGGGTTTTATCCTTGTTGTGACGTGGTGTATTTTCCACATACATTTATCCCCAGTTTGTCTCCTCCCTTTGTTGGGATATGTTTTCCCCTGCGGAGTCTTTTCTTTTTTCTTTTGCTCTCCAATTTTTTTTATCTCCTGTGGCATATTCTCCCGACAGTGGTATTGTGTTTGCATATCATTTGCATGATCATATCATTTTGTGGTCTCTTAGGGCCAAAAATTGGGTTCTTGTTATATTTAAGTCTTTTCTATCTCGTCGAGATAAAGATGCCCATCTTCGTATCTCCGGATAGAAGAAACTTAAATAGGGGCAGTTGTAATACCCTAATTTTTACCCCTAAGATCCCATATGTCATTTGCATTTTTGCATACCACAAACAAGATCACATATTGGTTCCCTCTTTGATAGGATTGTGCCTTGCAGGGATCTTTGAGTTTGTGTGCGTTTGATTTGTTTAATTTGTTTATACTTTACTAACCATTAATTAAAAGCCAAAAAATATGTTGTTTTCTTTCACTAACATTTTCAGGGGAAGAACAGGTTAAAAAATGCCAAAATAACAGTCCCACAGCTCGAATGAATTTTATCTGAGAAAAGTCAAAGTTAATCCGCAATGAATTCAAAAATTATCTGATCAAGAGTTTCCAAGATTTAATGGATTATTATTCAAGAGACTCCAAGGTTCATGTGTTTATTTCCATGCCTTATTTGACAAACAAGAGAATCGAGCCGGAACCACAACAGTGCAACAAAATGCTCATTTTTCACAAATTTTGTACTGAGTAATCGGTTAGCAGATATGCTGTAACCGGTTACCATCGTGAAAATTTGAAAAATGGTGGCTAATTCAAATTCAGCAATTGACACCAATCTCAGCCCTTGATCACATTTGGAATATTCTAGGCCACTTCATTTTAATTCCCTACATCACTTTGATCATTTCCCACCATGTACCATCACTAATCACCACTCTTTTGTGATTTCCCTCCAAATTTGAATTCCAATCCTAATTTTGATCATCCAAGCCTAATTCCAAACCACCAAATTTCCAAGCCTAAACTCTATAAATAGAGCCTTCATTTCATTCATTCTACAAGCTTTTGATAGCCAACAAATCCCTTGCAATTTCTCTCCCCAAACCACAAATTCACCAAAGCTCTTCTTTCTTCTTTTAAAAGTTAGTAAGAATTCACATTGATTCTTGCTTAACTTTGAGCTAAACCTTCATCATTTCTTATTTTTGTTCATCAATCACAGTAGATCAAGGTTTTGGAGTGTAGATCTTGCTGCAATTCAAAGGAATTTTCTGATTTGGAGTGGTAATTCACTTTTCACCATTGTTGAAGCTTCATCTTCATCTTCCATAATGTAGATCCTTTGTTGATCTTGTTTGATTGATCTTTGGATCTTGCAATTTGTGTTGATTGCTGGTTTTGACTGTTATTTTACTTTAAATTTCGTGCAATTTCAGTTCCATGATCATAAGGTGTTTGTAAAAAGTTTTGGAAATGGATCATGCTGAATTTTGCACATTTTTCTGCATTCTGGTGCTGTGTAACCGGTTAGCAGTTATGCTGTAACCGGTTACACTGTGTAAATTTTGAAAAAAACTGTGCTTATTTGAACTAAGTAACCGGTTAGCAGATATGCTGTAACCGGTTACTTCGAAACAGAATGCATATTTTGGCTTGTTTTTGGGATTGTTTTGGTTCCTTTTCCATTTTCTTCCCTTTCCTTTGTTCTTAGCCTTAGATCACATATTTGTGTGGTTTAATTTGGCTTTCTCTTCATCTATTTCTCTTTTCTTTTGATCGATGAAAGTCTAAAAGATCTTGGAATTCCGTTGTTGAATTTCGATCAAGACTAGATCGTTACCACTTTTCTTTTCGTGCGGTATTACTTTCGGATGACGATTTATATATCGTTCATCTAGCATACATTAGCACAAAGAACTATTGACCGGCCTCATTGTAGGGTAATTACTCCGTAAATTACTCGGCGATTGCTTAACATAGCGCAATATTTGTCCCGTATCGGAAAATTATCAAGAATGGTTGATTATTTGTCTTAGGTTCAAAACTCATGAAAATTGTTGTTAGGAGGATTTGGTCTTATCAATCCTCTAATGAGTTTCATCAACCTTGACCTAAGTGCGATTATTCAATTTTTATTGATCTCTAATACTAACAACTAATTACTAACTTACTAACAATATTTTGTATTAATTTTGTTTATGTTTCCTTCTCGCTCCTTATCTCTTTTATTTATTTTTATGCTTCATTTCATATCATGTTTATGCTTCCGCAATTTTTCCTTTGTCCGTTGGACACATGTTTATGCTTATGCTTTTTTTTCACTTTGTCCATTTGGACTCAAAAACATTAATAAAGGCTTAAACCATAAAAAAACTTAATTCTCTTCATCTTGGACTATTGGTTACTATCCTATGCTTTGGAGTGATCTCTTTATGGACCTCTTTGGAAGTAATATTGGACTTATGGACCTAGAATTAGGACTTTTTATCCCTTTGCTTGGAGTATTGATCGAAGACTTGCCTCTATTTGGTCAATTTGCTTAAGGATGGAATTCTTTTAATATTGCTTTGAAATGGCTCCATTTTGGTTAGATCTTTCTTTTCCCTAGCTTTTATTTTATGCACTAGGATAGTCACTTCTTCTCCTCCCCATTCTTAAATTTTCAAAATCCTTTCTTTTTTTCAAAACCTTCTTTTTTTCAACTTAAAACAGCTTTCATAATAAAACCTTGACTTTTGTCAAGTGACTTTTAAAATTTTATTTTCTTTAATAAATGTCAATCTATCTTAACCATACTTTGACCATTTCATGAAAACATAAAAAATATGAAACTCACTCAAATCTTTTGTGCTTTTATGCACCTTTTTTTTCTTTTAAACTCTTTTTCATAAGTTTAGACATGATTCATTTCTTTAAGCGAAACTATTCGCTTGGAAATGACGACTTGTCTTTACACTTAAAAATCAATCAAAACCAACAATTTTTCGTTCTTTGTACCACAAACTATGGGGTTTTGATCCTACATTGCACATTGTGGATACATAGGCATGAGGCGATAAGTCTCTCCAAACACAAAAATCTTAAAAAATAATTCTCCTCTCATCTCCTCAGTCTCTTTACAAGCAAACCATTTTCAAACCAAAAAGCGGTAGATATTTCGAAGGGCTCCTATAGAGTACTATAGACGTTTTGGGTGCTAACACCTTCCCATTGCGTAACCAACCCCCCTTACCCATTCTCTGTTTGTTCTTGTTGTTTTAGAACTCTTTAGGTTTTGTTCGCTCTTTTTCCTTTCCCTTTGTGGATAAAATAAAAGTGCGGTGGCGACTCTTGCTTATTTTTGAGATAAGTTAATTAATAGCTTACACTCACAAATTTCCCCACTACAGATATTCGTCTAATGAATACCAGCTTGGTGGAGTTACACGCCAAGCAGGTTCAACTTGGTTTTCTCACTTCTCACGATTATCTGAACTGTAAAGTATGCAGTGAGAGTAACCAAGGGTGCACTCTCGTTCAAAGAACTTTACAACACTTGTTAAACCACTGGTGGCTTCCGATCTATATGAATGAAGACACGCAGCAGATTAGTATGCTTAATGGGAACCCTACTCGGCGTCAAAATTAGGATGTACGATCTATGGAAACTGACCTAGTGAGGTTACACTGCATCCAAAGCGAGCGTGGCCAGGTGCCACCACATAATTACGAACGCTGTAGAGTCTGCTCGGAGAATAACCAAGGATGCTACCTTGTGCGAGCAGCTCTTCAAGGTCAGTTGGATCAAAAAGAGATTCACCCATGTCCGGGTTCCGAGCCAATCAACCGGATGCCAGACTACTTCGCTGATCAAATCAGAGACGTTGTCATAATCTCTGATCATCAACAGAACAAGGATGTTTGTACCATCATCCCTCTACTGGACGAATCAAAAGTTCCTAGCCAGGAGCTGATTGAAGTTACGTACGACAGTCAGAAAAATCAGAAGGCTCCTGTAGTTATTTATCTACCAGGACCATTACCGTATGAATCAGCTAAGGCAATCCCTTACAAATACGGTGCAATAATAATTGAGAATGGAAAGGAAATTCCATTACCCTCCGTCGTGAATATTGCAGACATCAGTCGAGTAACACGGAGCAGTCGAATCTTCAACCGAGGAGTTGGGGAACCTAACAAAGAAAAGGAACTTCCGACAGAAGCTCTTGATCCACCAGTCGGTCAATCCAGTAATCCCAACCTTTCAAAGGACAATGATGAGATGCTGAAGCTCATCCAAAGGAGTGAATACAACATTGTTGATCAGCTGTTATAAACTCCTTCAAAGATCTTTGTGCTATCATTTTTACTCAGTTCCGAAGCCCACGGAGAGGCTCTACAGAAAGTCTTAGAGTAGGCCTTTGTGGAACAGGATGTGTCAATATGATAGTTCGATAGCATCATCTCTAACATCACTTCCTACAACAACTTAGGGTTTAGTGATGACGATTTGCCAGAGGAGGGCAAACGCCACAACATGGCGCTCAATATCACAGTCAACTGCCAGGACGATGCTTTAGCCGGCGTGCTGGTAGACACAGGATCAGCCATCAACATTATACCGAAATCCACTTTAATGCGACTATCATTCAAAGGATCCCTGATGAGGGGCAGTGAGGTTATCGTCAAAGCCTTTGACGGATCTCAGAAAGCAGTTATCGGCGAAGTCGACCTTCCCATAACTATCGGTCCTCACATTTTCCTAATCACTTTCCAGGTCATGGATGTCTGGGCAGCGTACAATTACTTATTAGGAAGACCTTGGATACACCAGGCTGGGGCAGTCACTTCGACACTGCACCAGAAACTGAAGTTTGTCAAGAACGATCAACTCGTCACGGTTTGTGGAGAACAAGCCTTGATCGTGAGTAACTTGTCATTATCTACTTGTATAGAACCCGAGGAGGTTGTTGGAACTCAGTTCCAAGCACTTTCGGTGAGCAATGAGAATCAATCAGAGAAAGGAACCTCTATTTTCTCATACAAAGACGCTCTCGAGGCAATCGAAAGTAACAATACGAAAGGATGGGGACAACTTGTCATTCCTACTGATAACAAAGCAAAGAAGGGTCTTGGTTTTTCTGCAACCTGCACCCAGACAGCTGCTTACGATGAAAGTTTTCATCCCATTCAGGACTTCTTCCACAGTGGAGGTTTCCTTCACCCAGTGTCTCAAGCAGTCCATACTATCAACGAGGAGGATCCCTCCGATACTTATGAGGAATGGAAGTCCTATCTCAATAAGGACGGTTATATGTCTCAGGAAGAGGTGCCTATGCCATTTTACTATCCCGCACAGAATCTGAGATTTATACCGAGGTTAGATGTCGAAATGATATACAGAGATTGTGATCCGGAAGGATGCCGTGCTCCACCAAACTCATTAGAGGAAGACACTCTGATGAAGGACAACTTTGACCATGACTATTATGGCCCAATGGATGGCCTGCCTATCTGGTAGCTATACCCAGGATACTTGGGGCAAGAAAATCAGCCGAACAATGAAAATCAGCTGAGCATCATTGAACAGAATACCTGCGTCCCCACTATGTCATGGGATCAACACTCAGGTCATTCAGAAAATATCCAGCACGACGATGAATTGGCAAAGCTTGCCAGACTAGAATTCATCAACTATGCTTTTCCCGAGGTCAGCGTCATCGAAAGAGATGACTCCCCCAGTTCCAAAGAAGTATGGGACACCTTAGGACAACCGAGTGGAAAATATGACTATATGGTTAAGTACACTGCTCCTGAAAGCTCTCGTATCAGGCTCGAAGACATCCAGCCAACTGGATGGGGAGATTTACCTGAGAGCACAAATGCTATGAAAAATACAACTGAGGAATCCTCCTACGACAACTCTGCCTGGGAGACAGATTCCAATGATCCTGCTCTGCCAGAAATCAGCGTTATCTCTGAGGACAAGCCAAGAAAGAAGGTACCAGACTTTGTGATTCACCGAGGAGTTCACCGCCAATGGGTTGTTGTCGATGTTCCGAAGATTGTTCATAAGTCAAAGTAATTGCCGTCTTTAACCTTTCACCCTGCCCAGGTGAAACAGATGTTTTGATAGGTCTCGCTTTCTGTAAATTTCCCTCTTCGCTTTGCCCAAAGCGACAGAGTTTTGTTTTATAGGGCTGTAGTTTCAAGAATCGACTTGTTCATAAATAAAATAACGTCGTTCTATAATTTCTGCGTTAATTTCTGTTTTCTCTTTCCACTTTTTTCAGAAAATGGTAATCCTAAAAAACAAATAATAATAAACAAGCAGTTTTTCAAAAAAATACACTGCACACACTTTTGCATTCTCTCTATCTCTTCTAAACACAAATCATCGCGTCATGCAGATTTCTTGTTTTAAACCCAGTTGAAACATACGGTCCGATGTCTTCTCCCAACTTTGAATTCCCGATATTTGGGGCTGAAGAAGGAGGTGACGATGAAATTCCATAAGAGATCTCCCGACTACTCAGACAAGAGGAAAGGTCCATTGAACCTCACAAAGAGCCGTTGGTAACAGTAAACTTGGGTTCGGAAAAAGAGAGAAAAGAAGTCAGGATTGGGGCACTGCTCAGTCCAACTGCCAAAGATAGTTTGACAAAGCTTCTCAAAGAATTTCCCGATGTGTTTGCTTGGTCTTATCTGGACATGCCAGGGTTGGATACCAGCATCGTGGAACATCATCTACCATTACGATCAGAATGGCCGCCAGTAAAACAGAGGTTAAGACGGACTCACCCGGACATGGCCATCAAAATCAAAGAGGATATACAGAAATAGATTGACGCAGACTTCCTCGACACATCAGAATATCCTCAATGGTTAGCCAACATCGTACCTGTTCTGAAAAAGGACGGAAAGGTCAGAATGTGTGTCGATTATAGAGATCTAAACAAGGCTAGTCCAAAGGATGACTTTCCTTTACCACACATTGACATGCTGGTTGACAGTACAACAAAATTCAAAGTTTTCTCCTTCATGGATGGATTCTCGAGCTATAATCAGATTAAAATGGCGCCGAAAGACATGGAGAAAACTTCGTTCATTACCCCATGGGGTACCTTTTGTTACAAAGTAATGCTGTTCGGTTTGAAAAACGTCGGGGCAACCTATCAAAGGGCCATGACTACTCTGTTTCATGACATGATACACAAAGAAATCGAGGTATATGTCGATGATATGAATGCCAAATCTAAAACAGAGAAGGAGCATGTGACCCATCTTTCAAAGCTATTCGAGCGGTTGAGAAAGTATAAACTCTGCTTGAATCCCAACAAGTGCACATTCGGTGTCCGTTTGGGGAAACTCTTAGGGTTCATCATCAGCCAGAAAGGAATTGAGGTTGACCCTGACAAGGTCAAGGCCATTCAAGAAATGTCTTCTCCAAAGACTGAAAAATAAGTCAAGGGATTCCTGGGACATTTGAACTACATCTCCAGATTCATATTCCTCATGACCGCGACATGTGCGCCGATTTTCAAATTACTCAAAAAGAATCAGGACTGCATTTGGACAGAAGATTGCCAAACCGCCTTCGACAGTATTAAGAAATACCTGTTTAACCCACCGATTCTATCACCTCCAGTGGAAGGAAGACCACTAATCATCTACCTCACAGTCTTGGGAGACTCCATGGGCTGTGTACTTGGCCAACAAGACGAAACCAAACGGAAAGAGTCTGCCATCTACTATTTGAGCAAGAAATTCACCGACTGAGAGACTCGGTACACTATGCTTGAGAAAACTTGTTGCGCTCTGGATTGGGCCGCTAAACGTCTTCGCCAGTATAGGATTCGTCACACTACTTGGTTGGTCTCCGAAATGGATCCGATCAAGTATGTCTTTGAAAAACCTGCTCTCACGGGAAGGATTACCCGTTGGCAGATGTTGTTATCAGAATATGACATCGAGTACCACGCTCAGAAAGCCGTTAAGGGAAGTATTTTAGCTGATCATTTGGCTCATCAACCGATTGATGATCAAGAATCAATCGGGTTTGACTTCCCAGACGAAGATGTCATGTATCTAAAAATAAAAGACTGCAATGAACCACTACCCAGTGAAGGGCCAGAACCAGGTTCCCAATGAGGACTCATCTTTGACGGAGCTGTCAATCATTATGGAAATGGAATTGGGGAAATCATCATAACACCTCAGGGTACCCACATTCCTTTCACCGCCAGACTTACATTCAAGTGTACAAACAACGAAGCCAAATACGAAGCTTGTATCATGGGTCTCGAGGAAGCAATCGATTCAAGGATCAAGAACTTGGAAGTATATGGCGACTCAGCCATGGTTATCAATCAGATCAAAGGAGATTGGAACACATACCAATCAAGACTGATTCCTTACAAAGACTATGCGAGAAGGTTGTTACCCTTCTTCAATAGAATCAAGTTTCATCACATCCCTCGTGATGAGAATCACATGGTTGATGCGTTAGCCACTCTCTCTTCCATGATTAGTGTAGGTCAATGGAATGACCTACCTAAGATTGACATAATGCGACTTGAACGGCCCGCTTACATCTTCACGATCGAAGCAGTCATAGTCGACAAACCCTGGTATCATGATATCAAATGCTTCCTTCAGAAACAAGAGTACCCACCTACGACACTAAGAAAAGACAGAAAGACCCTCAGAAGATTGGCTGGAAACTTCTTCCTGAGCAGTGATACCCTCTATAAGAGAAATTTCGACATGATCTTGCTCCGATGTGTAGACAGACCAGAGGCAAGCATGTTAATGAAAGAGATTCACAAAGGATCCTTTGGCACTCATGCCAACAGACACACGATGGCGAGAAAAATTCTAAGAGCAGGGTACTACTGGTTGACCATGGAATCTGACTGCTACAAGTACATGAGGAGGTGTCACAAGTGTCAGATATACTCAGACAAAATCCATGTACCGCCAACGCATCTCAAAGTTCTCTCTTCCCCATGGCCTTTTTCCATATAGGGAATCGACATGATTGGCATAATCGAACCCAAAGCTTCGAACGGACATCGGTTCATCCTGGTAGCCATTGATTACTTCACCAAGTGGATCGAAGCAGCGTCATACGCCAATGTAACTCGAAAAGTCGTGGTTCGATTTTTCAAAAACAATATCATCTGCCGTTATGGTGTTCCCAGCCAGATCATTATTGATAATGGATCTAACTTGAACAATAAGATGATGAAAGAGTTGTGTGCTGAGTTCAAGATCGAACACCATAACTCATCTCCCTACCGACCCAAGATGAACGGTGCGGTAAAAGAGGTTAACAAGAACATCAAGAAGATCGTTCAAAAGATGGTTGTAACCTACAAAGACTGGCACGAGATGCTACCCTTTGCTCTTCACGGTTATCGTACATCTGTCCGCACTTCAATAGGGGCTACCCCTTTCTCTCTAGTATATGGCATGGAAGCAGTGTTCCCTATAGAAGTAGAGATCCCATCAATCTGGGTATTGATGGAAGCTAAGCTTATAGAAGCTGAGTGGTGTCAAAGTCGACACGATGAATTGAATCTGATCAAAGAAAAATGAATAACGACACTATGCCATGGTCAGTTGTATCAGCAAAGAATGAAGAGGGCGTTTGACAAGAAGGTCTGACCTCGCATCTTCAGGAAAGGAGACCTTGTGCTAAAAAAGATACAGTCATTTCTCACTGATTCCCGGGGCAAATGGACTCTGAATTATGACGGCCCCTATGTGGTCAAGAATGCTTTCTCAGGCGACGCCTTGAGACTTGCAACCATGGACGGAGAGGAATTTGCATACCCCACGAATGTTGACGTAGTCAATAAATACTTCACATAAACTAAAAAAAGTCTCGGTGGATTGAAAACCCGAAAGGGCGGTCCGGGCAAAAATTAGAGACAAAAACAAAAAAATATCCCGGTGGATTGGAAACATCACAGTACAATCCAGGCAAAAATTAGGGATAGTGGCAAGTAACTATGTTCAACAGGGGAAAATCCCTCAGCAGTAGTTACACCATCCATCGAAAGAAAACTCCAGTCAAGGTCATCTTCGACGGAAGCTCAGGATGTCCAGAATTCAAAGTTGGTAGAAGGATAGTGGTCATTATGTTTCAACATAGCCCTTTTCCCTGTAAATTACCATTTTCTAAACTTTATAAATACTCCATGGAATCACGCGTTTGGCTGATTTCCATCCTGTCAATAAAATTTGAGCCCTTGTGCTTTTGTTTGCAATTCTTATTTGTTTTAGCTTTACAGAACGACATTGTAACATGATCAACGATTCTTGAAATAAAACAAAAATGAATTTACTTGTAAAAATTTTTCTGCTTTTAAAATAAAGATGGCAATTTCTTTTGACTATTGAACATCGAAAGAACATCGATCGCTTCTCCCGAAGTCATCGAGCTTCAAGGTGCAGAATCAAAGTACTCCTTCTAAACCAGTACGTCTGAACGAAGGATCAACTGTGTCAAAGACCATGTTTCATCTGACACCCTCGACCGAGTTCTTACCTCCAAAGCCCGACCAACGGTTGTCCCCGCAGGGACTATTTCTCCTAAGCAAGGCAGAATTGCTATCGCAAACCAGTGATACTTTTCATCTCCCATTGTGGCCGAGTATCCAATCATGTTCATCTACTAGTCTGTATGTCGCGTCAGTTTTGTCAGCATAAACATACATACATCATGCATTATTAATTTACATTTGCTTTCATATTGCATCACTATTTCTCTAGTCGGTCTTGTCCCATCGCGATAACCATCCTCTCAATCGAGTTGTCAGTTCCTTCCTCGTCAGGAAATGTTGCGTTTGAACTATCTCTCTCCTCCAGTTTATTTCTGGATTAGAATCGGCCTTTGACCACTTTGATAACTTGAACCTCTGAAAGGCCAGAGAACCTTCACCAAACATCACTCTTCGCCATTGAAGATGATATCTTTGCTTTCCCGGATTAAGGAAGATCCCCAGAGAAAGTCTCTTGATCAGAGATTCGGCAATCCAGCAGTTTTTCTCCGAAAAAATCCGCTGATGAAAAGGTCATCAGAACCTCAAAATTAGATCACATCATATGGCATTTCTCCGAGAAGATCCTGAGAAAAGTATGATGTAATATCCCCAAGCAGGGAACAGTCTCTCAAGAGACTCATTTTCCCCAGTAGATTCGACAAATGGCGTCTCTAATAGAGAATTTTGTGCACCTCTACAATTCAAATGACTGGGTTCCCCAGCAACTCTGACATCAAAAATCTTTTTCGTCAAATGGCATCTCCCCAGGAAAATTCGGCGAGAAGTTTGAGGAAAACCGCTATGGATAACGTCTCTTGTCAAGAAAGTTTATTGGCAAAAGAAACTGAGACCAGTTCCTTGGTAGGAGACCAGGATCGAGGGGAAGTTTATTTTAGAAACTGAGACCAGTTCCTTGGTAAGAAACCAGGATCGAGGGGAAGTTTATTTCAGAAACTGAGACCAGTTCCTTGGTAGGAAACCAGGATCGAGGGGAAGTTTATTTCAGAAACTAAGACCAGTTCCTTGGTAAGAAACCAGGATCGAGGGGAAGTTTACATCAGAAACTTAGACCAGTTCCTCGGTAGAAAACCAGGATCGAGGGGAAGTTTACCTTTTCTAAGCATCATTGCTTAGCAAAAGAGGATGAGTGTGTAATCTACCACTCATAACCACCATCAAAATTTTGGGTATTCCGATATTTAATCCTCTTGCACCCGAATGCCCGAATACCTTCGCCATTCACACCTTCGGGTCCAAGAAGATTAAATAGGGGCATCTGCATACCCCAAATTTTGACCACTAAGATTTCCCATCATTGTGCAAACCATCATCACAATATGGGTGTATCATTATGCCTCATTAGTCTCCCCAAAGATGGGTGAGCATTCACTACAATCAAACTTAGGGTTTCAAGCCCTCTCAAAGCTCTTAGACAAAGGGTCAATCAAGGAATGGCATGATCTTCAACTTGTCTAAACCTCTCAAACATCCACAAAGGATCAAGAGGACTCCCACTTCAAGAATCAGGCATAATGTTGCAGCATTCCAGGTGGATCAAGCCTCAAGATCGCCAGTGTCACCAAATTAGGGTTTTGGTCGACCAGGGCCTCCAGATGGAAATTTTCCTCTGGGCATGAGCCAATGCTTCAAAGCATAACCTAAAATATTCCAAGGGACATCATGAACCCAATCATCAAGTCAATTTAGCCTCAGGGGATGCATCCATAAAAAATCAGGAATTAGGGTTTCTTGACCTAATTCACCTCTAAGTTGACTTTTGGGACAAAACATAAGCCAAGACCTCAAGACATGATTTGAGGGTCTCTAACACACTACATTGATCCATTTGCAACAATGGATTGATCCATGAAGCTTGATGCACAAGTTTCATTTTCATCTGGACCACAATTAGGGTTTTGAGGAAAAAGTCAATTGTACCTTTGACTTTTGACCAAGACATGCTCCCAAACCATGGGACATGGTTCAATACACCCTATAACACCTATGAAATCAATCCATCAAGTTTGATTTAGGTCAAGGATTTGATTTCATAGAGGATCGCACAGTTTGGAATTCATTTGACAAAAAGTCAACTGTGCACAAAAGTCAACTTTGACTTTTTGAGATTTTTCACAATTATGGTTCTTTGACCCTAAAATGATGTTAATGTGTGATGGGAATCATCATTCATCAAGAAAAATCATGAAAAGTTGGATAACTTGTAAAAGGGGTAACCATAAAAAACTTGGAAATTTTCTAAGTTATGGAACAAAGTGGCAAGGGTACCAACTTTGGAGGATCATAACTCCTAAACCACAAGGCCATTTTTCCCCATTCAAAGCTGGTTTTGTAGCTCTCATGGCCCTCTACAAAAGCTTCAAACAGAACTCATTCCAATTCCTCAGGGATTTTAAGTTATGGAATGACCAAAATCACAAAAAATGAAAATGTCACTTTTTTCCAACACTTAGTGAAATTTTCACTAAGTCAGAATCTGCCTTCACTTTTTTCCAAATGTAGGGGCATTTTTCACTTGGATCCAAAAAGTATCAAAACCAACTATGATCAAACAGTTGTTGTATCATATGAGGGTTTTCCAAAATGTCCAATAACTTCATCAAAATCCACTTGAGCCATGAGATATGACAATGCCAATATGCCTTGCTGCAAACTGACATGGCAAGGCAGATTTGGGAGTTTTGCTCAATTTGCTCAAATTTTGCAAAGGGCAAGCAACCCTATCCATCTGAACACCTCAAGGGGGGACCAAGGAGGAACCAACTCTGATCCCAAGCCTCCCATGTCTTTGGAACCAAAAGTAGCATGCTAAACCTAGAAATGCCTAAAAGAGGGACAAGACTCCAATTTTGGATTGGAGCATTTAATGGATGCACCAAGGTGGCATGGACTGAGCCATTCCCAACTAAATTCAATCAAGACTTATCCAAGATCAAGGGAACTAGCAGCCTGTGCCCTAACCTCTAGTCAATGGCTAGAGGAGACTTGGATTCTCATTGCTCAACATTGGCCAAACCTCTGCTGCAGTTGCCATTCACTATTGCAGCCAAAACAAACCTGCTCTACTATAAATAGAGCTCAATTGTGTTCAGTTTAAGTACACCAAAGCACTACAACACTTGCTTTCCTCAAAATCTCTTTCTCTAGGCAAAAATACCTTCTTTAGCAAGGTAACTCTGAGTTTTTGAGTTAGAGACCAATTCCACCACAGCTTATGATCCAAACACATCCAATATGTCATATCTAAGCTGTCCAAACTCTCACAAGTGACCTGTAACACCAAAATCACAAAGTCACCTCTCAAAACCTCAAAATAGGCCTTTTGGTGCATTTTTCAAGCCATGTCTTGATTCAGCCACTTTCCAAACCAGATAAAACCTCAGATACACTCCAAATATCATCCTTGAACTGTCCCAAATGGTTCCACACATCTGGAACACCATTTGAGAGAGTTGCTATTTTGGCCACTTTTTGCCCCTTTTGCAAGAAATAGCTCAAACTTGTTCCTGAGGTTTCCAGCTGATTTCAACCATCCTAAAAGCTTCTAAGAGATCATTTGAGGGTGTCCAAAGCATCAAATCATTTCTGGAACAAGAGTATTGGCAAATTGCACAAAAGCTCCAAAAAGAGGTAAGCATCACAACTTGGATTCTTTGAATCATGCTTTCTTTTGATGTCCACTGATCATGCATCTCTTATACATGTTATATGTGTTGTGTTTGCACCAATTTATCATGTGATTCATGCTTGTACCAAGAGATGGCATGGAAAATGCAAATCATGGCCTATTTCAAAACCACTATCGGGTTTTTCAATAGGAGCATGATCTGAAAAAAAACACCACCACCATTGGATTCCTTGTGAAATTCTAGGCAGGATAGACCTAAATTTTGTCCCAATCCATGGAAAAATGAGAAAGTTATGGCCTTCACATTTTCAACCAAAATCTTGCCTTGCCTTGCCTTGCCTTGGGCCAGGCCAAAAACAAGGCAAGCCTTGTATATTTGTGGTTGTGTTTCAATCAACGGATGTATCACCACCCCAGTGGTAAGGCGCACGCCCTATACACAAGAGGTTTGGGGTTCGAATCCCCCTCACCCCAGATCCTCTTTTTTGCTATTTTTTCCACTTTTTATTGTTTTTCTTATTATTTTTTAATGATTTGAAAAATTAATAACTCCCTCAATTTTAATTATTTTTTATTGGTTCTTTTTGCAAAAAAATCACAAAAATGTTGAAACATTTTATTCCACAAAAAAATTAGATTTATATTATTTATTTAATATAATTAGTATTTTTGTGAATAAATTCATTTTTAATTGTTTTTAAACATTTAAAAATGAATATTTACCTTGAAAATCAAAACCAAATGAGTTCTAAATCATCTTGTGATTAAAACCTCATTTTTCAAACCTTAAACAAAAATCACAAATGGTTTATTCAAACTTATTTGGTATTTTTATCATTTTATTTGATTTTCTTTAAATATTTACTTTTAAAGGAAAACAAAATTAGGGTTTCTTTGATTTTCACCCTCACAAATATTTTTCAAACATCTTTGGGCCTCAAATAGAGTGTAAGACCCAACCCCTTTTGAAAAAAAAATGATTTAGGCCTCAGATGTTGTATAAGACCCACTGTGTTTTCAAAAAACCCTCGGCGCGATCGCCGTTTTCAAACAAATAACCCTGGGCTTCTCCTTGAGTTGTAAGTCCCATCTCTTGTACAAAAATAACTCTTTGGGCCTCTAATAGAGTGTAAGACCCAATCCCTCTTTGAAAACCAAAATAGTTTGGGCCTCAAATGTTGTATAAGTCCCACTGTATTTCAAAAGGTCGACGCGGTCATCACCCATTTAAAATAAATCATTTGGGCTTCTCCTCGAGTTATAAGACCCATTCAAAACCTTTTGGGCCTTTAATAGAGTGTATGACCCAATCCCATTTTAACCAAAACCTTATTGGGCCTCAGATATTGTATAAGTCCCTCTGCGTTAAAAGAAAATCTCGGCGCGATCGCCAGTTCAAAAATCAAACCTTGGGCCTCTCCTTGAGCTGTAAACCCCACCACTTGTATAAAAACAAACCTTTTGGGCCTCTTGAGAGAGTGTAAGACCCATCCCTTTGTACAGAAAACCTTTTTGGGTCCCATTCACTTGTATAAGTCCCTCTGTATAAATTCAAACAACAGTGCAATCACTGATAAAACCTTGGGCCTCTCCTTGATCTATAAGCCCCAACAATCTTTTCAAAGCACTTTCTCCTTTGATTTTGAATATAATATTGTTATCAAAGCTTTCTTTGTTGAACAACTAATCAAACAGCTTGGAAGCTCTGCAACCGAGTAAGTGTTTACCCGCTTTCTTTATCTGCTTTCATATATATATATATATATATATATATATATATATATATATATATATATATAACTGCATTATGGGGCTACTCACTATAAGTCTTCTTTCACAAACTTTTATATAGTTGTCCAATATCAACTGTGTAATACTAGTATAGTTATTTAGAGTTTTCCCCGGTAACTACGTCTAGCACTAGGTAAAGCCCTGTTGGTCACTCTTAAAAATAGTCAAAACTAGATCCCCATAGGATTACCAGACACAGTCTTCCCTCTTCTTAGGGTTAAACAATATGGAGACGTGAAAGACAACATTCCCTGTGAACCCTTTCTCAGACTATCACCCTTAGACATTGTCAAAGAAACTCTACTCCCCATAGATGGTCTTTTCTCCGTGAATGGCATCTCTTGAGTTTCTTCCAAATTCTCAAACTTTCCTGGCTTGATCTATTCTCGGTGAATGGCATGTCTTGAACTTCTCGGGGTTTGGGGACCCACAGGCTTCCTAAAATCATCCCCGCCTCCTCTTGGGCGTTGTACAAGGACCCTTCAGCTTCTTAAAAGCTCTCATGTCTTCTCTTGGGCTTAGTACAAGGACCCAGAGACCTCTACAGGTATAGGAACAGAACATAGTCATCAATTTGCTAGAGCTGTCTTTCTGAGTCAAGTGTCAGACCAGTTAATGGGTTGACCTTCGTCCCTTAAACATACCAGCCTTCTCTTGGGCATCATACAAAGATTGTTCACTATCTGAGAATCAATTTCTCAAAACACCAGTAGACTTGGACAGTCTCAATACCTTTTGGATTTCCCATTTCCTTAAAGAACAGGAAATAAACCCGATCTTCCGATCAGTGCCAAAGTACAACCTTACCTTTAATCAATCTCTTTATAAGAACTGCTTTTCTCTTTTATCCAACACACTGGACTTGTCACTCAACTGAAATAGTCACAGACTCCTCTTGGGTTTTGTACAATGATTCTCCCCACACTCTCTTGTTGAGTATAAAAGACTCTCTTGTTGAGTCAAACCCCTTTAGCCTCCATCTCGGGCTTCGTACGAGATACAAAACACTCTCTTGTTGAGCATAAAAGACTCTCGTGTTGAGTCAAACACCTTTAGCCTCCATCTCGGGCTTCGTACGAGATAGAAAATCACTCTCTTGTTGAGTATAAAAGACTCTCTTGTTGAGTCAATCACTTTCAGCCTCTATCTCGGGCTTCGTACGAGATATAAATCACTCTCTTGTTGAGTATAAAAGACTCTCTTGTTGAGTCAATCACCTTTAGCCTCCATCTCGAGCTTCGTACGGGATACAAAACACTCTCTTGTTGAGTATAAAAGACTCTCTTGTTGAGTCAAACCTTTAGCCTCCATCTCGGGCTTCGTACAAGACACATAAAAACACCCTCTTGTTGGGCCAATAGCCTCCTCTTAGGCTTTGTATAAAGAAAACCCCGGTTGAGTCAATCAACCTTTTAGCATCAAAGATGTGCCTCGCCACAACATAAAAACATCAACAACTCCTCTTTAGAGATGACAAATTCTCTCTCAGCCAAACCCTTTAGCTTCACATCTTGGGTTTTGAACAAGATACAAACCACCTTTAGCTTCACCTCTTGGGCTTTGAACAAGATACCTATACTCCCTTTAGCTTCACGTCTTGGGCTTTGAACAAGACACCAAAACAACCTTTTTCCTCCTATAGAATAGGAGGAACTACGATCGCTCTGATTTCCTTGTTTCATTAAACGGGAATACGTAGGCATAAGATTGAAAAACCTTAGCGAGCATACTAATAAAAAAAACCCAAAATCCCATACCTCCATACATCAATCAAAAAGCATCAGTCCTAACATCCTACTAATAGCCTAGACTTTGTGTCCTTCACAAAATAACCTAAGAGAGACCCACATCTTAATAGCATCTGTAACCTAACAGACAACTGTTTAAAATCAGTATGCAAGCAGGGTTAATTGGAGACATCTATTTCCCTTCCTTAATCAGCTCAATAGGATAAAAAATGAATTAAACTGTAGTAACCAAGCAATAGTGATTCGAAACCACAAAAATTACGCTACACCATTCAGGATTTCTTTCACAGCGGAGGCTTCCTCCACCCAGTATCTCAAGAAGTACACACCATCGATGGGAACGACTCCTCCAACACAGATGAGGAGTGGAAGTCTTATCTCAACGATGAAGGTTATATATCTCAGGGAGAAAAGCATATGCCATTCTGTTTCCCAAAGCAGAGCCCAAGATATATACCAAGATCAGACGTCAGAATGATCTATGGAGACGGTGATCCTGAAGGATGCCGCACTCCACCCAATTCATTAGAGGAAGACAATATAATGAAAGACAACTTCGACTACGATTATTATGATCCCCTAGATGACTTGCCTAAGCCATACACGGAAGACTCGGGGCAATAGAGTCATCCAGACAATGCCTATCAACTGAGTAATCTTGAAAAGAATACCCATGTTCCCACAGAGTCATGGAATCCTTACTTAAAACATTCTGAAAATGTCTAATGCCATGGTGATGAATTTGCAAAGATTGCAGCACAAGAATTCATTAACTACGCATTCCCTGAGGTCAACGTCATTACGGAAGATGACTCATTTATTCCCACAGAAACCTGGGATACCTTGGGACAGCCAAGCGACAAGTACGACTTTCTAGTCAAATACACCGCTCCCGAAAGCTTTCGCATCAAATACGAGGACATCCAGCCAACTGGATGAGGAGATTCTCTCGAGAGTGAAAACATTATGGAAGATGCAACAAAAGAGCCCTCTTATGATAACTCAGCATGGGAAGAAGACTCCAACGATCCTACTCCACCAGAAATCAGTGCCATTTCTGAAGACAAACCAAGAAGGGAAGTACCAGACTTTGTGATTCACAGAGGAGTTCGTTGCCATTGGGTTGCAGTCGATGTCCCGAAAGTTGTCCATAAGTCAAAGTAATTACCGTCTTTGTTTTAACCTTTCACTTTGCCCAGGTGAAATGGATGTTTTATAGGGCTCACTTTTCTGTAAATGTCCCTCTTCGCTTCGCCCAAAGCGACACAGTTTTGTTTTATAGGGTTGTGTTTCAAGAATCGACAAATCATGAATAAATAATATCATTATGAATTCCCGCATTTTTAGTGTTGTTTTCACTTTTCGTTTTTCAGAAAATGGTAATCCTAAAAAACAACCCAAAAATAAAAACAATCGTTTTCACAAAATACACTGCACACACTCTTGCTTTCTCTCTGTCTTTTCTAAAAATAAGGAATCATCATGTTATTCAGATTGCTTGTTTTAAACCCCATTGAAACATACGATTCAATGCCTTCTCCCAACTTTAAATTCCCGGTATTTGAAGCTGAAGAAGAAGAGGACGAAGAAATTCCAGAAGAGATCTCTCGACTACTCAGACAAGAGGAAAGGTCCATTGAGCCTCACCAAGAGCCGTTGGAAATGGTCAATTTAGGTTCAGAAAAAGAAAGGAAATAAGTTAAGATTGGGGCACTGCTCAGTCCAGCTGTCAGAGAAGACTTGATAAAACTTCTCATAGAGTTTCCAGATGTCTTTGCTTGGTCCTATCAAGACATGCCAGGGTTGGATACCAGCATCGTGGAACATCACTTAACACTGAAAACAGAATGTCCTCCAGTAAAACAAAGACTGAGAAGGACTCATCCATATATGGCCATCAATATCAAGGAGGAAGTGCAGAAACAGATCGACACAGGTTTCCTCGCCACCTCAAAATATCCTCAATGGTTAGCCAACATAGTTCCAGTTCCAAAAAAGGACAGAAAAGTTAGAATGTGTGTAGACTATAGGGATCTAAACAAAGCAAGTCCAAAGGATGACTTCCCCCTGCCACACATTGACATGTTGGTGGACAGTACAACAAAATTCAAAGTCTTCTCCTTCATGGATGGATTCTCGGGCTATAATCAAATCAAAATGGCACCAGAAGATATGGAGAAAACTTCATTCATCACCCCATGGGGAACCTTTTGTTACAAGGTAATGTCGTTCGGTCTGAAGAACGCGGGGGCAACTTATCAAAGGGCCATGACAACTCTGTTTCACAACATGATGCACAAAGAGATTGAAGTGTACGTCGATGACATGATTGCCAAATCTAAAATAGAAAAAGAACATGTAGAACACATGTCAAAGTTATTCGAGCGTCTGAGAAAATAAAAACTCCGCTTGAATCCCAATAAGTGCACATTCGGTGTTCGCTCAGAAAAACTCTTGGGATTTATCGTCAGCCAAAAAGGAATCGAGGTCGATCCCGACAAGGCCAAGGCCATTCAAGAAATGCCTTCACCGAAGACTGAAAAATAGGTAAGAGGATTTTTGGGATGTCTGAATTACATCTCAAGATTCACATCCCTCATGACCGTGACCTGCGCGCCGATCTTCAAACTACTCAGAAAGAACCAAAGTTGTGTATGGACAGAAGATTGCCAAAAGGCGTTCGACGACATCAAAGAATATCTGCTGAATCCACCGATTCTGTCTCCTCCAGTGGAAGGAAGACCACTGATCATTTACTTAACAATCTCGGAAGACTCCATGGGCTATGTACTTGGCCAACAAGACGAAACAAAAAGAAAGGAGTCTGTCATTTACTACTTAAGCAAGAAGTTCACGGACTGTGAGACTCGATACACTATGCTCGAGAAAACTTGTTGCACTCTGGCTTAGACTGCCAAACGTCTTCGCCAATACATGATTTGTCACACTACTTGGTTAATCTCCGAAACGGATCCGATCAAGTACGTCTTTGAAAAGCTTGCTCTCACGGGAAGGATTGCCCGTTGGCAGATGTTGTTATCAGGATATGACATCGAGTACCATGCTCAAAAAGTCGCCAAGGGAAGTATTTTAGCCGATCATTTGGCTCATCAACCGATTAAAGATCAATAATCAATCGAGTTTGACTTCCCAGACGAAGATGTCATGTACTTGAAAATGAAAGATTGCGATGAACCACTACCCAGCGAAGGGCCAGAACCAGGATCCCAATGGGGACTAATATTCGACGGAGCCGTCAAAACTTATGGAAACGGAATTGGGGAAATCACCGTAACACCTCTGGGTACCCATATTCCTTTCACTTCCAGATTGACATTCAAATGCACAAACAATGAGGCCGAGTACGAAGGTTGTATCATGGGTCTCGAAGAAGCAATTGACTTAAGGATAAAGAACTTGGATGTGTATGGCGACTCAGCCCTGGTTGTAAATCGGATCAAAGGAGAGTGGAACATATACCAATTAGGATTGATTCCTTACAAAGACTACGCGAGAAGGTTGTTACCATTCTTCAACAGAATCGAGTTTCATCATATCCCTCGTGAAGAAAATCACATGGCTGATGCATTAGCCACCCTATCCTCTATGATTAGTGTAAGTTAATGGAACGACGTACCTAAGATCGATATAATGCGGCTTGAGAGGCCCGCTTATATCTTCACAATTGAAGCTGTCATAGATGACAAACCCTGGTATCATGATATCAAGTGCTTCCTTCAAAGACAAGAATACCCACCTGGGGCACCAAGAAAAGATAGGAAGACTCTCAAAAGACTGGCTGGCAACTTCTTCCTGAATGGTGATACACTCTATAAGAGAAACTTTGACATGGTCTTGCTCAGATGCGTAGATAGATAAGAAGCAAACATTTTAATGAAAGAGATTCATGAAGGCTCCTTTGGCACTCATGCCAATGGACATACAATTGCAAGGAAAATTCTGAGAGTAGGATATTATTGGCTGACAATGGAATCCGATTGCTACAAGTACATAAGAAGGTGTCACAAGTGTCAGATATACGCTGACAAAATCCATGTACCGCCAACGCATCTCAAAGTACTTTCTTCTCCATGGACTTTTTCTATATGGGGAATCTACATGAATGGCATGATTGAGCCCAAAGCTTCAAACAGACATCGGTTCATCCTGGTAGCCATTGACTACTTCACTAAGTGGGTCGAAGCAGTATCATATACCAATGTAACCTGATAAGTGGTGGTCCGATTTATCAAGAACAATCTCATATGCCGTTATGGTGTTCCAAGCCAGATCATTACAGATAATGGATCCAACTTAAACAACAAGATGATGAAAGAGTTGTGCGCTGAGTTCAAGATCAAACACCATAACTCATCTCCCTACCGACCTAAAATGAATGGAGCGGTAGAAGCGGCTAACAAGAATATCAAGAAGATCATTCAGAAGATGGTTGTAACCTACAAAGATTGGCATGAGATACTACCATTTGCTCTTCACAGTTATCACACATTTGTCCGCACTTCAACAGGGGCAACCCCTTTCTCTCTAGTATATGGCATGGAAGCAGTGCTCCCCATAGAAGTAGAGATACCATCAATGAGAGTATTGATGGAAGCAAAGCTAACAGAAGCTGAATGGTGTCAAAGTCGACACGATGAACTAAACCTAATCGAAGAAAATAGAATGACGACTTTATGCCATGGTCATTTATATTAGCAAAGAATGAAGAAAGCATTTGACAAAAAGGTCCGACCCCGTGTCTTTAGGGAAGGAGACCTTGTGCTCAAGAAGATACAATCATTTCTCACTGATTCCAGGGGAAAATAGACTCCGAACTACGATGGCCTTTATGTTGTTAAGAAATCCCTTTCAGGCGGTGCCTTGAGACTCGCAACCATGGATGGAGAGGAGTTTACCTACCCCACAAATGTTGATGTAGTCAAGAAATACTTCGCCTAAATAAAAAAAAAAGTCTCGTTGGATTGAAAACTCGAAAGGGCGGTCTAGGAAAAAATTAGAGACATAAGCAAAAATCATCCCGATGGATTGAAAACCTAAAAAGGTAATCCAGGCAAAAGCTAGGGATTTATAGCAAGTAACTACGTCTGGCAAGATTAGATCACCAGCGGTAACTTCATCTGTCAGGAAAACTTCAGTCAAGGTCACCTTTGACAGAAGCTCAGAATGTCCAGAATTCAAAGTTGGTGGAAGGATAGCGGTCGTTATGTTTCAATGTTGCCCCTTTTCCTTTAAATGACCATTTTTCTAAACTTTGTAATGCTCTATGGGATCACGCACTTGGCTGATTACCATTTTATCAATAAAATTTGAGCCTGGGTGCTTTTTGTTTGAATTCTCATTTATTTTGCTTTACAGAATGACATTTTAATATGATTAACGATTCTTGAAACAAAACTAAATTTACTTTTTCGAAACAAGAAGTCCAAGTTTTACTTTTTAAAACAAAGATGGTAATTTCCTTTCGATTAATGAGCACAAAAAAGGAATATCGACTGCTTCTCTAGTAGTGATTTAACTTCAAAATGCAAAATCGAAGTACTTCCTAAGGGATCAATTACTTCAGATAGGATGTCCCATCTGACATCCCTGACAGAGTTCTTACCTCTGAAAACCGATTGTTGGTTTTTCTCCCCCAGTAGGGTTCACCACTGAAAAACAAGAGCATATTTCTATGCTTAGCAGGTATGTACCTCTAGAAATCGAAACGAATGCAAGAATCTCTATTCCCGAGTAAACATCTAACTTTCAGAATCTTCATAGATACCCCCATCTCCTGGAGTGGCCGAGTATCCGATTGTGTTCATCACCAGTCTGTATGTCGTGACTATTTTGTCAGCATAAACATATATACATCATGCATAGTTGATTCACATATGTATTCATATTACATTAATATCACTCTGGTCATTTTCATCCCCAAGTGATAAGCGTCCTCTCTCCAATAGAGTCGTCAGTCTTCCTTTCTGCGTTAGATAGGACAAAATCCCGGTCTAATTTCTTTCCTCGTCAGGAAAATGTACCGTCTAAATAATCTCTCTCTAGTGTATCCCTGGATTGGAGTCAGTCTTCGACCAATTTGATAACTTAAACCTCTGAAAGAAAAGAAGTCATTCGGATAGACACCTTTGGGACATTACTCTTCACCATTGAAGATGATATTTTGCTTTCCCGGATTAAAGAAAATCCCCAGAGAAAGCCTCTCAACAGAAGAATCTCGGCAATATGGCAGTTTCTCCCCGAAAAATTTCTTTCAATGAAGTCATCAGCACGTCAAAATTGGATTACATCACATGGCATTTCTCCGAAAAAGGTCTCGAATAAAAGTATGATGTAATATCACAAAGAAAAAAGTAATCTCTTAAGAGCTTTGTTTTCCCTAGTAGGTCGACAAATGGAATCTCCCACAGAGAAGTTTGCACACCTCTGCAGTTCAGAAAAATGGGTTTCCTCAGCAAGTCTGATATCAAATCTTTTTCCGTCAAATGACATCTTCCCAGTAAAACTCGGCGAGAAGTTTGATGAAGACCGCTACAAATAGTATTCCTTGTCGAGGAAGGAACTCGACAAAAAGAAAACTGAGACCAGTTCCATGGCTGAAGACCAGGATCGAAGGGAAGTTTATTTCAAAAGAAAACTAAGACCAGTTCCATGTCTGAAGATCAGAATTGAGGGGAATTTTATCTAAAAAAAACTGAGACTAGTTACATGACTGAAGACCAAGATCGAGGGGAAGTTTATTTCAAAAGAAAACTAAGACCAGTTCCGTGGCTGAAGACTAAGATTGAGCGGAAGTTTTAAACTTTTCTAAGTAGCATTACTTAGCAAAAGAAGATGGACGAGCAAACAGTTACCATTCATAACCACAATCAAAATTTCGGGTATTCTGATATTTAATCCTCTTCTATCTTGAATTCCCGAACATCTTCGCAATTCACACCTTCAGGTCCAAGAAGATTAAATAGGGGCATCTGTCATACCCCAAATTTTGACCACAAGATTTCCCATCATTGTGCAAATCCTCTCAAAGGTTGTTGAGCATTCACCTCAACCAAGAAATAGAGTTTTAAGCCCTCTCAGAGTACTCAGACAAAGGATCAATCAAGAATGGACATGATCCTTAACTTGTTAAGTCTCTCAAACATCCATGAAGGATAAAGAGGTCTCCCACATCAAGAATTAAGCACAAGAGTGCAGCATTCCAAGGGGATCAAGCCTCAAGATCATCTATGTCACCAAATTAGGGTTTTGGTCGACCAAGGCCTCCAGAGGGAAATTTTTCTCTGGGCATGAGCCAATACTTCAAAACATGATCCAAGGATCTCAAAGGGACCTCATGGACCCAATCATAAGTTCAAAATAGCCTTAGGGGATGCATTCATCAAAAATCAGGAATTAGGGTTTCTTGACCTAATTCACCCCTAAGTTGACTTTAGGAGCAAGACATGAGCCAAGACCTCAAGAAGTGTTTGAAGACCCCCAATACCTCATATTGATCAATTTACAAGATTGGATTCATTTAAAGAACTTGGTTCATAAGCAGTACAAGGATTCAAATTCATCTGGACCAATTAGGGTTTCATGATGAAAAGTCAACTGTATCTTTGACTTTTGACCAAGACATGATCCCAAACCTTGGGACATGATTCAAGACACTCTATAAAACATATGGAATCCATCCATTACATTTGAATTAGGTCAAGGACTTTATTTCATAGAGGATCACAAAGTTTGAAATTCATCTGATAAAAAGTCAACTGTGCCAAAAAACCAAGTTTGAATTTTTAAATTTCTTGACAACAAGGCTTCCCTAAGTAAAAAACAATGCTAAATAATGGTTTGGATCATCATCCATCAAGAAAAATCATGAAAATAAGGGTTACTTGTAAAAGGGGAAACCATAAGAAACTTGAAATTTCATTAAGTTATGAAAAAAAGTGATTTATACCCAACTTTGCAAGGCCATAACTTGTGATCCAAGCAACCTTTTTCTTCCATCCAAAGCTCAAATGAAAGCTTTCATTACATAATTCAAGATTGTCAACTACATCAAATTCCAAATCCTCATGGATTTTGAGTTATGGATTGATCAAAATAACAAAAATATGAAAATGACCATTTTTCCAACGCTTAGTGAAATTTTGGACAAAATCTGTTTTGGATTTTCACCAACTTTGAGGACATTTTTCATTATAATCCAAGATGATTCAAGACCATTGTTGGACATCAAAGTTGAAGTATGTTATTGGGGCTTTCCAAAAAGTACAAGAGCCTCCCATGGTTCCACTTGAGCAAGGAGTTATAAGCCTCCAAAAATGGCATTTTCACCCTGCCCGCACAAAGGCATTGATACATAACTTGGTTCCCACGATTTCTTGAGCCAATTTCGGACACTTGCATCATTTCATTTCTGTCCAAAATCAACTTGAATGATGAAGAATCTGATCACAAGGCAACCAAGTCCAAAATCCAATCCTTTAGGCATGTGACATTCAAAGTTCAAATCCAAAAACTTCAAACTTGTCACGAGGCATTGAATGGATGCATAGAGCTGACATGTATCTGTCCTTAACATTGTAAACGAGTCAAGATAAACTCAAGCATCAGAAGACCATAGGCCTGCAAGATTGACCCAAGTCAATGGCTAGAGGAGACTTTGGCTACATGACAAAGTTCAATGGATATTGGAGTGATCCAGCCTCCAATCACTATTGATCCCAAAACAAAGTTGCTCTACTATAAATAAAGGTTCTTTCTGATCAATTCAAGTACACCAAATCATAGCAATACATGCTTTCCTCCAAATCACATTTCAAAAACCAGAGTTTTTTTCTTCTTGAAGTAACTATCGAATTTTCAAATAGGGATCAATTCCATCAAAACGAACCATGCCAACACCTCACATATATCATATATAAGTGATCCATAACCTCAAAACACATATGGAACACCTAAATCACAAAGTCACCCCCCATTTGCTCAAGTTTTTTGGCCTACTTGCAGTTGAGGTGCCACAATAAGAACCAGGTGCATTCAATCCATTCCAAGCTTCCAAACACCTTATATTAGGTCCATTGAAGCTGTCCAGATCATCACACAACATCTGTAACACCTACAACCGAGGATTTGATTTCCTCTTGCAGAGGTAAGCCTGACACTCTCAAACTCTATGATCCATGCATCATAAATGTGTTTTCAAGTTACAAACATGTTTCTGCACTTATGTAGAGTGATTCCCCTCAATCAATTGCTTTGTAGCTTTCGTGTATAGGATTTCATAGTGTTCTTGCAGAAATTAGGGTTCTTGAGTTCATCTTCTGATTTCTCACTCCACACTTAAAATAAATGCAATTAATTTATATCATTGAAATCTTTATTCAAAAATACACAACTTTCATGTTTACAAAAGTCAAAACCATTACGTATTGAGAGAGATAAGTGAGGTTTTGCAAATTGGCTATGGCGGGTACACGCGAGGAAGAAGAAGATGGCCTTGGCGCCATTTTCAAATTTTTGAATTTTTGAATATTTGATATTTTTATTAAATGATTTCAAAAATTAATTTCTCTTTCATTTTTAATCATTTTTTATTGGTTTTTTTTTTAAATCACAAAAATGTTAAAATATTTTATTATACAAAAAAAAATCAAAATTTATATTATTTATTTAATATAGTTGGAATTTTTGTAAATAATTTCATTTTTATTTGTTTTTTTAACATTTTTAAATGAAATTTCCACTTTGAATTTTAAAATTTAAATGAATTTCAAGCTTTCATATGGTTAAACATGATTTTTCAAAATATTTTTGAAATTTGAAATTTTTTTTTGAATATATTTGATATTTTATATCATTTTTTTATTTAATTTCCTTTGAAAATTATATTTTAAAATTCAAAATTAGGGTTTTCTCTAAATTTTGATTTTTCCAAACTTCACAAAAACACTTTTGGGCCTCTAATAGAGTGTAAGACCCATCCCTTGTCACACATAAATAATTTTGGGCCTCAGTCATTGTATAAGTCCCAACGTGTTTTCCGAAATCGCGGCGCGATCGTCGCCTTTTAAACAAAAATCATCTGGGCCTCCCTTTGGTTGTAAGTCCCATCTTTCTTTTTTTTTTATAAACTTTTGGGCCTCTAATAGAGTGCAAGACCCATCTCTTTTGTAAATACTATTTTTTTGGGCCTCAGCCATTGTATAAGTCCCGATACAGTTTTCAAAATAAACTGTGCGATCGCTGTTTTCATCTGGGCATCTCCTTGAGTTATAAGCCCCATCTCTTGTATAAAAATAAACTTGTAGGCCTCTAATAGAGTGTAAGACCAATTCCTTCTTGAACATAAACAATTTTGTGCCTCAGTCATTGTATAAGTCCCTCTGTGGTTTTCAAAATCACGGCGTGATCGCCGCCTTTTCAAATAAATCATCTGTGCATCTCTTTGAGTTATAAGCCCCAAAAATTCTTCCAAACAAGCTTGTTTTTAATTCAAAAATTCAAATTCAATGTTGCTTCTTCAAAACTTTCTTCAATTTCTTGAAACCCTGAAAGAGGCAATACAGTTGTAGTAAATACAACAGATCACAATATGCTTGGGCTTCTTCTCAGAAGGTAAGTCCCCATATCTTTTTCAGTGCATATTTCTTATGTATATTTGTCAATATAATTGTCTGTATATAATTGTGCATATCTTGCTTAGATTCTCCCCAGCAGTTAGGTCTATGTTAGGTCAAACCAGTGTTTACTTACAACATAGTGAAAACTAGTTCCCTCATAGGAAATTTCCTATACAGTCTTGCCTCCTCTTGGGCTTATACAATATGGAACAGAGAAAGGCATTATTCCCGGTGAAAATTTTCTCAATACTGTCAAACTTAGAAATATATATGTGTACAAGAAATTCATTTCCCCATAGAGGATTAATTCCCGGTGAAACCTCTTTTGAATTTCTTCAAACCCTAGAACTGTTCAGCAAAGAAAGGACTTATTCCCGGTGAAACCTTTCTTGAACTTTTCTTTGGCTTGGACCCACTGTAGCGCGATTTTTGTGGTTTTGAATCACTATAACTTTGGAACTACAGTTCGATTCATTTTTTATCCTGTTGAGTTGATTAAGGAAGGGAAACAGATGTCTCTAATTAACCCTGCTTGCAAACTGAGATTAAACAGTCAAAACTGTTGGTTTACAGATGCTATCAAGAGGGGGTTCTTCTTTAGGGTTATTCGCTTAAAAACAGTGTCTATGCTATTGGTAAGATGTTAGGTCTGATGCTTTTCGATTGATGTGTGAAGGTACAGGATTTTGGGTTTTTGATTAGTATGCTCGCTAAGATTTGTGCAATCTTATGCCTACGTATTCCCGAAACAGGGAAATCAGAGCGATCGTAGTTCCTCCTATTCTATGGTAGGAAAGAGGTGTTTTGGTGTCTTGTTCAAAGCCCAAGACGTGAAGCTAAAGGTGGTTTGTATCTTGTTTAAAGCCCAAGATATGAAGCTAAAGGGTTTTGGCTGAGAGAGAATTTGTCATCTTTAAAGAGGAGTTGTTGATGTTTGTATGCTGTGAGCAAGACACAACTTTGATGCTAAGAGGTTGATTGACTCAACTGGGGTTTTCTTTATACAAAGCATAAGAGGAGGCGGGAAGTTTGACTTTTCCGGAGAAAATGTTCTTTCTGTCTTGTACAAAGCCCAAGATTGAGGCTAAAAGGGATTTTGACTCCGTTGGGGAGAATGTATCTTATATAAAGCCCAAAATGGAGTCTGAAATGGTTTGACTCAACAAGAGAGTACTTTTATCCGTCCTGTATAAAGCCCAAGACGGAGGCTAAAAAGGTTGACTCGACAAGAGAGTCTTGAACAGGTGATTGACTCAACAAGAGAGTCTGAAGGTTGTTTGACTCAACGAGAGAGTCTTTTATACTCAACAAAAGAGTGATTTGCTGTCTCGTACAAAGCCCGAGATTGAGGCTAAAAGGAGATTGACTCAACAAGAGAGTCTTTTATACTCAACTCAACAAGTGAGTGTTTTTCTATCTCGTACGAAGCCCGAGATAGAGGCTAAAAGGAGGTTGACTCAAAAAGAGAGTCTTTTATACTCAACAAGAGAATGATTTATATGTCTTGTACAAAGCCCAAGACGGAGGCTAAAAGTGGTTGACTCAACAAGAGAGTCTTTTATACTCAACTCAATAAGAGAGTGTTTTTCTATCGCGTACGAAGCCCGAGATGGAGGCTAAAAGGAGGTTGAATCAACAAGAGAGTCTTTTATACTTAACAAGAGAGTGATTTATATGTCTTGTACAAAGCCCAAGACGAAGGCTAAAAGTGGTTGACTCAACAAGAGAGTCCTTTATACTCAACTCAACAAGAGAGTGTTTTTCTATCTCGTACGAAGCCCGAGATGGAGGCTAAAAAAGGGATTGACTCAACAAGAGAGTCTTTTATACTCAACAAGAGAGTGTTTTATATGTCTTGTACAAAGCCCAAGACGGAGGCTAAAAAAGGGATTGACTCAATAAGAGAGTCTTTTATACTCAACAAGAAAGTGTTTTATATGTCTTGTACAAAGCCCAAGACGGAGGCTAAAAGTGGATTGACTCAACAAGAGAGTCTTTTATACTCAACAAGAGAGTGTTTTATATGTCTTGTACAAAGCCCAAGACGGAGGCTAAAAGTGGTTGACTCAACAAGAGAGTCTGAGAAGGTTAGCTTCACTAGGGAGAGTCATTTGTACAAAGCCCAAGAGAAGGCTACCTTACCACTGTGGATTCTGGAGATCCTAAAGCGGGTCCAATGTGGGGAACTCTCATGGGAGAGACCGGGGTTTCTTCCTATGTTTGAAAGGAACTTGAGAATTTCTTTGAGACTCAAGGGTCTTAGACTGTCCAAGTCTAGAGTTTTCTCTATGGTACTATGCCCTAGAGGAGGCATGGGCATTAAGGGATGAGTATCAACCCTACAACGGCCAGAGTTTTGACGCTGAAAAGACTGCTCTATCAAACGATGACTAAGTTCTATCTTATACCTTTAAGAGGTCGTCAGGGTCCTTGTATTAAGCCCAAGAGAAGGCATGAGAACTTCTAAGAAGCCGAATGATCCTTGTACAACGCCCAAGAGGAGGCGGGGATGCTTTTAGGAAGCCTGTGGGTCCCCAAACCAAGAGAAGTTCAAGAAATGCAATTCACCGAGAAGAGATCATTCCAGGAAAGTCCGAGAATTTGGAAGAAACTCAAGAGATGCCATTCATGGAGAAAAGATCATCTCCGTGGAGTTAGAGTTTCTTTGACAATTTCTAAGGGTGACAGTCTGAGAAAAGGTTCACCGAGAATACTGCCTTTCTCTTTGTTCCATATTGTTTAACCCCAAGAGAAGGGAAGACTGTATCTGGAAATCCTATGGGGATCTAGTTTTGTTTGTATTTAAGAGTGACCAATAAGGCTTTACCTAGTGCTAGATGTAGTTGCCGGGGAAAACTCTAAATAACTATACTAGTATTACACAGTGGATATGTGACAAGTATATAAAAGGATGTGAAAGAAGACTTACAGTGAAACAACCCCATAATACAGTTATGTACATATGAAAGCGGTAAATGAAAGCGAATAAACACTTTCCCGTTGTAGAGCTTCCATGTTGTTTGGTTAGTTATTCAACAAAGAAAGTTTTGATAACAACATATATTTGAATTCAAAATCAAAGGAGAAAGTGCTTGAAAAGATTGTTGGGGCTTACAGCTCGAGGAGAGGCCCAAGTTTTAACGATGATCGCACCGTTGTTTAAAAAATTATACAGTGGGACTTATACAATACGTGAGGCCCAAAAAGTTTTTATGTACAAGGGGGTGGGTCTTACACTCTATTAGAGGCCCAGAGATTTTGAAAAGAAAAGAAATGGGGCTTACAACACGAGGGGAGGCCCAGATGATTTGTTTTTGAACTGGCGATCGCGCCGAGATTTTTGTTTTAACGCAGAAGGACTTATACAATGTCTGAGGCCCAAAAAGGTTTTGGTTAAAAGGGGATTGGGTCTTACACTCTATTAGAGGCCCAATAATTTATTTTTTTACAAGTGGTGGGGCTTACAGCTCAAGGAGAGGCCCAAATAATTTTTGTTAAAAAGGCGAAGATCGTGCCGAACTTTTTGACGGTATCGGGACTTATACAATACACTGAGGCCCAAATTATTTTGGTTTTAAAAAAAGGGTTAGGTCTTACACTCTATTAGAGGCCCAAAGAGTTTGAAAAAGTTTGATGAGGATTGAATTAATCAAAACCCTAATTTGTTTTCAAAATATATTTTAATTAAATAAAAATTCAATTAAAATGATCAAAATTGTTAAACATGTGTGAAAAAAATTGTGATTTTGGATCAATGTTTCAAAAATCATGTTTCTATCCACAGAATGATTGGAAATCAATTAAGTTTGGAAAATCAAGGGAGAAAAAACATTTTAAATGTTGAAAAACAAATAAAATATTAATTCTTTGTAAAAAT
This sequence comes from Lathyrus tuberosus, assembly GCA_022829125.1. Classification (NCBI taxonomy): domain Eukaryota; kingdom Viridiplantae; phylum Streptophyta; class Magnoliopsida; order Fabales; family Fabaceae; genus Lathyrus; species Lathyrus tuberosus. Next base: position 38,293,346 of record JALAZF010000003.1, on the reverse strand, counting down.
ATCAAGTATATGAAATAATTAATATTTTTAGGATTTTTTGGTAAAATAAAATATTTTAGCATTTTTGTGAATTATTAAAAAAAGAATCAACTCAAAATCATTAAAAACTAGAGAGAAATTAATTAAATAAAATAAAAAAATTCAAATATTCAAATATTCAAAAAAATGGCGCCAAGAACATGCCAAGACACGCGCCACCCTCTGTTTCTGCAGATTTGCATTTTCTAACCAATCTCACTGAATACTTGGTGATATCATGCAATCTACATATCAATCTGCTCGTTTTCACCTCACGATCATGTCTATGGTCTTTAATTTCATTTATTTTAAGCATGAAATAAGAAATCAAAGAGAAACCTCAAGAACCCTAAAATTTGCATGAAGGCTCAAAAATTTCATACATGATTCAAACAAAGCAATTGATTGAGGGTAAACACTCTATGCATGATTATGAACATATGGCCAAATTATTGTGCAGCAAAAAATGCATGGATCATAGAGTTAGAAGAGCTCAGGCCTACCTCTTACAGCTGGTGATCGTGTTTTGTGTTAGAGGTGTTGCAAGCAGGTTCCAAAGATTTGCACAGCTTCCTTAGGTGCCAAGTGATGTGTCTGAATGCTTGGAGTGGTTTGAAACAAGCTGGAACTGAAGATGGTACCCCAACTGCAAGTCTGCTAAAAGCTTGAGCAGTTGGATGGTGATTTTGAGAAATCAGTGTTCCAGATGTTTCTTAAGTGTTTGGATCACTTCTATATGATGTTTATGAGGTGTGTGTGTATGTGATTGGTTTGGTTGGAATTGCTCTCAAACTCAAAACCCGATAGTGACTTGCTTTGGAAGGCAATTTTGGAGTGAAGGAAGAGATTTTGAGGAAAGCATCTGTTTGATGGCTTTGGTGTACTCAAATTGAGCACAAATGAGCTATATTTATAGTAGAGCAAGTTTGTTTTGCAATCAATAGTGAATGACAACTGCTGCAGAAGTTTGGCAAATGTTGATCAATAGGAATCCAAGTTTCCTCTAGCCGTTAGAGCACAGGCTGCTAGTTCCCCAGTTCTTGGATAACTCTTGACTGAATTCAGTTGGAAAGGGCTCAGTCCATGCCACCTTGGTGCATCCATTAAATGCTCCAAACCAAAATTGGAGTCTTGTCCCTCTTTTAGGCATTTCTAGGTTTGGCATGCTACTTTTGGTTCCAAGGACTTGGGAGGCTGATGGATCAGTGTTTGTCCCTCCTTGGTCTTCCCCTGAGGTGTTCAGATGGATAAACTTGTTTGTCATTTGCAAAATTTGGTAAAATAGAGCAAAATGCACAAATCTGCCTTTCCATGATAGTTTGCAGCAAGGCACATTGTCATTGTCATATCTCATGGCTTAAGTGGAGTTTCATGGAGTACTTGGCCATTTTGGAATGCTCTTATATGATACAACACATATGTGATCATAGTTTGTCTTGATACTTTTTGGATCCAAGTGAAAAATCCCCCTACTTTTAAAAAAAAAGCAAGACAGATTCTGACTTAGTGAAAATTTCACTAAGTGTTGGAAAAAGTGGCATTTCATGTTTCTAGCCATTTTGATCCAACCATAACTCAAAATCTATGATGAATTGGAATGAGGTGTAGTTGACACTTTTAAAGTATACCATGAGAGCTACAAATCCATCTTTGGATCAGCCCAAATGGTTGCTTGGATCTCAAGTTATGATCCTTAGAAGTTGGTACCCTCGCCACTTTGTTCCATAACTTAGAAATTTCTAAATTTTTTACGGTTACCCCTTTTACAAGTTATCCCACTTTTCTTGATTTTTCTTGATGAATGATAATCCCAATCACATATTAACATCATTTTAGGGTCAAAGAACCATAATTGTGAAAAATCTCAAAAAGTCAAAGTTGACTTTTGTGCACAGTTGAATTTTTGTCAGATGAACTCCAAACTGTGCGATCCCCTATGAAATCAAGTCCTTGACCTAAATCAAACTTGATGGATTGATTTCATAGGTGTTATAGGGTGTATTGAATCATGTCCAAAGGTTTGGGAGCATGCCTGGGTCAAAAGTCAAAGGCACAGTTGACTTTTCCCGCAAAACCCTAATTGTGGTTCTGATGAATTTGAAACTTATTGATCAAGCTTCTTGGATCAATCCATTGTTACAAATGGATCAATGTAGTGTGTTAGAGACCCTCAAATCCTCTCTTGAGGTCTTGGCTCATGTTTTGTCCTAAAAGTCAACTTAGGGGTGAATTAGGTCAAGAAACCCTAATTCCTGATTTTTTATGAATGCATCCCCTGAGGCAAAATTAACTTGATGATTGAGTTCATGATGTCCCTTGGAGCATCTTAGGTTGTGCTTTGAAGCCTTTGGCTCATGTCCAGAGGAAATTTTCCATCTGGAGGCCCCAGTCGACCAAAACCCTAATTTGGTGACACTGGCAATCTTCAGGCTTAATCCACTTGGAATGTTGCAACCTTGTGCTTGATTCTTGATGTGGGAGTCCTTTTGATCCTTTGTAGGTTTTGAGAGGCCAGAAAAGTTAAAGATCATGTCATTCTTTGATTGATCCTTTGTCTAAGATCTCTGAGAGGGCTTGAAACCCTAAGTTTGATTGTAGTGGATGCTCACCCATCTTTGGGGAGACTAATGAGGTATGATAGTACATCCATATTGTGATGATGATTTGCATAATGATGGGAAATCTTAGTGGTCAAAATTTGGGGTATGACACCCACAAGCTTCTTAAAAGCATCCCCAGCCTTCTCTTGGGCTTAGTACAAGGACCCACAAGCTTCTTAGAAGTTCCCCAACCTCCTTTTAGGCTTAGTACAAGGACTCAAAGGCCTCCTAAAGGTATAGGATAGAAATTAGTCATATCTACTAGTTCAATCCTCATGAGAGTCAAGAATTCCAAAATATCATATCACTCTAGGGTTGATCTTCATCCCTTAAACCCTTAGCCTCCTCTTGGGCATCATACAAAGATCTCTCTCTACACTAGAGCCTACCATTTCTTGAGAGACTTGGACACTCTCAGCCTCCTCTTGGGCTTCATTCAAGTAGACTTGGAAAGTCTCATCTCCTCATGGGCTTCATTCAAGTAGACTTGGAAAGTCTCATCTCCTATTGAATCTCACAAAGAAACCCTCAAGTTTCCTAAAAGCACAGGAAAAAGCCTGATCATTTCATCAATATACTAATCTCCAGCAGAGTTGAAACCTCTATAGGTTTTCAAACTTAACTTTTAAACTTCTTTGACCCCCAACAAGGTTTAAACTTTTACCTTAGAAATCCCGGCCAGGGTCAATTGACCATCAACAAATCTCCAGTGGAATCAGAACCTCATGGCATCTGATATCTCAACTCTTCTCTAATCCTCAACAAGAGTAAAACTTTTGGATTCCCCAATACCATTTGGATCTGCTTCTGGATTTCTATAAATCCTCAGCAAGAGATAGCCTTCTCTTAGGCTTCATATAATAATTCCCCTCAGTAGAGTCAGACAACCTCAATCTTGGGCTTTGTCAAGACAGATAAAACCCTCCCCTGTGGAGTCAGTTTCTTTTAGCTTTTAACCTTGGGCTTTGATCAAGGCACACAAAAACCAACATCCCCTCAGATGAGACCATGAACCCACTCTGTAGGAGGATATCCCCTCTATACATCACATATCAAAACAAACAATCAAAACCTTTTTCCAGATAATTGTTGTAAGTGGCACACTTGTTGATTCAAAATACAAGCTGGAGTCCTTCCTTTATCCCAGTTAAATTAATTTCCCTTATAACGAATTACTCAACTTTTGTGAAGAATAGGTGAGATATTCTCCCTTTAGAGATGACAAATTCTCTCTCAGTCACCCTTTTAGCTTCAATCTTGGGCTTCAAACAAGACACCAAATATCCTTCCTCCCATAGAAATAGGAGGAACTACGATTGCTCTGATTTCCCAAATCTCTTTACCGGAATACGTAGGCATAAGATTGCGAAATCTTAGCGAGCACACAAATAAAAAACTTTAGGTCCAGTACCTTTCCAAAAACAACGGAAAACCCGAAAACAACAAAAACATTCTCTCATTTCTCCCAAAGGATAAACTTTCCCAAGCCATAGCAGATAAACACCAAAAAGCACTTAAATCAACAGAGAAACATGTAATAAAAGGTCTATGGATAACCATATATACATTGGGTGTTAATAGCTTCCCTTTGTATAACCAGACCCCGATCCCCAATCTCTTAGCATTTGTTAAAGAAAACATTTGCGTGCAAGGTTAGTTTTAGACATCTTCCCTTTGCTTTCCAGCTTTATAGGATAAATAAGAAATCAGAAAGTAGCACCCAAATTCCACTGCGGTAAGGTGGTCGCGTCACCGACAAAAATCGCACGTTACAATGCCTTAATCACAAAGAACACAAGGTTCACACACATGTTCCATACTAGTATCCCACTCTCCTCTAGACCATTACTCGTCCAGGATACACACCCAGGCATCGAATGCACGAGGATCTCCATCTAGAGACTCTATCACAATCCTAGTCACAACTAGGTCATAACATTAAACTATACCATTTGGTTTTGGGGTAAAGTTTCCTCACTCTTCCTAATTCATTTTAAGCATGCATTCTCTTAATCATACTTATAATATAAATAGCAATAACACAAATAGCATAAGTAAAACACTTATAATAACACATCACATAAAACATTACTTTCATTCAATTCCACCAATTAACATAGCTTTCCAACGATTCTTACTACGCCTCGATCGGAATCACGGTTCAAAAGTTATGGATTTTAAAAGATTTTCACAATTCAAGACAGTGTTAATCGGTTAACAGGATATGGTTAACCGGTTAACCATGTTGAACTGTTCACACAGAATCAAAATGAGAGTTAGAGGCATAATTTGGTAACCGGTTAACCATATCATGTTAATCGGTTAACCAGTCATATTTTCACGCAAAACACCATTTTTTCATGGGTTAATCGGTTAACCCCATACCGTTAACCAGCTAACCCTGTAGCAGAAGCTAAAAACCCTATTTTTCTTGATACAAAATCCAATCAAACTCCATCAAAACATGTTGGAACACAACAACGAGCATCATCGATTAAATTCACACATAACCCGACTGTACTACGCAGTTTATTCCACATTTGAACCATTAAAACATTAATCCACACAATTTCTCATAATCTAACAATTCTATTCTAGGTTTTCCAAAACCCTAACTTCTACACTTAGAGTTCTACCTAGAACCCACCTTGATGTTAGAAGAGGAGGTTGAAGAAGATGATGAAGATGATGAATAATGATAATGATCCAAGCTTTTCCTTCTTCCCAAGCTTTTTCCTCTCTTCTTTCTCTTCTTCTTTCTTTTCCACATTTCTTCTTCTTTCTCTTTCCCAACTTTCTATTTCTTTTTCTTACAAATATATATATATATATATATATATATATATATATATATATATATATATATATATATATATATAACACTTATTATATAATATAAATCCAATAGGGTAAAATATCTCCAATTGTTATTTCGTCATCAAACACCAATTGATCAATTATTAGAGTTACCTTAAAATCCTTTCTTGAACTAATAACATTGATCTCTCTCTTTTATTAATTAATCGATCTCTTCAGAGTTCACTAGTTGCTCTATTGATCCCAATTGACAATACTTAGAGTACTTAAGAGATTCCACTATTCCAACTAACCAAAGATAGAGTACATAGAAACTCATTTGATCTCGTCTGATATCCAATTGAGCGTTTAGAGAATATGGGGTATTACAACTAACTCAACTGGGCAGTGTTACATCTGTCTTGTACAAAGCCCAAGATTGAGGCAGACTAAAAAAGATTCTTATATGAAGCCTAAGAGGAGGTTGTGGGGAATCCTGAAGAGAGAAGAACTCTTGCTGAGGGATTCTAAATCTTAAGAGAAGGTTCAAACTGCTTGGGGAGTCAGGAAGAGATCTAACTCTTGATGGAGATTTAGAAGAGAGCTGATTTATATACTGCCACAAAGGCTTTGATTCTTCTGTGGTTTATTTATTGTAATCTGACCCTGGCTGGGGATTTTAAGGTGAAAGTCTAGCCTTGTTGGGGATCAGAAGAGATTTAAAGATGAGTTTGAATTCCTAAGAGGTTTTAAATCTCCTGGGAATTGATGTATTGGTAAAGATGATTAGGATTTATCCTATGCTTCTAGGAAGCTTGGGGGTCCTTGTATAAAGTCCAAGAGGAGACTATAAGGATGAGACTTTCAAAGTCTACTTGTATGAAGCCCAAGAGGAGTCTGAGACTACCCCAAGTCTCTTAAGAGAAGGCAGACTCTAGTTGGAGAAAAGTCTTTGTATGATGCCCAAGAGGAGGCTGAGGGTTCTAGAGATGAAGACCAACTCTTGAATGATTGGATGTTCTAGAGTTTTTGACTTTCCTGAGGATTGAACTGGCAGAGATGACTAAATTATATCCTATGCTTTTAGGAAGCCTTTGAGTCCTTGTATGAAGCCTAAGAGGAGACTATGGGGAACTTCTAAGAAGCCTGTGGGTCCAAGCCTAAGAAAAGTTCAAGAAAGGTTTCACTGGGAAATAATCCTTTCTTCGTTGAATAGTTCTAAGGTTTGAAGAAATTTAAAAGAGGTTTCACTGGGAATTAATCCTCTCTGGGGAAATAAATTTCTTTGTATAAGAATAAACTAGTTGATTGAACTGAGTTCTAAGTATCCTACTGTTTATCCTAAGTGTGAACTGAGAATGACCTAACTGCTAAGGAAACCCTAAATAGATAAGCACAAGTATATATACAGATATATGAACAAGTATAAATTGAATTAAAAAGGGTATTGGGTCTTATTCTCAGGGAGAAGCCCAAGTGTGTTGTGATTGATTAGATGTTTTCTCCAAGATTGGATTAGTGTTTTGAGAAATTGAAGAAAGTTTTGAGAAAACTTTGAATTTGAATCAAAAGAATGTTGTTGTTATTTAAATGAATTGAAAAGGATGTTTGAGGCTTATAACTCAAAGAGAGGCCTAAGTGGTCTAAGAGCAGTTCACTGGGAATAATGCTCCTTTTAGTACCAGTGTAATTTGAATCTTCTTTTTATTATAAAAAAGGAAAAAAGGATGGGACTTACTCTCTATTAAGAGGCTCAAGTTAAGGTATTTTTGAATGAAAGAATAGTATTGGGTCTTATACTCGGGAAGAGGCCCAGGTGTTTTCAAACAGTTTAAAACAGACAAATGATTTTGAAAAACAGAGGTATGGGGCTTACAGCTCAGGGAGAGGCCCATGGAGGTTGTTTATTGTTTAAAACAAAGTTTATGTACAAAAGATTGAGGCTTATACTCAAGGAGAGGTCCAAATGATTTATTTGAAAACAGTGATCGCACCGCGATACCGAAAGAAGTTGTGGGACTTATACTATAGCAGAGGCCCAAAATTTTTTTATGTACATAGGGGGGTGTTGGGTCTTACACTCTAATAGAGGCCCAAGTGTGTTTGAAATGAAGTTTTGAAATATTGAATCCAAGAAAACCCTAATTTCATTTTTTAAAGATATTTTTCAAAGAAAAATCAATTAAAAATGATAAAAAATACTAAAAAAAATTCAATAACCATGTTATGAATTATGATTAAGGTTTAGAAAATGAGGTTTTATTCACATAATGATTTAAAATCCAAGTGGTTTTGAAAAATCAAGAGAAAGAAATTATTTAAAAATGTTTAAAACAAATTAAAATAAAATTCTTTAAAATATTCAAAATATATCAAATAAAATTTTTTTTAGGAATAAAATATTTAAATGTGTGAAGGATTTATGTTCATAAAATCACTTGAAAAACATTAAAATTGAAAGAGAAATTAATTTTTGAAAATAATTAAGAAAATAATTAAAAATTCAAAAATTTGAATAAGATTTGAATTATGGCGCCAACGGTCATCTTCTTCCTCGCGTGTTCCCTTCATGGCCGTAAACATGAAAGTTGTTTGTTTTTGAACAAGGATTTGAATGGTACCAATTAATTTCATTTCTTTTAAGTGTAGAGTGAGATATCATGTGAAGAGCAGATGAACCCTAATATTTGCAAGAACACTATGAAATCCTATACACGATTGATACATATCAATTGATTGAGGGAAAACATTCTACATAAGTGCAAAAACATGTTGGTAACTTGAAATATAAAAAATGATGCATGTTTCATGGAGTTTGAGAAGTTCAGGCTTACCTTGCAAGAGGAAATCGAATCCTTAGTTGTAGGTGTTAAAGAAGTGCTTTGATGATCTGGACAGCTTCCTTGGACCTCAAGTAGTGTGTTTAGATACTTGGAATGGATTGAAAACCTCTGGATTGGTGGGTACGACTCCAACTGCAGATGACTTTGGGATTAGGTATGAACTTGATGAATCTGGTGTTACAGGTGTTGTTCAAATGTTTAGATAACTCATATATGATGTATGTGGGGTGTCAGGACCATGGGTTTGAGTTGAATTGTTCTTTATTTTAAAACACGATTCTCACTTCTTTGGAAGTGGATTTTTTATGCACAAGAGGGAAATGGTGGAAAACATATGCTGTGATGTTTTGGGGTGGTTTGATCAACCAGAAATGACCTCTATTTATAGTAGAGGAAATTTGTTTTGCAAGGAATAGTGAATGGGGGCTGGATCACCTTATTGTCCAATGGATATGGCTAGGTGTTCAAAGTCTCCTCTAGCCATTGACTTGAGCTGAACTTGCACCTTTTAGGTCCTTTGATTCTTGGATAAGTATTGACTCATTTGGATTGGTATGAGTTGGTTCATGCCACCTCAATGCATCCTTTCAATGCCATATTACAAAATTGGATTTTGGATTTGCAACATTGATGATCACATGCCAAAGGGATAGGGTTCTTGACTAATTGGCCTTATGGTTCAGATTCCTCATCATTTATGTTGATATTGGACAGAAATCCAATGATGCAAGTGTCCAAAATTGGTTCAAGAAATTGTGGGATACAAGTTATGTGCCAATGCTGTCAAAAATCAGTTTGTATCAAGGCATGTTGTGAGGTCCATAACTCCTTGCTCAAGTGGAATCAATGGATGTTCTTGTACTCTTTGGAAAGCTTGTATATCATACTTCAACTTTGATGTTTACATTTGGTCTTGATTCCTTTTGGATCATAATGAAAAATACCTCCAAAGTTGGACAAAACATGAGACAGATTTTGCCTAAAAATTTTCTAAGTGTCAAAGTTTAAATCACATGAAACCCTAACTTTATGGCATTATAACTCAAATTCTAGGCATTTTGGGGGGTACCTCAGTAGGACAATCTTGTTGTATGTAAAATGAGCTATCATTTGAGCTTTGAATGGAAGAAAATGGTTGCTTGGATCACAAGTTATGGCCTTGCAAAGTTGGGTAAAAACCATTTTTTCCATAACTTAGTGAAATTTCAAGTTTCTCAAGGTTGCCCTTTTTGCAAGTAACCTCACTTTTCTTGGTTTTTCTTGATTGGTCATGATCCAAATCACAAGTTAACATTGTTCTTGACCTAAAGAGGCCATGTTTGTAAAGAAAACCCAAAAGTCAAACTTGGTTTTGATCACAGTTGACTTTTTGTATCAGATGAATTTTGAACTTTGCGATCCTTTATGAAATCAAGTACTTGGGCTAAATTTAACCTAATGGATGAATTTCATAGGTGTCTTAGAGTGTCTTGAATCATGTCCCAAGGTTTGAGATCATGTTTTGGTCAAAAGTCAAAGGTATGTTTTTCATATCATTTAGGTCAATCATATTGCATAACTAACCAAATCTTCAACTTTTGCTTTGTTTTTTTTTTCACTTATGAATCAGGGTTTGTTTCAAGAGACTTCAAGGGTCGGTAAATCAAGGTTTTGGATAGGTCATCCACCATCTAAGCTCTGAAGTCATGGGATTAGAGGTCTTCTATTAAGTTTGGTCTTTCTTTGTTCGAAGGTTGTTTCCTCCGATTTTTGTACTCAAGTCTGAGGTAGAAGTGTTGGGTTTTCAATCATCATGAGCAGTTCCTGTCAGAGGTTTATAAGGCATGACTTAGTTTCTCTGAATGGTCACAAGAGTGTCATCGTTTAAGGTTTCATTAGTGGATTGACTGGAAAGATCCTAAATCAGGATTCTGGAGGATTAGGGTTTCTCACCCTTGGTGTTTATGATCGGAAAATATCGCTCAAGTTGAGTTTCACTTGAGGCTAGCAGGTTCAATGTGTGTGCAGTACTGTTTCAATTCAATTGAGTTGGTCTGATCTTGGTTAAGAAAGAGAATATTACTTCATTCTCAGGATGGATTTGTCATGGAACAGTATCTTATACTTAACGATCATCAACCAAGGTTTTTGTGCCAATTCAAGTTCATCTCTTGGTTATGTGGTTCAGGATTTGTGGCAGTTAAGTTTAATGTTCAAGTCTAAGTGTGGTTCAAAAGTGGAGGCGCGTTACAAAACTCATACCCATTCCCATAGTCATTTTTCTATTCACATTTCTAAATCCATTTTCCTAATTAGCCCTTTTAAATCTAAATCTATTTTTTAATTTATCCAATTTTCCATATCCATTCCAAATTTTATCCAATTATCCATTTCATGATCCAATTCATTTCAAAACCATATCCACATATCCATTATTTTTTAATCCAATTATCCATTTTTATTTTAATCCATTTTTTTAGTTTAATTATCCAATATCCATGTTTTATCCATTTTTTTTCCATTATCCACTTTTTTTTTTAATTACAAAAATCTCTACAAAATCATAATCCAATAAAACTCCATCAATATTATAAAAAATCCCAATAAATACATTTCACACAAATAGACTACTTTCCAAAACCAACACATAGCCATGACGCACACTTCCTACTACTTGTAGGACCAAAACAAAATCCCTGCGCCACGAAAGATTACCTTGACCAACACAACAACAACACATCAACAAAGACAACACTCCTGTGACATCATGCATAACTCATTACCATCCAAATTTCCTGCCATCCACTACACCCCTGTAGAACCTGCGTATCACCTTGCCAACAACAACAACTCAATGCGCCCTTCTGCAACAAACTTTGACCAGACCTGCGAACAACATAATGGCAGGACCTGCATCATGGAAAGGGACATCACCTAATAACAAGACAAACCCAAAAAAAAACTCAGAAAAAAATATTTTTGTTTTTTAAAAGGGAAGGAGGGCAGAAGATCAAGGGGGGAGAGAGTCAGTAATTCACAGAGAAATATAATAGAAAGTTACCTCTTGAGATCGCCAGGAGGTGATAAAAAAACAACACAACAACTTTGATCACCAACTATAATTCCTCCCTCATTTTTCTGATGTGTATCAGTCTGGTAACCATCACCAAACCACCCCTTCAAACCGAAAACCGCTACTACACACCATAAACTTGACAACACCATTTAAATCTCACAACAACTTTCACTACGCTGTCGACGTCTTCGTCTTGAGTCACTCAACACCACCAAAAATCTTGCCGCTGACAACCATATTTCGGTGACATAACCATCCATCTTTACTGCTACTACACACTCCACCACTCACAACCTTCAACCCCCCACAAACACCTCACTACAAACCGCAAAATCATCATCATTATCAGAGCTAACAAGTCGCAGCAGAGAAAACCTGTAAGAAACGACCCTCTTTGTTTTTTTCTGCAATCTGGACATGATCTCCTTCATCATCTCCAGCAACAAATCACAAACTCAAAGTACCACACAAACCGTCGTCGCACACCCCAAATCGCGAACGAGGAAGGAAGAAGCTGCCGCTGCGAAAGCAAACGGAGAAGAGAGCGATTGACGAAAAAAGAAGAGGAAAGGCATCACAAGTGAGAAAGGTTGAGTGACCCACCACGCCGTCAGGAGGTTCTGTCGAAGATGATGGGGAAGGACAGATTTTGAACGTAATTGTGGTGAGAGAGGATCATTTTTTTTTCACGATGCACTTTTCTTTTCTTTCCCTTTTTTATAGATCGTGCTTTGTGATAGACGCTCCGTTGTTAGGAGCTTAAGTTTAATTCCAAACCTCCATCAGCTTTGAAATGGACCGGGTTCAGAGGGATTGACCTGACCCGTTTCGTTTGTTTTTTTTAGCCTTAGTTTGTTTTTTCTTTGGGCCCAACTTCTAATCACCCCCTGACCCATATATTTTTCTGATTTTTAAGGAGTTTAGCTTAATATTTAGTTAAATTATTTTTTTGTTAGATTTTGGTTTTTTCTAATTTTTAATTGGATTTTAATTAATTAGTTTCTAATTAAAAATTAATTAGTTATATTTTTTTAGAGTAGTTAGTTTTTTTAGATTAGTTAATTTTTTAATTTACTTCTGTTTATTTAGATTAAATAATTAGTTTTTAATTAGATTTTAATTTAATTAGTAAATTAGTCTTTAATTATACTAATTTTTAATTAGATTATAGTTTATTGAGTTAATTAGTTTTTCTTAGAATTAGTTAATTTAGTTTTTAATTAAATTTTGGTTTAATTAATTAATTAGATTTTAGTCTTTAATTAATTAGTTTTAATTAGAATTTAGTTTTATTAGATTTAATTAATTAGTTTTGATTAGGATTTATTTAGTTGATTTAGTTTTATTTAGATGTTGGTTTAATTAGGTTTTATCTTAATTCTTAAATAAATCTTGATAATTCGTATTTTCATTTTAGTTAATTCCCGAAGTCAATTTTGAATTTGATTCTTATTGCATTCGGCTGTGATTAGGTCCTGATTTTGATGTCCTATCTTTTGAGCTTTTGATTTGCCTGAACATTTGTTGTATATGTTGCTATTCATCTTACATTTGATACTTGAATTTTTTCTCTTTGTCCCTCTGTTGCTTATACCTCATATTCCAAAGGAAAGGATCCCCTCCCATTGACTTGTAAGTCATAGTTTAGGATAGCCTTGTCCACCGTTCCCTTGAGATCTTGTTAGAGCCTTACCCTTTTTATCCTAGCCTTAGGATTGGAGTCGTCGCACTCCATGTAAGTGTCATGGTGATAGACACTTACTTCCCCTTGGAACCTTGATCATTATCAAGAGTTCCTCATCCCTAGTTAGGCGAACTACAGAGGCTCTGATTCCCCATTCTTAGTCAGGATACGTAGGCACAAGATGCGATATCTTATCGAGCCCTCTAACCACTAACAACTAACCTCCCTTATTTTTCGTCGCCGCACGAACGAGACTAGTTTACCTTACCCTTTATCCTAGCCTTAGGATTAGAGTCGTCGTACTCTATGTAGGTGTTTTGTCATGGACACTTATTTTCCCTTTTATCATAGCCTTAGGATTGGAGTCTCCGCGCTCCATGTAAGTGTCATAGTGATGAACACTTACTTCCCCTCTGGAACCTTGATCATCATCAAGAGTTCCTCATCCATAGTTAGGTGAACTACGAATGCTCTGATTCCATCCTAGTTAGGATACGTAGGCACAAGATGCGATGTCTTGGCGAGCATACTAAGTGTACATACCCTTAGGTCTTTACCTTAACACTCTTCTCGTAACAAGAAAACAATAACATAACACAAATACTAACAAGAGGTTCATGTAGAGTATTACAAATACTTAGGATGCTAGCACTTTCCCTAGGTATAACCAACCCCGAACCTTAGATCTTTAGCTTTATTGTTACATAGCACACTTAAGGTTTTATTTTGATCTTTACCCTTTCCTTTGGAGAAATCAAAGCTCGGTGGTGAATTTCATGATTTGTGATTCAAGTTAACTAATAGCTTGATATCCGATTCTCACCGCAACAGAAATGACGACTTCACTGGGGATCTCTCCCCTAAGAGGGTTAAGCCCACCTTGTTTGCATTTGTGTTTGTTATATGTTTGCTTGCTTGTATATCTGTATATTTGTAAATATCTGTATATATCTGTTGTGCCTGGGTTTTTTTGTATGCAGTGTTGTTACCTTGAGTGGTGAGGATAAGTGTTATACCCGGACTTGAGTGTACACTTATGATAGGATGACGGGTAGAGTTAAGGAGACTTTGAGGGAGTTGATTCCTGAAAAAGTTGAATTGAGATCCTAGTCGCTCAGTTGAGGCCCTCTTGGGAGTAGTATTATTGAACGAGTAGTCGTGAAATCAAAACTACTTTCAACCCAGGAGCCCGTGACACTGAGGACCTTTAGTTACCTTTTACCCCCACTTGGCCTCTTAGGACGTAGTGCGGTGACTATAAGGGAGTAGTCTCGAAGTAGTTGATATGCGATACTACACTCAGACGAGACTCTCTTGAGAATATTATCAACTACAGAGTAGTTGGGAAATTGATAATATCCGAAAGATGGGTTGTTGACTCTGGGAACTTTTTTAGAACCCTGTTCTGCAGATCAAGAACCCTTAGTACACACCTTTTGGGATGGGTAGACCATGGCTCCATGCTCGTGATCTTCAAACCTAGGCCATTGTTTCCTTGTCAGCATATGTGTGAATATCTGTATATGTGTGTTTGTGTATACATTCATCCATTCATGGATAGTCTTTTGGCTTCAAGGAATTCAAATGTTCTTTCCCTTGCAAAATCAATAGAGATCATGGATTTTAAAGTGAAACTTTTCAATTTTTCCATATTGTTTGCAACTTGTTGTTGAGTTCCTTGAAACCATTTGGCTTGCATTAGCACTACATGTGCATGTCGTCACATTTGCATTTCTTTTGCATTTCTCAGCCTTGAGTCTCATCCATCCTTTGTCCATAACCCAGCAGTTTGACTTCCCGAATCCAGCATTGGACTTAAGGTAGCTTTTGAAGGATCGTGAACTCTGGAGAGCAGAACCAATTTGTGACCAGAGCGGATTTTGAATTGATGAAAGATTAGTTGAATTAGATTGTGGAAGCTATGAGAGCTTTGGAAAAGAGAGATGACAACATTTAGAGGACTTCAGTGAATAATATTGCCTAAGCTCAACCTGTGCAGATTCCTGTTGAGAACCAGGTTATACAAAAGCGTACCATCGTCTGAGATGGACATTCCTCTTCTGTTGATGCCGTGGAATATCGTAGCTTCGCATTCTCTGAGCTAGATTCCCAAGAGGTAGCCCCTGTGGTGAAAACTAAGGACCCACGATACGTTGAGATTATGGAAAAATGTTGTGCCTTGGAAGAAAAGCTTGATGTCATTAAGGGTTGTGACGCTGCTGATCTGAATTCTTTGAACATGTGTTTGGTACCCGACCTTGTGATACCACCAAAGTTCAAGACACCGAAGTTTGAGAAGTACAAAGGAGATAGTTGTCCAAAGCAGCATTTGGTGATGTATTGCAGAAGAATGACCTCATATGTTCATAATGACAAGATTATGATCAACTGTTTCCAGGACAATCTAAGTGGGGCATCATTGAATTGGTACATGCATCTAGAGAGTAGCAATATCCAATCATGGTCAAACCTAGCTAATGCCTTTGTGAAGCAGTACAACTATAATCTTGATTTGACTCCCAGTCGCCTGCATTTGCTAGACTTATCTCAAGAAGACAATGAATCCTTCAGAGGATATGCTAGAGGTGTAAAGAAGTAGATGTTCGCATCCAACCACCACTCTTGGATAAGGAATTAGTTGACTGGTTCGTGGATACTTTGCAAGGCCCGTACCGAGAGAAGCTATTTCGCATTGTGACATCAAATTTCTCTGACTTGGTAATAGTTTGAGAGTGCATCGAGAGCGGTCTCAAGAGCGGAAAAATCCGAGACACCTCGAACATCTCAGCTAGTGAGAGTGAATCAGTTGTTAGTTCTCAAGAAGAATGGGAAGAAGAAAATAATTCCATTAGGGAGTATCCAATACCTTAGCCTCAGCGCTCATGCAACTCAAGTGTTCAGAGTCAGCAATCTTTTGGGTCTCCACGACAGATACCATTCTCTCCACAAGGGCAATATTCTTCTCCAAATCGAAGACCTCCTCGGTATCAACGACCATACCGCCATCAGCCGCGTCAGCACGCTCGTCAGAGGCCAAGAAAGCCAGAAAGGCATTTCACTCTGTTGCCCATGTCATACAGTCAAATATTTCTAGATTTAATCAAAGGTGGATTGATAGTGCCAAAGGAGATAGATCTAGTGATTCCTCCATACCCACCAGGCTTTGACGCCAACACCCGATATGACTACCATACTGGGGCACAAGGGAATTCAACTGAAGACTGTAAGGTGCTCAGGAGCAAGGTTCAGACTCTGCTTGACTCCGAGATGTTCTTATTCACGCCTCAAGGCATTCAAATCAATAATTGTTCACCCAATCAAGTGGGTCCATCAATCCAGGATATGGAAGAAATTGTTGAGAATAGAGGTGAAGATGATTCTCAAATTGATCTCGACAATCAAATCTAAAGATGGTTATCTCAGTTGGAAGATCTAGAAAGGAAAGCCTAATTCCTCGAAGTTGGCAATTTTTTGACTGTTTCAGCAATTTCTGTTGTATTTTCTTTGCATGTTGAGTTTGTATTTGCTTGTAAGCTGTTGTTTTTCAAATTGGCAAGATTAATGAAATGTTTATGCATCTTTTGATTAAGTTCATTCGTATTCACTCTTTCTCTTTCCTTTCATTGTTAAAAAAACAACAAAAAAAATTGTTTTCCATCCACTTATCTTTACCAAACTATTGTTTAAGCAAAGATTGGCGAGGATGACAAAAATGTTATATTCATAATTGTTGTTGGTATGCTTTCAATTAAACTTTGCCGATGATGTAAGGCATTGTTTCAAATCCTCAAACACTAGGGAAATAAGAGTTAATCCCTAGTCAACCACTTTGAGCCTAAAAGTAGCTGTTTTCCTTCGGAATAAAAAACCCTTAAATCTTAAACCTGGGGCAGGGTAGTTCTCAGTTTAACTTATTTCATGAGCCGTGAACCAAGCCACGTTACAACCTTTAAAAGACCTAATTGAGGTAAGGTTGTTTTGAAAGCATACTACAAGGTTGGATAACCTGACTCCTAATGATCTTTGCTATTTGTTTGTGTTGATCACTTCATCTGTCATTTCATAAATGACTAGATCCACCTCATTTTGATCATTTAATCACTCCACTATGTGTTTTATCAATAACTTTGATTTCAAAATCTTGCATGAATGTCGCATTGAAATTGCCAATTTTTAATGAACAACACTGTTTGCAAGACAACACAATGTAGCCAGCTAGGGAATTTGACTTGGTAAAGGAAGTTCAGTCTGGGGCAACTAATTTGGAGGATTTGTTAATCAACCATTCCAGGAGTCGGTGAATCAGGGGTAGAAATCTTCAAATTTCAGAATGTTGGGGCAAGCTGTTTTAAGGTCATCTTATGGCAAGTTGTCTCCCAGCTCCTTTCAAGGCAAGGATTCCAAAAACCAGCTAGCAGAGGCAAGTTTATTTCCCAGCTGTTACTCTCATAGTCCGAGGAGTTTGTTGTGCAAATGCAGTTAATTTGAGGCAATTACGTTGAAATTTATTTAATCTCTCCAAGAGTTTGAAGACATTTAAACATCTTGTATGATAATTTTTCGGTAAAATCCTATTTATGGCTTCTTCTTATAGACCATGGAATCTGGGACAGAGAATATTTGAAGTTTATTTGTTGCAAGGGCCATTGCCTGTTCATGATAATCATTATGCACATTAGAGTGCAGAACTACATTGTTCTTGTGACATCTTTTGCTAGCTCCCCAATTAAGTTGTTACTTCAGTTGATCTTGGCAATTTCCCATAGATTTTTCTCTTCCAACAAGGAAATCAAGCTCATGATGGCAATCCCTCAGGTGAAGTCATGATGTTATGCCCCTAGTGGAATACTCTTTCCCCCAGAGAAAGTTGTAACCTTGAAGTAGGATTATTGGTTCTTCATTGTTCATCCATAGTGATGGTCCAATCTGGTAAAGTTGGCTAGGTATCCTTGTCGAGATGTTTATTTCATCTCCAGTTTTGCTTCCCTTCGTCTTTTTTGTCAACATAAGCATAAACATGGCATACATGCATTCATACATATGAATAACATATGATCATTTTTTGCTACCATTATGGTGTTTACCTATTTCGTTCACTTTCGCGTTTATTCCTCAAGTGACTGGGTTTGTCTATTCTTTCCAATAGGGCCGTCAACTTTAGGCATAAAGTGCCCATCCTTTCTAAATTCCCCACAGAGTTTGATCCTCGTGGACGATGGTTGCTTCAGTTATCTTTTCCATGTTTGGATAAGATAAATCCTCATTCGAGTTCATTCCTCAATGGGTAGAGTCTTGTTTGACCGTTTCTTTCTAGCTTGTTTCTAGATTGAACTTTGGTCCCTGGTGGGTGTTGCTTTTGAACCAGATTAGGTCGCCGAACCTAGTTTGAACGTGCATTTATTTTGCACGGTGTCTTGCAGGAAGAATCTTTTACAGATCCTCATTGAAGACATAATCCTTCCTCTAGCAGTGTTGTAGTAACAACATCTCTTTGGAATTTATACCCAGACAACAAGTGGCATTCTTCTTGAGAAGTTTGTTTTGTCATTGTTATGTTTGTGACGATAAGTGGCAGTCTCCCCTGAGAAGCTTATCTGTCTTTGGTGTTTCCTTCAGCTTTTTGCGATGATAAGTGGCAATCTCTCTCGAGAAGCTTATCTGTCTTTGGTGTTTCCTTCGGCTTTTTGCGACGTTAAGTGGCAATCTCTCCCGAGAAGCTTATCCGTCTTTGGTGTTTCCTCAATATTTTGCAGTAACAAGTGGCAATCTCTTTGAGAAGCTTGTTTTCTATTGCGATAAGTGGCAGTCTCTCCCGAGAAGCTTATATGTCCTTTGTGTTATTCAACCTTTTGTGGTTATAATTGTTGTTACTCTCGATTAGTCATTTCCATCAACTCTTTTTGATGACGACCTTCAAATGCATTCTTTTTCATCAACCCCTGGATGAGATCCCTATTTGATGGTTTTTTCCCGTCAACCCTTTTTGACGATGTGGTCCAAGATCACGTTTTCTTTCTGTCAATCCTTTGACGATGTATTCCTTCGGACATGTTTTCATTCTGTCAATCCTTTGACGATGATGATGTTTGGTGAATGGTTTCATTCTGTCAATCCTTTGATGATGATGATGTTTGGGGAATGGTTTCATTCTGTCAATCCTTTGATGATGATGATGTTTGGTGAATGGTTTCATTCTGTCAATCCTTTGACGATGATGATGTTTGGTGAATGGTTTCATTATGTCAATCCTTTGACGATGATAATGTTTCGTGAATTATTTCTTTTCGTCAACTCTTTGACGTGGTGTCTCTTTGATGAAGTCTTTTTTCGTTCTGTCAACCCTTTGATGATGTCAGTTGGTTTTGTTCCATCAATTCTTTGATGATGCCACTCTTTGGTGAATATTTTACAAATTGGATCGTATCCGTTAACCCTTTGACAATGCCACTCATTTGTGAAGCTTTTCTTTCCCCAGTGAAGACCGTATTTTGGGTTCAACCTTCATTGAGGATCTTTTTCTTCCTAGAATGTCATCCAATCACGCTTGAACTTGATGATCAATCATTCTAGATACCTTTATTGGAGCCCGTCTTTTGGTTCTACTTCCAATGAGGTTATGTTGTTTTCTTTCCCCAGTGGAGACCGTATTTCTGGTTCAACTTTCATTGAGATCTTTTTCTTCCTAGAATGTCATCCAGTCACGGTTGAACTCGATGATCAATCATTCTAGATACCTTTATTGGAGGCCATCTTTTGGTTCTACTTCCAATGAGGTTATGTTGTTTTCTTTCCCCAGTGGAGACCATCTTTCTGGTTCTACATCCAGTGAGAAGTTTTTCTTCTAAAACCGCTAACCAGTCATGCTTGAACCTGTTGTTCCATCACTTTAGATGTCTTATTTTCTTCTTTTTCCCTAGTGGAGATCGTCTTTCCGGTTCAACCTTCATTGAGGATCTTTTTCTTCCTAGAATGTCATCCAGTCACGCTTGAACTCGATGATCAATAATTCTAGATACCTTTATTGGAGCCCATCTTTTGGTTCTACTTCCAATGAGGTTATGTTGTTTTCTTTCCCCAGTGGAGACTGTCTTTCCGGTTCAACCTTCATTGAGGATATTTTTCTTCCTAGAATGTCATCCAGTCACGGTTGAACTCGATGATCAATCATTCTAGATACCTTTATTGGAGCCCATCTTTTGGTTCTACTTCCATTGAGGCCATGTTGTTTTCTTTCTCCAGTGGAGACCGTTTTTCGGTTCAACCTTCATTGAGGATCTTTTTGTTCTAGGATGTCATCCGGTCATGCTTGAACCTGATGATCAATCATTCTAGCTACCTACATTGGAGAACATCTTTCGTTTCTACTTCTAATGAGGCTACTTTATTCTTTTCAGAGTGTCAACCAGTCATTGCTTGAATTTGTTGATCCACTACTCTGGATATTCCCTAGTGTAGACCTTCTCTTGGTTCAACCTCCAGCGAGGATATTTTCTTTCTAAAGTGTCAGCCGGTCTCGTTTGAACCAATTGCTCGATCACTTTAGATTCCCCCGGCTCGTTTAAGCTTCCCCAGTGTGGTTGGCATCCCTAGTGAGTGGTTACTCATTGTGTGAACGTTATCCCTGTTTGCTTTCGTTTTTGTCTGCATGTTGCATTTAGCATTCCATCATTGTCATCATATTAGAGTTCATGGCATGTTAGCACTGTCTTCATAGTTCATTTTTGTCCATAGCACAGCATATCATTGCATCTAAGGGAAAAATTCCGGTTATCTATATTTAAATACCTTTCACCATGATTTCACGAGGATTATCATCACTCATGTCATCCGATAAAGTTATTTAAATAGGGGCAACTATCATACCCTAAATTTTACCCTCAGATTCTTTGATCTTTTGTATATCATTTAGGTCAATCATATTGCATAACTAACCGAATCTTCAGCTTTTGCTTTGTTTTGTTTCACTTATGAATCAGGGTTTATTTCAAGAGACTTCAAGGGTCGATAAATCAAGGTTTTGGATAGGTCATCCATCATTTAAACTCTAAAATCATGGGATCAGAAGTTTTCTGTTGAGTTTGGTCTTTCTTTGTTCGAAGGTTGTTTCCTCCGGTTTTTGTACTCAAGTTTGAGGCAGAGGTGTTGGGTTTTCAATCGTCGAGAGCAGTTCCTATCAGAGGTTTATCAGGCACGACTTCAGTTTCTCTAAATGGTCACAAGAATGTCATCGTTTAAGATTTCATCAGTGGATTGACTGGAAAGATCCTAAATTAGGATTCTGGAGGATTATGGTTTCTCACCCTTGGTGTTTATGATCGGAAAATGTCGCTCAATTTGAGTTTCACCTAAGACTAGTAGGTTCAATGTGTGTGCAATACTGTTTCAATTCAATTGAGTTGGTCTGATCTTGGTCAAGAAAGAGAAGATTACTTCGTTCTCAGGATGGATTTGTCATGGAACAATCTTTTATACTTAACGATCATCAACCAAGATTTTTATGCCGATTCAAGTTCATCTGGTGAAGTCAGGTTGCAGAGTTCTGGTTATGTGGTTCAGGATTTGTGGCAGTTAAGTTTAATGTTCAAGTCTAAGTGTGGTTCAAAGGTGGAGGCGCGTTACAAAACCCATACCCATTCCCATAGTCATTTTTCGATTCACATTTCTAAATCCATTTTCCTAATTAGCCCTTTTAAATCTAAATTCATTTTTTTATTTATCCAATTTTCCATATACATTCCAAATTTTATCCAATTATCCATTTCATGATCCAATTCATTTCAAAACCATGTCCACATATCCATTATTTTTTATCCAATTATCCATTTTTATTTTTATTCATTTTTTTGGTTTAATTATCAATTATCCATGTCTTATCCATTTTTTTCCCATTATTCACTTTTTTTAAATTACAAAAATCTCTACAAAATCCTAATCCAAAAAATGTCCATCAGTATTATAAAAAAAATTCCCAATAAATACATTTCACACAAATAGACTATATTCCAAAAACAACACATAACCATGACCCACACTTCCTACTACTTGTACAACCAAAACAAAATCCATGCGCCACAAAAGACTACCTTGACCAACACAATAACAGCACATTGTAGCTCGGTTTTTTGTGACGCGACCACAACTGCATTTAGTGCTACTTTCTAATTTCTATATATATCTTATGAAGCTTTAAAGGAAGGGGAAGATATCTCAAACTAACCCTGCGTACAGATGTTTTCCTTAACAAATGCGAAGAGATCGGGGAAGCTGTTAACACCCAGAGTATCTATAGTAATCTATAGGAACCTTTATTTGCATATATTTCTACTGTTGAATTGCTTGGTTGCTTAAATCCGTTTTCTGTTGAATAGGGAAAGTTTCTCCTTTGTGAAAGTTGAGGAAATGTTTTTGTTGTTTTAGGGTTTTCTATTGTTTTTGGGAAGGTGTTAGACCTAAGATTTTTTATTAGTGTGCTCATTAAGATTGCACAATCTTATGCCTATGTATTCCCGTAAAGAGATCTGGGGGAAATCAGAGCGTTCGTAGTTCCTCCTATTCTATGGGAGGAAATTTTTTTGGTGTCTTATTCAAAGCCCAACATTGAAGCTAAAAGAGTATTAGTGTCTTGCCCAAAGCCTAAGATTGAAGCTAAAAGATTATTTGAGAGAGAATTTGTCATCTCTAAAGGGAGATATCTCACTTATTCATCACAAACATTGAAGAATTAATTTATAAGGGAAGTTGCTTTAACTGGGATGTGTGGAATTCAACAATGCCACATCTTCCTTTATAGGAGAGTTGAAATGTCATGAAGGAAAAAGCATTAACTCAGTGTAGAGCAATGCCACTTTTTCCTTTAGGAACCTTTGCTAAGAGAGGGACATTGACTTGGATGTGTAGAATCCAGAGGATTTCCACTTACATCACTTAGGTGAAAGAGAAATTTAGCCATGATAAAGAAGGTACTCCAGCTTGGATTTTGAATCAACAAGTGTGCCACTTACATTAATTATTTGGAAAAAAGGTTTAACTGTTTGTTTTGAAATGTGATGTACAGAGGAAATATCCTCTTACAGAGAGGACTCATGGTCTCATCTATGGGGATGCTAGATTTTGTGCCTTGATCAAAGCCCAAGGTTGAAGCTGAAAAAGTTAAAAACTGACTCAACTGGAGGAGTATTATATCTGTCTTGTACAAAGCCCAAGAGTGAGGCTGATTGGGAAAATAATTATATGAAGCCTAAGAGGAGGCTTAGGGAATTTAAGTGAAAACTTCCCCTTTGCTGAGGGATTTTAATTCGAAGAGAGGGTCTAAACTGTTTTGAGGAATAAAAAAGAGAAACTAACTCTTGTTGGGGATTAGGAAAGAGTTGAATTATTAAATGTCCCAAGGGTTTTGATTCTTTTGGGGATTTGTTGATGGTAACATGGTTCTGGCGGGGGATTTTAAAGTGAAAACCAAACCTTATTGAGGATCAGAAGAGGCTTTTAAAGGATAAGCTTGAATGCCTTAGAGGTTTTGACTCTCCTGGGGACTAGTGTATTGATAGAGGTGACTAGGATCTATCCTATATTTTTAGGAAGCCTGAGGGTCCTTGTATGAAGTCCAAGAGGAGGCTAGGGATGCTTCTAGGATGCCTGTGGGTCCTTGTATGAAGCCCAATAGGAGGCTAGGGATGCTTCTAGGAAGCTTGTGGGTCCTTTTATGAAGCCTAAGAGGAGGCTAGGGATGCTTCTAGGAAGCCTGTGGGTTCTTGTATGAAGCCCAAGAGAAGGCTAAGGATTGAGACTTTCCAAGTCTAGGAAGAGTTCAAGAAAGGTTTCACTGGGAAATAATCCTTTCTTTGTTGAACTGTTCCAGGGTTAAAGGGGTTAAATAAGAGGTTTCACTGGGAAATAATCCTCTATTGAACTGTTTCAAGGTTGAATAAATTGAACAAAGCCCAAGAGGAGGCCGACTGTATTCCTTTGTATAGGGGGAACTAGTTGTTTGAACTAAGTTATACTGATTGAAAGAATCATATTGTTTGAACTAGCCTAAACTAAGGATGATTTAAATGCTAAGAGAAACTTAACAAAATATGTACAAGTATATATACAGACATATGAACAAGTATATAAACAAGTATATAAACAAGTATGAATTGAAAGGTGGTGGGTCTTATTCTCTGGATAGAAGCCCAAGTGTATTGTGATTCATTAGATGTTTTCTTCAAGATTGGATTAGTGTTTTGAAGAAATTGAAGAAAGTTTTGACTTTGAAGATGGCTTGATCTTAAGTAAGAGAGAAACAAAGGTGTTGGATCTTACACTCTAAATAAAGGCTCAGATGATTGTTTGTATCCTGTACAAAGCCCAGGATGAATAAGGCTAAAAGATTTTCTATTTACAAAAAGGGTGTTGGGTCTTACACTCTATCAGAGGCCCAGATGATTATTTAAAACAAAGTTTATGTACAAAGGAATGAGACTTACACTCCTAACGGAGGCTCAAATGATTGTTGTGAAAACAATGATCGCACCGTGATTTTGAAAAGCGCGATGGCACTTATACTATAGCAGAGGCCCATGAAGTGGTTAACTTACAAAGAGGGTTGGGTCTTACACTCTAATAGAGGCCCAGATGATTGTAATGAAGTTTGAAAGATTGAATCAAAACAAAACCCTAATTTCATTTTTTAATATATTTTTCAAAGAAAAATCAATAAAAAATGTGTTATTTGTCAAATAAAATCATTAATCATGTTATAAACAATGATTGAGGTTTTTGAAAAAGGTATTTTATTCACATGAATATTTAAAATCATTTTGGTTTAAGAAAAAATCAAGAAAAGAAATCATTTTAAAACATTTAAAACAATTTAAAATAATATTTTTAAATATATTAAAAATATATCAAATAAAAATTAATTTTGTGATTTTTTTGTGGATTAAAATAATAGGGTATTTAAATGACATGTGTGAAAAAAATGGGATTAAAAATAATTAATTTGATAGGAAAAATCAATATTTGAAATTATTTTTAAAACAATTAATAATAATATATTAAATATATTAAAAATATATCAAATATAAAATATTTTTTTGATTTTTTTTTTGTGAATAAATTATTTAAATAGGTGGATGATATTTGTTCAAAAATTCATTTGAAAATAATCAAAATTGGATGTAGAAAATAATTTTTCAAAATAAAATGAAAATATTAAAAATATTAAAAATTCAAAAATTTGAAATATGGCGCCAAGGTCATCCTCTTCTTCCTCGTGCGAACCACCATCATCAGATTTGCAAAACCTCTCCTATATCTCTCAACTCGTAATGATTTTAAAAGATGTAAACATGAAAGTTGCTCGTTTTTAAACAAGGAACACGATGGTACCAATTAATTTCATTTATTTTAAATGTAGAGTGAGTTATCAAGTGATGAACAAATGAACCCTAATTTTTGCAAGAACAATATGAAATCCTATACACGACTGATACATAGCAATTGATTGAGGGAAAACACTCTATATAAGTGCAGAAACATGTTGGTAACTTGAAATATAAAAAATGACGCATGTTTCATGGAGTTTGGGAAGTTCAAGCTTACCTGTGCAAGAGGAATTCGAATCCTCAGTTGTAGGTGTTACAGATGTGAAATGATGATCCTAACAGCTTCCTTGGACCTCAAGGATTGTGTTGAGATGCTTAGAACAAGTTGAAACCTCATGGATTACTTGGCTCGAATCCAACTGCAGTTGGCTTGGAGTGAGATGTGATCTTGATGAATTTGATGTTATAGATATTGTTTAAGTGTTTGGATCACTCATATATGATGTATGTGAGGTGTTTGCATCATTGGTTTAGATTGAATTGCTCTCTATTTGAAAATTCGATTCTCACCTCTTAAGGTTTTGGAATTTTGAAGTGAAGAGTGAAATGAGAGAAAACATGTGTTGTGATGTTTTGGGATGGTCTAAACAATCAGAAATGGCTCCTATTTATAGGAGGAGAAGTTTGTTTTTGGAGGAATAATGTATGAATGAGAGAGCATGTTATTGTCCAATGGATTTTGTGATGTAACAGGACTTGAAGTCTCCTCTAGCATAGCTATATCTTGACTCAATTCAATTTTGCAGGTTTGAACAGTCATGGCTTTGGACTGAGTCTTGGCTGGTTTGTGCTTGCTTGATACCAATTCAATGCATCACATTAATGTAACTTTCCAAAACTTAAGTTCCATAGCTTGTCATCATGATTCTCACATGCCAAAGGATATGATTCTTGACTTAGGGCCCAAGTTTGAAGTTTCTTCATGATTGATTGAGATTCTTGTTGAATTAGATGAGGATCAATCTTGCATAGTCATCAAATTTAGACTCAAAATCGAGGGATGCAAGTTATGTACCCTAATGTTGTCAAAAAGCAGTTTGTATCAAGGCATGTTATAAGGTTCATAACTTCTTGCTCAAGTTGAATCAATGGAAGTTCTTGTACTCTTTGGAAAGCTTGTATATCATACTTCAACTTTGATGTTTACATTTGGTCTTGATTCATCTTGGATCATAATGGAAAATACCTCCAAAGTGTAGCGTACGATTTTTGTCGGTGACGCGACCACCTTATCGCAGAATTGTGGGTTCCTGCTCACCGCAATGGTGGGAGGAAGAGGTGCTACTTTCTAATTTCTTATTTATCCCGTGAAGCTGGAAGGGAAAGGGAAAGCAATCTAAAACTAACCTTGCACGCGAATGTTTAACTGAACAAACGCTTAAAGAGATTGGGGGGTCCGGGGTCAGGTTATACAATGGGGAGTTATCAATTACCCATCCTATATGTGGTTATCCACAGGTTGTTAGTTTTAGGTTCTGCTTTGTACTTGATGGCGTTTATCTGTTGATGGGTTGGGAAAGTTTCTTGTTTGAGAGAGAGAGAGTTTTTGATGACTTTGGTGAGGTACTGGACCTCTATTTTGATTGGCCTGTATAAAGGTACTGGACCTAAAGTTTTTGATTTGTATGCTCGCTAATATTTCGCAATCTTATGCCTACGTATTCCCGTTTAAAGAAACAGGGAAATCAGAGCAATCGTAGTTCCTCCTATTCTAAGGGAGGAAAATATGTTTTGGTGTCTTGTTCAAAGCCCAAGATTGAAGCTAAATGGAGTATTTGTGTCTTTTTCAAAGCCCAAGATTGAAGCTAAAAGGTTTGTGATGCGTTCGCAAGTGTACGGATTTATCGAAGTAATATAAAAGATTGTCGAACCCACAGAGACCAGTGTCAACCTACCGTAATCTATTGTCACTTTGTAAAGCTAAGGCTAACGATAATTGATAAAAGGAAAACTAAAACTAGTGCTAAAATAAAACTAAGAAAATATGATAATAAAGAGAGGCCGGAATATGGATTCCGTGTTCCTAAAGGACTTTGTAGAATTCGGGTACTAATTACAACTATAACTTAGTTCCGTAGAATATACCGACTTAAAAACTCCGCCTCACGCTCTCGTGATATTAACTAAAGTCATGTTCCCTAATCCCAAGATTTTTCTCTCGCTCGCCCAGTAACTAGGAAATATATTTTGAAAGCCAATAATATCTCAAACGTATCTAAAGCGCTCTCGCTGTATTTAGATATATTGCCTAATTTCCACTATCCGGTTCCACCCCCACGCTCTCGCAGTGCCGACTCTAACCTTAATTAATTTCTCACTCTCGTGACAAAATCGTGTTAAATAACCTCTCACTCTCGTGACAAAGCTATTTAAATTAGCCTTGGAAATTAAAACCAAAACAGAATTTTAATCATAAGTTCCCACCTATTATTTTCTACCGAGTCCCGCCGGTAACGACGGTCCTCATACGCCGGACTCAGGACAATTTAGCAAGATGGATTTAAACATAAACAAATTAAACATTATAATTGCATTTGAAAACATCATGATAATCAATTTAGCAAAGCGATAAACAATAATAATAAGAAATTAGATAAAGAACCTGTAAAGACTTGAAGTAAAATGCGAGAAATAAAGAAACTTGAATTAACTTTAACTTCAATAATGACGGCAAGATTGTTGATCCAAGCAAGTTACATAGAACATAGGCCTAAATACTAATGGTGGAGTAGTTCCTCGATGTGAGAAACTACCCCTTTTACAATTGTAATTTCTGCCTAAAACTATGAAACAACTTCGGTAGCGCTTCTGCGCACAAAACTTGGCTCCCCCCAAATGTAAAGAAAACTACTATATATAGAGTAACAATGTGTCTGGTAACTCCCGATGATCATGTGTGAGTCATGGAGAAAATGGGAGAAAACCTTCCCAGTAGTGGTGTAGTGGGTGGTTACAAGACCAGGCGTGGAGAGAAATAAGGACCGTCATTGAAATATTCTGAGAAAACCAAGCCATGCCGGTCGCCATACGCCTTGTGACGAGGGTCTCACTTTGAAGGCATTACGGTCGCCACATGTCTTGTGACGGTCGCCATGCTCTTTGAGTGCAGAAACTTAATTTTGCTGTCAACTGTCTTCTTTTCTTCTCTTTTCTTCCCTATTCTTTCTTCTTTTCTCATGCAGGTTGATTGAGATAAAATACCTGAAAATAAACTTGAACACTTGCAAATAAAACGTGAATAAACGAAAAACGATAAAATAATTCATGCAAGTTAAGTCAAGTTAACGATATAATTTTGCGTTATCAAACTCCCCCACACTTAAACCTTTGCTTGTCCTCAAGAAAACAATGACTCGCGAGAAAAATAGTGAATACGGATACTCATCCTAGGCTACCAACTCTACTTCGGTTAAGTTTGTGTCGATAGGTACTTACTCACACTCTAAGGACATCGTAACAACACAATTCCGCTTTGGCGGTCATCAACCTTCATCCTATACAAACCAATCTGAATCATGTCATTATACCTAAGCCTAACTCACTCATCCTTCTTTTATCCCTTTTCATTCTGGCACAATCACATTAAGCCTGTTATCCTTTCACATTCATGGTAGGATAGCCTGTTAGTGACTATGATCTCATTATCATCATTTTTTTTTCTTTTTGCACATTGGCTTAAATATCAATAGAATAAAGAAGTTTGCACCATTGGGTTAAATGATCGGGTGAGGATCACCTAACTTAGAAGCAACATTTCTTTTCATTCATTCATTTTTTTTAATTTACCTTTTTAGCCTGAGATCATACACTTGTTTGCATCGGCTTCCTACTTAGCGCGTAATTAGGATGGTGCTGACTGCTAAATAAACTACTTAGGGATTACTAAAGGGGTGAGAACTTAAGGCTATGGCATAACAAGTACTCAAATTGATTTCCATAATTGGGAGGCTCACGGTGTTAGAACGATACCGATCTTGCGGAATTTTCCCAAGTCTCACAATTCAACCTCAATTTCGTTTGTAACCTAAGATTTTCAAAAGAAACACTATTTTTAACTCAAAAATTTTCAAAATATTCGGTATGGCTAAAGAGAACGGGGAGATCGATAAACAACATAAAATCAAGCATAAAGACTCGACAGCACATGTACAGACACACGAAACATTAAAAAAAATTTAAAATCATGCTAGAAAACAGTAAATCTAACTAGAAAGCGGTAAATGTTCCTCCCCCACACTTAAACCAAATATTGTCCTCAATGTTTTGATAAAAGGTGGTAGAGGAAGGATAGAACCTGTATGAATGCCGCGACCAAATTCGCTCTAATTCTTCCCATTTTGTCCCTGTCTTCGCTGGCCACTTCTACTCCGACGTCTTGTACTACGAGTTATCTGAATTTGTTGAACTTCACTTTACTGAAGCCGTTCATCATACTATTTGTTTCCGAAGGAAGTTCCTGCAAAAAATGTTAGAAAAATACGGTGCGGTGTGTGTAGGTGGAGCCTGACCATGCGAAAGGACAAGGAGAAGGTGAGTCACGAACATGAGAGATATGCTCTCCCCTATCATACTCATCATCGGTGTCACCACCAGCAGTGACATTCGTAGGAATGTGTGTGGGCACCAACTCATCCTAAGGGATTGTCATCGAGAGATCGTTCTCCTAAATGTAGCTGAGACGTGACAAGCGATACAATTCTTTATTTTCTACAGACACAAACAATAAAAGGAAAACATTAAATTAAAAGCTCGTGGGTTACCTCCCACGCAGGGCTTTGTTTAACGTCAATAGCTCGACGGTTTGGAGTGTTAACCTTCGGTTTCCATGGCCACTTATCAAGCCATCTCACATATCCCCCACCTTTCCTTTTCTTCCTTCTGTGGGGTGGTTCATTCTTTTGAACTTGTGGTGGTGGTTCAGGATCTATCCTAAGTATTAGTTTTTCAAGTTTGGGCTTAGTTATTTCATCCATCACCTCAAAGTTTAACCTTACCCTCTTATTAGTAATGATATCCCTAGTTTCATGGTCCTCGAATTTTCTCTTTTTACGCGGGACCTCATACAAAGGTGCATTGGTGTGGATATTTTCCAATACCTTCACATACATTTTCGATTGGGAGTCTACCTTATTCTCTACAAACCTTTGCGGGAAAGGAATCGATGGGATATATGGATGAGGAACAATAATATGTGCTTCCTTCTTTACCTCTTCGACAACCTCCCTTTCGGGTGGTGTCGTTGAATTTTTCGCAATCTCTACTTTCTTCTCACCAGAACTCTCCTCAACCTTATTATCACTCTCCTCAACCTTATTATCACTCTCCTCGAGATTCTCGATTTGTTTTTCATTAATGGTTGTTACAACATCCACATGCTCCTCAGGGGAGGGTCCTATAGGTGTCTGTGCAAGCAGGGATATTTGAGTCCCCAATGCCTCAGTGTGAGTCGCGAGGGACTCGACCATAGTGTTTATCTACCTAAGGTTTTCATAAGTATCAAGATGTTGTCTTCTAATCTCTTCAAACTGGAGAATTTATGTCTCCACAAAGTGCTCCATCATAGATTCTAACCTAGAATTAGTTGTTGTTTCAATGAAATCCTCCATTAACGTTTCGAGGTTGGAATTAACAGATTCTTGCGGTTCCTCAAAATATTGGGAATGGTGATCGTAGAGGAAATTTGGGTGCGGTTCCTCGAGATATTGGGAGTGAGTCAGTGTCGCATTGAAATCCTGCATTAAGATTTCTAGGTTGGAATTATGAGATTCTTGCGACTCCTCAAAATTTTGGGATTGGTAGTTGTAGAGGCAATTTGGGTGAGATGAGTTAGTGATGCATTGAAATTCTCCATTTGTATTTCAAGGTTGGAATTATGGGATTCTTGCGATTCCTCGAAATACTGGGAGTGGTGATTGTAGAAAAAATTTGGGTGATACATAGTAATGAGTGCCTTAGTCTATACGGTGCAACAACGGAATAACAATATTGACTGTTGGTCCCCGGCAATGGCGCCAAAAACTTGATACGTCCGCAAGTGCACGGATTTATCGAAGTAATATAAAAGATTGTCGAACCCATAGAGACCAATGTCAACCTACCGTAATCTATCGTTGCTTTGTAAAGCTAAGGCTAATGATAATTGATAAAAGGGAAACTAAAACTAGTGCTAAAATAAAACTAAGAAAATATGATAATAAAGAGAGATCGGAATATGGATTCCGCGTTCCTAAAGGACTTTGTAGAATTCGGGTACTAATTACAACTATAACTTAGTTCCGTAGAATATACCGACTTACAAACTCCGCCTCACGCTCTCGCGGTATTAACTAAAGCCATGTTCCATAATCCCAAGATTTTTCTCTCGCTCGCCCGGTAACTAGGAAATATATTTTGAAAGCCAATAATATCTCAAACGTATCTAAAGCGCTCTCGCTGTATTTAGATATGTTGCCTAATTTCCACTATCCGGTTCGACCCCCACACTCTCGTAGTGTCGGCTCTAACCTTAATTAATTTCTCACTCTCGTGACAAAATCGTGTTATATAACCTCTCACTCTCATGACAAAGCTATTTAAATTAGACTTGGAAATTAAAACCAAAATAGAATTTTAATCATAAGTTCGCACCTATTATTTTCTACCGAGTCCCGCCGGTAACGACGGTCCTCATACGCCAGACTCAGGACAATTTAGCAAGACATGGATTTAAACGTAAACAAATTAAGCATTATAATTGCATTTGAAAACATCATGATAATCAATTTAGCAAAGCGATAAACAATAATAATAAGCAATTAGATAAAATACATGTAAAGACTTGAAGTAAAATGCGAGAAATAAAGAAACTTGAATTAACTTTAACTTCAATAATGACGGCAAGATTTTTGATCCAAGCAAGTTACATAGAACATAGGCCTAAATACTAATGGTGGAGTAGTTCCTCGATGTGAGAAACTACCCCTTTTACAATTGTAATTTCTGCCTAAAACTATGAAACAACTTCGGTAGCGCTTCCACGCACAAAACTTGGCTCCCCCCAAATGTAAAGAAAACTACTATATATAAAGTAACAATGTGTCTGGTAACTCCCGAAGATCATGTGTGAGTCATGGAGAAAGTGGGAGAAAACCTTCCCAGTAGTGGTGTAGTGGGTGGTTACAAGATCAGGCGTGGAGAGAAATAAGGAACGTCATTGAAATATTCTGAGAAAACCAAGCCATGCCGGTCGCCATACGCCTTGTGACGAGGGTCACACTTTGAAGGCATTACGGTCGCCACATGTCTTGTGACGGTCGCCATGCTCTTTGAGTGCAGAAACTTAATTTTGTTGTCAATTGTCTTCTTTTCTTCTCTTTTCTTCCCTATTCTTTCTTCTTTTCTCATGCAGGTTGATTGAGATAAAATACCTGAAAATGAACTTGAACACTTGCAAATAAAACGTGAATAAACGAAAAACGATAAAATAATTCATGCAAGTTAAGTCAATTTAACGATATAATTTCGCATTATCAGTTTGACTGAGAGAGAATTTGTCATCTCTAAAGGGGAGACATCTTGTATGTTTATCACAGTTGTTGGGTGACTATTTATAAAGGAGGATTGCTTTAACTGGGATATGTGAATCAAGCAATGCCATAATTTCATTTATAGGAGATTTGTCCTAAAGGAGAAAACTTTAACTCAGTGTTGAGCAATGTCATTTTTCCTTAGGAGTCTTTCATGCTAAGAGAGGGACAGTGGCGTGGATGTAAATAATCCAGAGGCTTACCACTTACAACAATTAGATGAAAGAAAGGATTTACCAGGATAAAAGATGGACGACATCTTGGATATTTGAGTCAACCTTTTCCAGCCTCCTCTTAGGCTTTGTATAAGGACTTCCCCAGTGGAGTTTATCAATCTCTTAGCTTCAACCTTGGGCTTTGATCAAGGCACACAAAAATCAACATCCCCTCAGAGGAAATCAAAATCTCTCTGTAGGAAAACATTTCTTTGTGTTATCAATCTCTTATCAATCTCTTTGTTTTGAATGTCTGTTTTGATGTGTGATAACACAGAGAAATGTTTTCCTACAGAGAGATTTTGATTTCCTCTGAGGGGATGTTGATTTTTTTGTGCCTTGATCAAAGTCCAAGGTTGAAGCTAAGAGATTGATAAACTCCACTGGGGAAGTCCTTATACAAAGCCTAAGAGGAGGCTGGAAAAGGTTGAATCAACAAGAGAGTGTTTATATCTGTCTTGTACAAAGCCCAAGATTAAGGCTAAAAAGAGACTGACTCTTTTGGGGATATCATTATACAAAGCCTAAGAGGAGGCTAAAAGTTTAATTTTTCTGGGGAAATATTTTGCCTGTCTTGTACAAAGCCCAAGATTGAGGCTAAAAGAGATTTTGACTCCGCTGGGGAGGATTTGTATGTGTCTTGTACAAGGCCCAAGATTGAGGCTGAAAAGAAGACTGACTCTGTGGGAAAGAAATCTTTATTTGTCTTGTACAAAGCCCAAGATTGAGGCTAAAATGAGACATTACTGACTCGACTGAGGATATTTTAAGTGTCTTGTACAAAGCCCAAGATTGAGGCTGAAAAGATTTTGACTCTGCTGGAGAGTATTATCTGTCTTGTACAAAGCCCAAGATTGAGGCTGAAAGAGGATTGACTCTGCTTAGGGAAATTTATATGGTGTCTTGTACAAATCCCAAGATTGAGGCTGACCAAGCTGGAGAAATTATTATATACAGTCTAAGAGGAGGCTAACTTCTGCTAGGGGAAATCATTATACCAAGCCTAAGAGGAGGCTGAAAAAGATTGACTCAACAAGAGAGTGTTGAAAGGTGATTGACTCAACAGGATAGTCTAAAAAGGTGATTGACTCAACAAGAGAGTCTGAAAAGTGATTGACTCAATAAGAGAGTCTAAAAAGGTTAGCTCAGATGGGGAAAAACTTTGTACAAAGCCCATGAGGAGGCTGACTGTGCTGAGGGAAGGGATGATCATTATACAAAGCCTAAGAGGAGGCAATCTTTGCTGGGGAAGAACAAAGAAAGAAATCTTTATACAAAGTTTAAGGGGAGGTTGTCTTCTGCTGAGGATTATTGAGATCCAGAGGCAGGTCCAAATGGGGAATCAACTCTTACTGAGGGTTTTCAGAAGGGTTGAGATATCAGATGCCTTGAGGTTCTGATTTGGGATAGTGTTATACCGATAGTAAGCTGACCATAGCTGGGGATAATTTAGGATAAAAGAATGAGTTTTAGATCCAGTGAGAGTTTTAACTCTACTGGGGATTGGTTAAATGACCAGGTTTTCTCCTATATTTGTAAGGAACTTGAGAAGGTCTTTGAGATCCAAGAAGGTCTTAGACTGTCCAAGTCTACTGGTATGGAAGAGTTTATCTTCGTATGATGCCCAATAGGAGGCTGGTGTTTTAAGGGATAAGAATCAACCCTAAATTTGTCTGAGGTTTTGACTCAAGAAAGAATGCTCTAGCAAAGGATGACTAAGTTCTGTCCTATACCTTTAAGAGGTCTTCAGGGTCCTTGTATTAAGTCCAAGAGAAGGCATGAGAACTTCTAAGAAGCTGGAGGGTCATTGTACAAAGCCCAAGAGGAGGCAGGGATGCTTTTAGGAAGCCTGTGGGTTCAAACTTAAGAAAAGTTCAAGAAAAGTTTCACCGGGAATAATCTTTTCTTTAGCGAACAGTTCTAGGGTTTGAAGAAATTCAAGAGAGGTTTCACCGGGAATTAATCCTCTGTGAGGGAATGAATTTCTTTGACAATTTCTAATAGTAACAGTCTGAGAAAAGTTTCACTGGGAATAATAACTTTCTCTTTGTTCCATATTGTTTAAGCCCAAGAGAAGGCAAAACTGTATCTGGAAATCCTATGGGGATCTAGTTTTGACTGTATTAAAGAGTGACCAACTGGCTTTACCTAGTTCTAGACCTAGTTTCCGGGGAAAACTCTAAGTAAATATACTAGTATATATACAGTTGATATATGACAGGTATTTAAAAGGATATGAAAGAAGGACTTACAGGTGAGCAAGCTTCCAGCAATGCAGGTATATATATGAAAGCAAGTAAATGAAAGCTGATAAAACTTACATGCGAGCAAGCTTCCATTGTAACAGCTGTATGGTTAGTTATTCAAGAAATTAAAGAAAGTTTTGATAACAACTACGAGTTTGAACCTAAATCAAAAGGGCAGTTGTTGTTGAAAAGATTGTTGGGGCCTATACTCAAGGAGAGGCCCAGATATAACAGGGATCGCACCGTTATTTTGAAAATTGTCCTGGGGCTTATACAATGACTGAGGCCCAAAGAGGTTTTCTGTACAAAGGGATGGGTCTTACAACTCAAGGAGAGACCCAAAGGTTTGAAAAAAAAAAGAGATGAGACTTACAACACAAGGGTAGGCCTAGATGAAAATGTTTTGAAAAGCAATGATCGCGCCGAGATTTTGAAAACACGGTGAGACTTATACAATGACTGAGGCCCAAAAAGGTTTTATATTTACAAGGGATGGGTTTTACACTCTATTAGAGGCCCAAAGATGTTTGAAAAGATTTGTTAGGGTGATAGTGATCAAAACCCTAATTTTTGGTTTTAAAATGTATTTTAATTGAATAAAAATTAAATTAAAATAATCAAATATGTGAAAAAAGGTTGTGATTTTGGATTTATATTTGTAAAATCATGTTTCATTCATGGGATGATTTAAAAATCATTTGAATTTTGCAAAACCAAGAGAAAGAAATATTTTTAATGTTTAAAAACAAATAAAAATATAATTCTTTACAAAAATACCAAATATATGAAATAAATAATATTTTTGTGAAATTTTCATGGAATAAAATATTTTAACATTTTTGGGAATTTTCAAAAAAAGAACCAATAAAAAATAATTAAAATTGAGAGAGAAATTAATTTTTGGATTAATTAATAAAAACATGAAAATATTGAAAAATAGCAAAAAATGAGAGAATAGCAAAAAAGGTCTGGGTGGGGTTTGAACCCACGACCTTGGCAACAAACACACATGCGCGCTATCACTGGGGTGGTGATACATCTGTGTATCAAAACCACCCCATTAATTCATAAGGCATGCCTTGTTTCTAGGCTTGGGCAAGGCAAGGCAAGACAAGTTTTTGGGTAATTTATGTGAAGCCTCTAACTTTCTCATTTCTCCATGGATTGGGACAAAATTTAGATGCATCTGACCTAGAATTTTATAAGGAATCCAATGGTGCCCTTGGAATTTTCAGAAAATGTTTCCTCCTCAAAATCCGATAGTGATTTCAAAATAGGCCTATTTTTGCATGTTCCATGCTATCTCATGGTACAGGCAAGAATTACATGGAAAATTGGTTCAAACACAACATATACAACATGTATGAGATGTTTATGATCAATGGGCTTCAAAGGAATGCATAATTCAAAGAGTTCAAGTAGTCATGCACTTACCTCGTGGAGCTTTTTGTGCTATCTGCCAAGTTCCTTGTGCCAGAAGTAATTTGATGCTTTGGAGACTCTCGATTGATCCCTTAGAAGCTTTTAGAATGATTAGAACCAGCTGGAATCCTCAGGAACAAGTTTTGGCACTTTCTTGTAAAAGGGGCAAAAGTGACCAATATGGAAACTCTCTCAAATGATGTTCCAGATGAGGGGAACCATTTGGGACAGTTTGAGGATGATATTTGGAGTGTGTTTGAGGCTTTGTTTGGTTTTGGAAGTGACTGAATCAAGACATGGCTTGAAAAATGCAGAAAAGTCCAATTTTGAGGTTTTGGAAGTGGACTTTGTGATTTTGGTGTTTCAGGTCCCAAGTGAGTGTTTGAACAGCTTAGATACAACATATTAGAGGTGTTTGGATCATGAGCTGTGGTGGAATTGCTCTCTAACTCAAAAACTCAGAGTTACCTTGCAAAAGAAGGCATTTTGGCCTAAAGAAAGAGATTTTGAGGAAAGCAAGTGTTGTAGTGCTTTGGTGTACTCAAATTGATCACAATTGAGCTCTATTTATAGTGTGTCGAGTTTCTTTTGGCATCAATAGTGAATGGCAGCTGCAGCAGACCTTTGGCCAATATTGAGCAAAAGGAATCTCAAGTCTCCTCTAGCCATTGACTTGAGGTTAGGGCACAGGCCTATGGTCCTTTGATTCAGAGCTTAT
The DNA here is from genome assembly GCA_022829125.1 of Lathyrus tuberosus. Taxonomy (NCBI): domain Eukaryota; kingdom Viridiplantae; phylum Streptophyta; class Magnoliopsida; order Fabales; family Fabaceae; genus Lathyrus; species Lathyrus tuberosus. The sequence continues at coordinate 38,255,813 of JALAZF010000003.1, read as the reverse complement.
TCTTTACTCATTCAGTTAGGAATGTGTCAGTCCATGCCACCTTGGTGTATCCATTAAATGCATTGCAACAAAATTGGAGTCTTGGCACCTTTTTAGCCTTTTTAGGTTTGTTATGGCTAAGTGTAGATTCTTGGACTTTGGAGGCTTACGGATCAGATCATTTTCCTTTTATTTTATCCTCAGATGTGTCCAAATGGATGACAAGGCTTGGAGTTGCTCAATATTTCCAAATCGAGCAAAATGCCAAAATCTGCCAAAATCTGCCTTGTCCAAAACAGTTGGAAATGGTGATTTTGAGGGATTCATATCTCCCTACTCAAGTTGAGTTATGAGAGGTTCTTGTGCTTTTTAGAAAGCCCTCATATGATACAAAACATGTGTGATTATAGTTTGTTTTGAAACTACTTGGATCCAACTGAAAAATCCTCATGAACATTGATGTTCAAGGCTGGTAACTTAGGCAGATTCTCACTAAGTGTTGGAAAAAGTGTCATTTTCATGTTTTTGTCATTTTGGTCACTACATAACTTAAAATCCATAAAGAATTGGAGTTGGAGGTAGTTGAAGCTTTTGTAGAGTGTAGCAAGACCTACAAATCTAGCTTTGGATCACCCAAAATGGTTGCTTGGATCTCAAGTTATGGTCCTTGGAAGTTGGTACCAAAACCACTTTTGTTCCATAACTTAGAAAAAATTTTGGTTTCTTATGGTTGCCCCTTTTGCAAGAAACCTCACTTTTCTTAATTTTTCTTAATTAATGATGATCAATATCATACATTAACATTATTTTTGACTTTGGGGAACCATATTTGTGAAAAATCCCAAAAAGTCAAACTTGATTTTGTGCACAGTTGACTTTTTATCGGATGAAATCCAAACTGTGCGATCCTGTGTGAAATCAAGTCCTTGACCTAAATAAAACCTAATGGATGGATTCCATAGGTGTTATAGGGTGTATTGAATCATGCCCCAAGGTTTGGGAACATGTCCTGGTCAAAAGTCAAAGGCACAGTTGACTTTTTCCTCAAAACCCTAATTGTGGTCCGGATGAAATTGGAACTTGTGAATCAAGTTTCTTGGATCAATCCATTGTTGTAAATGGATCAATGTGGTATATTTGGGGCCCTAAAATCATGTCTTGAGGTCTTGGCTCATGTTTTGTCCCAAAAGTCAACTTAGGGGTGAATTAGGTCAAGAAACCCTAATTCCTGATTTTTGGTAAATGAATCCCCTGAGGTCAAATTAACTTGATGATTGGGTTTATGAGGTCCCTTGGAGTATATTGGGTTGTGTTTTGAAGCATTGGCTCATGCCCAAATGAAAATTTCCATCTGGAGGCCTCAGTCGACCAAAACCCTAATTTGGTGACACTTGCGATCTTGATGCTTGATCCACTTGGAATGTTGCAAATTTGTGCCTGATTCTTGAGGTGGGAGTGCTCTTGATCCTTTATAGGTGTTTGAGAGGTTATACAAGTTGAATATCATGTCACTTCTTGATTGATCCTTCGTCTAAGTGCTCTGAGAGGGCTTGAAACCCTAATTCTTGATTGTGGTGAATGCTCAACCATCTTTGAGGAGATTGATGAGGCATGAAAGTACATCTATATTGTGGTGATGATTTGCACAATGATGGGAAATCTTGGTGGTCAAAATTTGGGGTATGACACAAAGTTGGACAAAACATGAGGCAAATTCTGCCTAAAAAATTCTTAGTGGCAAAACTTCAAAATCTCATTAAACCCTAACTTTAATGTTTCATATCTCAAAATATATGCATTTTTGGGGGTACTTCTTCTTTGTAATCTTGTTGTATGTAAAAAGATCTATCATTTGAGCTTTGGATGGGAAAAAATGGTTGCTTGGATCACAAGTTATGGCCTTGCAAAGTTGGGTAAAAACCACGCTTGGATCACAAGTTGGGAAATTTTAAGTTTCTCAAGTTTGCCCTTTTTGCAAGTAACCTCATTTTTCTTGATTTTTCTTGATTTATCATGATCCAAATCACAAGTTAACACTGTTGTTGACTTAGGGAGGCCATGTTTGCCAAAAAAATCCCAAAAGTCAAACTTGGTTTTGATCATAGTTGACTTTTTAAATTAGATGAAACTTGAACTTTGTGATCCTTTATGAAATCAAGTCCTTGGGATAAATTAAACCTAATGGAAGGATTCCAAAGGTGTTTTTGAGTGTATTGAATCATGTCCCAAGGTTTGAGATCATGCTTTGTTCAAAATTCAAAGGTATGGTTGACTTTTCCTCAAAAACCCTAATTTGAGGTCCATGTGAATTTGAATCCTTGTATTGCTTATGAATCAAGTTATTTGAATCAATCAAATCTTAAGAATGGATCAATATGATGTATTTGAGGTCCTTAAAGCATATCTTGAAGTTTTAGATCATGCCTTGCTCCAAAAGTCAACTTAGGGACTGAATTAGGTCAAAACCCTAATTCTTATTTTTGATAGATACATCCTCTGAGGCTATTTTGAGTTTATGAATGGACTCATGAGGTTCTTTTGAGCTTCTTGAATCATATATTGAAGTATTGGCTCATGCCCAGATGGAAATTTTTCTCTGGAGGCCTTGGTCGACCAAAACCCTAATTTGGTGACACACACGATCTTAGGGCTTGATCAACTTGGAATGATGCAATCTTGTGCTAGATTCTTGATGTGGGAGACCTCTTGATCCTTTATGGATGATTGAGAGGTTTGAAAAGTTAAAGATCATGTCAATTCTTGATTGATCCTTTGCCTGAATGCTCTGAGAGGGATCAAAAACTCTAATTCTTGGTTAAGATTAATACTCAACAATCTTTGAGAGGATTAGGTAAATCCAAATTGTGGTGATGGCTTGCATTATGATGTGAAGTCTTATGGTCAAAATTTAGGGTATGAAACACATCAACAACGACAACACTTCTGCGACATCCTGCATAACTCATTACCATCCAAATTTCCTATCATCCACTACACCCCTGCAGAACCTGCGTAACACCTTGGTGGTGTGGAGAGTAATACTAATTAAATTATATTAGTAATATTTGGTTGGTAATAATATTAGTTGAATAATATTAAATTAAATAAAATATTGATTATTATTATTATTATTATTTTAATAAGTGAATATTAGTAATAATAATAATAATAATATAATATAATATAAATAGAGAAATAGTAAGGGCAGGGTGGTCCATTCACGAGGTTTAGTAAGGGTAAAGAAGGAAACCCATAATAGGGGTCTAAAGGTTATAGTAGGAAAAGAAGAAAATTGGAAAAGGGAGAATCAGTTTGTGAACGATGGCATTTTTGGAGAAAAGAGGAACGAAAAAAAGAAGCAGAGCTAGGGCTTAGAGAATATTCGAAGAATCGTCACTAAGGTAAGGGTGGGGTTCTTTGATCACTTAAGGGATGAATAATATATGTATGAGGGTAGGTAAATCGTTAGGTTCACCTCTATGAATCTCTCTATTTGTTTTGATTGTTCTTGGTTGCGTGTCGGTGTCCGTAATAATATCTAAATGGTGCAAATTGATTGATTGGTTGAATTATAATTTTTGTGTTGAAAGTGATTGTAATCGTTGTGTGTTCTGTTGCATGATAATCCTATGTTTTATGTGCAATTCCTGAATTGTGTACTATTAAAATTAGAGGGATTTTTGGGGTCTAGACTGTGCAGAATCGCAACTGCAGGGTTGCTAATTCGCACACTTTCGTCGGGCGAAAGAGGTGTCTCACCGGGCGAAGCGATCTAGCTTGGAGGTCGTCGGGCGGAACTAAGAGGCGAGCGAAGGGTAGAAAATAGGTGCTACTGGAATTTGTATGGGAGATGGATCTCGCTTCGGCTTCGCCCAGAGTGCATTGGGTGAAAAAGGAATTTCTCCAGGCAAATGAGGATTTCTCCAGGCGAAGGAGAGTTCACTGGCGTCTCGCTGGGCAAACATCAGGCGAGCAGAACTGGAACGAATTGAATTTTCTGAAACTTTAAAAATTCACATCTTTTGATCCGTAGGTCTGTTCCAGTCGCCGTTTGAATCGTTGGAAAGCTGGTTTCGTATACTTTCAGTTAAAATTATTTTCAATGCCATAATTCCAACTATTCGATGCATTAGTTATGTTCCCCTGTATGTTGCGATGTGTTGAACGTTTGAATGTTGAGTTCGGTTCCGTGAATGTGTGTTGTACCCTTGGATTGCGATTTTTGCATGTTTTGGCGGTATATGCTGCGTGTTGGACAATTGTGGTGTGATGTATTAGCTATATGATAGTCATATGCATTGGTCGTCATTGTATGTTGCCGTTGATGCATAACATGTTTGTATTAGTTGTTTGATAAGTTGTGTGCCCATGTGGGGTGTGAGCGCCTTATCTGGATTCCTTGAAATGGAATCCTGTTGTTGTTGTTGAGGTGTTCGTGTGCCCATGTGGGGTGTGAGCGATCACGGATGTCGTCTGCCCATGTGGGTGTAGCGTGGGATTTTTTGTCGGTGACACGACCACCTTATCCCAGGAATTGGGTTTTCTCCTCAATGAAGAGGAGGGGGTGCTACTTTCTGATTTCTTATTTATCCCGTGAAGCTGGAAGGGAAAGGGAAGCTATCTCAAACTAACCTTACACATGAATGTTTAACTAAGCAAACGCTTAAAGAGATTCGGGGAGTTCGGTGTCAGGTTATACAATGGAGAGTTTTCAATTACCCATCTTATATGTGGTTATCCACAGGTTGTTAGCTTTAGGTTCTGCTTTGTACTTGATGGTGTTTATCTGTTAATGGGTTGGGAAAGTTTCTTAGGAAATATGAGAGAGAGAGAGAGAGTGTGAGTTTTGTTGATGATTTTGGTGAGATACTGGACCTCTGTTTTGATTGATGTGAAGGTATTGGACCTAGAGTTTTTGATTAGTATGCTCGCTAAGATTTCGCAATCTTATGCCTACGTATTCCCGTTTAAATGAAACAGGGAAATCAGAGCAATCGTAGTTCCTCCTATTCTAAGGGAGGAAAATATGTTTTGGTGTCTTGTTCAAAGCCCAAGATTGAAGCTAAAGGGTTGAGTATTTGTGTCTTGTTCAAAGCCCAAGATTGAAGTTAAAAGGTTCGACTGAGAAAGAATTTGTCATCTCTAAAGGGGAGACATCTTGTCTATTTATCACAACTGTTGGGTGGCTGATTATAAAGGAGGATTACTTTAACTGGGATATATGAATCCAGAAATGCCATAATTTCCTTTATAAGGGATTTGTCCTGAAGGAGAAAACTTTAACTCAGTGTTGAGCAATGCCATTTTTCCTTAGGAATTTCTCATACTAAGAGAGGGACAGTGGCGTGAATGTAAATAATCCAGAGGCTTTCCGCTTACAACAATTAGATGAAAGAGAGGATTTAACAGGATAAAAGATGGAAAATAACTTGGATATTTGAATCAATAAGTGTGCCACTACAACAGTTATCTGGGATTAGGGTTTGTTTTGGACGTCTGTTTTGATAAGTGATAAATAGAGAAATGACTTCCTACAGAGGGATTTTGATTTCCTCTGAGGGGATGTTGATTTTTGTGTGCCTTGATCAACGCCCAAGGTTGAAGCTAAGAGGTTGATTGACTCCACTGAGGAAGTCCTTATACAAAGCCTAAGAGGAGGCTAGAAAAGGCTGATTCAACAAGAGAGTTTTTATCTGTCTTGTACAAAGCCCAAGATTGAGGCTAAAAGAGACTGACTCTTTTGGGGATATCATTATACAAAGCCTAAGAGGAGGCTAAAAGTTTGACTTTTCCGGGGAAAGGTATTTTGTTTGTCTTGTACAAAGCCCAGGATTGAGGCTAAAAAGGATAGACTCCGCTGGGGAGGGTTTGTATGTGTCTTGTACAAAGTCCAAGATTGAGGCTGAAAAGAAGACTGACTCGATGGGAAAGAAATCTTTATCTGTCTTGTACAAAGCCCAAGATTGAGGTTAAACTGAGACTTTACTGACTCGGCTGAGGATATTTTAGGTGTCTTATACAAAGCTTAAGATTGAGGCTGAAATGAGTTTGACTCTGCTGGAGAATATTATCTGTCTTGTACAAAGCCCAAGATTGAGGCTAAAAAAGAGGATTGACTCTGCTTAGGGAAATTTATATGATGTCTTGTACAAAGCCCAAGATTGAGGCTGGAAAGGGTTTGACTCAACAAGAGAGTGCTTTTATCTGTCCTGTACAACGCCCAGGAATGTGTCTGAACAAGTTGGAGAAATCATTATACAAAGCCTAAGAGGAGGCTAACTTCTGCTAGGGGAAATCATTATACAAAGCCTAAGAGGAGGCTGAAAAAGATTGTCTCAACAAGAGAATGGTTTTATCTGTCTTGTACAAAGCCCAAGATTGAGGCTAAAAAGGGTTGACCCAACAAGAGAGTATTGAAAAGTGATTGACTCAACAAGAGAGTATGAAAAGGTGATTGACTCAACAAGAGAGTCTGAAAAGGTTAGCTCTGCTAAGGGAGAATCATTGTACAAATCCCAAGAGGAGGCTAACTGTGCTGAGGAAAGGAAGGATCATTATACTAAGCCTAAGAGGAGGCTAGCTTCTGCTAGGGATTATTGAGATCCTGAGGCAGGTCCAAATGGGGAATCAACTCTTGTTGAGGGTTATAGAAGAGTTGAGGTATCAGATGCCTTGAGGTTCTGATTTGGGATAGTGTTATACTAATGATAAACTGACCCTGGCTGGGGAATTTTAGGAGAGAGAATGGGTTTTAGAACCCATGGGTTTTAACTCTGCTGGAGATCTATCCCAAAATGATCGGGGTTTCTCCTATATTTGTAAAGTGTTTGAGAATGTCTTTGACATCCGAAAGAGGATTAGACTGTCCAAGTCTACTAGTATGGAAGAGTTTATCTTTGTATGATGCCCAAGAGGAGGCATGTGTTTTAAGGGATGAGAATCAACCCTAAATTGGTCTGAGATTTGACACTGGAAAGACTGCTCTAGCAAAGGATGACTAAGTTTTGTCTTATACCTTTAAGAGGTCTTCAATGTCCTTATATGAAGCCCAAGAGAAGGCATGAGAACTTCTAAGAAGCCAGAGGGTCCTTGTACAAAGCCCAAGAGGAGGCGGGGTTGCTTTTAGGAAGCCTGTGGGTCCAAACCTAAGAAGAGTTCAAGAAAAGTTTCACCGGGAATAATCTTTTCTTTAATGAACAGTTCTAGGGTTTGAAGAAATTCAAGAGAGGTTTCACCGGGAATTAATCCTCTCCGGGGAACTGAATTTCTTTGACAATTTCTAATAGTGACAGTCTGAGAAAAGTTTCACCGAGAATAATGCATTTCTCTTTGTTCCATATTGTTTAAGCCCAAGAGAAGGCAAGACTGTATCTGGAAATCCTATGGGGATATAGTTTTGACTGTATTAAAGAGCGACCAACTGGCTTTACCTAGTTCTAGACCTAGTTGTCGGGGAAAACTCTAAGCAGGTATACTATTATATATACAGTTGATATATGACAAGAATTTAAAAGGATATGAAAGGAGGACTTACAGGTGAGCAAGCTTCCCACAATACAGTTATATATATTTGACATGTATTTAAAAGAATGAAAAAAGGACTTACAGGTGAGCAAGCTTCCCACAATACAGTTATATATGTAAAAGCAGGTAAAAGAAAGCTGATAAAAACTTACAGGCGAGCAAGCTTCCATAGCTGTATTGTTAGTTGTTCAAGAAATTAAAGAAAGTTTTGATAACAATTGTATATTTGAACCTAAATCAAAAGGGAAGTTGTTTTTGAAAAGATTGTTGGGGTTTATACTCAAAGAGAGGTCCAGATGAAAAACAGTAATTTTACCGTTGTTTTATACACTGTACTGGGACTTATACAATGACTGAGGCCCAAAGAGGTTTTCTGTACAAAGGGGTGGGTCTTACAACTCAAGGAGAGGCCCAACAGTTTGAAAAAAGAAAATAAATTGGACTTACAACACAAGGGTAGGCCCAGTTGATTTTGTTTTGAAATGGCGATCGCGCCGAGATTTTCTAAAACACAGTGGGATTTATACAATGACTGAGGCCCAAAAATATTTTATATACAAAAGAGGGTTGGGTCTTACACTCTATTAGAGGCCCAAAGGTTTATTTTTGTACAAGTGATGAGACTTACAACTGAAGGAGAGGCCCATGGAAAAACAGCGATCGCACCGTTGTTTTGAAAATTGTATCGGGAATTATAGAATGACTGAGGCCCAAATTATTTTATGTACAAAGGAGGTTGGGTCTTACACTCTATTAGAGGCTCAAAGGTTTATTTTATTTGATAAGGATAAAAAATCAAAGAAACCCTAATTTCATTTTCTTTTAAAAGTAATTCTTTAAAGAAAATTAATAAAATGATAAAAATACCAAATGAGTTTAAATAAACTACTTGTTATTTTTGGTTAAGGTTTAAAAAATGAGGTTTTAATCACAAGATGATTTAGAACTCACTTGATTTTGATTTTCAAGATAAAAATTCACTTTTAAAATGTTTAAAAACAATAAAAAAAAAATTTATTCAAAAAAATACCAACTATATTAAATAAATAATATAAATCTGGTTTTTTTGTAGAATAAAATACTTTAATATTTTTGTGATTTTTCAGAAAAAGAACCAATCAAAAATCATTAAAATTGAATGAGAAGTTAATTTTCCAAATCATTAACAAAAATAATATGAAAAACAAAATAAAATGGGACAAGTGATAAAAAAAGAGGTCTGGGGCGAGGGGGATTCGAACCCCAGACCTCTCGCTCGCTCAATACACACAAATCAGCTGATCAACCACTGGGGCGCAATGCCAATTCATTTATTATATGGCAAGCAATAAATATATAGCAAACTTGGTTGAATTTCTGAAGAATGTCGCCATGACCATCTTCATCCTCAAGCTCAAATACGTGGAGCCTCCTATCTCACTCATCTCTCAACCATTTCACATGATCCAAATATGAAAATCGTGCGTTTTCAGACGAGGAACACAATGGCAATACCCAATTTTATTGAAATTAAGTGAATCACAACATAATATGATAAAACCTAAAGAACCCTAAAATTGGCATGAACTTAATGAAATCCTATACATGAATTGTAAACAACAATTGATTGAGGGTAAATGATCTACAAACATCCAGAAACACAATGGTAACAAGAAAACATGTTTATGATGCATGATTCATTGAGTTTGAGAGTTTAAGGTTTACCTCTGCAAGTGAGAATCGAATTCTGATTTGGAGGTGTTACAATTGTGTTCCAATGATTTGGACAACTTCCTTGTACCTCAAGGGATGTGTTTGAATGCTTAGGTTGATTGGAAAACCTCTGGATTAGCCAACTGGACCCAACCTGCAGCTGCTTTGAAACTTTGAGCAATTGAGGTGTGATTTGATGATTCTGATGTTACAGATTGAATGTGATGGTTTAGATCACTCCTATATGTTGTATATGAGGTGTGTGAACCATTGGTTTGAGTTGCATTGGCCTCCAACTCAAAACCCGATAGTACTTTCTCAAGAACAATGAAATTTGATGTGTGAGAAGGAAATGAGAGAAAGAAATGTTGTAATCTGCTTTGGAGTAGTTTGAATGATCAGTTAGGACCTCTATTTATAGTGGATCAACTCTTATCTTGGAAGAATAGTGAATGGCTGCAAGATCAGATCACATTCAATGGCTTTGGCTTGGTGGCATTTATTCTCATGCAAGACAAACTAGCTTCTCCGAAGAGCTGGGCTATGTATTGACCAATTCCACATTCCTCAGGTGTTTTAATTGTATTTTAAGTGAGCATCTTGACTGAGTAGAGTGGCTTTATTGAAAGTGCACTATTGCACATAAATGCCTTTGAATTCAAGGCATAATGTGACAAAATGCATTAACCTCAAGTTGGAAAATCCCTTGGCTTTTTGACTCAGCTTAGTAGGTTGGATCAGATGGATTAGGATCAGATTGGATGAATGTGGCATAGTGATCATTGATTTTTGGCTCAAAATCGTGTATGGCAAAAAATCTCACAAACTGATTTTCCATGATAGCCTTGCCATGGTGTCTTGCAGCAGCCATAACTCTTGGCTCAAGCTGAGTTGTTTCATGCCAATGAGTTCCTTGGATTGTAGGCAATATGCACAACAACTTTGATGTTTACATCTTGAATTGATTCAGCCTAGAACTATGTGAAATAGCCCTCTAAGTTTTGGTGTTTCACTTGTTTTTCTGACTTAGACAGAATTTTGTCTAAGTGTTGGAAAAGTGATAAATTCCAAGTTTTTGTCATTTTGATCCAACCATAACTCAGAATCCATGAAGAATTGGAAACTCTTGTAGTTGACACTTTTTAAGTATGTAATGAGGACTTCCATCTGAGCTTTGAATGGGAGAAAAAAGCCTTAGGGTTTGGGAGATATGGCCATGCAAAGTTGGTACCCTAGCCACTCTGTTCCATAACTTAGAAAAATTCTAAGTTTTTTTATGGTTACCCCTTTAACAAGTTAACTCACTTTCTTTGATTTTTCTTGATGAATGATGATTCAAATCACATATTAACATTGTTTTAGGGTTAAGGAGCCTTGGTTGACCAAAAATCCAAAAATTCAAACTTGGATTTTTGTACAATTGACTTTTTCATCAGATGAAATTTTGACTTTGTGATCCTTTTGTGAAATCAATCCTTGGGATTAATTAAACTTCATGGATGGCCTCCAAGGGTATTTAGGAATGTCTTGGACCTCTCCCCAAGGTTTGAGATCAAGGGTAGGCCAACAGTCAAGGATAGGGTTGACTTTTTCCATCTAAAACCCTAATTTGTGATCAGATGTTTTTGAGTTCTTGTGGCTTATGATTTGAGCTGTTTGAGTCAATCAAATATTGTAGACATGTCAATATGATGTATTTGAGGTCTTTGAAGTTCATTTTGAAGCTTCAAGCCATGCCTCACTTCACAAGTTAACTCAAGGGTTGAATTAGGTCAAAACCCTAATTCCTGATTTTTTTGATAGATGGACCTTCAAGGTGATTTTGCCATTGTGGATGGGCTCTTGAGATCCTTTTAAGCTTTTTGGACCATACATTGAGGTATTGGCTAATGCCTAGATGGAAATTTTCATCTGGGGATCCTGATCGACCAAACCCTAGTTTGGTGACACAGGCGATCTTGAGGCTTGATCCACTTGGAATGTTGCAACTTTGTGCTTGATTCTTGATGTGGGAGTCCTCTTGATACTTTATAGGTGTTTGAGAGGCTAGACAAGTTGAAGATCATGTCATTTCTTGATTGATCCTTTGTCTAAGTGCTCTGAGAGGGCTCAAAACCCTACTTCTTGTTTGTAGTGGATGCTCAATCATCTTTGAAGAGACTGATGAGGCATGAAAGTACATCCATACTGTGATGATGATTTGAACAATGATGGAAAATCTTGGTGGTCAAAATTTAGGGTATGACAGTGGGGTATGAGCGACTCTTATGGAAATTTCGATGGGAATTATGACCATGAAAAATGGATCGAATTGGTACGACATATATTGAGTCGAGTTGTGAGTCTCATTGCATTGCATTGTATTATGTTGTGTTGTTGATTGTACGATTGTCTGCTTGTGTGGAAGGTGTAATCGTGTTGATGATTTGATGATAGGGTGAATTGTATAATGATTATATGCTTTTTTATTTATATTATGCATTTATTTTGTTGATTTAAGAATCTCACCCCTTCTGTTTGAATGTTACCTCCACGTGGGTAACGTGCAGATAATCAAGAATAGTGCGGAGTTGCGGTTAGTGAAGACGGAGTCCTTCACTTTATGTTTTGAGTAAGCGTCTCCTCTGATATGTAACACTGGGGATTACATAACGCTTTATGTTTTATTTCCATTATAGTTATGATATTTTGTTTTAATTGCTGATGAACATATGGTTTAAACATACTAAGTTTTAATTGTCAATTTGAAGAAGTTGTCTGCTGCTTATTGAGAATTTTTTATAATAATAATAAGTATGTGTTAGATGTCATTTACTTGAGCATATATATGTTGGGAGTAACATCCTAAATGCTGAATTTTTCTTTGAATTTTACTCTGATAATAGTATTATTTTCACGCGGGAGTTTAAGGTGTTACATAGTGGTATCAGAGCAGGTCGGTCTATCCGGCCAAGTTGTCGAGTCGTTGTTGTGTGACAGTTGATTATTGTCGATGTCTTTTCCTTAACCATTGTGTTCTGTTGTTGATGCGTAACAGATTTAGAATGGTTGGAAGGAACGATGCTTCTATTGTTGCTGCTTTGCAGGTTGTTGCTCAGGCGGTACAGAACCCGCCTCATGCTGGTGAAAATGATGAGTTTCGGAAGAACATACCGCCTACCTTTAAAGGAAGATATGATCCGGATGGAGCGCAGGCTTGGCTCAAGTAGATCGAGAGAATATTACGGGTTATGGAATGTCCTAAGGCACAGAAGGTGGGGTTAGGTACTCACATGCTGGCTGAGGAGGCTGACGACTGGTGGGTTTGCACTCGTCAATTGTTGGGAGCAACAGGAGAGGCAATCACTTGGACTGTGTTTAGCAGGGAGTTCTTGAGGAAGTATTTTCCAGAAGATGTCCAAGGGAAGAAAGAGATTGAGTTTCTGGAATTGAAGCAGGGTAACATGACGGTTACAGAGTATGCTACAAAATTCGCTGATCTGGCTAAGTTTTACCCTCGCTGCAGTGTGGCAACTGCTGAGTTCTCAAAATGTGTCAAGTTTGAGAATGGATTGAGACCTGAGATCAAGCAGGCGATTGGTTATCATCGAATCAGAAGGTTTCTAAATTTGGTGGATTGTTATAGGATCTTTGAGGAAGATAACAAGGCTCGATTGGCTCACTATAAAGGACTGGCCGAGAGGAGGGGAAAACAACCGATGAACCGTGGGAAGCCTTATGCAGCTCCACATGAGAAAGGTAAACAGAAACATGCTGATGACAAGAAGCCGAGTGGGGGAGGTGCCCCTGCTCCTCTTAAGTGTTACAGGTGTGGTGAGCTAGGTCATCATGTCAGTGAGTGCACGAGTGATGTGAAGAAATGCTTCAAGTGTGGGCAGGCAGGACATCTGATTGCTGACTGCAAGGTTAAGGTGGTAACTTGTTACAACTGTGGAGAACAGGGCCATATTAGTACTCGTTGCCAGAAGCCGAAGCAAGCTTCAACTGGAGAAAAGGTGTTCGCTTTGACAGGGACTCAGACTTCCAGTGATGACACACTGATCAGAGGTACATGTTACATTAATAATACGCCCTTGATTGCTATTATTGATACTGGTGCTACTCATTCTTTTATTGCTACTGATTGTGTGAGAAGGTTGTAGTGAGCGATTTTTGTCGGTGACGGGACCACCTTATCGCTGAAGTTTTCCTCACCGCAATGAGGAGGAGTGGGTGCTACTATCTGATTTCTTATTTATCCCATGAAGCTGAAAGGGAAAGGGAAGCTATCTAAAGCTAACCTTGCACGCGAATGTTTAACTGAACAAATGCTTAAAAGAGATTCGGGGAGTCGGGGTCAGGTTATACAATGGGGAGTTGTCAATTACCCATCCTATATGTGGTTATCCACAGGATATTAGCTTTAGGTTTTGCTTTGCAATTGATGGTGTTTATCTGTTAATGGGTTGGGAAAGTTTCTTGGGAAGTATGAGCGAGTGAGTGAGTTTTTGTTGATGTTTGGGTGTTTTTGGTAAGGTACTGGTCCTAAGTTTTGATGTGAAGGCACTGGACCTAGAGTTTTTGATTAGTATGCTCGCTAAGATTTCACAATCTTATGCCTACGTATTCCCATTTAAACGAAACAGGGAAATCAGAGCAATCGTAGTTCCTCCTATTCTAAGGGAGGAGAAAATGTTTTGGTGTCTTGTTCAAAGCCCAAGATTGAAGCTAAAAGGTTTTTACCGAGAGAAAATTTGTCATCTCTAAAGAAGGATTGTTGATTTTTGTGTGCCTTGATCAAAGCACAAGGTTGATGCTAAAAGGTTAATTAACTCGGCTATGGGATTTCTTTATACAAAGCCTAAGAGGAGGCTAGAAGTATGACTTTTCTGGGGAAAATGTTTTTTCTGTCTTGTACAAGGCCCAAGATTGAGGCTAAAAGGGATTTTGACTCCGCTGGGGAGGGTTTGTATGTGTCTTGTACAAAACCCAAGATTTGAGGCTGACCTTACTGGGAAAATCATTATACAAAGCCTAAGAGGAGGCTGAAATGGGTTTGACTCTTCTTGGGGAAAATCATTCCCCAAAGCCTAAAGGAAGGCTGGGAGGAAATGACTCTGTTGGAGAAGATATCTGTCCCAAGCTTAAGGGAGGGAGATTTATGTCTTGTACAAAACCCAAGATTGAGGCTAAAGGGGTTTGACTCAACAATAGAGTGTTTTTATCTGTCCTGTACCAAGCCCAGGATAGAGGCTGGACAAGCTGGAGAAAGTATTCTACACAACTTGAGAAGAGGCTAGCTCATGCTAGGGGAAATCTTTATACCAAGTTTGGACAAAGATCGACTCAACGAGCGACTATTTTTATCTATCTTGTATAAAGCCCAAGATTGAGGCTAAAAAAGGTTGACTCAACAAGAGAGTCCGAAAAGGTGATTGACTCAACAAGAGAGTCTAACAAGTGATTGACTCAACAAGAGAGTCTAAAAAGTGATTGTCTCAACAAGAGAGTCTAAAAAGGTGATTGACTCAACAAGAGAGTCTAAAAAGTGATTGACTCAACAAGAGAGTCTGAAAAGGTTAGCTCCGCTGGGGATAATCATTTGTACAAAGCCCAAGAGGAGGCTGACTTCGCTGAGGAAGGATCATTATACAAAGCCTAAGAGGAGGCTAGCTTTCTGCTGAGGAAAGGTCCTTATACAAAGCCTAAGAGGAGGCTATCTTCTGTCGGGGATAATTGAGATCCCCAGGCAGGTCCAAGTGGGGAATCAACTCTTGCTGAGGATTACAGAAGAGTTGAGATGTCAGATACCTTGAGGTTCTGATTTAAGATAATGTTGACCTTGGTCGGGGAACTCTCATGAGAGTGGTTGGGTTTCTGCTGGAGATCGATCCAGAAATGCCCGGGGTTTTTTCCTATAGTTGTAAGGAACTTGAGAATGTCTTTGAGACTCAAGGGGATTAGACTACCCAAGTCTACTGGTGTGGAAGAGTTTTATCTTTTGTATGATGCCCAAGAGGAGGCAAGGGCATTAAGGGATGAGAATCAACCCTAAAGTGGTCTGAGGTCTGACACTGGAAAAAATGCTCTAGCAAAGGATGACTGAGTTCTGTCTTATACCTTTAAGAGGTCATCAGGGTCCTTGTATTAAGCCCAAGAGAAGACATGAGAACTTCTAAGAAGCCGGAGGGTCCTTGTACAAAGCCCAAGAGGAGGCGGGGATGCTTTTAGGAAGCCTGTGGGTCCCAAATCAAGAAAAGTTCAAGAAATGCTATTCACCGAGAATAGATCATTTAGTGAAAGTTTTGTGATTTGAAGAAATTCAAGAGATGCTATTCACTGAGAATAGATCAACTCCGGGGAGTAGAATTTCTTTGACAATTTCTAGGGGTGACAGCCTGAGAAAAGATTCACGAAGAATACTGCCTTTCTCTTTGTTCCATATTGTTTAAGCCCAAGAGAAGGCAAGACTGTATCTGGAGATCCTATGAGGATCTAGTTTTGTTTGTATTTTAAGAGTGACCAACAGGGCTTTACCTAGTTCTAGACCTAGTTGCCAGGGAAAACTCTAAATAACTATACTAGTATATATACAGTTGATATATGACAAGTATTAAAAAAATGTATGAAAGAAGACTAACCATGCGCAACTTCCCACAATACAGTTATTTATATATGAAAGCGTGTAAAAGAAAGCCGATAAAACTTACAGGTGAGCAAGCTTTCATGCTGTATTGTTAGTTGTTCAAAGAAATTAAAGAAAGTTTTGATAACAATACATATATTTGAATCTAAATCAAAAGGTAATTATTTTGAAAATATTGTGGGGCTTATACTCAAGGAGAGGCCCAAAGAGTTTGACAGTGATAGCACCGTTGTTTTGAATATTGTACTGGGACTTATACAACAACTGAGGCCTGAAAAGGTTTATGTACAACAAGGGTTGGGTCTTACAACTCAAGGAGAAGCCCAAAGATTATTTAAAGAAAAGAAATGAGACTTACAACACGAGGGTAGGCCCAAATGATTTTCTTGTTTGAAAATGGCGATCGCACCGAGATTTTTTTTAACGCAGATGGACTTATACAATGTCTGAGGCCCAAAAAGGTTTTGGTTAAAAAAGGATTGGGTCTTACACTCTATTAGAGGCCCATGAGTAATTTTAAAAAAGAATGGGGCTTACAACTCAGGGAGAGGCCCAAGTGGTTTTATTTTAAACTGGCGATTGCGCCGAGATTTTTGAAAACACCGTGGGTCTTATACAATGACTGAGGCCCAAACTATTTTGGTTTCAAAGAGGGATTGGGTTTTACACTCTATTAGAGGCCCATGAGTGTTTGAAAAAGATTGATGAGGGTGGAATTAATCAAAACCCTAATTTTGTCTAAAATGAAATTAATTTTGTTTAAAAATTAATAAAAATTATTGAAAACATGTGAAAAATGAGTGGTGATCTTGGGTCAATGTTTCAAAAATCATATTTTTATCCACAAAATGATTGAACACCAATTAAGTTTGGAAAATCAAGAAGGAAAAAATATTTTAAATGTTAAAAAACAAATAAAAATTAATTCTTTGCAAAAATATCAAGTATATGAAATAAATAATATTTTTTGGGAATTTTTGTAAAATAAAATATTTTAATATTTTTGTGAATTATTAAAAAAAGAATCAACTCAAAATCATTAAAATTCAGAGAGAAATTAATTTTTGAATCAATTAAATAAAAATCACAAAATTCAAATATTTGAATTTTTGAAAAAGGGCGCCAAGAACACCCAAGAACACGCGCGTGTTCTGAGTTTTGCCCAGATTTGCATTTTCTCATCAATCTCACTGAATACTTGATGAAATCTCACAATCCACATATCAATCTACTCGTTTTCACCTCACAATCATGCCTATGGTCTTTAATTTCATTTATTTTAAGCATGGAATAAGAAATCAAAGAGAAACCTCAAAAACCTTAAATTCTGCATGAAGGCTCAGAAGTTCCACACACGATTCATATAAAGCAATTAATTGAGGGGAAACATTTCATACATGATTATGAACATATGACAAAATTATTGTGCGAGAAAATATGCATGAATCATGAGATGACCAAGTTGAGGCTTACCTCTTGCAGCTGGTGATCGTGTTTTGGGTTAGAGGTGTTACAGCTTGGTTCTAATGGTGTGGACAACTTCCTTAGGTGCTATGGAGTGTGTCTGAATGCTTGTAGTGGATTGAATTGAGCTAGAACTTGATTCGGCACCTCAACTGCAAATTTATCAAAGGCTTGTGTAGATGGTTGGTGATTTTGAGAATCTGGTGTTCTAGATGTTGTTTAAGTGTTTGGATCACTTCTATATGATGTTTATGAGGTGTGTGTGTGATTGGTTTGGTTGGAATTGCTCTCAAACTCAAAACCCGATAGTAACTTGCTTTAGAAGGAAATTTTGGAAGTGAAAGTGTGATTTTGAGAAAGGCGAGTGTTATAGGCCTTTGGTGTACTCAAACTGATTAGAAATGAGGTCTATTTATAGTGTGTCAAGTTTGTTTTGCAAGGAATAGGGAATGGCAACTGCAGCAGGCCTTTGGCCAATGTGGATCAAATGGAATCTCAAGTCTCCTCTAGCCATTGACTTAAGATTAGAGCATAGGCCTATGGTTCTCTGATTCAAGGATAGGCTTGACTGAAGTGTTCATCTTTGCTCTGATACATGCCACCTCTAAGCATCTATTGAATGCTCCAAAAAAAAATTGGAGTCTTGAGGCATCTTTAGCTTTTAGGGGTGCCAAACCTATATGTAGTTCCAAAGACTTGGGAGGCTTATAGATCAGTGTTTGTTCCTCCTTGGTCTCCCCCTGAGGTGTGTAGATGGATAAAATTGTTTTCTGTTTGCACAAATTGATCAAATCAGGCCCTAATGCACAAATCTTCCTTGCACGCCAGTTTGCAACAAGGCATGTTGCAGCTGTCATATCTTCTAGCTCAGATGGAATTTGATGGAGTTCTTAGACATTTTGGAAAGCTGATATATCCTATTTCAACATGATGTCCAACTTTGGTTTTGATCCAACTTGAATTACAATGAAAAATGCCTCTACATTTGGGAAAAATAAGGCAGATTCTGACTTAGTGAAAATTTCACTAAGTGTTGGAAAAATGTCACTTTTGTATTTTCAGCCATTTTGATCACACCATAACTTAAAATCCATGAGGAATTGGAATGAGGTGTAGTTGACACTTTTAAAGTATGCCATGAGAGCTACAAATCCAGCTTTGGACCATCCAAAAAGGTTGATTGGATCTCAAGTTATGATCCTTGGAAGTTTGGTCCCTAGCCACTTTGTTCCATAACTTAGAAAAATTCTGAGTTTTTTATAGTTGCCCCTTTTACAAGTTGTTGCGGCCGGCAAAAATATTCGAGTCGCCATCATATTTTTTTAAGGAAAATAAATGATAAACCTAGAGTCCTAACCCTAAAGGTAGAGATTCTTAAGGCTCGGGAGTCAGTTAAGTGAGGGGAAGGTGTTAGGCACCCCTCCCCTCCAATGTACTCAATGGGATCCTCCTTAGATTTTAGGGTATGTTTGTTTGTTGGCTTTCTACTTATTTATTTACAAAAAGAATCCTAAGTTTTTTATAATTGTACTCGCTAGGGTTTGCAACCCTATGCCTACGTACCTTCAACTTGAAGGATCAGAGTAACCGTAGTTCACCTCCCCTATTTCTACCCCTAATCCTAATCCACTGTTTATACTCTTGGATAAAGAGTTTTATCCCTAAATCTATTGTTTATACTCCTAGATGAGGAGTTCTATCCCTTAATCTATTATTTATACTCCTAGATAAGGAGTTCTATCCCTTAATCTGTTGTTTATACTCCTAGATAAGGAGTTTTATCCCTTATCCATTATTTATACTCTCGGACGGAGAGTTTTATCCCAAAATCCCTTATCCCTTGGCCTATATTTATACTCTTGGAACCTAAGAGTTTTATCCCAAAATCCTTGTCCATTGTTTATACTCTCGGATGGAGAGTTCTATCCCTTAAATCCCTTATCCCTTGGCCTATATTTATACTCTTGGAACCTAAGAGTGCTATCACCAAATCCCATCCCTTATTTAGGCTCTCGGACCAAGAGCTTTATCCCAAATTTAAATCCCTAGAAAAATCCTTTTATGCCCCTTATTTTAAGAAGAATAAAAATCCTTAAATTCCATAAAATTCAATAAGACCCAAAATACCATCTATGCTAAAATATAGCAAAAACAATTTTCCCAAATTATCCCAAAAAAATGATTCTTAAAGCCAATATAAATTCTAAATTAAACTAAATTTATTTTTGCCCCAAAACCCAAATTTCCAAATAAAAACCAATACTAAAATTAGGAATAAAATTCAATTCCTATTTCCTTTAAAACCAAATATGTTGAATATGTGAAATATGAATTTAAATCCAACCCAAAAAATTCTCAAAACTAAATTCCTATTTAAAAAGTAAATTGTTTTAAATATATTAACCTTACTAAAAACCTCATTAACCAATTAAGTTATTAATTTAATTGATAAAAAAACCCAAAAAACCTAATTAAATAATTAAATTAAGTAATTAATTTAATTGATAAAAAAACCTAATAAAAACCTAATTGACCAATTAAATTAAATTATTAATTTAATTGTACAAATTAACCCTAAAACCCTATTATTTATAAATCCTAATTAGTATTAAAGTCCTAATTTATTAATTAAATTAAGTAATTAACTTAATTAATAATTAAAAAAACCAGGGGGTGTATTTTGAACCAAACTCGTAAATGGGCCAAACGAATGGGGGTTCAAATAGTATTAGGGCGCAAGGCCCAAAAACTGAAACCCAATTCAGCGAGCAAGTCCACAGTGTGAGGAGTCTAACTGTTGACTCTCTCTGCACCGTACGATCCAAATCATATGGCTCTAAGCACTCCTAATGTCATCCATCGATCTCATTTACTGGTCCAAGTATGCAAAATGGACGATTATGATGTGCGGTCAACGCATGCCTGCCATGAGGATGCGCGTGTGTGAACGCTAGCTGACCGTCGCAGTCAGCTTATCCAAGGGCGAGGGAGACGCCACTTGGCACCCATCAATGGCAACGAGAGGAAGGTACATAACCCGGGCCTCTCTCAGATCCCCCTCATTTCTTACTTCTCTTTCTCTCTCTATCTTCTCTCCCTCTCTCTCTACTCCTCAAACTCTCTCGCCTCTCTCTAATCCTCTCTCTCCGACCACCACCCCAAACGGCCTCCGGCCACCACCAAAACCCCCAAAACCACCGTGAATTCCAGAATCTGGTTGAGGATTCAACCGGGAACTTCATACATCAAGAACCCTAACCCCACCCAACCCAGAATCCCCTCAGTTCTTTAGGGTTCGTGAAGAACCCTAAGAACCCTAGCCTTACCCTTCATCCAAAACCCAGAAAACCCATGAACCCTACGAACCTTAAGGGTTCAACCCTAACCCTAAATCGTATGAACCCTAACCCTAAACTAACCCAAAAAACCCAGAAACACAAACAAAATCCAGATTCAAAACACCCAAACACAAACAAGCAACGACCGATCACAATCAAGACCTAAAAGCTAAGTTTTTTGGCTTACCTCCCCTGCAGTGTCCAATTAAGCTGCTCCGAACCTTCCTACTCCTCTTTTAATTCTCTTTTTGCTTTAGATCGTCCCTCCCTTCTCTAATCTTTTCCTTTTTTTTTATCTTTGCAGTTACTGGAGGCTAAGCTCATAGGGATCAGGGTTCTAATGTTGAACCCTAATTCTCTTAGATGCAAGAGCTATAGTGATGGGTATGGGATCGTGCGGTGGCAATTTTAGCTTAGGGTCCATTTTTTTCAGAAATTTCCTTTAGTTTTTATAGGCATTAGAATTAGGTTTAGCCTTTATTAGATTAGATTTTGTTTAGGAATTTTTTATTTGATCAGATTGTAATTTTCGTGTGTTTTTTATTTGATTTGCCATCTGAGATTTGATATATTTTGTAATTTGATTCAAATAATCAATGAAATAGATCTGATTTGATTTTGTTTTCTCTTACCAATTTCGCATATTAGGGTTTCCCCCTTGGGGAAGACGAAGACTATTGGTCAACAATTTTGACCAGAAAAAATAAATAAAAATAAAACAAATACTGACTATAAATAATAACTATATAAATGAATAAATAAATAATAATAATGATAAATATAATAATAACTACCGGTCCAAATATCCTCTAAAACCCAAAATGAACCCTAATCACTAATTAAACTAAAATAATATACGAAACCTCCAAACTTAATAAAAAATAAATCTTAAACTTATATAAATAAATTAAATTTAATGACCATTAAAAAAAGTGAAATAAATAACTAAATAACAATACTCCCAAAATAATTTAAAAATAATGAACTCAAAACCTTGATTATCACCTAAACTCTAATTTCTAATTAATGACATAAAATTAATCCTAATTAAAATATTGATAATATATTTAAACTCTAAAGCTTAACTAAAACAACTATTTCTAATAAAAACTTAAAAGAAAAAATATAATGACCTCAATAACAAAGTGAAATGAAAATCTTAATAAACTCTAAAAATGAAATCCCAACTAAAAACACTTTACTCCCTAAAAAAAATAATTAACCCAAAAATCCAAATTTTATCTAATAAAATTAATCTAAGACTTTTAATTCTTAATTAATAATGGTAAATAAAAACCTTTACATAAAAACCCAAACCCCAAAAAAGTCTAAATGTACTAGCAGATCCTCGAAAAGCCCAAATGACACCCCCCTAGTAGCACAAGAAAAATCCCAAAAGATGAAAAGAACACTGGTCAAAATTTAGGGTACTACAGCTGCCCCTATTTAATCGTCTCCGAATCAGAAAAAGGAAGTCGATATGTCTTCCTCTTCAAAAGAGGAGATGATTAAATACAAGAAGGACCCTAATTTTGACTGCTAAGTCAGACAGGTTCTACCCTGATTATTCCAAGATCCCTAGTAACAAACCCGTAGTGAAATACCCGATTAAACCCCTTTAACCCCAAAAGAAATTATGATCCTATGCCATGCATGCATGTTTAAAAGTATGTGTGCTCTTATGCATGATGCATTATTTGGGCTAACGCCTCTTTTTATGTAGTGTATGTTTTTTACGGAAACCAAATCTTTTCGTAACATTCCGACTTCCCGACCCTTGAACCCTTGACTCCTTTGATGAGTGCAGCAAGTCATGTGCTCCTGCTATCTGGAGATGCGTATCATTCTTTTTAAAGAAACTTACATAATGATTAAATTGTGACTGTCAATGTGTAGACCCTGTATTTAACTTGGAAGAAATATGATCGAAGTAAAATACTTTTTCCTTTTTAAAGCTTTTGATTATGCCCGGTGTTTCAATGCATTATTCTATAATTAATCGACATTTTGTAATTAAGCGGAATAATTGGATAGAAAAGAAAATTTTATTTATTGAAAAATGGCACATAAACAGGCCATAGTACATAAGGAAAGCAATCCTCAAAAGGAGGAATTACTAGAAATCTATAAGATGAAAAATGGCAATACGAAAAAACAAATTTATCTATGTCCCTATTGAATTCAAACACCAGCTAATATCCCTAAGTCTCCGAGGCCATGACACTTCGCTTCTGAAGATGACGACTGGATTGATCATTCCTTTCCGAATCCCCGTTGTGTGACCATAAGTGCTATCAGTCATGTGCCTTTTGGATATCCTTAATTTTGCCTGGGCCGTTCTTTTTTAGTCTTAGTCCATCAGGATATATACCATTTTTTAAACTAGCCGCCCTTTAGGGTTTTCGACTTGTCGGGTATCATTTTTTATTTAAGTCCCTAATTTTTGTCTGGATTGCTCTTTCGAGTTTTCAATCCATCGGGATGCCCTAATTTTTGCCTAAGTCGCCCTTTCGGGTTTTTAACTGAGCAGGCTTTTATCCTCTTTTTCTAGGCATAGTATTTTTTGACTGAATCGGAATTTACCGATCGCGGTAAATTCGCCCCATCCATCGTAGTCAACATTAAAGCTCCACCCGAGAAGACGCTCTTTACGACATATAGTCCTTCATAGTTTGGGGCCCATTTGCCATGAGGATCTTTATAGATGGGTAGCACTTTCCTCAATACCAAGTCTCCTTCTTCAAATAGGCGAGGACGAACTTTCTTGTCGAATGCGTTCTTGAGTCTCCGCTGATATAACTGACCATGACATACAGCGGCCATGCGCTTCTCCTCTATGAGATTCAGTTGATCCAATCTATTTTGTACCCACTCCGCTTCATCCAGCTTAGTCTCCATTATGACCCTAAGTGAAGGAATTTCTACATCGATAGGGAGTACTGCTTCTGTGCCATATACCAAGGAAAAAGGAGTAGCTTCTGTCGAAGTACGAACTGAGGTTCTGTAGCCATGTAGTGCGAAAGGGAGCATTTCGTGCCAATCTTTGTAGGTCTCACCATTTTCTGGATAATCTTCTTGATGTTCTTATTGGCTGCTTCTACCGCGTCATTCATCTTCGGGCGATACGGCGACGAGTTGTGGTGATCAATTTTGAAACTCTCGCATAGCTCATCCATTACTTTGTTATTTAGATTGAGCCTATTATCCGTGATGATCTTGTTAGGAACCCCATAGCGACAGATTATCTCTTTCTTGATGAATCGCGCTATTACTTGCCTTGTCACATTAGTGTAGGAAGCAGCCTCTACCCATTTGGTGAAGTAGTCAATAGCCACTAGAATGAACCGGTGTCCATTTGATGCCTTCGACTCGATCATCCCTATTATGTCTATCCCCCACATAGAGAAAGGCCACGAAGCAGTTAAGACATTCAGAGGAGTTGGTGGCACGTGAATTTTATCTGCGTAAATTTGGCACTTGTGGCACTTCTTGACATATTTAAAGCAGTCTGATTCCATAGTCAACCAATAGTACCTGGCTCGGAGAATCTTTTTGGCCATTGCGTGCCCATTTGCATGGGTTCCAAAGGATCCCTCGTGGATTTCTCTGATAAGCATGTCCTGTTCATGTCCATCTAAACACCGGAGCAACACCATGTCATGATTCCTTTTATAAAGTACATCTCCGTCAAGGAAAAATTGAGCATCCAGTCTTCTAAGCATTTTCTTATCTCCACTTGAGGCATTTGCAGGATATTCTTGTTTCTGGAGGAACTGTTTGATATCGTAAAACCACGGTTTATCATCTACTTCGGCCTCCACTGCTGCATAATAAGATGGTTCATCTAGGCGATTAATTCTTATAGCCGGTGCTTCATTATACCACTTGACTTTGAACATGGATGCCAAAGTTGCCAAAGCGTCTGCCAATTAATTCTCATCTCTAGGAATATGATGGAAGGTGATCTCGTCAAACTATGTTATCCTTTTCCAGACACAATCTCGATATCGAGTTAGTTTGGCATTAAGTGTTCTACATTCTCCTTTGACTTGATTGATGACGAGAGCCGAATCTCCATATACTTCTAAGATCTTGATTCCGAGGTTAATAGCTTCGTTAATCCCCAAGATACATGCCTCATATTCCGCCATATTGTTAGTACATGTGAATCATATTCTTACAGTAAAAGGTATGTGGAATCCTGTGGGAGAAGTTATAACAGCCCCTACCCCATGTCCTTCTGCATTTGAGGCTCCATCGAATATAAGCTTCCATCGAGATCTGGGTTCAGGTCCTTCGTAGGAATTCGAGATATCATCATCTCTTACAGCCATCACATCCTCGTCGGGGAAGTCAAATTGCATAGGTTGATAGTCGTCTACTGGTTGATGAGTGAGATGATCGGCTAACACGCTCCCTTTTATAGCCTTTTGGGTCACGTACTGAATGTCGTATTCAGTCAGTAACATCTGCCACCGAGCTACTCTCCCCGTCACTGCAGGCTTCTCGAATATATACTTAATGGGGTCCATTCTTGATATTAAGAAAGTAGTATGGCACACCATGTATTGTCTTAGTCGGCGGGCGGCCCATACAAGAGCACAACAGGTCTTCTCCAAGAGTGAGTATCTGGATTCACAATCGGTGAATTTCTTACTTAGGTAATAAATTGCGTGCTCCTTTCTCCCTGTTTCATCTTGTTGTCCGAGTACACAGCCCATGGAATTGTCAAGCACTATTAGGTACATTATGAGCGGTCTTCCAGGTACCGGTGGCACCAATATGGGTGGCTCTTGCAAATATTATTTGATTCGATCGAAGGCCTTTTGACAGTTTTCACCCCACTCGATGCTTTGACCTTTCCTTAACAGCTTGAAGATTGGTTCACAAGTAGCAGTAAGGTGGGAGATGAATCTAGCAATATAATTTAGTCTTCCCAGGAACCCACGCACTTCTTTTTCTATCCTCGGAGCTGGCATTTCTTGGATGGCCTTTACTTTATCAGGATCAACTTCTATACCTTTCTGACTGACTATGAACCCCAACAACTTCCCAGATCTGACCCCAAAAGTACACTTCGACGGATTTAGTCGTAGCTTGAACTTCCTCAGTCGTTCAAACAACTTCTGTAAATTGATTATGCGCTCTTCCTCAGTTTGTGATTTAGCAATCATATTATCGATGTAAACCTCTATTTCCTTGTGCATCATATCGTGGAAGAGAGTTACCATTGCCCTTTGATACGTTGCCCCAACATTCTTTAACCCAAAGGGCATTACCTTGTAACAGAAGGTTCCCCATGGAGTAATAAAAGTGGTCTTTTCCATGTCGGAGGGAGCCATCTTGATCTGATTATATCCGGAAAACCCATCCATGAATGAGAAGACTGAGAATTGAGCGGTGTTATCCACCAACACGTCAATGTGGGGTAGTGGAAAATCATCTTTAGGACTTGCTCCGTTGAGATCTCCATAGTCTATACACATCCTGACATTTCCATCCTTTTTTTGGCACAGGCACAATGTTGGCTACCCATTCTGGATACTTCACGGCGGCTAAGAACCCTGCGTCAAACTGCTTTTTAACCTCTTCCTTGATTTTGAGAGTCATATCTGGTCTAGTCCGCCTTAACTTTTGTTTGACCGGTGGACATTCGGGTTTAAGCGGTAGCTTAAGTTCAATAATATCTGTGTCCAAACTAGGCATATCTTGGTAATACCAAGCGAACACATCCACATACTCTTGTAGTAACTTAATCAACTTCTCCTTTACGTCCCTGTTTAAAGAAGCACCAACTTTAACCTCCTTTTTGTCCTCATCAGTTCCCAGATTGATCACATCCACTGGTTCCTGATGAGGTTGTATCACTTTGTCCTCTTGCTTTAATAGTCTGGCTAACTCTTCAGGGAGTTCACAATCGTCCTCATCACCCTCTTCCGCTTGGTTAATCGGGAACTCGAAGTTGTAAGGAATTATAGCAGTGTCGTTTTCAATAGGTTCATTTTTAAATCTGCATGAGGGAGATTTTTATGCTTATTATTTTTTTGAATTGGTGCAAATGAAAGTACTGAAAAGAAAAGTGTATTGCCATTTGGGAAAAAGGAAACAAAGAAAATAAAAAGATCTTGATTGAAAACAAAATGCGATTTTATTATTAAATAATTCAAAGAAACAAAAGGTGGCCCTACAAAGCTTGTCCATTTGCCTTGGGCATAGCAAAGGGCTTATTATTATCTTAAAGAAAAGTAAATTACTTCGTAACAGAAATCATCTCAGGAATCTCGATGGCCCTCCAATTGTTGAGAACTGTATCTGGTGAGTAGTGGCACACCCAATCTGGTATCCCCCTATTTTCCTCTTCAATTACAGTCACCTGATCTTCATCTCTGAAACCGGCATTATGGAAAGTTTCTTTGAGATGAGGAAATGTCATCTGAAGAGACTTCTGAACCCCTTTATTAGCTGGTTTGTAACCCATCCCGAATTGATCCTTCTTTTCATGTATCTTTATCACCTTGGCCCAGCCCCTAGTATCCCCATTCTGGATTAAGTCTGTGATCCTTCTTGGCCTTTCCTCTTGTCGAACGACTTGCTTACGACTGACCGTTGCAACCTCTAAAGCTTGGAAAGGTATTTCAAATGTCTCCCCACCCACTTCTATGTATCTGAATGACGAGAGATGGCTGAAAAACATGTCTTCCTCCCCATCAACGATTATTAATTTGTCCCCAGATATGAACTTCAATTTCTGATGAAGTGTGGAAGTAACTGCACCCGCAGCATGAATCCATGGTCGTCCTAGAAGACAAGTGTAGGAGGGATTAATGTCCATGACTTGGAAAGTGATCATGAAGGTATGTGATCCCACCACTGTAGGTATGTCCACCTCCCCAATTACCATTCTTTTAGAATCGTCGAAAGCCCTAACAATCAGGGAACTGGTCTTCATAAAGGTCCTTACAGATGTCAATTTCATAAGGGTATCCTTAGGCATGACATTTAGAGCAGACCCTATGTCTACTAGCACCCTTGAGAGGATAGTGTCTTGACATTTGACTGATATATGCAAGGCCTTATTATGTGCTTGCCCCTCGGGAGGTAATTCCTCACTACTGAAACCCAGACAGGTGTTGGCGGCGATATTGGCGACTACCTCATCGAACTGAATCACTGATATATCTTTGGTGACATGGGCTTCATTCAGGACCTTCAGCAGGGATTCCCTATGTGCCTCTGAGCATAACAACAAAGATAGAATGGAGATTTTGGACAGTGTTTGATTTGGTTGGTCCACCACCCTATATTCACTTTTCTTTATGATTCTCAAAAATTCCTCGGCGTCTTCTTGAGATATACCCTTCTTGGAAGGTCCCTCACCTGTACTTGTGGTCTCCTTCCCCTTTGAGCTTTCGGGGGTATCCTTCTTAGGTTGCTCTGAGGAGTATACTCTTTCACTACGGGTCATCCCTCCAATACCAGCTATGTTAGTAACAACTGGTGATGGTACTATAGTCTTTCCTCCCATGGATGCGGTGATGTCGTATTTCCAAGGTACGGTCTTAGTGTTTTCGTATGGAAATGGTGTTGGAACATGGAAAGTGATATGACCTTCTGACTTTGCGGGCACTGGAGCTTTGACTGGCACAGGAACAGGTATTAGAATTGGTGTTCGTGCAGGTACCGAAATTGATATCTGAATAGGAGCCTGTGCAGGCCTTGAAACTGGTATTTGAATGGGTGCTTGTGCAGGCCTGGGAACTGGTATTTGAATAGGCACTTGTGCAGGCCTGGGAACTGGTATTTGAATATGAGTCGCAACTCCTCTTTTCTGGTATGGAATCTTAAAAGGTACTTGCCCCTGGGATTCTAAGGCAGCCACCTCATTCATATTCCTTAAGTACCCAATCTGTACTATCCCTTGGTCCATTAATTGTTGGAGGACCTCCTTCATCTTCTTACAGTTATTGGGATCAGACGCGCAATCCTTGCAGTCACCGTGCAGCCTTTCAAACTCCTCGTACCCAATTAATACTTCCCTTACTTTCATCATAGGGGTCTTTACTTGTTCTACCCCTCTGATTAGGACATTCTCTCCCAGTCCCTCAATGGAGTTAACAGTTGGTCCAGCGTGCCCTGGGAATGGGTTATCTCCCACATTTGGATTGTCATAACTGAAATTAATGACCTTCTGATCCAGCAAATCTTGCACCCTAAACTTGAAGGCTAAACACTTTTCAGTCGTATGCCCTGGCGATCCAGCATGGTACTCACATCTAGCATTAGCATCATACCCTCGAGGAGGAGGCATAGGAGGGGGCCCTAACGGCTTGATTTCTACCAATCCCTTTTGGATTAACATTGGCAGGATCTGAGTATATGTAGTGGGTATAGGGTCAAAGTCCTTCCATTGCCTCTTTTGTTCCCTTCGGGGATACTTCTGTTGTTGCTGATTTTGCGGAGGTGGCGCCCTTGGTTGCTGGATTTGGAGTGTAGGAGACGCTTGACTAGAGGCAGTAGCCGCCACGTAAGGGTTATAAGGTACTTGAGTATACCTATCAGCAGAAATGGCATTGGCCTGCTTCTTCGAGCTGTTTCCAGAGTACCTTTTGTTGTTATGTTGACTGGGAGACGACGTTCCAATCTTTCCACTTTTTAATCCATTCTCGATCCTTTCCCCAATGATAACCAAATCTGCAAATCCAGTTGAGATAGATCCAATCATCTTTTCATAGTATAGTCCTTGCATAGTTCCCATGAATGTATCTACTAGCTCGCTTTCCCGCAATGGAGATTGCACACGAGAGGCTAGCTCCCTCCATCTCTGGGCATACTCCTTAAAAGATTTGTTCCCTTTTTGAGACATGTTTTGTAATTGTATGCGATTAGGGGCCATGTCTACATTATATTGGTATTGCCTTATAAAGGCACTTGCCAGATCCTCCCAGTTCTTGATGTAAGTCCTTTCCAGTTGCATATACCAGTCCAAGGATGCCCCACTAAGGCTGTCTTGGAAAACATACATCATCAGCTTTTCATTTTTAGCATGAGCCCCTATCTTTCGGGAAAACATCCGGATGTGATTTTTGGGACAACTAACTCCTTTATATATCTCGAAGTTAGGTGCCTTAAACTTAGGAGGCACGACCACGTCGGGTACCAAACACATTTCCAAGGCATCAATCCCAAAGACCTTGGATCCTTCCACAACCCTTAACCATTCCTCAATCATCTTATAGTTTTCATCCTCCCTTCTTCCTTCTATGGTAGCCAGTTTGGTTTCACGAACTACTTGCTTTGAGTCTTCCTCTCCATATTGGAGGTGCCAGTCATCAGAGACCTCACGAGTGACAGGTATCTATATAGGTAGTGATTCTCCATTGTGCTCGGGTGGAGGAACGGACCCTACAGGAGGTTGAGTGCTAGTCTTCCCCTTACTAGCCTCTAATGCTTCACGTTCCAAGTCAGCCACAAATCCCAAAAGAGGATTATTATCTTCATTGGGGAGGAGGGGTGGGGACACTCCTACGGTTACTAGCCTCGGTGTCTCTTGCTATCATATTCTAAATAGCCCGAGTCAGTTGGTCGATTTTGTCCTTCATTTCCTCCACATTTCCTTTGACAACATCCACATCTCCCTTTAGAGCAGCGTGGTTCAGCTCCATTTGTTCCATAGCTTTCTTCTGGTGAGCGCGGGTGTTGGGTCGAGACGTCAGATTTTTGCGATGATTCTGAGAGAAGATATTAAAAAAATGATTTCCGTTTGATGTTTTTTTTAATTATGTTATGCATGCATGGATGTATGAGTATGTAGAAATTATTTTTATTTTAGGAATCTTAAACTTTTATTTATTAAGAGTAAAGACAAGGATAATGGAAAACAAATACTTTTATTCATGAAAAGAAAGTACTAGGGTCAAAGCCCAGTTATTACATAAGGAAAACCAAACTAGGGATACACCCTTAAATTATTCATAACTAAAAACCAAGCGTAAGAAGTCATTACATAGAAAAGCTAAATCCTCCTCCTAATCCTTGCCCTAAACTCCTCTACCATCTCACGACAAAGTGCAAGAAAATCGGCTATCTCTTTGACTGGCTTGAAAATATCAGCCATGTACTCAGCCTCCTTTAAACTTTGAGGGATCTCGTGGATGAGATCGTTGGATAGTAAGACCAACTTCTGATACCTTTCTCGATAATATGGCTCATCACTTTGTAACTTTGCCATGATCTCCAAATCCTCCCTAGTAGTTTGCTCTAGTTGTTGGTTATGTTCTTCAACATAAATGCCCCATGCCCTTAGATCTTCGTAAGAATCCTGAAGCTCCCCAAATAGCCTTCTAAGCTCCTGGTTCTCCTCTTGAGTTTCTAACCATCCTTCTGGCCGTAGGGCAAGAAGTTCTTCGGCTGATCTCATTCGCACAGTTGCATCTAAAGCTTACCTTTTGCTCTCGAGAAGAGCGTTAGCCAAGCTTTGGACTTCGGCTTCTAGGTTGTGGATACGCCTATCACATCCCTCCTTGAACTCTTTTTGCGTTGATGTCATCCAAATGTCCCTCCACTCGTCCTTTTGACGCCAGGCTCTATCTAATTGCTCCTTATGGTCTTTGAGACGTGAACTCACAGCTTAAAGGTCGGCGTAAGCTTGTTACTTCTTCTCTTCCTCCATCTGGGCTATCCCCTTATTGATCTTTGACTGCTCCATAACTTCATTGAGACTCCTTCTTAACTGACTACTTTCTCCAGTGGCTTGGTAAAATTTACCTTCCCACTCTTCTTTTTCTTTTTGTAATTGTGAAATAGTCTCTTTGAGTCTTTCACTTTCCTCTATGGAGATTGCGGCAGGTGGGGGAACCCTTGGATTAACAGGATGATCCAAAGTAAAAGGCAGCTTCACTATACTCACCCTTTCTTTCATCCATTGCAGATATGGTACCCTAGATTCTTCCCTTGGTCTTTTAAGACTGCCCTTCCCTTTGATACTTAGCCTTCAAGCTTGAGCAATCTTTAGAACATCGGGATGATTTCCAGCTATATTTTGTAGGATGAAGCCTTCTAACAACTTATCCTCTGGCTTGTAGGCCAATGGATGCCCCAATTGCCTCATCGCTAAGACAGGATTGTAACTTATCCACCCTCTCGATCCTATCAAGGGTACATTAGGAAAATCCCCACAGCTTAGGATCACGTCGTGTCGATGGAGTATTTGAGGGAACCACAAGATGTATTTATCAACAAGAGATACCAAATATTGAGATCAAGCGTAGGCTTTCATTTTTTCCATATCCTTTAAATCCCTCACTAGGTGAGAGCACAACCATTTGTACAATAACTGAGAGCAACATAACATAGCCCCTCCCCTTCTTTCAAATTTCTGGTGAAGGGTAAAGTATATATCCGCTAGGAGAGCCGGTGTAGGATCTTCTTCTCCAATGGTCACAGCCAAGAATAAATTAATGGCAGCGATGTCTACGAAGTTCTTCGTGCTCGGGAATAGAACTAACCCAAAGACGAGGAGTACCATGATAGCGTCCATGGCTGCCCAATTTTTGCAAGCAGCAAAATGACTGGCTTTCTTCTCCAAGAACCCTTTAGAGAACCCATGAAAGTCTTCTTGAACCCTTAAGTTAGCTTGCAAGTCTTCCTAACGGATATGAAAACCACTTGCCATTTCTTTGAAGGTAGGGCTATACCCTAAAGCCTTGAATGAGCCTTTGTTGTTCTTGGGGAGACCCAGTATCCTACGAACTTCTTCTAGAGTGGGGGCTATTTGAAAGTCTTGAAACTGGAAGCACCTTAACTCTGTGTCGTAAAACTGAGCCAAGGCGGTTAGGCCCTCTTCTTGAATAGGAGTAGTTACCAGATCTAATATATCCCCATACTTACGAATTAGGGGCTTTCTCCTTTCCTGAGGCAACCCCATAACACAAGCTTTTAAGCCCCCTATGTCAGACGTTCTTACTCTGATTGTGATAGTTTTCCTTTTCCCGAATTCCATTGCCTTTGACTTTAACCCTTTTTTGAAAATATTTAAGATTCCTGTGACATGATAATGCAAAAAAAGAATTTATGAGGATGATGAATGCAAATTTTTTATGTACTTTGATTAGGGTAAGGTAAAATGCAAGCATGCCCTAGTAAAGGTAGGCTCCCTAGAATAGGTTAGATCTATGTTTCGCCTACCCAATCCCCTCACATGTAGGATATAAAGTTTGGACATCATAACGACCCTATAATGTACAGACTATACCCTTGTTTTACCATGAGAAGGAGCAAGCCTTCCTATGGTAATCCTTCGGGATAAGTCTCATCTGGGTAGGACCCTAGTAACAGCCCTTGAGGGTTGAATACGTAGGGTCTCCATGAGTTGGTAAGGGGTAGGCTAAAAGTTCTCAGAGTCTCGGACCACATCCAAATCATCCTCTACGTTAGGGGCTAGCCCTTTCATGAGGACACCTTTAGAAGGATCTATTCTGAGTGTGGCATCAATGAATTGTTGGGGATGTCGCATCCCCCCCAAAAACATTTCCGTTCCACGTCCTAATCTAGGGTTGTACTCCAAGCTTGGGCTTTAGATTCACACATCATTTGCCCCAATCCAATGCATGATGACAAAAATAAAAGAAATAATAGATAGATGTAATAAATAAAAACAAATTAAACATAAAATAAATCATAATAAAAAATAAAAATAAAAACAATAAACACCCAAAACAAACAAGGACCCTAAAACCTAAGGTTAAGAGATCTCTCTTTAGGGAGGCATCCCCAGCAGAGTCGCCAGCTGTCGCGGCCGGCAAAAATATTCGAGTCGCCATCATATTTTTTAAGCAAAATAAATGATAAACCTAGAGTCCTAACCCTAAAGGTAGAGATTCCTAAGGTTCGGGAGTCAGTTAAGTGAGGAGAATGTGTTAGGCACCCCTCACCTCCATTGTACTCAATGGGATCCTCCTTAGATTTTAGGGTATGTTTGTTTGTTGTCTTTCTACTTATTTATTTAAAAAAAGAATCCTAAGTTTTTTATAATTGTACTCGCTAGGGTTTACAACCCTATGCCTACGTACCTTCAACTTGAAGGATCAGAGTAACCGTAGTTCACCTCCCCTATTTCTACCCCTAATTCTATCCCTAATCCTAACCCACTATTTATACTCTTGGATAAAGAGTTTTATCCCCAAATCTATTGTTTATACTCCTAGATGAGGAGTTCTATCCCTTAATCTATTATTTATACTCCTAGATAAGAAGTTCTATCCCTTAATATGTTATTTATACTCCTAGATAAGGAGTTCTATCCCTTATCCATTATTTATACTCTCAGACGGAGAGTTTTATCCCAAAATCCCTTATCCCTTGGCCTATATTTATACTCTTGGAACCTAAGAGTTTTATCCCAAAATCCTTGTCCATTGTTTATACTCTCGGATGGAGAGTTCTATCCCTTAAATCCCTTATCCCTTGGCCTATATTTATACTCTTCGAACCTAAGAGTGTTATCCCCAAATCTCATCCCTTATTTAGGCTCTCGGACCAAGAGCTTTATCCCAAATTTAAATCCCTAGAAAAATCCTTTTATGCCCCTTATTTTAAGAAGAATTAAAATCCTTAAATTCCATAAAATTCAATAAGACCCAAAATACCATCTATGCTAAAATATAGCAAAAACAATTTCCCCAAATTATCCCAAAAAAATGATTCTTAAAACCAATATAAATCCTAAATTAAACTAAATTTATTTTTGCCCCAAAACCCAAATTTCCAAATAAAAACCAATACTAAAATTAGGAATAAAATTCAATTCCTATTTCCTTTAAAACCAAATATGTTGAATATGTGAAATATGAATTTAAATCCAACCCAAAAAATTCTCAATAAAAGTCTCAAAACTAAATCCCTATTTAAAAAGTAAATTATTTTAAATATATTAACCTTACTAAAAACCTAATTAGCCAATTAAGTTATTAATTTAATTGATAAAAAACTCAAAAAACCTAACTAAACAATTAAATTAAGTAATTAATTTAATTGATAAAAAATCCTAATAAAAACCTAATTGACCAATTAAATTAAGTTATTAATTTAATTGTACAAATTAACCCTAAAACCCTATTATTTATAAATCCTAATTAGTATTAAAGTCCTAATTTATTAATTAAATTAAGTAATTAACTTAATTAATAAATAAAAAAACCAGGGGGTGTATTTTGAATCGTAAATGGACCAAACGAATGGGGGTTCAAATAGTATTAGGGCGCAAGGCCCAAAAATTGAAACCCAATTCAGCGAGCAAGTCCACAGTGTGAGGAGTCTGATTGTTGACTCTCTCTGCACCGTACGATCCAAATCCTATGGCTCTAAGCACTCCTAATGTCATCCATCGATTTCATTTTCTGGTCCAAGTATGCAAAATGGACGATTATGATGTGCGGTCAACGCAAGCCTACCATGGGGATGCACGTGTGTGAACGCTAGCTGACCGTCGCAGTCAGCTTATCCAATGGCGATGGAGACGCCACTTGGCACCCATCAATGGCAATGAGAGGAGGGTACATAACCCGAGCCTCTCTCAGATCCCCCTCATTTCTTACTTCTCTTTCTCTCTCTATCTTCTCTCCCTCTCTCTCTACTCCTCAAACTCTCTCGCCTCTCTCTAATCCTCTCTCTCCGACCACCACCCCAAATGGCCTCCGGCCACCACCAAAACCCCCAAAACCACCGTGAATTCCAAAATCCGGTTGAGGATTCAATCGGAAACTTCATACATCAAGAACCCTAACCCCACCCCAACCTAGAATCCCCTCAGTTCTTTAGGGTTCGTGAAGAACC
Organism: Lathyrus tuberosus; assembly: GCA_022829125.1. Lineage (NCBI taxonomy): Eukaryota > Viridiplantae > Streptophyta > Magnoliopsida > Fabales > Fabaceae > Lathyrus > Lathyrus tuberosus. The sequence continues at coordinate 38,220,362 of JALAZF010000003.1, read as the reverse complement.
CTAAGAACCCTAGCCTTACCCTTCATCCAAAACCCAAACAACCCATGAACCCTACAAACCCTAAGGGTTCAGTGATGAACCCTAACCCTAAATCGTATGAACCCTAACCCTAAACTAACCCAGAAAACCCAGAAACACGAACAAAATCCAAATTCAAAACACCCAAACACAAACAAGCAACGACCAATCACAATCAAGACCTAAAAGCTAAGTTTTTTGGCTTACCTCCCCTGCAGTGTCCAATTAAGCTGCTACGAACCTTCCTACTCCTCTTTTAATTCTCTGTTTGCTTTAGATCGTCCCTCCCTTCTCTAATCCTTTCCTTTTTTTGATCTTTGCAGGTACTGGAGGCTAAGCTCAGAGGGATCAGGGTTCTAATGTTGAACCCTAATTCTCTTAGATGCAAGAGCTTTAGTGATGGGTATGGGATCGTGCGGTGGCAATTTTAGCTTAGGGTCCATTTTTTCAGAAATTTCCTTTAGTTTTTATAGGCATTAGAATTAGGTTTAGCCTTTATTAGATTAGATTTTGTTTAAGGATTTTTTATTTGATCAGATTGTAATTTTCGTGTGTTTTTTATTTGATTTTCCATCTGAGATTTGACATTTTTGTAATTTGATTCAAATAATCAATGAAATAGATCTGATTTGATTTTGTTTTCTCTTACCAATTTCGCAGATTAGGGTTTCCCCCTTGGGGAAGACGAAGACTATTGGTCAACAATTTTGACCAGAAAAAATAAATAAAAATAAAACAAATACTGACTATAAATAATAACTATATAAATGAATAAATAAATAATAATAATGATAAATATAATAATAACTACCGGTCCAAATATCCTCTAAAACCCAAAATTAACCCTAATCACTAATTAAACTAAAATAATATACGAAACCTCCAAACTTAATAAAAAATCAATCTTAAACTTATTTAAATAAATTAAATTTAATGACCATTAAAAAAAGTGAAATAAATAACTAAATAACAATACTCCTAAAATAATTTAAAAATAATTAACTCAAAACCCTGATTATCACCTAAACTCTAATTTCTAATTAATGACATAAAATTAACCCTAATTAAAATATTGATAATATATTTAAACTCTAAAGCTTAACTAAAGCAACTATTTCTAATAAAAACTTAAAAGAAAAAATATAATGACCTCAATAACAAAGTGAAATGAAAATCTTAATAAACTCTAAAAATAAAATCCCAACTAAAAACACTTTACTCCCTAAAAAAAATAATTAACCCAAAAATCCAAATTTTATCTAATAAAATTAATCTAAGACTTTTAATTCTTAATTAATAATGGTAAATAAAAACCTTTACATAAAAACCCAAACCCCAAAAAAGTCTAAATGTACTAGCAGATCCTCCAAAAGCCCAAATGACACCCCCTAGTAGCACAAGAAAAATCCCAAAAGATGAGAAGAACACTGGTCAAAATTTAGGGTACTACACAAGTTATCCCACTTTCTTTGATTTTTCTTGATGAATGATGATTCAAATCACATATTAACATTGTTTTAGGGTTGAGGAACCATAATTGTGAAAAATCTCAAAAAGTCAAACTTGACTTTTGTGCACAGTTGACTTTTTATTAGATAAATTCCAAACTGTGCGACCCTTTGTGAAATCAAGTTCTTGATCTAAATCAAACTTGATGGATATGTTCCATAGGTGTTATAGGGTGTATTGAATCATGTCCCAGGGTTTGGGAGCATGTCTTGGTCAAAAGTCAAAGGTACAGTTGACTTTTTCTTCAAAACCCTAATGGTGGTCCTGAGGAAATTGAAACTTGTGGATCAAGCTTCTTGGATCAATCAATTGTTGAAAATGGATCAATGTGGTTTATTAGAGACCCTCAAATCATGTCTTGAGGTCTTGGCTCATGTTTTGTCCCAAAAGTCAACTTATGGGTGAATTAGGTCAAGAAACCCTAATTCCCAATTTTTGGTGAATGCATCCCCTGAGACTAAATTGACTTGAGGATTGGGTCCATGAGGTCCCTTGGAGTATCTTGAGTTATATTTTGAAGCATTGGCTCATGCCCAGATGAAGATTTTCATCTGGAGGCCCTGGTCGACCAAAACCCTAATTTGGTGACACTGGCGATCTTGAGGCTTAATCCACTTGGAATGTTGCAACCTTGTGCCTGATTCTTGATGTGGGAGTCCTCTTGATCATTTAAGTGTGTTTGAGAGGTTAGAAAAGTTGAATATCATGTCATTTCTTGATTGATCCTTTGTCTAAGGCTCTAAGAGGGCTTAAAACCCTAATGCTTGACTGCAGGGAATGCTCAACAATTCTTGAGATTGATGAGGCATAAAGGTACATCCATATTGTGATGATGATTTGCACAATAATGGGAAATCTTAGTGGTCAAAATTTTGGGTATGACAAAGGCTATGCCTTGTTGTTTCTCCTATGAAGGGAGAGATGGTTATCGAAACTCCTGCGAAGGGGTCGGTGACCACTTCCCTAGTTTGTTTGAATTGTCCACTATCAATCTTTGATAAGGACTTTGGTGTGGATCTTATTTGCTTGTCGTTGGGAAATCTTGATGTGATCTTGGGTATGATCTGGTTGGAGTTCAATCATGTTCATATTAACTGTTTTAACAAGTATGTGCGATTACTTGCTCCTGAGGAAGAGGAAGAAGATGGTTTTCAATCTGCTAGAGAGTTGGGAGAGCTCTTAGAGGAAGAAGCTCAAGTGCTTGCATTGTTTGCATCCTTGTTAGTGGAGAGTGATTCGGTGATTAATGAATTTTAAGTAGTGCGTGAATTTCTAGAAGTGTTTCCGGATGATATTGTTGATGTACCACCAGAGAGAGAAGTGGAGTTTACTATTGATCTTGTCCCTGGTACCAGACCTATTTCTATGGCACCATACAGGATGTCGGCATCAGAATTAACAAAGCTGAAGAAGCAACTGGAAGAGTTGTTAGAAAAGAAATTTGTGAGACCAAGTGTATCTCCTTGGGGAGCTCCGGTGTTGTTGGTGAAGAAAAAGGATGGCAGTATGAGGTTATGTATCAATTACAGACAGCTGAATAAAGTGACGATTAAGAACAAGTATCCGCTTCCAAAAATAGTTGACTTGATGGATCAGTTAGTGGGTGTCCGTGTGTTTAGCAAGATTGACTTGAGGTCGGGTTATCATCAGATACGAGTAAAGGATGAAGATATTCAGAAGACGACTTTCAGGACCCGATATGGACATTATGAGTATGTAGTGATGTCGTTCGGGGTTACTAATGCACCTGGTGTATTCATGGAGCATATGAATCAAATTTTTCATGCTTACTTGGATCATTTTATGGTTATCTTTATTGACGACATTCTAATCTATTCTAAGTCAGAAGAGGAACATGCTGAGCATTTGCGAATCGTGCTGCAAGTATTAAAAGAAAAGAAGCTCTATGCTAAGTTATCTAAGTGTGAATTCTGGTTGAGAGAGGTAAGTTTTCTTGGTCATGTTATTTCAGGTGATGGTATTGATGTGGATCCATCCAAGGTAGATGCAGTTCTACAGTGGGAGACTCCAAAGTCGGTAACTGAGATTAGAAGCTTTTTGGGCTTGGCTGGTTATTACCGTAGTTTTATTGAAGACTTTTCGAAGTTGGCACTTCCGTTGACTTAGTTGACTTACAAAGGTAAAGAGTTTGTGTGGGATGTTCACTCTGAGAAGAGTTTCATTGAGCTGAAGAAGAAATTAATTACAGCTTCAGTTTTGATTCTACCCGAACTAAATGAACTGTTTATAGTGTATTGCGACGCTTCTTTGATGGGTTTAGGAGGTGTGTTAATGCAGGATGGTAAGGTTGTGGCTTATGCTTCACGACAGTTAAGGGTCCATGAGAGGAATTATCCAACCCATGATTTGGAATTAGCTGCAGTGGTGTTCGTATTGAAAATTTGGAGGCACTATCTTTATGGTTCTAGATTTTAAGTGTATAGTGATCATAAGAGCTTGAGGTATCTGTTTGATCAGAAGGAGTTGAATACGAGACAAAGAAGGTGGTTAGAATTCTTAAAGGATTATGATTTCGACTTGAACTATCATCCCGGTAAAGCTAATGTCGTGGCTGATGCTTTGAGTCAGAAGTCTTTGCATATGTCTGCTATGATGGTTAAAGAGTTGGAGTTGATTGAGCAGTTCAGAGATGAGTTTAGTTTACGAACAGACACTGCATAGTGTAATGTTGGGTATGCTGAAGATCAACAATGAATTTCTTAATAGTATCATAGAAGGTCAGAAGTTGGATGTGAAACTGGTGGATTTGATGATTGGAAATAAACAGACAGGAAGTAATGAATTCAGAGTGAATGAACAAGGTGTGTTGAGGTTCTGTGATAGGATTTGTATTCCTGATGATTCTGAGTTGAAAAGAATGATTCTAGAAGAAAGTCACAGGAGTAGCTTGAGTATCCATCCAAGAGCTACAAAGATGTATCAAGACTTGAAGAATATATTTTGGTGGCCTGGATTGAAGCGTGATGTGGCTAAGTTTGTATATGCTTGTTTGACTTGCCAGAAGGCGAAGGTAGAGCATCAGAAACCTGCTGGTTTGATGCAATCGTTAGATATTCCAGAGTGGAAGTGGGACAACATTTCTATGGATTTTGTGACTGGGTTGGTGAATACTCCAAGAGGGCATGATGCCATTTGGGTAGTGGTGGATAGACTGACGAAGTTGGCGCATTTTATTCTGATTAATATTAGTTTTCCTTTGCAGAGGCTGCGAAGATTTATATTCAGGTGATTATGAAGTTGCATGGAGTTTCGTTGAGTATTGTGTCGGATAGAGATCCAAGGTTCACTTCCAGATTTTGGGAGAGTTTGCAAGAAGCTTTGGGATCGAAATTGAGATTGAGTTCGGCTTATCACCCGCAAACGGATGGACAGACAGAGAGAATTATACAATCTTTAGAGGATTTGTTGAGGGCTTATGTGTTGGAACAGGGAGGTGCTTGGGATAGCCACTTGTCGTTGATTGAGTTCACTTATAATAACAATTATCATTCCAGTATTGGAATGGCGCCTTTTGAAGCTTTGTATGGTCGGAGGTGTCGGACGCCGTTGTGTTGGCATGAACCTGGTGAGAGTGTAGTACTTGGACCTGAGATTGTTCAGCAGACTACTGAAAAGGTGAAGCTAATTCGGGAAAAGATGAAAGCTTCACAGAGTAGGCAGAAGAGCTACCATGATAAGAAGAGGAAAGATCTTGAGTTTCAAGAAGGAGACCATGTGTTCTTGAGAGTCATTCCGGTGACCGGTGTTGGATGTGCATTGTGTAGCGAGCGAAAATGGACGTGTTTCTTAAGCACTGTCGCTCTTTGGGGGTTACTACAGTTCGATTCATTTTTTATCCTATTAAGCTGATGAAGGAAGGGAAATAGATGTCTCCAATTAACCCTGCTTGCATACTGAGTTTAAACAGCGATCTGTTAGGTTACAGATGCTATATGGTAATAGGGCCTTTTTCTTCTTACTTTCTTTCTTTTCAAGAGTGAAAACGTTGGATGGTTCACGGGTAGGATGTTTAGGACTGAGGGTATGGGATTTTGAGTTTTTATTTAGTGTGCTCGCTAATATTTTTCTTTCAATCTTATGCCTACGTATTCCCGTTTTCCGAAACAGGGAAATTAGAGCGATCGTAGTTCCTCCTATTCTATGGGAGGAAATGGTGTTTTGGTGTCTTGTTCAAAGCCCAAGATGTGAAGCTGAAAATGTGGTTTATATCTTGTTCAAAGCCCAAGATGTGAAGCTAAAAGGGTGTTGACTTTAGAGAGAATTTGTCATCTCTAAAGGGGCTCTGTTTGTCATGACTGTTGGGTGACAAACTATAAAGGAGGATTACTTTAACCGGGATATGCGAATCCTAGCAATTCCATAATTTCCTTTATAGGGAGTTTTAACCTGAAGGAGAAGACTTTAACTCAGTGTAGAGCAATGCCATATTTCCTTAGGAATTTCTCATGCTAAAAGAAGGACAGTGGCGTGGATGTAAATAATCCAGAGGCTTGCCGCTTACAGCAATTAGATGAAGGGAGTTGTTGATGTTTGTATCCTGTGAACGAGGCACAGTTTTGATGCTAAAAGGTTGATTGAATCAACCGGGGTTTCCTTATACGAAGCCTAAGAGGAGGCTATCGGCCCAACAAGAGGGTGTTTTTATGTGTCTCGTACGAAGCCCGAGAGAGAGGCTAAAAGGGTTGACCCAACAAGAGAGTGCTTTTAGATGTGTATTGTATGAAGCCCAAGACAAAGGCTAAAGGTTGACTCAACAAGAGAGTCTCTTTGTATCTCGTACGAAGACCGAGATGAAGGCTAAAAGGTGGTCGACTCAACCAGAGAGTCTTTTTATACTCAACAAGAGAGTGTTTTGTATCTCGTACAAAGCCCGAGATGAAGGCTAAAAGGATGAATGACTCAACAAGAGAGTCTTTTATACTCAACAAGAGAGTGATTTTGTATCTCGTATGAAGCCCGAGATAGAGGCTAAAAGTGGCTGTTTCAGTTAAGTGACAGGTCCAGTATGTTGGTTAAAAGAGAAAATCAGTTCTTATATGAGTAATGTTTGCACTCAGGGATTTTGATTCGAGGATCAGGGATATTTCCTGTTCTTTAAGGAAATGGGGAATCCAAAGGAGATTGGGACTGTCCGAGTCTACGGGTTTCATCCCCTAGCTTTGAAAGGAACTTGAGAATGTCTTTGAGACTCAAGGAAATTAGACTGTCCAAGTCTAGAGTTTCATCTTTTGTACTACGTTTAAGAAACAGCAGTAGCAGGATCTAGACTCTTTGAATAAACTGTTCTATTAAGATGACTAATTTCTGCTCCTATACCTCTAGGTAGTCGTCGGGACAATTTGTAAGAAGGCCAAAAGGAGGCTGGAATCTTTTAAGAAGCCGAGGGATAATTTGTACGAAGCCCAAGAGGAGGCTATCATTCCCGAAGGAAGAAATCATTTATACGAAGCCTAAAGGGAGGTTGTGAATACTTCTAAGAAGCCGACGGGTCCTTGGATAACGCCCAAGAGGAGGCGGGATGCTTTTAAGAAGCCTGTGGGTCCCCAAACCCCGAGAAATTCAAGACATGCTATTCACAGAGAATAGATCAAGCCAGGAAAGTCTGAGAATTTGGAAGAAACTCAAGAGATGTCATTCACAGAGAAAAGATCATCTCTGGGGAGTAGAGTTTCTTTGACGATTTCTAAGGGTGGCAGTCTGTGAAAGGGTTCACCGAGAATGCTGCCTTTCACGTCTCCATATTGTTTAACCCCAAGAGGAGGGAAGACTGTGTCTGGTAATCCTATGGGGATCTAGTTTTATCTATTTAAGAGTGATCAACAGGGCTTAGTGTTAGACGTAGTTGCCGGGGAAACTCTAAATAGCTATACTATTATTACACAGTTGATATGAGTTTATGAAAGAAGACTTACAGTGAAACAGCCCCACAATACAGTTATATGTATATGAAAGCAGATAAAGAAAGCATATAAACACTTACTCGGTTGTAGAGCTTCCATGCTGTTTGGTTAGTTGTTTAACAAAGAAAGATTGAAAACAACAGTATATTCAAAATTAAAGGATAAAGTCTTTTGAAAAGATGTTGGGGCTTACAGCCCAAGGAGAGGCCCAAGGTTTATCAGTGATCGCACTGTCGTTTTGTACAGAGGGACTTATACAAGTGACTGGGGCCCAAAAAGGTTTTTTGTACAAAGGGATAGGTCTTACACTCTCTCAAGAGGCCCAAGTGTTTAAAGAAAAAGAATGAGGCTTATAACACGAGGGTAGGCCCAGATGATTTTTCGTTTGAAATGGCGATCGCGCCGAGATTTTGAAACCGCAGTGGGTCTTATACAATGACTGAGGCCCAAGATAATTTGTTTTTCAAAAGGGGTTGGGTCTTACACTCTAATAGATGCCCAAAAGTTTTGAATGGGTCTTATAGCTCGAGGAGAGGCCCAGATGGTTTATTTTTAAACGGGCGACGATCGCACCGAACTTTTCTTTTAACGCAGAGGGACTTATACAATATCTGAGGCCCAAAATTGTTTTGGTTAAAAGGGGATTGGGTCTTACACTCTAACAGAGGTCCATGAGTGTTTGAAAATGATTGATGAGGGTGAAAATCAAAGAAACCCTAATTTATTCTTTTAAAAGTGAATATTAAAAGAATATCAAGGAAAAATACCAAATGAATTTGAATAAACCACTTGTGATTTTTGTTTAAGGTTTGAAAAATGAAGTTTTAATCACAAGAGATATTAAAACTCATTTGGTCTTGATTTTCAAGATGAATGTTCATTTTAAAATGTTTAAAACAAATAAAAAATGAAGTTATTCACAAAAATACTAATTATATTAAATAAATAATATAAACTTAATTTTTTTGTGGAATAAAATATTTTAACATTTTTGTGATTTTTTGCAAAAAGAGCCAATCAAAAATAATTAAATTTGAAAGAGTTATTAATTTTCCAATTAATTAATAAAACATGAAAATATTAAAAAAAATGGCAAAATATGAAAAAACACAAAATGGCATGGGTGGGGTTTGAACCCACGACCTCAAGGTCACAAGGCGCGCGCCTTACCACTGGGGTGATGATACATCCATTGTTTGAAGTGAAATCACAAATATATAAGTCATGCCTTGGTTTTAGGCCTGGCCCAAGGCAAGGCAAGGCAAGTTTTGGCTCATAAACGTGAAGGTCATAACTTTCTCAATTCTTAATGGTTTGAGACAAAATTTATATGCATCTGGACCAGAATTTCACAAGGGATCCAATAGTGGTGGTAGTTTTTTTCAGATCACACTCCCTCCTCAAAACCCAATACTGGTTTTGAAAAGGACCTATAATTGCATTTTCTATGCTACACTTTGATACAGGCATGAATTACATGATCAATTGGTTCAAACACAACATGTATGAGGTGTGCATGAGGACTTCAAAGCATTGCATATTTTGGAAAGTTCAAGTCATGAGGCTTACCTCTTTTTGAGCTTTTTGGAGTTTTTGTGCAATCTGTCAAGCCTCTTGTTCCAGAAATGATTTGATGCTTTAGACACACTCAAATGATCCCTTAGAAGCTTTTAGGATGATTGGAATCAGCTGGTACCTGCAAAAACACAAACTGGCCCTTTCTTGCAAAACAGGTTAAAAGTGACCAAAATGGCAACTCTCTCAAATGGTGTTCCAGATGGGGGGAACCATTTGGGATAGTTCAAGGATGATATTTGGAGTGTGTTTGAGGTTTTATCTGGTTTGGAAAGTGACTGAATCAAGACATGGCTTGAAAAATGCACAAAAAGTCTATTTTGAGGTTTTGAGAGGTGACTTTGTGATTTTGTGATTACAGGTCACTTGTGAGAGTTTGGATCACCTACATATGATGTTTATGAGGTGTGTGTGTGATTGGTTTGATTAAAAAAGCTCTCAAACTCAAAAACTCAGAGTTACCTTGCTAAAGAAGGCATTTTTGCCAAGAAAAAAGGATTTTGAGGAAAGCATCTGTTTGATGGCTTTGGTGTACTCAAACTGAGCACAAATGAGCTCTATTTATAGTAGAGCAAGTTTGTTTTGGGATCAATAGTGAATGGAAACTGCAGCAGAGGTTTGGTTAATGTTGGCAAATGAAAATCCAAGTCTCCTCTAGCCATTGACTAGAGGTTAGAGCACAGAGCTTTGGTTCCCTACTTGTTGGAGAAATCTTGACTGAATTCAGTTGCAAATGTGTCAGTTCATGCCACCTCTAAGCATCTATTAAATGCCCCAATCCAAAATTGGAGTCTTGTCCCTCTTTTAGGCAATTCTAGGTTTGGCATGCTACTTCTTGTTCCAAGGACTTTGGAGGCTTGGCTCAGTGATTGTCCCTTTTAGATTTGATCCTCAGATGTGTCCAAGATGATAACAAGGCTTGAAATTGGTTGATTTTGGCAAATCGACCAAAAATGCAAAATTCTGCCTTGCCTTGGCAGTTTTCAGCAAGGCATTTTGCCACTACCATAACTCTTAGCTCAAATTGAATTTGGTGATGTTCTTGGCCATTTTGGAAAGCCCTTATATGATACAACAACTGTTTGATCATATTTGGTTTTGATACTTTTTGGATCCAAGTGAAAAATTTCCCTACATTTGGAAAAAAGTGAAGGCAGATTCTGACTTAGTGAAAATTTCACTAAGTGTTGGAAAAAAGTGACGTTTTCACTTTTTGTGATTTTGATCAATCCATAACTCAAAATCCATGAGGAATTGGAATGAGGTCTAGTTGAAGTTTTTGTAGAGGGCCATGAGATCTACAAATCAAGCTTTGGATGGGGAAAATGGCTTTGTGGTTTAGGAGTTATGATCCTCCAAAGTTGGTACCCTTGCCACTTTGTTCATGACTTAGAAAATTTTCTAAGTTTTTATGGTTACCCCTTTTACAAGTTATCCCACTTTCTTTGATTTTTCTTGATGAATGATGATTCAAATCATACATTAACATCATTTTAGGGTTAAAAATCCATAATTATGAAAAATCTCAAAAAGTCAAAGTTGACTTTTGTGCACAGTTGACTTTTTATCAGATGAATTCCAAACTGTGCAATCCTTTAGGAAATCATGTGCTTGGCCTAAATCAAACTTGATGGACATGTTTCATGGGTGTTATAGGGTATATTGAATCATGTCTTAGGGCTTGGGAGCATGTCCTGGTTAAAAGTCAAAGTTACAGTTGACTTTTTCTGCGAAACCCTCACTGTGGTTCTGATGAATTTGAGACTTGTTGCTCAAGCTTCTTGGATCAACCCATTGTTACAAATGGATCAATGTGGTGTCCTATGGACCCTCAAATCCTCTCTTGAGGTCTTGGCTCATGATTTGTCCCAAAAGTCAGCTTAGGGGTGAATTAGGTCAAGAAACCCTAATTCTTGATTTTTTTTATGACTGCATCCCCTGAGGCAAAATTGACTTGATGATTGGGCCCATGAGGCTCCATGGAGTATTTTAGGTTATGTTTTGAAGCATTGGCTCATGCTTAGAGGAAAATTTCCATCTGGAGGCCCTGGTCGACCAAAACCCTAATTTGGTGACACTGGCAATCTTAAGGCTTGATCCACCTAGAAGGGAGCAGCCTTGTGCTTAATCCTTGAAGTGGGAGTCCTTTTGATCCATTGTGGGTGTTTGAGAGGTTTAGACAAGTTGAAGATCATGCCATTCCTTGATTGATCCTTTGTCTAAGAGCTCTGAGAGGGCTTGAAACCCTAATTTTGATTGTAGTGAATGCTCACCCATCTTTGGGGAAACTAATGAGGCATAATGATACACCCATATTGTGATGATGATTTGTACAATGATGGGAAATCTTAGTGGTCAAAATTTGGGGTATGACACATTGAAGTCGAGGAAGCTTACTCCTCGGTTTAATGGTCCATATCAGATTTCTGCAAGAGTTGGACCTATTGCCTACAGAATGACGTTGCCACCCAATTTCTCGAACTTGCATGATGTGTTCCATGTGTCACAGCTTCGTAAGTATGTTCCAGATCCGTCACACGTGATTTCGATGGATGAAGTGAAGGTAAGGGATAACCTTACGGTGGAGGCTTTACCAATACAGATTGAAGACCGTGAAGTGAAGCAATTGAGAGGTAAAGAGATCACTCTTGTGAAGGTAGTGTGGGGAGACGTCGTCGGTGGAAATATGACTTGGGAGTTAGAGAGTAGGATGCGAGAGTCGTATCCGGAGTTATTCGTATGAGATAAATTTTCGAGGACGAAAATATTCTAAGTGGGGGAGAGTTGTAACACCCCGATTTATTTTAATTATTTTTATTATTTTTGCAATTAAAATTATATGATGTTGTGTATATGTGTGCGATTATGCGTGTTTCGGTTGTGTTTGGGTTGCCCTTAGTATGTGGTAGTGACCTTGGAATTATAGAGATTAAGGTGTTAGGAGTGTGTGACCAATTATGTAGAACTTGGTGGTGTGGAGAGTAGTACTAATTAAATTATATTAGTAATATTTGGTTGGTAATAATATTAGTTGAATAATATTAAATTAATTAAAATATTGATTATTATTATTATTATTTTAATAAGTGAATATTAGTAATAAATATAATATAATATAATATAATATGAATAGAGAAATAGTAAGGGCAGGGTGGTCCATTCACGAGGTTTAGTAAGGGTAAAGAATGAAAACCATAATAGGGGTCTAAGGGTTATAGTAGGAAAAGAAAAAAATTGGGAAAGGGAGAATCAATTTGTGAACGATTGAATTTTTGGAGAAAAGAGGAACGGAAGAGAGAAACAGAGCTAGGGCTTAGAGAACATTCGAAGAATCGTCACTAAGGTAAGGGTGGGGTTCTATGATCACTTAAGGGATGAATAATATATGTATAAGGGTAGGTAAATCGTTAGGTTCACCTCTATGCATCTCTCTATTTGTTTTGATTATTCTTGGTTGCGTGTCAGTGTCCGTAATAACATGTAAATGCTGCAAATTGATTGATTGGTTGAATTACGATTTATGTGTTGAAACTGATTGTAATCGCTGTGAGTTTTGTTGCATGATAATCCTATGTTCTATGTGCAATTCCTGAACTGCGTACTATTAAAATTAGAGGAATTTTTGGGGTCTGGACTGTGCAGAATTGCAACTGCAGGGTTGCTGATTCGCACACTTTCGCCGGGCGAAAGGGGTATCTCGCTGGGCGAAGCGATCTCGCTTGGAGGTCGCCGGGAGAAACTGAGAGGCGAGCGAAGCATAGAAAATAGGTGCTACTGGAATTTGTATGGGAGAGGGATCTCACTTTGACTTCACCGGGCGAGCATTGGGCAAAAAAGGGATTTTGCCGGGCGAATGAGGATTTCTTCGGGCGAAGGAGAGTTCGCTGGCGTCTCACTGGGCGAACATCAGGCGAGCAGAATTGGAACAAACTGAATTTTCTGAAACTTTAAAAATTGTTCGAATCGTTGGAAAGCTGGTTTCATATACTTTTTGTTAAAATTATTTTTAATGCCAGAATTCCAACTATTCGATGCATTAGTTATGTTCCCGTGTGTGTTGCGATGTGTTGAACGTTGGAATGTTGAGTTCGGTTATGCGAATATGTGTTGTAGCTATGGATTACGATATTTAAATGTTTTGGCAATATATGTTGCGTGTTGGACAATTGTGGTGTGATGTATTGGTTGTATGATAGTCATATGCATTGGTCGTCGTTGTATGTTGTCGTTGATGCATAGCATGTTTGCATGAGTTGTTTGATAAGTCGTGTGCCCATGTAGGGTGTGAGCGCCTTATCTGGATTCCTTGAAATGGAATCGTGCTGTTGTTGATGTTGTTGAGGTGTTCGTCTGCCCATGTGGGGTGTGAGCGATCACGGATGTCGTGTGCCCATTTGGGGTGTGAGCGACTCTTATGGAAATTCCGACGAGAATTATGATCATAAAAAAGGGATCGAATTGGTACCACATGCATTGAGTCGAGTTATGAGTCTCATTGCATTGCATTGTATTATGTAGTGTTGTTGATTGTACGATTGTCTGCTTGTGTGGAAAGTGTAATCGTGTTGATGATTTGATGATAGGGTGAATTGTATAATGATTATATGCTTTTATATTTATATTATGAATTTCTTTTGTTGATTTAAGAATCTCACCCCTTCAGTTTGAATGTTACCTCCACGTGAGTAACGTGCAGATAATCAAGAATAGTGCGGAGTTGCGATTAGTGAAGACGGAGTCCTTCACTTTATGTTTTGAGTTATGCTCTGATATGTAACACTGGGGATTACAGAATGCTTTATGTTTTATTTTCGTTATAGTTATGATATTTTCTTTTAATTGCTGATGAACATGTGGTTTAAACATACTAAGTTTTAATTGTCGATTTGAAAAAGTTTTCCGCTGCTTATTGAGAATTTTTTTTAATAATAATAAGTATGTGTTACATGTCATTTACTTGGGCGTATGTATATTGGGACTAACATCCTAAACGCTGAATTTTTCCTTGAATTTTACTCTGATAATAGTATTATTTTCATGCCGGAGTTTAGGGTGTTACAACCATCACCAAACCACCCCTTCAAATCGAAAACCGCTACTACATACCATAAACGTGACAACACCATTTAAATCTCACAACAACTCTCACTATGATGCCGACGTCTTCGTCTTGAGTCACTCAACACCACCAAAAATATTGCTGCTGACAACCACATTCCGGTGACATAACCATCCATCTTTACTGCTACTACACACTCCACCACTCACAACCTTTAACTCCCCACAAACACCTCACTACAAGCCGCGAAATCATCATCATTACCAGAGCTAACAAGTCGTAGCAGAGAAAACCTGTAAGAAACGACCCTCTTTGTTTTTTTCTGCGATTTGGACACGATCTCCTTCATCATCTCCAGCAACAAATCACAAACTCAAAGTACCACACAAACCATCGCCGCACACCCCAAATCGCGAACGGGGAAGGAAGAAGCTCCCGCCGCAAAAGAAAACAGAGAAGAGAGTGATTGACGAAAAAAGAAGAGGAAAGGCATTGCAAGTGAGAAAGGTTGAGTGAACCGCCGCGCCCTGAGGAGGTTCCGTCGAAGATGATGGGGAATGATGGATTTTGAACGTAATTGTGGTGAGAGAGGATCGGATTTTTTTTTCACGATGCACTTTTCTTTTCTTTCCCCTTTTTTTATGGATCGTGCTTTGTGATAGACACTCCGTTGTTAGGAGCTTAGGTTTAATTCCAAACCTCCATCAGCATTGAAATAGACCGGGATCAGAGGGACTGATCTGACCCGTTTCGTTTGGTTTTTTTTAGCCTTAGTTTATTTTTCCTTTGGGCCCAACTTCTAATCACCCCCTGGCTCATATATTTTTCTGATTTTTTATGAGTTTAGCTTAATATTTAGTTAAATTGTTTTTTTTGTTAGATTTTGGTTTTTTCTAATTTTTAATTGAATTTTAATTAATTAGTTTCTAATTAGAAATGAATTAGTTAGGTTTTTTAGGGTAGTTAGTTTTTTAGATTAGTTAGTTTTTTAATTTAGTTTTGTTTATTTAGTTTAAATAATTAGTTTTTAATTAGATTTTAATTTAATTAGTAAATTAGTCTTTAATTATACTAATTTTTAATTAGATTATAGTTTATTGAGTTAATTAGTTTTTCTTAGAATTAGTTAATTTAGTTTTTAATTAAATTTTGGTTTAATTAATTAATTAGATTTCAGTCTTTAATTTATTAGTTTTAATTAGAATTTAGTTTTATAAGATTTAATTAATTAGTTTTGATTAGGATTTATTTAGTTGATTTAGTTTTATTTAGATGTTGCTTTAATTAGGTTTTATCTTAATTCTTAAATAAATCTTGATAATTCTTATTTTCATTTTAGTTAATTCCCGAAGTCAATTTCTAATTTGATTCTTATTGCATTCGGCTGTGATTAGGTCCTGATTTTGATGTCCTATCTTTTGAGCTTTTGATTTTCCTGAACATTTGCTGTATATGTTGCTATTCATCTTATATTTGATACTTGAATTTTTTCTCTTTGTCCCTCTGTTGCTTATACCTCATATTCCAAAGGAAAGGATCCCCTCCTGTTGACTTGTAAGTCATAGTTTAGGATAACCTTATCCACCGTTCCCTTGAGATCTTGTTAGAGCCTTACCCTTTTTATCCTAGCCTTAGGATTGGAGTCACAGCACTCCATGTAAGTGTCATGGTGATAGACACTTACTTCCCCTTGGAACCTTGATCATTATCAAGAATTCCTCATCCCTAGTTAGGCGAACTACGGAGGCTCTGATTTCCCATTCCTAGTCAGGATACGTAGGCACAAGATGTGATATCTTGTCGAGCCCTCTAGCCACTAACAACTAACCTCCCTTATTTTTCCCCGCCGCGCGATCGAGACTAGTTTACCTTACCCTTTATCCTAGCCTTAGGATTAGAGTCGTCGTACTCTATGTAGGTGTTCTGCCATGGACACTTATTTTCCCTTTTATCATAGCCTTAGGATTAGAGTCGCCGCGCTCCATGTAAGTGTCATAGTGATGAAAACTTACTTCCCCTCTGGAACCTTGATCATCATCAAGAGTTTCTCATCCCTAGTTAGGTGAACTACGAATGCTCTGATTCCATTCTAGTTAGGATACGTAGGTACGAGGTGCGATATCTTGGCGAGCATACTTAGTGTACATACCCTTAGGTCTTTACCTTAGCACTTTTCCCGTAACAAGCAAACAATAGCATAACACAAATACTAACAAGAGGTTCTTGTAGAGTACTACAGACACTTAGGATGTTAGCACCTTCCCTAGGTATAACCAACCCCCGAACCTTCGATCTCTAGCTTTGTTGTTACATAGTGCACTTAGGGTTTCCTTTCGATCCTTACCATTTCCTTTGGATAAATCAAAGCTCGGTGGTAAATTTCATGATTTGTGATTCAAGTTAACTAAAAGCTTGATATACGATTCTCACCACAACAATGTACTTTCTGAAAATCTAAAGAAAAGTTACTGGAACGTACTTGCATGCTGAAGAAATCTTGGTCAAAATAACTACTTCATTAATATTAAGCAAAAGGATTACAAAAAATATTTTAAATGAAAAAGGACAAGATGTTTCTAGTAAATATCCCTAGATACAGCATCTCGTGCCCAACGGCGTCCACTGTTGGCATAATTCACTTCTTCGTCTTCAGAGTCAATTTCTTCTTCCTCATCTATGTCTGGGAGAAATCGGTAAAACCGTTTGTTGACCCTTCTTTTCTTCTTTGACATTTTCATACTTCTTCTCTTTGGCTTTAGAGCAGCTACTGAAGAACCTCCTTTTAAAGGTTATTCAGGAACTGCCGGAGTTGCCTCTTCAGAAGTAAGTGTTGCCTAGGGCAAAGACTTAGTCGTAGAAGATTCACAAGCAGCTCGCATCTGAGGAGATTGAACTTCTAAACTTGTAGAGCTCTCTGTTACATCTGTTATGATGGATGTATTATGACTCTCAGTTGATGACTCCATATCTCTAGAAAAGATGTTGATAAAAATTACTTAGAAGTTGGGTGCTTTAATAATGGCTTCTATGTATACCAAGAGTCTGAAATTAATCCTTACTTAATTCTTGGAATAGTAATGACCACTAAAGACTTTAAAGCACACACTTTACAAACCTTAATGATTCTTATTACTTGATTACTTTTCTTTCTTGGAAACTGACCAAGTAATGATGATCTGAATTGCATTAATTAGTGGAAATTATGTTTCCTTTATTTCTTCTCTTCTTTTTCCTTGTTTTATTCTTTTTTTATGTGACAAAAGGGGGAGAAATAATAGTAAGTATTTAAGTGGAATCTAAACCCATTGAGTACCTATTCAGTTGTACATATTGGTCATTCATTTTCTTGTCATTTATTTTTTGTTTTTATGGTTACCTTGCCCATGGCATATTTTAACTTTCTTGTACATAAATCTAAGGAAAAGCTTACAAACCTCAGACATAGCCTATCAGACCTAGAAGGAGCTTGTAAACCTCATATTCTGGTGTTGCCAAAGAAAGTTAAAAGGGCAACATATTTTAACTCTCTTATACATAGTGTTAAGTAAGATTTGACAAACCTCTGAGCTAGCCTATTAGACTCAGAAGGAGATTACAAACCTCGTATTCTGATGTTGTTAAAGGAAGTTAAAATGTTGTTATTTTGGTTTTCGTAAATATGGAACTAAGGGGAAGCTTACAAACCTCAACCTTGGAATTGTTTGACTTAGGGGGAGCTTGCAAACCTCAGACCCTGATGTTACTAAGAAGATTGATTTATTTTTTCTTGAAAAATAGTTCTTGGTGTTAGAGTCAATAGAACTCAGCTATGGACTATCAGACTCGGAGGGAGCTTACAAACCTCATACCCTGTTGTTAAAGAGAAAATTAAATGTCCAACATTATCCTTTAAATACTTGTGTTTGTCATCATTAAAAAGGGTGAGATTGTTAGAAAAAGATTTTTTCATGACATATTCTCTTTTAGTTTTGATGATAACAAAAGTATTGAAAGAATAATGGTTTATTTGATGTGTGTTTTATTTAAGTAGGTTCTTGTACATAAATAATCAGAATCTGTTGTACTTAGACACACTTGAGAGTTGCTTCATTGCTAGCTTCTAGTGGCAGAGTATGAATAACAATTGCTAGTGTGGCTTGACGTGGACTATGAGCTGAAGGCCTCAGCATTCAGACGAGTTACTACACTTGGTAATTGTATATTAGCATCTGGTACCATTTAGAGTTGGTGATAAAGTTGTGGTTGTTCGTACTGTAGAAAGCAGGTTGTATTGTCTTATCAGCTTGTCAGCTAGAGTCTACAAGATTGCAAGGGTCAAGAAATGTTAGCATGCTCTACGGATATCTACTCTCAACGGCTCTATAAGTACATAACCTCTTGAAGACTTAATATTTAAATGTGTTACACACTGGATTCAGAATCTGCTGTGCATCCATCTTCAACGGCTCTTGTAATTTGGAGTAAAGGAAAAGACACTTGATCAAGTTACCTTTCTCAATGGCTAGTTTCTGCAAAGGATATAAATATGGTTGAAGATTCAAGTTTGAATCTTAACAAGGATTCTCCATACAAAGGAGTAGCAAGATCAAGCAATTATCAACTCTAATGTAATATGCAGATTTTTTGTTATAGGTTGTAATTGTAAAAGCCTTAAGATTTCTTACCATTGAATATATTAAAAATCTTAAAAGCTTTAGGTTTTTGTTATGGTACTTTCCCGTACCTTTGATGCTTGTATCATGTATACCTTGTTCTCTATTCTGCTGAGCCTTCAGTAGTTTAAATCAAGTCTTTTGCTATGTGCTTGAGCAAAAGTCTTGTCTCATTGGGATTCAAGCAACAAGTCTTTAGCCAAGATGCCTAAGCCACGTAAGTCTCATTGCTTAAGTGCTTGAGTTGTGAAAGTATTATTCAGCTAGTCTGATTGACCAAAGGAAGCCTTCGTCTAAGGGGCGTGAGCAGGAAGTCTCAAGTGCTGCTTGAACAAGGAAGTTTCAGTCTGGATGGCCAAAAGAGAAGGTGGCTCAGTCAGAGGGCGTGAGCAAGAAGTCTTAGACATGTGCTCTAAGCAAGGGTAAGTCTCAACTAGAAGACCTTTGGAGAAGGTGGCTCAATTAGAAGGTGTGGGCAAGGAAAGTCTTAGACATGTGCTCTAAGCAAAAAAGTCTCAAACAGTTGGTCTGAGCAAGTGTAAAAGACTTATACAGAAGCATAAGCGATTGTAATCATGAAGTGATTATAATGAATATCTCTTGTGTGGCAAGGGGATTGGAGTACTCTTAGTTAGGGGAGGAACCATGATAAATCTTTGGTGTCTTCTGCTATTATTTATTTACTTATGTTATATCTGTTGCCAATGAATTCAAACATAACCTGAACACCAATTCTGATTTTGAAACTCTGATCAGAAGTAAAATTAAAGAAAACGTGAAACACAATTCAACCCCCCATTTTTGTGTACTTTTCACACCTTCAATTGGTATCAGAGCCCAGTCTGTGCTTAACACTTAATAGTGGCGCAAATAATGATCCAACAAGAAAAGTATAATTCTTCTTTAAGAAGGAATCAAGTGCCACATGAATAATATCATACGGTTTTTCCTACCATATCCAAAGGATGATTCCACTGAATTTAAATGATGGAAAAACTAAACATATTTTTAACTCATTGGTCTTGATAAAGGATTGTTGAAGGTCTATAGAATATCCTTGAAAGAGGTATTACTATAGAAGTTGATGGTGTAAAGATAATCATCTTGGAAATCTCTTTCACCAGCTCAGAAGATGCATATTGAATATCTTCAGAGGTAGTTGCATTCTGGTAGATGCTCTATCTCACTTCTGAGTATATCAACATCATTGATGTGCCTGATGCTTGGACTATCTTTGAATTCTTGTGCTCAAATTTGCGGGGATCAGTTTTTGAAGCTTGAATGACTAATGATAAGAAACTTAGGTTTCTTGTCAGAGGAACTTCCATACTAGCTGAATAGATTGCGATATCTATTGATAGAAGAGTAACTTCAAAAGCTTCTGAAATACTTGTATTTCAACTGATTTCCCAGATCTGAAAGCAAGAAGAAACACTACCAGAACCTAATATTAGATGCTCTTCAACGTCTAAACTTTTGAAGCTGATATTAGTGCAGGATACAGATGAAAAGAAGCATCTGTGTTCTGAAAAAAAAATAAGTATTGAAGAGCAAGAAATGTTGCTAAATCTATCTTGCTTCAAAATATTTGATAATGTGGAGTTTGTTCTTTAAGGTGATATCTTAAGAAACTCCATTGCTTCTTGATTGAGGATCATCATGGAAGTTATTTTCAAAATACATTTCTATGAGAAGTCTTCAGTTTCTCTTTGAGTTCTGTCAACCGTACTAAGACAATATTTTGATTTTCTTTGTGTCAATTTCTGACAGCTAACACCATCTGGTTCTGAGCTTGTCAGTGATTTCGGAGTCAAAATATTTAATCCTAGACAATGAGATTAGTGACTCTGCTTAGAACAAGATTTTGTTCCTATCATATCTCATCCTAGACTTATACTCTGGAGTGACTTGTGATTTTGCTATTAGATTGAGACATAAGGTAAATAAGAGTCTGTTTGTACTTACATGTATGGTCTTATAGAAATATGAGTATCATAATGTATTTGCTACAAATATCAAGGAAAGAAGCAGAGGCATCTTCCATAAGGTTGTTTACAAAAATTATTGGAGGAAGAGCCAACTACCCATATTCAAGTACTGGTGGTACTGAATTTGGTGAAAGTAGTGGAATCAATGGTTAGACAGCCATTAAATCAGAATCCACTCAAAGCTGCATTCATACTCTATTGGTCAAGTCTGAATACTGAATCGAGTATGACCAACAAAAAAAGGGTATGCTTGTTCTTTTCTGGTTTATCTTTTAATTCAATGAAACATTTGTATAGATGTAAATACAAAGTTTCTGTTAGACTTCTAGAGAAGTTCATTTGAAAAGAAGAACTTCAAAAATCTTTAAGAGGAAACTCTGTTGCGTTTGTCTATACTAAATGTCTTATTAAGCCAGATGATGATCTTATTTATGGAAACAATTTCTTCACTTTCTGTGTCGTTACTGCTTTGTGTTAGCTGTCTAGAATTCAATTCAATATTCATCTATCACTCATGACTCTTGTTTCAAGATGAAGTGCAAGTTTTGAATAGAATCTTAGAGACTTATGACTGACAGATAATATCTCTGTCTAAGTCTAGATCTACTAGACTCTGTTGGATGATAGCTTCTAAAAGTTATCAGTTTCTGAGATTCAGAAGAAGATTATTTATGTCGGACATAACAGTTTAAGTAAAAAAAATTCCAAAAAACTTTTATAATACTTAAATTTTCATAAAGGTGAAACTCATCTAGTGGAATTTAAATATTTGTTGGATAAAGAACCTTTCGGTAATGATGTTCTCTCTTTTGGTACTTGCTGTTACTATTCCCTGTCTTGTGAAATATCACTGTGTCATTTTTCTGACAAGATTCTTATTCTTGTAAGATTCTTGTTCAGTTCTTCTTCTTCTTCTTCTTCTTCTTCTTCTTCTTTTCTTCTTATTTGTGTAGTGATCAAACCAAACCTGAGATGAGTTCTTCAGTTAATTCTCCTTTGAATCAGCTGGTTGTCATCAATGAAAAGTTTGTGGATTTTGATGATTTGCTTGAGATTGGTTTCAACTTTTGGAAGACAGTATTTAAAAAAGGTTGGAATGGCTACTTTGAGATGCTCTGTGGTTTCACTTATCCAAGTCTTGTCAAAGAGTTTTGGATTAATGCCTCCATTGTTGAGTTGAATTCTGAGTATGCTATTATGTCTAGAGTAACTGGTGTTTCTATTACAGTAACCTCTAAAGCGATTGCAAATGTGATCAGTTGTGAGGAGATTGGACAAATCCCAGTAACTCTTGTTTGGGAACACCATCTTCCTACTTGGCGTATCTTTGTAGACCCATCTAATACATCAGAGGTCTCAAATCTTCTTCCTGATGTTGTTGTTTGGAATCATATTCTGAATTCACACTTACTTCCTAAGGATAAGGATTTAGACCAAATGGACCTTATTGAAAAAGATCTGATTCTACTTCTTAATTAAGATTGGAAGATTGATCTTCCTCAAGTTATGTTTGACCATCTGAAGAGGTCTCTTTCTTCTTTTCAAAAGGGAAAGACCTTCTCCATTCCTTATGGACGAGTTATTTCTGAAATACTTGTTCAGCAGGGGGTTAACATAAGTTTTGAGGCCAGTTCTTCTAAAATTTGAAGAGACAAGTTTGAAACTATCTATGGAAGATTCTGATGTTAGATTTATGCATAGTTATGCTTTGTATTTTGTTGAAATCTTTGCATTAAGCTTCTTATTAATAAATTCAGAGTTTGTTCATGCTTGTGTTCAGTTTTAAACTGTTGAATATTTATTCTATGTTGCTCATGAGAATCTAAAATAAATAGGTAAAAGTACTAAATGTTTGCAACTTATTCCATTAATGGAAAGGAATATATTACAAGACAATTGGATTTCCTAGTCTGTTGGATTTGCCTTAAGGAATTCCCTAAGATCATCTGACATGTTCAGATTATCTAAGAAATCTTGCCATTCTTCCTTAGCAAACTCAAAAGCCTCCTTTTACAGTTGGTTTCTACGTCTGGATCCAGAAGATATTCTTCTTCTGTGTGTCTTCAAAAAGGATGCTGAAGAGGAGAGAACTTCTGAAGCTATCAGGTTGCTTGCAGATCCTTCAGTTGCTGTTTTGCCTTGGTTTGCTTGAGTTGCTGCATTCAGTAATGTTGCCTTCCTGAAATCTCTCTTTGGAACCCATATTTGCTTTTGCTTGTACATCTTGGTGTTTTAGGGATTACGTGATGATGGAAGAAAGCTTACTTGAAGTCCTTTTTATAGACGTGATATTTACATGGTCTTGAGTTTAAAATTATTTAAGTATTGGTTAAATCTTATAGGTACTCTAATAATAACTATTGGAAATTTTATCTAGCAGTCTAACCAATTTAAGATTCTCTGAACAACTATGAGTTAATGTTTGATTAGTTTTACTGATTTTTCATTTGTCAGTTTCACTTTGTTAATGTACTTTCTAAAAATCTAAAGAAAAGTTACAGGAACGTACTTGTATGTTGAAGAAATATTAGTCAAAACAACTACTTCATTAATATTAAGCAAAAGGATTACAAAAAATATTTAAATGAAAAGGAACAAGATGTTTCTAGTAAAGATCCCTAGCTAGATAATCTCGTGCCCAACGACGTTCACTGTTGCCATAATTCACTTTTTTGTCTTCAGATTCAATTTCTTCTTCCTCATCTGTGACTGGGAGTGATCGGTAATACCGCTTGTTGATCCTTCTTTTCTTCTTTGATCTTTTCATACTTCTTCTCTTTGGTTTCAGAGCAACTACTGAAAAACCTCCTTCTGAAGGTTGTTCAGGAACTGCTGAAGTTTCCTCTTCAGAAGTAAGTGTTGCTGACAACAAAGGCTCAGTCTTAGAAGATTCAGAAGCAGCTCACCTCTAAGGAGATTTTAATTCTAAACTTGTAGAGCTCTCTGTTACATCTATTATGATGGATCTATTATGACTCTCAGTTGATGACTTCATATCTTTAGGAAGATGTTGATAGAAATGACTTAGAAGTTGAGTGATTTTATAATGGCTTCTCTGTGTACCATGAGTCTTAAATTAATCCTTGCTTAATTCTTGTAATAGTAATGACCACTAAAGACTTTAAAGCACGCACTTTACAAACCTTAATGATTCTTATTACTTGATTACTTTTCTTTCTTGGAAACTGGTCAAGTAATGATGATCTGAATTGCATAAATTAGTGGAAATTATTTTACCTTTATTTCTTCTCTTCTTTTTCCTTCTTTTATTCTTTTTGATGTGATAAAAGGGGGAGAAATAATAGTAAGTATTTAAGTGGAAACTGAACTCATTGAGTACCTATTCAGTTGTACATATTGGTCATTTATTTTCTTGCCATTTATTTTCTATTTTTATGGTTATCTTGTCCAGGGCGTATTTTAACTTTCTTGTACATAAGTCTAAGGAAAAGCTTACAAACCTCAGACTTAGACTATCAGACCCAGAAGGAGCTTGCAAACATCGTATTCCGGTGTTGCCAAAAAAAGTTAAAAGGGGCAACATATTTTAACTCTCTTGTACATAGTGTTAAGTAAGAGCTTACAAACCACTGACTTAGCCTATTAGACTCAGAAGGAGCTTACAAACCTTGTATTCTAATGTTGCCAAAGGAAGTTAAAATGTTGTTATTTTGGTTTTCTTAAATATGGAACTAAGGGGAAGCTTATAAACCTCAACATTGGAATTGTTTGACTCAGGGGGAGCTTGCAAACCTCAGACCTAGATTTTACTAAGAAGACTAATTTATTTTTTCTTGAAAAATAGTTCTTGGTGTTAGAGTTAATAGAACTCAGCTGTTGACTATCATACTCAAAGGGAGCTTACAAACCTCATACCCTGTTGTTGCAGAGAAAATTAAATGCCTAACATTGTTCTTTAAATACTTGTGTTTGTCATCATTAAAAAGGGGGAGATTGTTAGAACAAGATTTTTTCATGACATATTCTCTTTTAGTTTTGATGATAAAAAAAGTATTGAAAGAATAATGGTTTATTTGATGTGTATTTTATTTATGCAGGTTCTTGTTCTTGTACATAAATAATCAGAATCTGTTGTACTTAGACACACTTGAGAGTTGCTTCGTTGCTAGCTTCTGGTGGCAGAGTATGAAGAACAATTGGTAGTGTGGCTTGACGCAGACTCTGAGCTGAAGGCCTCAGCATTCAGACGAGTTACTACACTTGGTAATTGTATATCCGCATCTGGTACCATTTAGAGTTAGTGATAAAGTTGTGGTTGTCCGTACTGTAGAAAGCAGGTTGTATTGTCTTATCAGCTTATCAGCTAGAGTCTACAAGATTGCAAGGCTCAAGAAAGGTTGGCATGCTCTACAAATATCTTCTCTCAACGACTCTATAAGTACATAACCTCTTGAAAACTCAAAGGTTAAACTTGTTACACACTGGATTCAGAATCTGTTGTGCATCCATCTTTAACGGCTCTTGTACTATGGAATAAAGGCAAAGACACTTGATCAAATTGCCTTTCTCAACGGCTAGTTTTTGCAAAGGCTATAAATATGGCTGAAGATTCAAGTTTGAATCTTAACAAGGATTTTCCAGAAGAAGGAGTAGCAAGATTAAGCAATTATCAAGTCTAATGTAATATGCAGATTTTCTGTTATTGGTTGTAATTATAAAAGCCTTAAGATTTCTTACCATTGATAATTTTAGAAATCTTAAGAGCTTTAGGTCTTTGTTATGGTGATTTCCCGTACCTCTGATGCTTGTATCATGTATACCTTGTTCTCTATTCTACTGAGCCTTTAGTACTTTAGATCAAGTCTTTTGATATGTGCTTAAGCAGAAGTCTTGTCTCATTGGGATTCCAGCAACAATTCTTGAGCCAAGATGCTTAAGCCACGTAAGTCTCATTGCTTAAGTGCCTGAGCTATGAAAGTCTTATTCAGCTAGTCTGATTGAGCAATGGAAGTCTCTGTCTGAGGGGCGTAAGTAGGAAGTCTCAAGTGCTGCTTGAGCAAGGAAGTCTTAGTCTTGATGGCCAGAAGAGCATGTGGCTCGGTCATAGGGTGTGAGCAAGAAGTCTTAGACATGTGCTTTAAGCAAGGGTAAGTCTCAACCAGAAGACCTTTGGAGCAGGTGGCTTGGTCAGAAGATGTGAGCAAGGAAAGTCTTAGACATATGCTCTAAGCAAGAAAGTCTCAGACAGTTGGTCTGAGCAAGTGTAAAAGACTTATGTAGAAGCATAAGCAATTGTAATCATGAAGTGGTTATAATGAAAATCTCTTGTGTGGCAAAGGGACTGGAGTACTCTCAGTTAAAGGAGGAACTAGGATAAATCTTTTAAGTCTTTTGTTGTTATTTATTTACTTCTGTTATATCCGCTGCCAATGAATTAAAACAGAATCTGAGCACCAGCTCTGATTCTGAAACTCAGATCAGAAGTTAAATTAAAGAAAAGGCGAAACACAATTGAAGCCCCCTTCTTGTGTACTTTTCACACCTTCAATAATGTGGTGTACAATTAACAACAAAAAAAGACCCGACCTAAAACACAAATAACACTCAAGCTCGATTCACTACAAATGTGTGATAAAGTCTTTATACATAGCAATCCATGTGCAAAAAATATGTGAGGTGATAACAAAGTCTTCACCGAACTTTATTTGTTTTAAAAGGAAAGGGAAAATATCGATAATACCCTTAAAAGAAAAGGTAAATGGTCATCGCAACCGAATTTGGGGTTGGGAGTCAATTATGCGCGGGGAAGGCACTAGCACCCCTCATATCTGTTGTATTCAACGGGAACCATTTAGTTAGATTTGTGAATTTTAGCTTACGTTTATTTACTTTCTTCGAATTACTAAAATGTTAAAAGGAAAAGGAAAAGATCGTAAAAAGATTTTTATTAGGGTGCTTGACAAGATTGTGGCTCTTGCTCCTACGTATCCTCAAATGCGATGAGGAATTCAAAGCTACGTAGTTCTTTCTAGAAAAAAACACGTGTTTGTTTGTTGATTTTAGTGAACAAATATTTATATTGCATTCTAGCGGTTAAACATTATTTGTATGCTCACAATTGGAGGCTTAAGCATTTGTTTGTATCGCGGTAGAACGAACTAAGTAGTGTTTGTTTATGAAAAGGTTTTGATAGCGCGGGGGATGAAGATGACTGGTTTATACCTGAGTGAACCGCACACTCAAAGATACAACAGAGTCGCTACCAAACTTTATTTAGCCCCAAAGGACAGGAAAAATATCGATAAAACACAAGGGGAAGAGAAACGGGAACAGGGGGTCGGTTATGCGAAAGGAAGGTACTAGCACCTTACGCATCCGTCGTACTCGACGGGAACCATTTTGCTTGCTTCTAGGCTTGGATGGGTTATCTATTTAAAGGCTTCTAGCTAAAAGAAGAAGAGAGATAAGAGAAAAGAAAGGAAAAAAGAAAGAAGGGAAGAAAGAGAGTGCTTGCGGAGGATTGGGGCCTCGTGCCTATGTACCCTCATAGTGCAATGAGGAAATCAGAGCTCCGTAGTTCATGGAACCAGGGAAAAGAAAAGGAAAGGAAGAAGGTGGAAGGGTGGAAGTGTGCTCGCCAAGATCATCGCGATCTCGTGCCTATGTATCTGTCATTCGAATGAATGTAGAATCAGAGCTTCCGTAGTTCGTGGAACTAAGACAAAAAAGGAAAAGGAAATTGGTGTCAAAACTAAGAGAAAAAGTGGTAGAGAAAGATCCGCTGGGGATTCCAAAGAAATAGTGTTGAAACCAAGAAAGGAATGCAAAGGAAAGATAGTAACTGTGCGGAGAATAATGTGCAAGAGTGGTGTCGAAACCAAGAAGATAAAGGAGTAAAAGAATAGTAGAGACTCCACTGGAGAAGAACAAAGGAAAGGTGTTGAAACCAGGAGAACGGGTGTGGGACCAAGCGAAGGTCGTGACCCAAAGGACGGGTGTGGGACCAAGCGAAGGTCGTGACCCAAAGAACGGGTGTGGGACCAAGCGAAGGTCGTGACCTAAAGGACGAGTGTGGGACCAAGCGAAGGTCGTGACCCAAAGAACGGGTGTGGGACCAAGCGAAGGTCGTGACCCAAAGAACGGGTGTGGGACCAAGCGAAGGTCGTGACCCAAAGGACGGGTGTGGGACCAAGCGAAGGTCGTGACCCAAAGGACGGGTGTAGGACCAAGCGAAGGTCGTGACCCAAAGGACGGGTGTGGTACTAAGCAAAGTTCATGACCCAAAGGACAGGTGTGGGACCAAGCGAAGGTCGTGACCCAAAGGACGGGTGTGGGACCAAGCGAAGGTCTAGACCCAAAGGATAGGTGTGGGATCAAGCGAAGGTCGTGACCCAAAGGACGGGTGTGGGACCAAGCAAAGGTCATGACCCAAAGGACGGGTATGGGACCAAGCGAAGGTCGTGACCCAAAGGATGGGTGTGGGACCAAACGAAGTCGTGACCCAAAGGATGGGTGTGGGACCAAGCGAAGGTCGTGACCCAAAGGACGTTCGATACACTGACTGAACAAACAGTACATAATGTGTTTTTTTGCTTCTTTTCAAGTGTGTTAGCCATGCTCTCTTTTTCTAATCTCCATGGATTAATGTGATTGATTTTTATGGATGTTTTAGGTTCTGTTACGCTTCAGTTTAAAGCATGATTGTGAATTTACTGATCTTTCGATTTCATAATTATGCTCATTCTTGACATTGCATGCACCTGCTCCTTCTTACACATTTTTATTCACATAATAACATGATTTGTGATGTATTTTAAGTAACATTTGGTACTGTTTTGCACTTTCTATTCATGTTTGAATTAAGCTTGTTCTTCATGAACAAGCTTAATCTTGTTTAATCAACAATACACCTTTTACTTTAATAATTTTTCATTCATTTGGAAAATTATTAGCATATTCCTCCCTTTTGATTAATCACTCAAAACTTCATTTTGATTATTAATCTTCCCTTTGGCGCTTCTCTGTAGGCTTCCTTTAGAGCTTTCTGTCTCTTTTCCCCCGCGGAGTCAAAGATTTGCACGACACTGGAGCACTGTACAACTTGGAGTTGTTGCGCTGTCTGTTTCAACTTCTGCACTACACCCTGTGTGTTAGAGAAGGGATGAGAATGGAGAATTCCTACTCTCATTCTGACCACTTCAGGTAGGGGACGAATGACCATGTGCCTGGCTTAGTCACCTCTATCTCCAGGCGGTAGTGTATCTCTTTCCCCAGTTGAGTCGATCCTCGATCACTCTTATCTCTTTCAATCAGTCTTTTGATCTATCACCATTCCCTTGGTTCACGATTATTAGCAATCTTCAGAGAGTCAATCTCTTGCTCTTGTTCAATACCTTTCCTTCTTCTCTTCAAGAGAGTTTCAATTACCTTTTCTTGTGGCTAGTCATTTCTTTTGTTGATTCCTCATGAGAGTTGTAATCATTTTTCCTTTGGTTAATCACAGTCATACTATTAAAACCAATGCTCAATTCCCCTGCAATCGTGCTCTTTCTTCGGTTAAACACAGTTTTCCTGTTAAACACCGAAACCCTTGCGGAGTTCGCAACCTTCTCTTGGTTCTTCTCCCTTTGATTGGTTAACCACGGTCTGTCAGTTAAAACACCAATTTGTGCATCTTCTCAGTTAATCACAGTCTATCTGTTAATACTGAGTTCCTCTTGGCTTAATCACATTCTCTTGGTTAATCACCCATTTTTCAGTTAATCACAGTCTATCTATTAACATTGAGCTCCTTTTGAGTTAATCACCTTCTCTTGGTTAATCACTCATTCTTCTCGCTTAATCACAGTCTTTCTGTTAAAACCGAATCCCCAGCAGTTAGCAACCTTCTCTTGGTTCGAATACTTGCACCCTTGGGTTAGTAACCTTTCTTTGGTTCAAATACCCTTTCTTCTGTCAGGTACTGTTTGTTCAGTCACTGTACCGAACGTCCTTTGGGTCACGACCTTCACTGGGTCCCACACCCGTCCTTTGGGTCACGACCTTCGCTTGGTCCCACACCCGTCCTTTGGGTCACGACCTTCGCTTGGTCCCACACCCGTCCTTTGGGTCACGACCTTCGCTTGGTCCCACACCCGTCCTTTGGGTCACAACCTTTGCTTGGTCCCACACCCGTCCTTTGGGTCACGACCTTCGCTTGGTCCCACACCCGTCCTTTGGGTCACGACCTTCGCTTGGTCCCACACCCGTCCTTTGGGTCACGACCTTCGCTTGGTCTCACACTCGTCCTTTGGGTCACGACCTTTGCTTGGTCCCACACCCGTCCTTTGGGTCAAGACCTTCGCTTGGTCCTACACCCGTCCTTTGGGTCACGACCTTCGCTTGGTCCCACACCCGTCCTTTGGGTCAAGACCTTCGCTTGGTCCCACACCCGTCCTTTGGGTCACGACCTTCGCTTGGTCCCACACCCGTCCTTTGGGTCACGACCTGCGCTTGGTCCCACACCCGTCCTTTGGGTCACGACCTTCACTTGGTCCCACACCCGTTCTCCTGGTTTCAACACCTTCCCTTTACTCTTCTCCAGTGGAGTCTCTGCTATTCTTTTACTCCTTTATCTTCTTGGTTTCGACACCACTTTTGCACGTTATTCTTCGCACAGTTACTATCTTTCCTTTACACTCCTTTCTTGGTTTCGACACCATTTCTTTGGAATCCCTAGCAAATCTTTCTCTACCTCTTTTGCTCTTAGTTTTGACACCAATTTCCTTTTCCTTTTCCAACTTTGTTCCACGAACTACGGAAGCTCTGATTCTGCATTCGTTCGAATGACAGATACGTAGGCACGAGATCGCAATGATCTTGGCGAGCACACTTCCACCATTCCACCTTCTTCCTTTCCTTTTCTTTTCCCTGGTTCCATGAACTACGGAGCTCTGATTTCCTCATTACACTATGAGGGTACGTAGGCACGAGGGCCCCAATCTTCCGTGAGAACTCTCTTTCTTCCCTTATTTCTTTTTCCTTTCTTTACTCTTCTCTCTCTTCTTCTTTTAGTTAGAAGCCTTTAGATAGATAACCCATCCAAGCCTAGAAGCAAGCGAAATGGTTCCCGTTGAGTACGACGAATACGTAAGGTGCTAGTACCTTCCTTTCGCATAACCGACTCCCCGTTCCCGTTTCTCTTCCCCTTGGGTTTTATCGATATTTTCCCTGTCCTTTGGGGCTAAATAAAGTTCGATGGCGACTCTGTTGTATCTTTGAGTGTGCGGTTCACTCAGGTATAAACTAGCCATCTTCAGCTGGTGACTCTGCTGGGGACGACCTTGCTCTTGCGAGTTTAGGTCTCGCCTAGTTTTGTTTGCTTTCTTGCTTGCTTGGGTGTTTATCTTTTGCGCTTATTCGCTTTATTTTACTTGCTTTAGCTTTTTGTTTATTTACTGCATTTCTTTACTGCTTTGAATTTTCATATGCTGTATATTCTGGATATCTGCTATATTCTGTTGTTGTTGGGATGGGTAGATATTATTGGAGAGAAAAGTCTTAACACCGGGCTTAGCATACACATAGGCTAGAATGTGGATAGTCGTGAGGCCTGCGTTTTACGCATTGGGTTACCACGAGAGCCACATCCCAGATCGTGATTCGCTTGAGAATACTTCTGTCCTGCGAGAATTCGCAACGGCGAGGGGGTTTTCATTCTGAGTCCTATGGTTTGGGCGACCTTTTCTAGGGACAACCTTGTTGAGTCTATATCACACCTATGAGCGGGATATGGGTTTTTTGCAGGAAACCAAGCCTCTTCATACCTTTGTTCTCTCACGTCAGATCTTCCCATCTACACAGAGCTACATGGGCAGATTATCCAGAAGTTGTTGCATCTCTAACTTACATTATTGCATAATGTTATTGCATCATCATGTACGCCGAACTTTTGAACTTGATTTATTGCATCATCATATGTGTGATGAACTGTTGCATCATCTAACCTTTGCATCAATGGATGTTGCATGTCTCATTTGCATTTTGTCTGCATAAGCAACATATGCATGCATACATTTGCATTGCATACATCCAAACCAGAAAAAGCTCATTTTCTTCCCTTCATCAGCCCAAAGACAACGATTCTCTGACGCCGAAAGCCAAAGAATCATGGAACAGGTTGGGTATGAGAACACAATACGCAAGGAAGGCAAGGTTGACATGGTTATGGAACTACTTCTGGACAGTATGACAATGAACTCCTCGGATCAGGTTATGATGGATGAGCGAGCCCAGAATAGACAGAATGTGGATAAGATCACGAATGCGAATGCAAGAAATCTGCCGGTTCACCCTTTGTCTAATCAGAAAACCACTCGGGGCAATCAGAAACAAAAGCGTAAGCAAATCAGCAAAGGGAACAATAATCAAGGGAGGAGACGTCCTCGCCTTGATCTAATTCCCGTGACTTACAAGCATCTATTTCCTGTTCTGGTTCATTCTGGGGCAATTGTTCCTAAAGAGATCGAGCCAGCAAAGTTCCCTTATCATCCTAAGCATGATCCTAATGCCACATGTGGATACCATGCTGGATATGTGGGGCATTCTACAGAAGCCTGTGTCGTCTTTAAAAACAAAGTCCAAGAGCTCCTCGATCAGAAGTTGCTTTGCCTTACAAAGAAACCTTGCCAGAATTCTGCACCTATGATTGCCAAAACATTTGTTGAGGCAATGAATAGAGGTCCTCCTACTCATGTGCAGATTCCTTCAACCATTCAACCTGTTGGGCAATACCCCTACCAAGGTGTTCAGTCTGATAACTCTGGAATGCCTTTTGCCTATCCTGGGGCACCCTCTGTTGTTGCACCTCCAGTTGCTTATCCTGGGGCACCCTACACTCCGTATGGGATCCAATTTGGTCAGATGGTTAATCAGCTGGTTAAGCCTGGTTTGATGCGCCCTGCTCAAGTGTTCCCGCAATATGCTACTCATCAGATTCATCCTCAAGCACCTCGGGATCCTATGTCATATTATTCATTCTCGCATGTTGCTGCAACCCAATATCAATAGCCTCCTCAAACTCATAATTAGAGAGCCCAATGTCGAGAGCGTCAGAAACAACACAAGCCCCAGAACAATCTAGAACGAAGGAATGCTCCTCTAGATCTGATTCCTGTGACATACAATCGACTTCTCCCATACCTGGTTCAGAATTCACTGGTGGTTCCCAAAGCTCTGAAGCCTCCTCCAAAACCATTCCCACCTGGGTATGATCCCAATTTGCGATGCGAATATCATGTTGGGTCGGCTGGGCATTCACTGAGGATTGCAATGCTTTCAAAGCTAAGGTCCAACCGTTGATTGACAAGAAGCTCTTAACTGTTCAAGATGAAAAACTGTGGGTGAACGGAAATCCCTTGACCGTGTAAGGGCCAAGATTTTGAAATAATTGATGAAGCCTGGGAGCACTTCCTCAATATCTACAATCATCATGTCATTCCATCTTTTCCATTTGTAATCTTTTTGTTTGTCAAGCACTGTTTATTTGTAAAACTTGTTTGTTTTCAGATGATAATAATAATGAAATAAATATGCATGTTTTGAATAAATTCATTCGTGTTCACTCATACTTTTTATCTGTATCACACATTTGATCAAGCAAAATCAAAAAGAGAATGATGAAATCAAAAGGACATGAGATCACTGTCTGTAAGCTTTTGAATAAAACCTTGCTGACGATGTAAGGCATTTGTTCAAATCCCGAAACACTGGAGTTATAAGGAAGATAATCCCTAGTCAACCCCTTTGGGCCTTGAAGTAGGAGTTTCTTTCTGTACACATAAAACCCTCAATCTTAACCAGGGGCAGGGTAGTCTTCAGTTAGTTTGACCATGCGTTCAAATTTTAAAAGAGGATTACCCCATCCGCGGATCAACCACATCCTATCCCTCGCAAGAGGTCGGAAAATCACAAATCCACATGGTTATCCCTCACCGACCAAAGGAATGAGGCAGTCACAACTCACCATTAAAAATCAAACAAACTCATGTCACACGATTTTGTTCAAACAAAAATTCAAAATCACAAAAGGAAAAAAAAAAAGAGCAAAAGAAAAAAAAGCCCGCTAAGTAAAAAAAACTCAAAAACAAATGACTTAAGCAAAAATTAGGGCATCCCGGTAGACTACAAATTCAAAATAATCAGTCTACGCAAAAATTAGGGAAACAAAAAAAGAACAAAACAGAGGAAAATTCTCTTCAAAAACAAGTTCGTGTGACCATATGTGACAAAACAAAAGGTGAATGGTTGCCGCTCCAAAAAACCCTCGTCGGTTCCTCTACCATCACTCCACTATTCAAAATCCTTTTGAAAGGTGAACGCTTGTGTCAAACTAGCTGAACGTAGGACTGGAGAACATCAAGGAGAATGGGTGGGTTAAAATAATTTTTTATCCTTATATCCTTTCTTTCTTAAAACCGTGAACCAGGCCACATTACAACCCTCAAAGACCTAACTGAAGCAGGGTTATTTCGAAAGCATACTATAGTGGGATCATGTCAAATATGACTCCTTAAGATTTGCTTATCATTTGTGCCGATACTGACATGGTATTCTAAATGGTGATCCATTAACTATATGTCATAATATTAGTGAACATACTTGGATTTCAGAACTGACATATGCATGGCATTAGCATTATCATTTTCAAAATAAACACTTTTTACTTGCGAACAAGCATTTGACATCAAGAAAGTTCCCACAATGGAGAGTTTGATCATCTCAAGGGGCAAAACGCTTGAAAACTCTATTGGACAAAACGGCCTAGCCACCTCAGGATTCAGTCAATCTGGGCCAATCATGTCGAGATTCGACAAATCTCTCAAAGATCAGTTGGTTAGGGACATTTCTCCAAAGATCGATCAACTAGGGGCAAAACCACTTCAGAGCTCATACTAGGGCAGGCCATCCCATGAGCACAAGAACTCAACCTCTCCAAGAGACGGTTAATCAAGGGCATGCTGTTCCGATACACTAGGGAAATCCGGATCAAGACCATCCTGTGACACAACTGTTTCCTACCTTGTGACTGGGGCAATCCATGCAGATACCCAATAGACTGAGGCAGAGTCAGGCTACCAAAGTATAAGTTCTCTCCCTGTTTTGAGGAAATAACAATGGTGCATCAACAACTGCTGATCCTGAAGTAGGTGTCGGGGAATAACGTCGTTGTGGCTTATACCCTAACCTCAACTCTTTCTCCTCCCACAACAAAGACACTTGAACCATTACATAGACCGCTCTCATGCATTAATCACGTTGCTTCACTCATGCGTATAATTCATTTGGCATAGCATGAAGCCTTGACATAAGCTCGATCATACTTGGCATCTTTTCAAAACCCGGTCACTGACATTCTGCATATAGCAATCATCATCGCATAACATTGCATTTTCAAACGCGTAGCATATTCATCAGATGGAGCATCACACCAAACAGGTTTAACATGCGTCCCAATCAAAATCCAATTCTCGTCTGGCGCACTCTTTCAAAGTCCAGTTCTCGTCTGAAGAACTTTTTTCAGAGTCCAGTTCTCGTCTGGCAAACTTTTCCATAATCTTTTCAATTCTTTGGTCCCTCCAAAGTCCTTTCCTCACTCTCAGGTTCGTCCAGAACATACAAACCTGCAACATTGTATCTAACTTGTATCCTTTGCATAACATGATATCAAGAATCATGTAGAGCACATACATGGTATATGCATCAAGCATACATACTTCCTTTTGCCTGATTCATCTCCCTAACAGATATTCAGATAAATTCCATTCAATCAAACTCTCTACACTTGCACCTCTCTTTTTGCCGTCGTCAGCCAAATTTTCAAGCTACTCTTTTATTTAATCCCTTTCTACCTCGAATCATCGAAAAGCTAGCGCAATTCGAACATTCAGGTCCAAGAGGATTAAATAGGGGCAGCTGTCGTAACCCGAAATTGGACCTCTTTTTTTTCTTTTTGCATAAGCATATGCATTTGCATCGCTAGCATACGCATTCACACTTTTTTCTATGGGTCTCCTGTTGCAGGAATATTCATGTTTTCTAAGCCCGATTAATCGAATCCTCTCAAGATTATCACATCATCAAAACAAGCACAAAACAAAGGTTTCCATGCCTACTCATCAAAACAAGAGGTGGAAAATCGAAACTGGGGATTCAGCACTTGTTCCTGGGCCATCTGGGCAAATTTTGCCTAGAGTAACCGGTTACTCAATATAGGGTAACCGGTTACTTTTCACAAATTTGCACCAGCACTGCTTTTTTTAACTGAGTAACCCGTTACTTAATATAGGGTAACCGGTTACTCAGTACAGATTTGCAGATTCTGCTGTATTTTTGGGACAACAACTTTGCACTCTCTTTGTTTTGGGAGGCTATTTGATTCTAGCAGTGTGTGGAACATTCTAGACATCTCTAGACATTTCAAGACTATTCAAGACACTCCACTTACATTTATTCCAATGCCTCACTTTAAATTAAGTGCACCATGTTCCTTGATTTCCAAGCATCTCAACCTTTGATTTAAAGCTTACATTGGGATTGCTACCGAGTTAACTTCCTAACTAACCGAGTTAACCGCTTGACTCTGTGAGTCAAGTGTAACTAACTCCTAACCTAATTCCAAACCACCCAAAGCTAGCTCCTAGCCTAATTCCAAACCTCTCATACTCCAAACCAAAACTCTATATAAACAAACATTCAATCATTTTCACAAACTCTCCACAATCTCAACCATTTCACACACTTCACTCTCAATTCTCTCACATTCTCTTTGAATTTTTCTGCAACTTTTTCATCTTCACCTACATTTTCTTCCAAAACCTCACTATAGCTATTCACTATTGAAGAATAATCACTTTTCACATCGAAAGTGATTATTTCTTGAGCTTAACCTTCATCATCTTGCAATTATACTTGGATTTCTGGAGTTTTATTAGCTTTTGGATTCATCTCAAGTGTTTGATTCAACATTCAACGGTTCGAATTCGTATTTCAGAGTTTCGTCGCAATTTGCTCGATTTCGGTACGATTCGGTTATAATTGAAGATTCCTCTGGTTTTCTTTGATTATCTGCACCAAGATCTCTTTGCAACAATTACCAAGCCAATCCTCCGGCTTGTAGATTGGTAGATCTCACTCATTTTACTATTTCGAACGTTTTCGTATCATTCGCGATGTAGTTCGTTACTTTTTGTGCGCGAATTAATTATGCCATTACATGATCCTTGATCTTGATGATTTAATTAATTCCATCATTGTTCATTTGCTGCTTTTAAGCTTGATTTTCGTGCACAAATTCATACCCTAGCATGTGGTAATTTAAATAAGTGATTTTGATGCTTTA
The DNA here is from genome assembly GCA_022829125.1 of Lathyrus tuberosus. Taxonomy (NCBI): domain Eukaryota; kingdom Viridiplantae; phylum Streptophyta; class Magnoliopsida; order Fabales; family Fabaceae; genus Lathyrus; species Lathyrus tuberosus. Next base: position 38,183,301 of record JALAZF010000003.1, on the reverse strand, counting down.
AGTGCTTTTTCAAAAGCTATTTTTGCCACTGTTACAGTGGTAACCGGTTACTCAATATAGGGTAACCAGTTACTCTTCACAAATTTGCACCAGATTTGTTTTTTTTTAAGTGAGTAACTCGTTACTCAATATAGGGTAACCAGTTACTCTAGACAAATTTCACCAGATTTGCTTTTTTCAAGCAAGTAACCGGTTACCCACTTTGAAGTAACCGATTACCACTGTAAAGAATGTGTTTTTTTGCTTATTTTCAAGTGTGTTAGCCATGCTCTCTCCTTCTAACCTCCATGGATTAATGTGATTGATTTTTATGGATGTTTTAGATGCTGTTACGCTTCAGTTTAAAGCATGATTGTGAATTTACCGATCTTTCGATTTCATAATTATGCTCATTCTTGACATTGTATGCACCTGCTCCTTCTTGCACATTTTTATTCACATAATAACATGATTTGTGATGCATTTTAAGTAACATTTGGTACTGTTTTGTACTTTCCATTCATGTTTGAATTAAGCTTGTTCTTCAAGGAATAAGCTTAATCTTGTATAGTCAATAATTCACCATGTGCTTTAATAATTTTTCAATTCATTTTGGGAAATTATTAGCATATTCCTCCCTTTTGATTAATTAATCGAAACTTCGTTTCGATTATTGATCTTCCCTTTGGCGCTTTTCTTTAGGCTTCCTTTAGAGCTTTCTTTCTCCCTTCCCCGCGGAGTCAGAGATTCACACCACGCACTGGAGCACAGTTCAATTTGGAGCTGTTACGATGTCTGTTTCAACTTCTGCACTACACCATGTGTGTTAGAGAAGGGATGAGAATGGAGAATTCCGACTCTCATTCTGACCACTTCAGGTAGGGGACGAATGACCCTGTGCCTGGATTAGTCACCTCTATCTCCAGGCGGTAGCGTATCTCCTTCCCCAGTTGAGTCGATCCTCGATCACTCTTATCTCTTTCAATCAGTCTTTTGATCTATCACCATTCCCTTGGTTCACGATCATTAGCAATCTTCAGAGAGTTAATCTCTTGCCCTTGTTTAATACCTTTCATTCTTATCTTCAAGAGAGTTTCAATTACCTTTTCTTGTGGCTAGTCATTTCTTTTGCTGATTCCCCGTGAGAGTTGTAATTATTCTTCCTTTGGTTGATCACAGTCATACTGTTAAAACCAATGCTCTATTCCCTTGCAATCGCGCTTTTTCTTCGGTTAAACACAGTTTTCCTGTTAAACACCGAAACCCTTGCGGAGTTCGCAACCTTTTCTTGGTTCTTCTCCCTTTGATTGGTTAACCACAGTTTGTCAGTTAAAACACCAATTTGTGCGTTTTCTCAGTTAATCACAACCTATCTGTTAATACTGAGTTCCTCTTGGGTTAATCACATTCTCTTGGTTAATCACCCATTTTTCAGTTAATCATAGTCTATCTATTAACATTGAGCTCCTTTTGAGTTAATCACCTTCTCTTGGTTAATCACTCATTCTTCTCGCTTAATCACAGTCTTTCTGTTAAAACCGAATCCCCAGCAGTTAGCAACCTTCTCTTGGTTTGAATAGTTGCACCCTTGGGTTTGTAACTTTTCTTTGGTTCAAATACCCTTTCTTCGGTCAGGTACTGTTTGTTCAGTCAGTGTACTGAACGTCCTTTGGGTCACGACCTTCGCTTGGTCCCACACCCGTTCTTTGGGTCACGACCTTCACTTGGTCTCACACCCCTCCTTTGGGTCACGACATTCGCTTGGTCCCACACCCCTCCTTTGGGTCACGACATTCGCTTGGTCCCACACCCGTCCTCTGGGTCACGACCTTTGCTTGGTCCCACACCCATCCTTTGGGTCAGGACCTTCGCTTGGTCCCACACCCGTCCTTTGGGTCACGACCTTCGCTCGATCTCACACCCGTCCTTTGGGTCACGACCTTCGCTTGGTCCCACACCCGTCCTTTGGGTCACGACTTTCGCTCGGTCTCACACTCGTCCTTTGGGTCACGACCTTTGCTTGGTCCCACACCCGTTCTTTGTGTCACGACCTTTGCTTGGTCCCACACCCGTTCTTTGGGTCACGACCTCCGCTTGGTCCCACACCCGTCCTTTGGGTCACGATCTTCGCTTGGTCCCACACCTGTTCTTTGGGTCATGACCTTCGCTTGGTCTCACACCCGTCCTTTAGGTCACGACCTTCTCTTGGTCCCACACCCGTTCTCCTAGTTTCAACACCTTCCCTTTGCTCTTCTCCCCAGTGGAGTCTCTGCTATTCTTGTACTCCTTTATCTTGTTGGTTTCGACACCACTCTTGCATGTTATTCTCCGCACAGTTACTATCTTTCCTTTGCACTTCTTTCTTGGTTTCGACACCATTTCTTTGGAATCCCCAGCGGATCGTTCTCTACCTCTTTTGCTCTTAGTTTTGACACCAATTTCCTTTTCCTTTGCCGTCTTAGTTCCACGAACTACGGAAGCTCTGATTCTGCATTCGTTCGAATGACAGATACGTAGGCACGAGATCGCGATGATCTTGGTGAGCACACTTCCACCATTCCACCTTCTTCCTTTCCTTTTCTTTTCCCTGGTTCCATGAACTACAGAGCTCTGATTTCCTCATTGCACTATGAGGGTACGTAGGCACGAGGGCCCCAATCCTCCGCGAGCACTCTCTTTCTTCCCTTCTTTTTTTTTCCTTTCTTTTCTCTTCTCTTTCTTCTTCTTTTAGCTAGAAGCCTTTAGATAGACAACTCATCCAAGCCTAGAAGCAAGTGAAATGGTTCCCGTCGAGTACGACGGATGCGTAAGGTACTAGTACCTTCCTTTCGCATAACCGACACCCCGTTCCCTTTTCTCTTCCTCTTGGGTTTTATCGATATTTTCCCTGTCCTTTGGGGCTAAATAAAGTTCGGTGGCAACTCTGTTGTATCTTTGAGTGTGCGATTCACTCAGGTATAAACCAGCCATCTTCAGGCCCAATTGCCTAAGTCCAGCTGGTGCGCGGCAGCATTTACCTTTCCGCCCCTCTACCGGGCACATATGGACAGATGAACCTTAAGGTCATTTGCTCCTCCCCGAGATTCCTGCCCATTACGCACGGCTCCATCATCCAAAAACAGTCATGACGCCTGTGCCCGGAACTACGCCTTTGCCCGTGGCAACGGCTAGTTTTGGGCATCTATGCCCGTCATAACGGCTAGTTTTTGGCAATTACCTATTCTTCAGAAAACGGTTATTCCGCCCTGAAAATAGGGACCGTTGGCCACGCGCTGGGGGCATTATAAAAACCCTCTCATTTGAGAGGGTCATGTATCCAAAAATCATCCTAAGAAACTCATAATTTCGCACTTGCCTTTCTCTCTCCCGATTCTTACTTTAGCATCAGTGTGTCTTGCAGGTACACCCCCTCTATGCTCACGCACCCAACATCACAAACGTTCTTCTTGACCCATTATAGGATCTGATCAGCCTTCACGATCAATTCATAATTTGTTGTATGTTACAATTTTTAAGATTATTTACTAACAAATATTATTATTTGAAATTATAGGTGTTTAAAGTCAAAACACAAAGAGACAAGGTATCTTGTTCATGTTGTAGATAATATTTGATGTAATGATATGTAAATTGTATGTTTTATTTGTACCATTTTGGTTTTAATGTAATACAAATTTGGATTTTAATGCATTTTTTAATTTTGATGTGATACAATTTTTTAGCAATTTTAGCAATTTATCACTGAAAAACTAGAGGACAGGTGGAATGGAGGGCAAGGCAATCAAAGGGAAATATTTAACATAGAAGAAGGTTGCTGGAAGGATTTCTTGATTGGATTTTGAACTAGTGTCCAATATAATAAAACGGTTGCAGTTGTAAGGTAAAGAGAATTAACACAAATAGTTGAATTGCAATGCATCGAGGAAGAGAAAAAAAAAACTAAACTATTACAATCTTAATAATATACAAGATTTATGGATGTTGCAAGTTTCATCCTCTAATCATGTACACAAGAACTAGTAATAATCTAAATAATCTTATACAAGTGATTTCCCTCTATTCAGAGAGTAAATATCTATTTTTACCCCACATAATAGAAACAAACAACAATAATATGCAGCCCAAAAACGTGCCACCTGATGTGGCCCAAAATTGATGAGGTTGGCCATCGAAGAGAGCAATGTGAATATTCATGCCAAACAACCCAACAACCACAATACCTGCATTAACTATCATGTTAATTGTGTTGAATATGATCGATACTTGTAGTAGTTGATTTCGCTTATCATCCAACATTATATTGATGTAGTCCTCTGTGTCATCCACATACTCACTCAACTTAACCAAATAACAAAAAAAAAAAAAAAAACACGACATATCAGTCACATTTTCAATCAATCACAATATTCAAGTTTAATCATCTTTTTATATCTAATGAAATACTCACGCTGGACAATTTTTGCAAAATTCCATTTATTTGTGCAAAATATGCTTCTAAGAGCATCTCCAATTCTTCAACATTAGGCTTAGATTCATGTGATTTGTCTTGAACTGAATTTGGTTCATCACTACAAATTTAAGAACAAATTGTGAGCATGCTTCATATAATTGATATGCATAACTATATTTTCAAAAAGAGCTATTATTGCACCTTTGATATATATCTTCATCAAAAACTGAATTGTATCCTTCTTTTACTGATGTTTGATCCATTGAGTGAGCCTCTAACTTTTGTGTCAAGTACATTTCAGCCATGTCATTATCATCATCCAATAAATGTTCTAGTTGATCTGCTACCTGTTCAATCCAAGACTTCTTATAAACCTTTTTTTTGGAAGGACACAGTTTCATATGAAAAATTCATCACAAATATTTGAGTTTGATAATTATTTACCTTTTGCACACGGCCAGAAAGCGCAACCAAACGATTCTTAATCTGTCTTACACGTTCAAGATTAAGAGTACTGATTTGAGAAGTCAATTCATCCAATGCGGGATAAGCCTCTTCTTCCAATCTTTGAGTCTAGTATAAAGACGCAATACAAATCATAAACCTTATCACAAAAACCATCTGAAATATCTATTATTCTACTGTTTCATCTTTTACTAACAAAAACCTATCTCCAATTTTGAAATATCAATGTATACCATAAGTTAATATCATAGATACAATTCATGCAAGTCTTATAAACAAAAATATCACATTGATGGATATAGAAGAACCGTCTCTAGTTTTTAAAGGTTGTGTGTAGGTTAATCGCAGTCTAACCATGACACTACAATTAGAGATCTATTTAACAAGATAATATTTTACTATTTCTTCTGTGATAGTCTGCGCCCTCAAAGATAACATGCAGAAAAATAACATAAATCAATTTGTAAATAGTTGTAACTAGCATTTATTATCGAGGAAAGCCTCTACATACCTCATATTCAAGGCACGTACAAGCAGATTCAATGCAAGACTCAAGAGCTTTAAACTCAAATGGTAGCTGTTTCCGATCCGGCTCAGCCGCAACTACAGGTGCAACATCCTCAAAACTCCTCTCCCATGCATTATTTGGAGAATCACCGAGGATCGGCGAGCCTTCATCCAATAAGGGTTTCCTTTCAGAATCAACATCCACGCCATTACTAATAGATATAGACGTTTGAATATTAGACGGAACACGAGATTGAAGATCTTGAAGGAACCTAATAAATAAAGGGCTAGAAAGATTAAGCAAGAGCACTTCGTTTGAAGTGATGATGGCTTTAATGTGTTCTAAGTTAACAATAATAGATTTCTCTCGTCCTACAATGGAAGAAGGGCTCGAAAGCGCGGGATCAAGAACCCTAAGGTCACGCGCCGGTAATCCTGTCCGTCGCATGATCGAGTGCTTGTCGATATTCTCAACGACGGATTCACCGGTTTTTGAAACTATGAGCCAACTCATTATCTCAATCGCAACAGCTTTTCGTCTACCTCCTCTAACCGCCATTGTTGATGCTTTTCCCTTCTCTTCTTCTGCAACGTTTGTGAACTTACCCATCATGGATCAACGAATTTGATTCAATCCAAAAGAATGTAAGGCGATTGATATGAATGGCTGGGTTTATGGTTTGAGGAGGTTGTCTTGCTTAAATCTCCTTTGTCTTTATTATGTTTTTTGGTGTTAGGTTTAAGAGAAGATCTGGGTAATTGGTTATTTTATGAATAAATAGGTTGTTTTCTTTTTTTAATAAACTAGAAACATAGCCGCATAATTATTTTCATGATAAAAAAACTAATATTCAAAATAATGTATTAGAGCTAATTATTTGAAAATAAAAAATAAAATAACAAGTATTAAAAATAAAGTTGATCTGAATTATATATATACTTCAAGAGTAGCTATTATATATATTCATGGGATTGGATGTCAAATTTAATTTTAAAATTTATAAAAATGAATTAAATGTAACTTTTACTATTTATAATTCTTTTAAATAAAAAATTGTTTAAAATAAGTAAAAAAATACTTTTTTAAAGATTTAACAAATGAGTCATATATAGTTAATAAATTATAATAATTATTCATTAATTTATGATGATATTACAATAAAAATATTGATTTTAGCTCATTCTTTAATAAAACATATTTGTTTCGGGTTTATTTTTATACGTTTCAGTAGTTATTTAGAACTCATTTCAAAAAAATTTAAGACGCATTATAATGAATTTATTTTATAACAAATTAAAAGATATATATTTTTAAAATTCTCATTTGTATTACGTGTAATGATTGTAATTTCAAAAGTCTATTTAAGTGACTAATTTCTAATATAAAATAATGTGATGGAAAATTTGAAATTGTTTTAATTATTGTAATATAATAATTTTATTATGATGTTGATAATATTGAAAAAATTAATTTCATTTTAATATTAATTTTGATTTAAAAAGATAAAAATATTAAATTTAATTAACTTGCGATCAGTATATATATATATATATATATATATATATATATATATATATATATATATATATATATATATATATATATATATATATATATATATATATATATATATATATTAGGCTAATATGTTACACTCTTTTTAACCCTTGATTTTATTTTAATCTAAAGGATATTACTAAACTCTCCTCCAACTTTTGGTAATAAATATTCCCTCCATCCTAAAATAAGTGTCATATGTTATATTTTCATAATGTGATAAATGAAAAATATAGAGAATAACAATTTAACCTAACTATCCTTATTGGATATTAGTGTATTCAAAATTAAGGCAATTTAAAAAAAAATAATAATAAATTAGAAGCATTAATTAGATATTATAATGGGAAGATCAAAATTAAAAATGCATTGAGAACTAAAAAAAACACTTATTTTGAAAGAAATTTCTTTTACAAACGCGACACTTATTTTGGAATGGAGGGATTAAATTCTATGTTTTCAGATCTGAAAACATTCCTTTTATAAAATAAAAAAAAAATTCTCTCAATTTTTCTGATAATTCAAATTTTAAGAAAAAAAATTGATTCTAAATATTGCTTAAGAAACATTCTAATTTTTAATAAAAAATAATTCCATCTTATTTTTAAAAAAAAGTCATTTCTTTAAATTAAATACTATTATATTCATTTAAAGTAAATAATGAAAGTGATATATTTCAAAATAGAATACGAAATAATAGTACAAATATTTATTCAAAATATAAAATATGAATAACAATAATGAGTACGTAATAATTTATTTGTGAATCAAAAAATAAAATAAAAATATATAAACTTAAATTTGTTTTAAAATATTTAAAAATAAGATAAAATTTATCAATTTTCAAGTTCACTTTATATTTTGTAATTTATTTTGCAAAATAATTATAATGTGCTCACTATTTATTACTATTTGACTTTTTCCTTCTTTTTATAAAGGATTTAATTGACATACATTGATAGTATAAAGAAGTTTTACACTGTCAGCAAATCATAGCCGTTGAATATTAAAAGAATTTTGACTTTTATTTTAAAACTTATAAAGTCATGCAAATGGTGATGAATTGACAGTGTACAACTTTTTATATTGTCAGTGCATAACAATTAATCTCTTTTTTAAAATAGTTTGAACTATGAAATTAATAAGTTTATAAATAGTATAAAAAAGTGTTAAAAAATTATTTTAAAAATAAAAAAAAAAATCAAAATAATGAGTAATGAGTGTATAGTAATTAATTGTGCTGTAAATCGAAAAAAAAAAATATCCATAAAAGTAAAGCATGAAATTGCTAAGTTTTCTCTAATTTTTAAATAGTTCAAAACAAATTTCAGTTTATCCATATATTTTTTGGTTTTTTATGATTTACAACTAAATTATTATCTACTCATTATTGTTATTAAATTTTTTTTTACTTTAAATACACATTTTTAGTATTATTTCGTATTCTATTTCAAAATAAATCAATTTTGTTATTTAGTTTAAATGAATAGAATACAATTTAATTTTAAAAAATGGAATTTGTTTAAAAATTAGATGACATTGTTTTTTTTTTTAAACTTATAATGTTTTTTAAGAAATATTTATAACACGTTTTTTTAAATAGGAATAAATATATGAATTGTTAGAAACATTGAGAGGAAATTATTTAATTTAAAAAAAAAAGTATTGTAATTTGATAAAATGGAATATATTTATTACCAAAAGTGAGAGGAGAGTATATTTATAACCATTAGATTTAAATAAAATCAAAGGTTAAAAAATAGTGTAATTGTTTGTGTAATTTAATGGTGTAATTTGATTCTTTTTAGGGGTGTATGCCGATTGAGTTGGATTGAGTTTGACTTAATTCGGTATTCAATTCGTTCAAATTTTAATGGGTTGGGTTCATCGTCCAATCTGCAATTTCATTGTCAAAATCGACTCTAACCGACTCGTTCATTTATGGGTTGCGTTGGGTTTGCGGCTTATGTTTCCAATAAAAAATATTTTTTTATGACTCTTTTTGTCGGTTTAAAAAAAACACAACTCAATACAATCATATTCATTTATGACACTCAAATTTCATGAAACACATTATAAAATATCTAATAAAATTTATCAACACGACATAATACTTGATAATAGTATAAAATTCAACAAAACACTTTATTCCATAAAATACATAAGGTGGAAATGATACAAAATAAAATAAAAAATAATATTTAATCTTAGAATTACGTAAATTCATTGGTCTAGTAGTGATATTGGTGGAGAATAATTTTTTTTGGAAAAATCGTGGTTATTAGTGAGATATTAATTTTATTTTTTATTTAAAATAATAAGAAATTACTAAAGTCACGTCAATGGATTGGGTCAACACGTCTGCGGGTTGCAAAACTCAAATTCGATACCCGAACAAAAACTATATTGGTCGTTATAGGTTGGGTTGTGTATCTCATAAATGAATTTTTTTTAACTTATTCAAATCACAATTTTTAAATTGAATCTAATTTAATGGTTAACATTTTTTTAGGGTTAATACATTTTTGCCCCTTGCCATTTGGGGCGAATTCGAAAAAGGACCCTGTAAAAAAACACAGATTTCGTCCTTGCCTTTTAAGATTCTCCTCTTTTAAACCTTAAGTGGATCTGGTCAACTAAGATGCTGATATGGTAATGACAGCGTGACATTTTTTCCCTGTTCACTTAAGTCACGGCCTACGTGTATTTTAAAATGTTAATTCATGGCATTGTTTAATTGATTAATTCCATTTACTAATTAATAAAATTAACAATGTAATATTAAATGGAACAAATCATCTTCTTCAATTCCTCTTTCTTGTTTATAGCTAGGGTTTAAAATTTTCCTCTTCCGTGAACTTCAGTTCGTACCTCCATTGATCTGAGACTATGATTGAAAGAGCGAGTTCATGCTACATGTCCAGTGGGAGAAAAGCGCCAGTTTGTGGACACGAGCTTCCAATGAGAATCCATGTTTCAAAATCAAGCTCAAACCCAGGAAGATGATATTGGAAGTGCAAATTATGGGGGGTTTGTTAAATTTTCTTCATATCCTTTGTTCATATTTATTTGCTTGTTCATTTGTTTGTTGAGTTCTATCTTATCGCGGTGAGAATCGGAGACTAAGCTATTAGTTAACTAAGCTCACAAAACAAAATGTTACCACCAAACTTTAATTTATCCAAGGGAAGAGGAAAAGATCAAATAACCCAAAGTATGTATGCAAAGCTAAAGATAAGACTAAAGGCTAAGCAAATAAGAGATCAAAGGTACGGGGGTTGGTTATACTAAGGGAATGTATTAACACCTAAGTATCTATAGTATCCTATAGGAACCTCTTGTTGTATTTGTGTTAGGTTAAAAGTGTTTGCTAAAAATGATTGGGGAGATGAGAAGAGAAATGTTTTTTTATTGTTTTTGTGTTTGGCAAGACATGAAGTCTTGTGCCTACGTACTAATGAAGGATCAAAACCTCGTAGTTCGGGTGCAAATTGAAAAGGGTTTGTTATGGTGGATTTTAATGAAGAATAGACAAGTTGTCATTTTAAGGAAAATACTCAACTTATCCACCATAAACATTTGGAAGAGGTATCTTTGCTTCACATTGAGAGAAGGGCTCCAACTTGGATGTATAATCAACAAGTATGCCACATACCACTCTCAAGTGGAAAAGAATCAACATCTTTCTCAACAATGTCATGGGTTAGGAGATTTATATCTCAACTAGAGATGAATTATGTCTAATATTTCTTTGAGAAAATGTTTTAAATTGAAAATCCAAGTGGAAAAGTTTTGAATAAGGTTTGTGTCTTTTAGTCTTATGAAAAGGTTTGAATATGCTTAAGATGTCTTGAAGCATTTATTAAGAAAAGGTTTGAAAAGTCAATGACCTAAGGTCAAAGTTTCTATTGAAAAAGCTTAAGTTTGAGAAAAATGGAACCTAATGGTGAACCATCTAAGGGTGAATAGTCTAAGGGAAACTTCCTTGAGTAAACAATTTAAGGTGGTCAATCCAGCTAAAGGGAAAATAAAGAATCATACAAATGGAGAAATATGCAAAAAGAGGACAATGATTCATATGCACATGACAAGAAGTCAACAAAAAGTCTCTTCCATTTGATTTGGAAAATATATCACAAATACAAAGCATAAGGTATATGTGCAAGGCAACATCAATAGAATTCAACATGCAATGTTATCAAATTCAATCAAGTGCATCAAGAATCAAGTGAGCATTGTAAGTATGATTAAAGCATAGTATTAAACTTAAGCAAAACAATCATGGATCTGTTAGAATTTTGAGTCACAAATGTAACATTTAAGGTGTTAGGGTCATTATTTTAATTAGTCAAGACTTAAAGGGGTCTAATTAGTATAGTATTAAGTTTGTGGCTAAAAGCATAAATGTCATGAAAGGTCAGGTTATTGTGTAGATACCGTAAGTCAATATCTAATTTGATGAGGGGGCAAATTAGAATATTGAAAACTAAGAAATAACCCTAGGGTTATTTAAATGGGTTATGGTCCCTATTTGTAGAGGACGAACAAAATAAGGTTTATGAGGTTTTCTCTCTTCATCCCCATCAGACGAGATTCAAGGAACCCTAAGAAACTCTACAAATCGGAAGATCACATACCCGGAACCTTTAACGATTTCAATGGAAAATTCAGGTACGCTTCCGCCTTCATTCTCATAATTGTATTCGGATATGTGTTTAAGGGATACAAGTTGATGCTATATCGAGTTATAGGAATTATTTAGAGTTCTGTTCTTGATTTCTATATCGGTAGAAATCATACGATTTTGAACGGATCTAACAAATGGTATCAGAGCCACCCATATCTGATTCAATTTGTTTTTGGATTATTTAGGATCCTTTGATCTTCCAATTGTATAAATCAATATATGTTGTGTTTATGAGTTTTTTTATTAGGGTTCTAAAATTGAGATCCATTTTGATCTTACAAAATTTTTGTGCTCAAAATCTTGAATCTGAAATTAAATGACAGGTTGAATTTGTCGTCAATTTTATTTGCTCTTATACAAAAAAAATTTTGCTCTTAAACTCTTTTGTTATTATTATAATAGTGCCTTTTGTTGGTTTTGACTAGAATACTCTTTGCCACTTATAATCTCCAAATAATAGTCATTCTGTTGGACGACTAGATTCATCCATATCTCTCTGTTTTCTTCTGTTTATATTCTAACCATTATTAAATATTATATTTTTGATCAAATAAATATTTCCTATGTAAATTGAACTTAGATGCATATCAAAGGATAATGGTATATATAGAGTTGTTGTACCTAATAACTAACACTTATGCAGCTAAAGGTAATAAAAATGACAATATGGTTCCATCTTCAGTGCGAAACGAAACTGTTCATAGTTTTGTTGAATTTTTTCTCCAAGTCTCTCTATGCAGTGTATAAGGATAAAAACAAGGATCAATTTTCTTTTTAATAGTTGCATTATAAATTTTTTTGGTTTAAAAGAATTATATGTTTTTTTTTTATATTATTTATTATTTATTATAAACAATATATGTGATTTTATATTTTGAAATTAAACTTAGTATAATGTCGTAACAGTATAATAAAATGCATTGGTGTTTTTTATTTGGATTTTAATTTCAATTTTTCTTTGGTTTAGTTTTGTTCGAATTTGGCTACGGAATATATTTTTATACAGTAATTTAACATTTTTTTATGTAAGTAGTTGAAATGAAAAAGTCGTCAAAGTGACATCTTTTATAACACTTGCTTATGAAAAATGCTAAATGATCGGGTGTAAACAAACTAACTGCAAGTGCACAGCCTACCGTGTAGTTTTAAAAGATATCGACCCCACAGAGACCAATAGTAAAAAAATATTGTTTATAGTTGTTACAGTGTTTATCTAAGGCGAATGAAATAGTTTAAAAGGGAGGAAACGAAATACAAGGATTAAATGAGAACAAATGAATAACAATGCTAAAATGTAATTCACATCAATTGACAATGCTCTGATTGTCTCCACTAAGATAACCTACGTGGCAATGTTTCTTATTTAGAAAAGAACTAATTTAACAGGAACTGTCACTTTCGCGTATTCAGAATCGAACTTACTCTTTAATTTATACCCTCCATTTGTCACTTATGGAAAGCGCTTACCGAGTTAAAGTAGTAAACTGATTTTTAAGAAATTAGACTTTTAACTTAATAGAAAAGTGATTTTGATTGGAAAGATTTAACTTAAAAGGGTCCATGAGCTCTCGCTTAAGTATCGGATCCTAAACCTATAAATGTGTCCGTAAATAGTTTTAAAACCTCCTTCTAGAAAGGTTAAAGTCTCCTAATTAGTTAACAAAGTGTTTTCGCGGTGTTTGTTAACTAATGACAAACCAATTTTAGTCTTCAGTGTCGGACGACTTTCGATCTTACCCGACGTTTTCACTGCATCACTTTCGTGAAGGCAGATTAAAATAAGTTCATAAAAACTGTGTTTAAATCAAAATAGCCCACAAAGGTAATTCTAAGGAGAAGACATGTAGAGCTCCCTCTATTGACGATCCTCACATGTCAGCATTCATTAATTTAGCCAAACATATTTAGGGAAAATAAAACATAAATGGTTTTAAGTGCAAAAGTAAACATAATAACGGGTAAAAACATTTTGAATCAAGTCACGATAGAGGTAAATAAGATGAAGAGAATAATTGCGAGGTAATTAAAGCGGAAAAGTAAAGACAAGACAAAGTAAATGTAATTGCTGAATAAAATAAAAACCTGCTCCAAACGGAGTCTTGAATCTGATACAAATTGCGATAACTTGAAATAAATCTTGACGGAATGTAAATAACGAAAATAAACGGGTGCTCCAAACTTGATACAGACTCAATCGACGGTGCAGTAATCCTTCAGTATGAAGAGATTATTGCCTTACAATTTGACAGTATAATGGCTTAAGTTTGCATAAGCTTGGATGCCCAAAAATGGAGGCCTCAGAGGGTACTTATAAGAGCCTAAAATCCTAGGAATTACACACGAACTGCTTCCAAGTAGTGGAGAAAAAGTAGGACCAGCTGTGGAGACTTGGGGACCAAGCATGGTCCATTCCCAACCGTTTGAGATTTTCAAAGGTGGGGACCGCCACAAGCTCATGGAGACCTCCATGCTCACAAAGTGGGCATGACTTTGTCATCCCATTAGTTGGTACGTGGACCACCCATGGCACCCCTAGGATGAACGCCATGGTGGTCTCCATAAGTGCAAGTCCGCTCCAATTCTTCATTTTTTCGTCCATTTTACCTCATTTCTCCGCACACAGCTCCTGATTAATTCCCTGAAACAAATGAAAAACACTCGCATAATAGTTGAAATTGAGTTAAAACAATAATGAAATATGCGTAAGTCAAGTCAAATAAACGATAGTTTGAGGTGTCATCAAACTCTCCCACACTTGAACCATTACTTGTCCTCAAGCAAAATGTAAGTGAAATAGGCGAGCTCAATAGCTACTGTGGGCTTAAAAACTATACTTTGAATAGATCACATTAATGGGTACTAAGTCACTGAAAACAAAAGCATCGTAATAACACGTTCTGTATTTTATGGTCATAAATCTCTCCCTTATACAGACCAATCTGAATCATATTATTATTCTTTGGCCTACCTTACCCGTCCCTTTCTAATCCTTTTTCATTCAGGCATAATCATATTAAGCCCGTTATCTTGGTGAACAAACCTGTTGGTGATCCTGATCCATATTCGTGTCAAAATTCGACACTGTATGATATATTTCAACATTTGGTTCAGGCATAATTTTTAAAGGTCCCTCTACCATTGGGCTAAGTCACCGAGTGAGGGTTACCTAACTTAGAAGGTATATTTTCTTTTCAAATCATTTACTTTTTATTTTCCCCTTTTTATTCTTTTTCTTTTTACGGGATCATTCACCTATTTGCATCAGTTTATTCACTTAGCGGTAACTTAGGTGGTGTTGACTGCTAGAATAAACTACTTAAGGATTAATTCAGAGGCGGGATCTTAAGGCTAGAGCATGACAGTTATCCAAATCGATCTCTATATTCGAGAGATTTACGGTGTTAAAACGATACTGATGGCTCAGGACTTCTCCCAAAACTTTATAAAATGTCTTAATAGCCTACACACTATTTCGTTTTGCAAAAAAATTTCGGTATGGCTCAAGAAAAGGAAGAAAATTTAATAGACAACAAAAACTACGCCTATAGACTTGGCAATACAAATACTGACTAAATAAAAGCAAATAAAACAAAATAAAGCAATAAATCTAACTAGAAAGCAGTAAAATTTCTCTCTCACACTTAAATAAAACATTGTCCCCAATGTTTTAATCCAAAGTGAAAGAGAAATGGTAGAACCTAGTGTGTGATCAGATCAAGGGCCTTGACGGCCGTGAGTTCTCCTTAATGAATGAATATCCTGGAAGAGGTGGTCCATTTGTTCAGCCAACCTATCAGTTTGATCTCTTTGCTCACGGCGGAGAACCATGATTTCCTTTCTCAGAGTAAAAAGTTCATAGTCAATATAATGTGCATACTGATCATCAGGTTTGGTAGGAGTCTCAGGGGGTGATGGATCTTCATCAAGGTTTTCCAATTGGTACCGCCCGTTGTTTTTGTCATAGACACTAGTGAGATCGTGGTTTGGTAGGGTGAAAAGATGGACTACTTCATAGTTTATAAGGATTTTGAATTGGTCAGGTCCTTCACACCTCACTAAACTACGGCTCAGGCAATGGTCAATATCTAAGAGATTGTATCCACAGGTCGGGATCAGATTAGCCACTTGATTTCGCAGGCCCAACGCAATAGCAATATAGGTGACTAATCCTCCTACATAGATGTTCTCGACTCTTTGTTTGACAATATTTTTAAGATTGGTCAGTAGGAAGGTTTTAGAGTTTATAGGGCGACTCTGAAAAACGCTCAAGATGAAGAACATCTCTTTTTTGCTTACACAAATTTGGTTCTCAGCTTTTCCAACGAATGCTTGGGCGGCTACCATGTGGAAGTACCTAATGGCTGGATTATGGATGAGGGTGTTATTCATAGCATCATGGTCAAGGGGAAATCTTCAGTGATCCCTCCCCAGAAGTAGTCAAATTCACCTTGCATATTATCAGGTACTTCGGAATAAGCACTAGGGCCATGCTGAAAGGCAAGGCATCTGGCTAGCTCTCTACAGGTGATCCTATAATCCTGGCCAAATAATCTAAAGGTATCTAGGCCTCCGTCATGTATTAATCTAATATGGGGCTGAAAACGAAATGAACTTAGGAATTCTAGTGCCAGGCTTCTGTAGGTTGGGTGCTTCACTATGGAAAACCTATCCCAACTCATTTGGCTAAACATAAAACGAACACTATCAATAAGTCCCAGCTGGAACAAGGAAGGAAAATCCGGATACCGGGTAGGTAAGATGGTTCTCTCAGCTAAAGCAACAAAGCATTTTCTTTGGTTATCATTCTTGAAGGTAATCTGACTCTCGTTAGCCGGGTGCATCCTGAAATATAGTTAGTTGATAAAATCTGCCTAAGTAGAAGGTTGTTGCCCTGAAATGAAAACACATACAAGTTAGAGATTATTTTTAAAATGAAAGGTAAAAGAAATAACCGAAGCGGATAAAATGAAAAGAAAAACTGTGGGTTGCCTCCCACGCAGTGCTGCATTTAACGTCGGTAGCTCGATGAACGTTAAAATCAAGGTGCACTAGTGACCGGGGGTGGTTCCGAGAAAGTAAGACGGTCGTGGGTGATGTTGGCCTCATTGCTGTTGTAAAGTTTCAGCATTTTCCCATTCACAATGAAAGGATTCGTAGATGGACTTTTAATTTCAACTGCCCCAGATTGTAAGACTCTTGTGACTTCGAAGGGTCCAGTCCATCTGGAGCGTAGTTTACCAGGAAAAAGTCTCAATCTAGAGTTAAACAAAGCCGCATAATTATTTTCATGATAAAAAAACTAATATTCAAAATAATGTATTAGAGCTAATTATTTGAAAATAAAAAATAAAATAACAAGTATTAAAAATAAAGTTGATCTGAATTATATATATACTTCAAGAGTAGCTATTATATATATTCATGGGATTGGATGTCAAATTTAATTTTAAAATTTATAAAAATGAATTAAATGTAACTTTTACTATTTATAATTCTTTTAAATAAAAAATTGTTTAAAATAAGTAAAAAAATACTTTTTTAAAGATTTAACAAATGAGTCATATATAGTTAATAAATTATAATAATTATTCATTAATTTATGATGATATTACAATAAAAATATTGATTTTAGCTCATTCTTTAATAAAACATATTTGTTTCGGGTTTATTTTTATACGTTTCAGTAGTTATTTAGAACTCATTTCAAAAAAATTTAAGACGCATTATAATGAATTTATTTTATAACAAATTAAAAGATATATATTTTTAAAATTCTCATTTGTATTACGTGTAATGATTGTAATTTCAAAAGTCTATTTAAGTGACTAATTTCTAATATAAAATAATGTGATGGAAAATTTGAAATTGTTTTAATTATTGTAATATAATAATTTTATTATGATGTTGATAATATTGAAAAAATTAATTTCATTTTAATATTAATTTTGATTTAAAAAGATAAAAATATTAAATTTAATTAACTTGCGATCAGTATATATATATATATATATATATATATATATATATATATATATATATATATATATATATATATATATATATATATATATATATATATATATATATATATATATATATATATATATATATATATATATTAGGCTAATATGTTACACTCTTTTTAACCCTTGATTTTATTTTAATCTAAAGGATATTACTAAACTCTCCTCCAACTTTTGGTAATAAATATTCCCTCCATCCTAAAATAAGTGTCATATGTTATATTTTCATAATGTGATAAATGAAAAATATAGAGAATAACAATTTAACCTAACTATCCTTATTGGATATTAGTGTATTCAAAATTAAGGCAATTTAAAAAAAAAATAATAATAAATTAGAAGCATTAATTAGATATTATAATGGGAAGATCAAAATTAAAAATGCATTGAGAACTAAAAGACACTTATTTTGAAAGAAATTTCTTTTACAAACGCGACACTTATTTTGGAATGGAGGGATTATATTCTATGTTTTCAGATCTGAAAACATTCCTTTTATAAAATAAAAAAAATTTCTCTCAATTTTTCTGATAATTCAAATTTTAAGAAAAAAAATTGATTCTAAATATTGCTTAAGAAACATTCTAATTTTTAATAAAAAATAATTCCATCTTATTTTTTAAAAAAAGTCATTTCTGTAAATTAAATACTATTATATTCATTTAAAGTAAATAATGAAAGTGATATATTTCAAAATAGAATACGAAATAATAGTACAAATATTTATTCAAAATATAAAATATGAATAACAATAATGAGTACGTAATAATTTATTTGTGAATCAAAAAATAAAATAAAAATATATAAACTTAAATTTGTTTTAAAATATTTAAAAATAAGATAAAATTTATCAATTTTCAAGTTCACTTTATATTTTGTTATTTATTTTGCAAAATAATTATAATGTGCTCACTATTTATTACTATTTGACTTTTTCCTTCTTTTTATAAAGGATTTAATTGACATACACTGATAGTATAAAGAAGTTTTACACTGTCAGCAAATCATAGCCGTTGAATATTAAAAGAATTTTGACTTTTATTTTAACACTTATAAAGTCATGCAAATGGTGATGAATTGACAGTGTACAACTTTTTATATTGTCAGTGCATAACAATTAATCTCTTTTTTAAAATAGTTTGAACTATGAAATTAATAAGTTTATAAATAGTATAAAAAAGTGTTAAAAAATTATTTTAAAAATAAAAAAAAAAATCAAAATAATGAGTAATGAGTGTATAGTAATTAATTGTGCTGTAAATCGAAAAAAAAAAAAATATCCATAAAAGTAAAGCATGAAATTGCTAAGTTTTCTCTAATTTTTAAATAGTTCAAAACAAATTTCAGTTTATCCATATATTTTTTGGTTTTTTATGATTTACAACTAAATTATTATCTACTCATTATTGTTATTAAAATTTTTTTTACTTTAAATACACATTTTTAGTATTATTTCGTATTCTATTTCAAAATAAATCAATTTTGTTATTTAGTTTAAATTAATAGAATACAATTTAATTTTAAAAAATGGAATTTGTTTAAAAATTAGATGACATTGTTTTTTTTTTAAAACTTATAATGTTTTTTAAGAAATATTTATAACACGTTTTTTTAAATAGGAATAAATACATGAATTGTTAGAAACATTGAGAGGAAATTATTTAATTTAAAAAAAAAAGTATTGTGATTTGATAAAATGGAATATATTTATTACCAAAAGTGAGAGGAGAGTATATTTATAACCATTAGATTTAAATAAAATCAAAGGTTAAAAAATAGTGTAATTGTTTGTGTAATTTAATGGTGTAATTTGATTCTTTTTAGGGGTGTATGCCGATTGAGTTGGATTGAGTTTGACTTAATTCGGTATTCAATTCGTTCAAATTTTAATGGGTTGGGTTCATCGTCCAATCTGCAATTTCATTGTCAAAATCGACTCTAACCGACTCGTTCATTTATGGGTTGCGTTGGGTTTGCGGCTTATGTTTCCAATAAAAAATATTTTTTTATGACTCTTTTTGTCGGTTAAAAAAAACACAACTCAATACAATCATATTCATTTATGACACTCAAATTTCATGAAACACATTATAAAATATCTAATAAAATTTATCAACACGACATAATACTTGATAATAGTATAAAATTCAACAAAACACTTTATTCCATAAAATACATAAGGTGAAAATGATACAAAATAAAATAAAAAATAATATTTAATCTTAGAATTACGTAAATTCATTGGTCTAGTAGTGATATTGGTGGAGAATAATTTTTTTTGGAAAAATCATGGTTATTAGTGAGATATTAATTTTATTTTTTATTTAAAATAATAAGAAATTACTAAAGTCACGTCAATGGATTGGGTCAACACGTCTGCGGGTTGCAAAACTCAAATTCGATACCCGAACAAAAACTATATTGGTCGTTATAGGTTGGGTTGTGTATCTCATAAATGAGTTTTTTTTAACTTATTCAAATCACAATTTTTAAATTGAATCTAATTTAATGGTTAACATTTTTTTAGGGTTAATACATTTTTGCCCCTTGCCATTTGGGGCGAATTCGAAAAAGGACCCTGTAAAAAAACACAGATTTCGTCCTTGCCTTTTAAGATTCTCCTCTTTTAAACCTTAAGTGGATCTGGTCAACTAAGATGCTGATATGGTAATGACAGCGTGACATTTTTTCCCTGTTCACTTAAGTTACGGCCTACGTGTATTTTAAAATGTTAATAATAATGTTAATTCATGGCATTGTTTAATTGATTAATTCCATTTACTAATTAATAAAATTAACAATGTAATATTAAATGGAACAAATCATCTTCTTCATTTCCTCTTTCTTGTTTATAGCTAGGGTTTAAAATTTTCCTCTTCCGTGAACTTCAGTTCGTACCTCCATTGATCTGAGACTATGATTGAAAGAGCGAGTTCATGCTACATGTCCAGTGGGAGAAAAGCGCCAGTTTGTGGACACGAGCTTCCAATGAGAATCCATGTTTCAAAATCAAGCTCAAACCCAGGAAGATGATATTGGAAGTGCAAATTATGGGGGGTTTGTTAAATTTTCTTCATATCCTTTGTTCATATTTATTTGCTTGTTCATTTGTTTGTTGAGTTCTATCTTATCGCGGTGAGAATCGGAGACTAAGCTATTAGTTAACTAAGCTCACAAAACAAAATGTCACCACTAAACTTTAATTTATCCAAGGGAAGAGGAAAAGATCAAATAACCCAAAGTATGTATGCAAAGCTAAAGATAAGACTAAAGGCTAAGCAAATAAGAGATCAAAGGTACGGGGGTTGGTTATACTAAGGGAATGTATTAACACCTAAGTATCTATAGTATCCTATAGGAACCTCTTGTTGTATTTGTGTTAGGTTAAAAGTGTTTGCTAAAAATGATTGGGGAGATGAGAAGAGAAATGTTTTTTTATTGTTTTTGTGTTTGGCAAGACATGAAGTCTTGTGCCTACGTACTAATGAAGGATCAAAACCTCGTAGTTCGGGTGCAAATTGAAAAGGGTTTGTTATGGTGGATTTTAATGAAGAATAGACAAGTTGTCATTTTAAGGAAAATACTCAACTTATCCACCATAAACATTTGGAAGAGGTATCTTTGCTTCACATTGAGAGAAGGGCTCCAACTTGGATGTATAATCAACAAGTATGCCACATACCACTCTCAAGTGGAAAAGAATCAACATCTTTCTCAACAATGTCATGGGTTAGGAGATTTATATCTCAACTAGAGATGAATTATGTCTAATATTTCTTTGAGAAAATGTTTTAAATTGAAAATCCAAGTGGAAAAGTTTTGAATAAGGTTTGTGTCTTTTAGTCTTATGAAAAGGTTTGAATATGCTTAAGATGTCTTGAAGCATTTATTAAGAAAAGGTTTGAAAAGTCAATGACCTAAGGTCAAAGTTTCTATTGAAAAAGCTTAAGTTTGAGAAAAATGGAACCTAATGGTGAACCATCTAAGGGTGAATAGTCTAAGGGAAACTTCCTTGAGTAAACAATTTAAGGTGGTCAATCCAGCTAAAGGGAAAATAAAGAATCATACAAATGGAGAAATATGCAAAAAGAGGACAATGATTCATATGCACATGACAAGAAGTCAACAAAAAGTCTCTTCCATTTGATTTGGAAAATATATCACAAATACAAAGCATAAGGTATATGTGCAAGGCAACATCAATAGAATTCAACATGCAATGTTATCAAATTCAATCAAGTGCATCAAGAATCAAGTGAGCATTGTAAGTATGATCAAAGCATAGTATTAAACTTAAGCAAAACAATCATGGATCTGTTAGAATTTTGAGTCACAAATGTAACATTTAAGGTGTTAGGGTCATTATTTTAATTAGTCAAGACTTAAAGGGGTCTAATTAGTATAGTATTAAGTTTGTGGCTAAAAGCATAAATGTCATGAAAGGTCAGGTTATTGTGTAGATACCGTAAGTCAATATCTAATTTGATGAGGGGGCAAATTAGAATATTGAAAACTAAGAAATAACCCTAGGGTTATTTAAATGGGTTATGGTCCCTATTTGTAGAGGACGAACAAAATAAGGTTTATGAGGTTTTCTCTCTTCATCCCCATCAGACGAGATTCAAGGAACCCTAAGAAACTCTACAAATCGGAAGATCACATACCCGGAACCTTTAACGATTTCAATGGAAAATTCAGGTACGCTTCCGCCTTCATTCTCATAATTGTATTCGGATATGTGTTTAAGGGATACAAGTTGATGCTATATCGAGTTATAGGAATTATTTAGAGTTCTGTTCTTGATTTCTATATCGGTAGAAATCATACGATTTTGAACGGATCTAACAAATGGTATCAGAGCCACCCATATCTGATTCAATTTGTTTTTGGATTATTTAGGATCCTTTGATATTCCAATTGTATAAATCAATATATGTTGTGTTTATGAGTTTTTTTATTAGGGTTCTAAAATTGAGATCCATTTTGATCTTACAAAATTTTTGTGCTCAAAATCTTGAATCTGAAATTAAATGACAGGTTGAATTTGTCGTCAATTTTATTTGCTCTTATACAAAAAAAATTTTGCTCTTAAACTCTTTTGTTATTATTATAATAGTGCCTTTTGTTGGTTTTGACTAGAATACTCTTTGCCACTTATAATCTCCAAATAATAGTCATTCTGTTGGACGACTAGATTCATCCATATCTCTCTGTTTTCTTCTGTTTATATTCTAACCATTATTAAATATTATATTTTTGATCAAATAAATATTTCCTATGTAAATTGAACTTAGATGCATATCAAAGGATAATGGTATATATAGAGTTGTTGTACCTAATAACTAACACTTATGCAGCTAAAGGTAATAAAAATGACAATATGGTTCCATCTTCAGTGCGAAACGAAACTGTTCATAGTTTTGTTGAATTTTTTCTCCAAGTCTCTCTATGCAGTGTATAAGGATAAAAACAAGGATCAATTTTCTTTTTAATAGTTGCATTATAAATTTTTTTGGTTTAAAAGAATTATATGTTTTTTTTTTATATTATTTATTATTTATTATAAACAATATATGTGATTGTATATTTTGAAATTAAACTTAGTATAATGTCGTAACAGTATAATAAAATGCATTGGTGTTTTTTATTTGGATTTTAATTTCAATTTTTCTTTGGTTTAGTTTTGTTCGAATTTGGCTACGGAATATATTTTTATACAGTAATTTAACATTTTTTTATGTAAGTAGTTGAAATGAAAAAGTCGTCAAAGTGACATCTTTTATAACACTTGCTTATGAAAAATGCTAAATGATCGGGTGTAAACAAACTAACTGCAAGTGCACAGCCTACCGTGTAGTTTTAAAAGATATCGACCCCACAGAGACCAATAGTAAAAAATTATTGTTTATAGTTGTTACAGTGTTTATCTAAGGCGAATGAAATAGTTTAAAAGGGAGGAAACGAAATACAAGGATTAAATGAGAACAAATGAATAACAATGCTAAAATGTAATTCACATCAATTGACAATGCTCTGATTGTCTCCACTAAGATAACCTACGTGGCAATGTTTCTTATTTAGAAAAGAACTAATTTAACAGGAACTGTCACTTTCGCGTATTCAGAATCGAACTTACTCTTTAATTTATACCCTCCATTTGTCACTTATGGAAAGCGCTTACCGAGTTAAAGTAGTAAACTGATTTTTAAGAAATTAGACTTTTAACTTAATAGAAAAGTGATTTTGATTGGAAAGATTTAACTTAAAAGGGTCCCTGAGCTCTCGCTTAAGTATCGGATCCTAAACCTATAAATGCGTCCGTAAATAGTTTTAAAACCTCCTTCTAGAAAGGTTAAAGTCTCCTAATTAGTTAACAAAGTGTTTTCGCGGTGTTTGTTAACTAATGACAAACCAATTTTAGTCTTCAGTGTCGGACGACTTTCGATCTTACCCGACGTTTTCACTGCATCACTTTCGTGAAGGCAGATTAAAATAAGTTCATAAAAACTGTGTTTAAATCAAAATAGCCCACAAAGGTAATTCTAAGGAGAAGACATGTAGAGCTCCGTCTATTGACGATCCTCACATGTCAGCATTCAATAATTTAGCCAAACATATTTAGGGAAAATAAAACATAAATGGTTTTAAGTGCAAAAGTAAACATAATAACGGGTAAAAACATTTTGAATCAAGTCACGATAGAGGTAAATAAGATGAAGAGAATAATTGCGAGGTAATTAAAGCGGAAAAGTAAAGACAAGACAAAGTAAATGTAATTGCTGAATAAAATAAAAACCTGCTCCAAACGGAGTCTTGAATCTGATACAAATTGCGATAACTTGAAATAAATCTTGACGGAATGTAAATAACGAAAATAAACGGGTGCTCCAAACTTGATACAGACTCAATCGACGGTGCAGTAATCCTTCAGTGTGAAGAGATTATTGCCTTACAATTTGACAGTATAATGGCTTAAGTTTGCATAAGCTTGGATGCCCAAAAATGGAGGCCTCAGAGGGTACTTATAAGAGCCTAAAATCCTAGGAATTACACACGAACTGCTTCCAAGTAGTGGAGAAAAAGTAGGACCAGTTGTGGAGACTTGGGGACCAAGCATGGTCCATTCCCAACCGTTTGAGATTTTCAAAGGTGGGGACCGCCACAAGCTCATGGAGACCTCCATGCTCACAAAGTGGGCATGACTTTGTCATCCCATTAGTTGGTACGTGGACCACCCATGGCACCCCTAGGATGAACGCCATGGTGGTCGCCATAAGTGCAAGTCCGCTCTAATTCTTCATTTTTTCGTCCATTTTACCTCATTTCTCCGCACACAGCTCCTGATTAATTCCCTGAAACAAATGAAAAACACTCGCATAATAGTTGAAATGGAGTTAAAACAATAATGAAATATGCGTAAGTCAAGTCAAATAAACGATAGTTTGAGGTGTCATCAAACTCTCCCACACTTGAACCATTACTTGTCCTCAAGCAAAATGTAAGTGAAATAGGCGAGCTCAATAGCTACTGTGGGCTTAAAAACTATACTTTGAATAGATCACATTAATGGGTACTAAGTCACTGAAAACAAAAGCATCGTAATAACACGTTCTGTATTTTATGGTCATAAATCTCTCCCTTATACAGACCAATCTGAATCATATTATTATTCTTTGGCCTACCTTACCCATCCCTTTCTAATCCTTTTTCATTCAGGCATAATCACATTAAGCCCGTTATCTTGGTGAACAAACCTGTTGGTGATCCTGATCCATATTCGTGTCAAAATTCGACACTGTATGATATATTTCAACATTTGGTTCAAGCATAATTTTTAAAGGTCCCTCTACCATTGGGCTAAGTCACCGAGTGAGGGTTACCTAACTTAGAAGGTATATTTTCTTTTCAAATCATTTACTTTTTATTTTCCCCTTTTTATTCTTTTTCTTTTTACGGGATCATTCACCTATTTGCATCAGTTTATTCACTTAGCGGTAACTTAGGTGGTGTTGACTGTTAGAATAAACTACTTAAGATTTAATTCAGAGGCGGGATCTTAAGGCTAGAGCATGACAGTTATCCAAATCGATCTCTATATTCGAGAGATTTACGTTGTTAAAACGATACTGATGGCTCAGGACTTCTCCCAAAACTTTATAAAATGTCTTAATAGCCTACACACTATTTCGTTTTGCAAAAAAATTTCGGTATGGCTCAAGAAAAGGAAGAAAATTTAATAGACAACAAAAACTACGCCTATAGACTTGGCAATACAAATACTGACTAAATAAAAGCAAATAAAACAAAATAAAGCAATAAATCTAACTAGAAAGCAGTAAAATTTCTCTCTCACACTTAAATAAAACATTGTCCCCAATGTTTTAATCCAAAGTGAAAGAGAAATGGTAGAACCTAGTGTGTGATCAGATCAAGGGCCTTGACGGCCGTGAGTTCTCCTTAATGAATGAATATCCTGGAAGAGGTGGTCCATTTGTTCAGCCAACCTATCAGTTTGATCTCTTTGCTCACGGCGGAGAACCATGATTTCCTTTCTCAGAGTAAAAAGTTCATAGTCAATATAATGTGCATACTGATCATCAGGTTTGGTAGGAGTCTCAGGGGGTGATGGATCTTCATCAAGGTTTTCCAATTGGTACTGCCCGTTGTTTTTGTCATAGACACTAGTGAGATCGTGGTTTGGTAGGGTGAAAAGATGGACTACTTCATAGTTTATAAGGATTTTGAATTGGTCAGGTCCTTCACACCTCACTAAACTACGGCTCAGGCAATGGTCAATATCTAAGAGATTGTATCCACAGGTCGGGATCAGATTAGCCACTTGATTTCGCAGGCCCAACGCAATAGCAATATAGGTGACTAATCCTCCTACATAGATGTTCTCGACTCTTTGTTTGACAATATTTTTAAGATTGGTCAGTAGGAAGGTTTTAGAGTTTATAGGGCGACTCTGAAAAACGCTCAAGATGAAGAACATCTCTTTTTTGCTTACACAAATTTGGTTCTCAGCTTTTCCAACGAATGCTTGGGCGGCTACCATGTGGAAGTACCTAATGGCTGGATTATGGATGAGGGTGTTATTCATAGCATCATGGTCAAGGGGAAATCTTCAGTGATCCCTCCCCAGAAGTAGTCAAATTCACCTTGCATATTATCAGGTACTTCGGAATAAGCACTAGGGCCATGCTGAAAGGCAAGGCATCTGGCTAGCTCTCTACAGGTGATCCTATAATCCTGGCCAAATAATCTAAAGGTATCTAGGCCTCCGTCATGTATTAATCCAATATGGGGCTGAAAACGAAATGAACTTAGGAATTCTAGTTCCAGGCTTCTGTAGGTTGGGTGCTTCACTATGGAAAACCTATCCCAACTCATTTGGCTAAACATAAAACGAACACTATCAATAAGTCCCAGCTGGAACAAGGAAGGAAAATCCGGATACCGGGTAGGTAAGATGGTTCTCTCAGCTAAAGCAACAAAGCATTTTCTTTGGTTATCATTCTTGAAGGTAATCTGACTCTCGTTAGCCGGGTGCATCCTGAAATATAGTTAGTTGATAAAATCTGCCTAAGTAGAAGGTTGTTGCCCTGAAATGAAAACACATACAAGTTAGAGATTATTTTTAAAATGAAAGGTAAAAGAAATAACCGAAGCGGATAAAATGAAAAGAAAAACTGTGGGTTGCCTCCCACGCAGTGCTGCATTTAACGTCGGTAGCTCGATGAACGTTAAAATCAAGGTGCACTAGTGACCGGGGGTGGTTCCGAGAAAGTAAGACGGCCGTGGGTGATGTTGGCCTCATTGCTGTTGTAAAGTTTCAGCATTTTCCCATTCACAATGAAAGGATTCGTAGATGGACTTTTAATTTCAACTGCCCCAGATTGTAAGACTCTTGTGACTTCGAAGGGTCCAGTCCATCTGGAGCGTATTTTACCAGGAAAAAGTCTCAATCTAGAGTTAAACAAAGCCGCATAATTATTTTCATGATAAAAAAACTAATATTCAAAATAATGTATTAGAGCTAATTATTTGAAAATAAAAAATAAAATAACAAGTATTAAAAATAAAGTTGATCTGAATTATATATATACTTCAAGAGTAGCTATTATATATATTCATGGGATTGGATGTCAAATTTAATTTTAAAATTTATAAAATTGAATTAAATGTAACTTTTACTATTTATAATTCTTTTAAATAAAAAATTGTTTAAAATAAGTAAAAAAATACTTTTTTAAAGATTTAACAAATGAGTCATATATAGTTAATAAATTATAATAATTATTCATTAATTTATGATGATATTACAATAAAAATATTGATTTTAGCTCATTCTTTAATAAAACATATTTGTTTCGGGTTTATTTTTATACGTTTCAGTAGTTATTTAGAACTCATTTCAAAAAAAGTTAAGACGCATTATAATGAATTTATTTTATAACAAATTAAAAGATATATATTTTTAAAATTCTCATTTGTATTACGTGTAATGATTGTAATTTCAAAAGTCTATTTAAGTGACTAATTTCTAATATAAAATAATGTGCTGGAAAATTTGAAATTGTTTTAATTATTGTAATATAATAATTTTATTATGATGTTGATAATATTGAAAAAATTAATTTCATTTTAATATTAATTTTGATTTAAAAAGATAAAAATATTAAATTTAATTAACTTGCGATCAGTATATATATATATATATATATATATATATATATATATATATATATATATATATATATATATATATATATTAGGCTAATATGTTACACTCTTTTTAACCCTTGATTTTATTTTAATCTAAAGGATATTACTAAACTCTCCTCCAACTTTTGGTAATAAATATTCCCTCCATCCTAAAATAAGTGTCATATGTTATATTTTCATAATGTGATAAATGAAAAATATAGAGAATAACAATTTAACCTAACTATCCTTATTGGATATTAGTGTATTCAAAATTAAGGCAATTTAAAAAAAAAAATAATAAATTAGAAGCATTAATTAGATATTATAATGGGAAGATCAAAATTAAAAATGCATTGAGAACTAAAAGACACTTATTTTGAAAGAAATTTCTTTTACAAACGCGACACTTATTTTGGAATGGAGGGATTATATTCTATGTTTTCAGATCTGAAAACATTCCTTTTATAAAATAAAAAAAATTTCTCTCAATTTTTCTGATAATTCAAATTTTAAGAAAAAAAATTGATTCTAAATATTGCTTAAGAAACATTCTAATTTTTAATAAAAAATAATTCCATCTTATTTTTAAAAAAAAGTCATTTCTGTAAATTAAATACTATTATATTCATTTAAAGTAAATAATGAAAGTGATATATTTCAAAATAGAATACGAAATAATAGTACAAATATTTATTCAAAATATAAAATATGAATAACAATAATGAGTACGTAATAATTTATTTGTGAATCAAAAAATAAAATAAAAATATATAAACTTAAATTTGTTTTAAAATATTTAAAAATAAGATAAAATTTATCAATTTTCAAGTTCACTTTATATTTTGTTATTTATTTTGCAAAATAATTATAATGTGCTCACTATTTATTACTATTTGACTTTTTCCTTCTTTTTATAAAGGATTTAATTGACATACACTGATAGTATAAAGAAGTTTTACACTGTCAGCAAATCATAGCCGTTGAATATTAAAAGAATTTTGACTTTTATTTTAAAACTTATAAAATCATGCAAATAGTGATGAATTGACAGTGTACAACTTTTTATATTGTCAGTGCATAACAATTAATCTCTTTTTTAAAATAGTTAGAACTATGAAATTAATAAGTTTATAAATAGTATAAAAAAGTGTTAAAAAATTATTTTAAAAATAAAAAAAAAATCAAAATAATGAGTAATGAGTGTATAGTAATTAATTGTGCTGTAAATCGAAAAAAAAAAAATATACATAAAAGTAAAGCATGAAATTGCTAAGTTTTCTCTAATTTTTAAATAGTTCAAAACAAATTTCAGTTTATCCATATATTTTTTGGTTTTTTATGATTTACAACTAAATTATTATCTACTCATTATTGTTATTAAATTTTTTTTTACTTTAAATACACATTTTTAGTATTATTTCGTATTCTATTTCAAAATAAATCAATTTTGTTATTTAGTTTAAATGAATAGAATACAATTTAATTTTAAAAAATGGAATTTGTTTAAAAATTAGATGACATTGTTTTTTTTTTTAAACTTATAATGTTTTTTAAGAAATATTTATAACACGTTTTTTTAAATAGGAATAAATATATGAATTGTTAGAAACATTGAGAGGAAATTATTTAATTTAAAAAAAAAGTATTGTGATTTGATAAAATGGAATATATTTATTACCAAAAGTGAGAGGAGAGTATATTTATAACCATTAGATTTAAATAAAATCAAAGGTTAAAAAATAGTGTAATTGTTTGTGTAATTTAATGGTGTAATTTGATTCTTTTTAGGGGTGTATGCCGATTGAGTTGGATTGAGTTTGACTTAATTCGGTATTCAATTCGTTCAAATTTTAATGGGTTGGGTTCATCGTCCAATCTGCAATTTCATTGTCAAAATCGACTCTAACCGACTCGTTCATTTATGGGTTGCGTTGGGTTTGCGGCTTATGTTTCCAATAAAAAATATTTTTTTATGACTCTTTTTGTCGGTTTAAAAAAAACACAACTCAATACAATCATATTCATTTATGACACTCAAATTTCATGAAACACATTATAAAATATCTAATAAAATTTATCAACACGACATAATACTTGATAATAGTATAAAATTCAACAAAACACTTTATTCCATAAAATACATAAGGTGGAAATGATACAAAATAAAATAAAAAATAATATTTAATCTTAGAATTACGTAAATTCATTGGTCTAGTAGTGATATTGGTGGAGAATAATTTTTTTTGGAAAAATCGTGGTTATTAGTGAGATATTAATTTTATTTTTTATTTAAAATAATAAGAAATTACTAAAGTCACGTCAATGGATTGGGTCAACACGTCTGCGGGTTGCAAAACTCAAATTCGATACCCGAACAAAAACTATATTGGTCGTTATAGGTTGGGTTGTGTATCTCATAAATGAGTTTTTTTTAACTTATTCAAATCACAATTTTTAAATTGAATCTAATTTAATGGTTAACATTTTTTTATGGTTAATACATTTTTGCCCCTTGCCATTTGGGGCGAATTCGAAAAAGGACCTTGTAAAAAAACACAGATTTCGTCCTTGCCTTTTAAGATTCTCCTCTTTTAAACCTTAAGTGGATCTGGTCAACTAAGATGCTGATATGGTAATGACAGCGTGACATTTTTTCCCTGTTCACTTAAGTCACGGCCTACGTGTATTTTAAAATGTTAATAATAATGTTAATTCATGGCATTGTTTAATTGATTAATTCCATTTACTAATTAATAAAATTAACAATGTAAAATTAAATGGAACAAATCATCTTCTTCATTTCCTCTTTCTTGTTTATAGCTAGGGTTTAAAATTTTCCTCTTCCGTGAACTTCAGTTCGTACCTCAATTGATCTGAGACTATGATTGAAAGAGCGAGTTCATGCTACATGTCTAGTGGGAGAAAAGCGCCAGTTTGTGGACACGAGCTTCCAATGAGAATCCATGTTTCAAAATCAAGCTCAAACCCAGGAAGATGATATTGGAAGTGTAAATTATGGGGGGTTTGTTAAATTTTCTTCATATCCTTTGTTCATATTTATTTGCTTGTTCATTTGTTTGTTGAGTTCTATCTTATCGCGGTGAGAATCAGAGACTAAGCTATTAGTTAACTAAGCTCACAAAACAAAATGTCACCACCAAACTTTAATTTATCCAAGGGAAGAGGAAAAGATCAAATAACCCAAAGTATGTATGCAAAGCTAAAGATAAGACTAAAAGCTAAGCAAATAAGAGATCAAAGGTACGGGGGTTGGTTATACTAAGGGAATGTATTAACACCTAAGTATCTATAGTATCCTATAGGAACCTCTTGTTGTATTTGTGTTAGGTTAAAAGTGTTTGCTAAAAATGATTGGGGAGATGAGAAGAGAAATGTTTTTTTATTGTTTTTGTGTTTGGCAAGACATGAAGTCTTGTGCCTACGTACTAATGAAGGATCAAAACCTCGTAGTTCGGGTGCAAATTGAAAAGGGTTTGTTATGGTGGATTTTAATGAAGAATAGACAAGTTGTCATTTTAAGGAAAATACTCAACTTATCCACCATAAACATTTGGAAGAGGTATCTTTGCTTCACATTGAGAGAAGGGCTCCAACTTGGATGTATAATCAACAAGTATGCCACATACCACTCTCAAGTGGAAAAGAATCAACATCTTTCTCAACAATGTCATGGGTTAGGAGATTTATATCTCAACTAGAGATGAATTATGTCTAATATTTCTTTGAGAAAATGTTTTAAATTGAAAATCCAAGTGGAAAAGTTTTGAATTAGGTTTGTGTCTTTTAGTCTTATGAAAAGGTTTGAATATGCTTAAGATGTCTTGAAGCATTTATTAAGAAAAGGTTTGAAAAGTCAATGACCTAAGGTCAAAGTTTCTATTGAAAAAGCTTAAGTTTGAGAAAAATGGAACCTAATGGTGAACCATCTAAGGGTGAATAGTCTAAGGGAAACTTCCTTGAGTAAACAATTTAAGGTGGTCAATCCAGCTAAAGGGAAAATAAAGAATCATACAAATGGGGAAATATGCAAAAAGAGGACAATGATTCATATGCACATGACAAGAAGTCAACAAAAAGTCTCTTCCATTTGATTTGGAAAATATATCACAAATACAAAGCATAAGGTATATGTGCAAGGCAACATCAATAGAATTCAACATGCAATGTTATCAAATTCAATCAAGTGCATCAAGAATCAAGTGAGCATTGTAAGTATGATCAAAGCATAGTATTAAACTTAAGCAATTTAATCATGGATCTGTTAGAATTTTGAGTCACAAATGTAACATTTAAGGTGTTAGGGTCATTATTTTAATTAGTCAAGACTTAAAGGGGTCTAATTAGTATAGTATTAAGTTTGTGGCTAAAAGCATAAATGTCATGAAAGGTCAGGTTATTGTGTAGATACCGTAAGTCAATATCTAATTTGATGAGGGGGCAAATTAGAATATTGAAAACTAAGAAATAACCCTAGGGTTATTTAAATGGGTTATGGTCCCTATTTGTAGAGGACGAACAAAATAAGGTTTATGAGGTTTTCTCTCTTCATCCCCATCAGACGAGATTCAAAGAACCCTAAGAAACTCTACAAATCGGAAGATCACATACCCGGAACCTTTAACGATTTTAATGGAAAATTCAGGTACGCTTCCGCCTTCATTCTCATAATTGTATTCGGATATGTGTTTAAGGGATACAAGTTGATGCTATATCGAGTTATTGGAATTATTTAGAGTTCTGTTCTTGATTTCTATATCGGTAGAAATCATACGATTTTGAACGGATCTAACAAATGGTATCAGAGCCACCCATATCTGATTCAATTTGTTTTTGGATTATTTAGGATCCTTTGATCTTCCAATTGTATAAATCAATATATGTTGTGTTTATGAGTTTTTTTATTAGGGTTCTAAAATTGAGATCCATTTTGATCTTACAAAATTTTTGTGCTCAAAATCTTGAATCTGAAATTAAATGACAGGTTGAATTTGTCGTCAATTTTATTTTCTCTTATACAAAAAAAATTTTGCTCTTAAACTCTTTTGTTATTATTATAATAGTGTCTTTTGTTGGTTTTGACTAGAATACTCTTTGCCACTTATAATCTCCAAATAATAGTCATTCTGTTGGACGACTAGATTCATCCATATCTCTCTGTTTTCTTCTGTTTATATTCTAACCATTATTAAATATTATATTTTTGATCAAATAAATATTTCCTATGTAAATTGAACTTAGATGCATATCAAAGGATAATGGTATATATAGAGTTGTTGTACCTAATAACTAACACTTATGCAGCTAAAGGTAATAAAAATGACAATATGGTTCCATCTTCAGTGCGAAACGAAACTGTTCATAGTTTTGTTGAATTTTTTCTCCAAGTCTCTCTATGCAGTGTATAAGGATAAAAACAAGGATCAATTTTCTTTTTAATAGTTGCATTATAAATTTTTTTGGTTTAAAAGAATTATATGTTTTTTTTTATATTATTTATTATTTATTATAAACAATATATGTGATTTTATATTTTGAAATTAAACTTAGTATAATGTCGTAACAGTATAATAAAATGCATTGGTGTTTTTTATTTGGATTTTAATTTCAATTTTTCTTTGGTTTAGTTTTGTTCGAATTTGGCTACGGAATATATTTTTATACAGTAATTTAACATTTTTTTATGTAAGTAGTTGAAATGAAAAAGTCGTCAAAGTGACATCTTTTATAACACTTGCTTATGAAAAATGCTAAATGATCGGGTGTAAACAAACTAACTGCAAGTGCACAGCCTACCGTGTAGTTTTAAAAGATATCGACCCCACAGAGGCCAATAGTAAAAAATTATTGTTTATAGTTGTTACAGTGTTTATCTAAGGCGAATGAAATAGTTTAAAAGGGAGGAAACGAAATACAAGGATTAAATGAGAACAAATGAATAACAATGCTAAAATGTAATTCACATCAATTGACAATGCTCTGATTGTCTCCACTAAGATAACCTACGTGGCAATGTTTCTTATTTAGAAAAGAACTAATTTAACAGGAACTGTCACTTTCGCGTATTCAGAATCGAACTTACTCTTTAATTTATACCCTCCATTTGTCACTTATGGAAAGCGCTTACCGAGTTAAAGTAGTAAACTGATTTTTAAGAAATTAGACTTTTAACTTAATAGAAAAGTGATTTTGATTGGAAAGATTTAACTTAAAAGGGTCCCTGAGCTCTCGCTTAAGTATCGGATCCTAAACCTATAAATGCGTCCGTAAATAGTTTTAAAACCTCCTTCTAGAAAGGTTAAAGTCTCCTAATTAGTTAACAAAGTGTTTTCGCGGTGTTTGTTAACTAATGACAAACCAATTTTAGTCTTCAGTGTCGGACGACTTTCGATCTTACCCGACGTTTTCACTGCATCACTTTCGTGAAGGCAGATTAAAATAAGTTCATAAAAACTGTGTTTAAATCAAAATAGCCCACAAAGGTAATTCTAAGGAGAAGACATGTAGAGCTCCGTCTATTGACGATCCTCACATGTCAGCATTCAATAATTTAGCCAAACATATTTAGGGAAAATAAAACATAAATGGTTTTAAGTGCAAAAGTAAACATAATAACGGGTAAAAACATTTTGAATCAAGTCACGATAGAGGTAAATAAGATGAAGAGAATAATTGCGAGGTAATTAAAGCGGAAAAGTAAAGACAAGACAAAGTAAATGTAATTGCTGAATAAAATAAAAACCTGCTCCAAACGGAGTCTTGAATCTGATACAAATTGCGATAACTTGAAATAAATCTTGACGGAATGTAAATAACGAAAATAAACGGGTGCTCCAAACTTGATACAGACTCAATCGACGGTGCAGTAATCCTTCAGTGTGAAGAGATTATTGCCTTACAATTTGACAGTATAATGGCTTAAGTTTGCATAAGCTTGGATGCCCAAAAATGGAGGCCTCAGAGGGTACTTATAAGAGCCTAAAATCCTAGGAATTACACACGAACTGCTTCCAAGTAGTGGAGAAAAAGTAGGACCAGTTGTGGAGACTTGGGGACCAAGCATGGTCCATTCCCAACCGTTTGAGATTTTCAAAGGTGGGGACCGCCACAAGCTCATGGAGACCTCCATGCTCACAAAGTGGGCATGACTTTGTCATCCCATTAGTTGGTACGTGGACCACCCATGGCACCCCTAGGATGAACGCCATGGTGGTCGCCATAAGTGCAAGTCCGCTCTAATTCTTCATTTTTTCGTCCATTTTACCTCATTTCTCCGCACACAGCTCCTGATTAATTCCCTGAAACAAATGAAAAACACTCGCATAATAGTTGAAATGGAGTTAAAACAATAATGAAATATGCGTAAGTCAAGTCAAATAAACGATAGTTTGAGGTGTCATCAAACTCTCCCACACTTGAACCATTACTTGTCCTCAAGCAAAATGTAAGTGAAATAGGCGAGCTCAATAGCTACTGTGGGCTTAAAAACTATACTTTGAATAGATCACATTAATGGGTACTAAGTCACTGAAAACAAAAGCATCGTAATAACACGTTCTGTATTTTATGGTCATAAATCTCTCCCTTATACAGACCAATCTGAATCATATTATTATTCTTTGGCCTACCTTACCCATCCCTTTCTAATCCTTTTTCATTCAGGCATAATCACATTAAGCCCGTTATCTTGGTGAACAAACCTGTTGGTGATCCTGATCCATATTCGTGTCAAAATTCGACACTGTATGATATATTTCAACATTTGGTTCAAGCATAATTTTTAAAGGTCCCTCTACCATTGGGCTAAGTCACCGAGTGAGGGTTACCTAACTTAGAAGGTATATTTTCTTTTCAAATCATTTACTTTTTATTTTCCCCTTTTTATTCTTTTTCTTTTTACGGGATCATTCACCTATTTGCATCAGTTTATTCACTTAGCGGTAACTTAGGTGGTGTTGACTGTTAGAATAAACTACTTAAGGATTAATTCAGAGGCGGGATCTTAAGGCTAGAGCATGACAGTTATCCAAATCGATCTCTATATTCGAGAGATTTACGTTGTTAAAACGATACTGATGGCTCAGGACTTCTCCCAAAACTTTATAAAATGTCTTAATAGCCTACACACTATTTCGTTTTGCAAAAAAATTTCGGTATGGCTCAAGAAAAGGAAGAAAATTTAATAGACAACAAAAACTACGCCTATAGACTTGGCAATACAAATACTGACTAAATAAAAGCAAATAAAACAAAATAAAGCAATAAATCTAACTAGAAAGCAGTAAAATTTCTCTCTCACACTTAAATAAAACATTGTCCCCAATGTTTTAATCCAAAGTGAAAGAGAAATGGTAGAACCTAGTGTGTGATCAGATCAAGGGCCTTGACGGCCGTGAGTTCTCCTTAATGAATGAATATCCTGGAAGAGGTGGTCCATTTGTTCAGCCAACCTATCAGTTTGATCTCTTTGCTCACGGCGGAGAACCATGATTTCCTTTCTCAGAGTAAAAAGTTCATAGTCAATATAATGTGCATACTGATCATCAGGTTTGGTAGGAGTCTCAGGGGGTGATGGATCTTCATCAAGGTTTTCCAATTGGTACTGCCCGTTGTTTTTGTCATAGACACTAGTGAGATCGTGGTTTGGTAGGGTGAAAAGATGGACTACTTCATAGTTTATAAGGATTTTGAATTGGTCAGGTCCTTCACACCTCACTAAACTACGGCTCAGGCAATGGTCAATATCTAAGAGATTGTATCCACAGGTCGGGATCAGATTAGCCACTTGATTTCGCAGGCCCAACGCAATAGCAATATAGGTGACTAATCCTCCTACATAGATGTTCTCGACTCTTTGTTTGACAATATTTTTAAGATTGGTCAGTAGGAAGGTTTTAGAGTTTATAGGGCGACTCTGAAAAACGCTCAAGATGAAGAACATCTCTTTTTTGCTTACACAAATTTGGTTCTCAGCTTTTCCAACGAATGCTTGGGCGGCTACCATGTGGAAGTACCTAATGGCTGGATTATGGATGAGGGTGTTATTCATAGCATCATGGTCAAGGGGAAATCTTCAGTGATCCCTCCCCAGAAGTAGTCAAATTCACCTTGCATATTATCAGGTACTTCGGAATAAGCACTAGGGCCATGCTGAAAGGCAAGGCATCTGGCTAGCTCTCTACAGGTGATCCTATAATCCTGGCCAAATAATCTAAAGGTATCTAGGCCTCCGTCATGTATTAATCCAATATGGGGCTGAAAACGAAATGAACTTAGGAATTCTAGTTCCAGGCTTCTGTAGGTTGGGTGCTTCACTATGGAAAACCTATCCCAACTCATTTGGCTAAACATAAAACGAACACTATCAATAAGTCCCAGCTGGAACAAGGAAGGAAAATCCGGATACCGGGTAGGTAAGATGGTTCTCTCAGCTAAAGCAACAAAGCATTTTCTTTGGTTATCATTCTTGAAGGTAATCTGACTCTCGTTAGCCGGGTGCATCCTGAAATATAGTTAGTTGATAAAATCTGCCTAAGTAGAAGGTTGTTGCCCTGAAATGAAAACACATACAAGTTAGAGATTATTTTTAAAATGAAAGGTAAAAGAAATAACCGAAGCGGATAAAATGAAAAGAAAAACTGTGGGTTGCCTCCCACGCAGTGCTGCATTTAACGTCGGTAGCTCGATGAACGTTAAAATCAAGGTGCACTAGTGACCGGGGGTGGTTCCGAGAAAGTAAGACGGCCGTGGGTGATGTTGGCCTCATTGCTGTTGTAAAGTTTCAGCATTTTCCCATTCACAATGAAAGGATTCGTAGATGGACTTTTAATTTCAACTGCCCCAGATTGTAAGACTCTTGTGACTTCGAAGGGTCCAGTCCATCTGGAGCGTATTTTACCAGGAAAAAGTCTCAATCTAGAGTTAAACAAAGCCGCATAATTATTTTCATGATAAAAAAACTAATATTCAAAATAATGTATTAGAGCTAATTATTTGAAAATAAAAAATAAAATAACAAGTATTAAAAATAAAGTTGATCTGAATTATATATATACTTCAAGAGTAGCTATTATATATATTCATGGGATTGGATGTCAAATTTAATTTTAAAATTTATAAAATTGAATTAAATGTAACTTTTACTATTTATAATTCTTTTAAATAAAAAATTGTTTAAAATAAGTAAAAAAATACTTTTTTAAAGATTTAACAAATGAGTCATATATAGTTAATAAATTATAATAATTATTCATTAATTTATGATGATATTACAATAAAAATATTGATTTTAGCTCATTCTTTAATAAAACATATTTGTTTCGGGTTTATTTTTATACGTTTCAGTAGTTATTTAGAACTCATTTCAAAAAAATTTAAGACGCATTATAATGAATTTATTTTATAACAAATTAAAAGATATATATTTTTAAAATTCTCATTTGTATTACGTGTAATGATTGTAATTTCAAAAGTCTATTTAAGTGACTAATTTCTAATATAAAATAATGTGCTGGAAAATTTGAAATTGTTTTAATTATTGTAATATAATAATTTTATTATGATGTTGATAATATTGAAAAAATTAATTTCATTTTAATATTAATTTTGATTTAAAAAGATAAAAATATTAAATTTAATTAACTTGCGATCAGTATATATATATATATATATATATATATATATATATATATATATATATATATATATATATATATATATATATATATTAGGCTAATATGTTACACTCTTTTTAACCCTTGATTTTATTTTAATCTAAAGGATATTACTAAACTCTCCTCCAACTTTTGGTAATAAATATTCCCTCCATCCTAAAATAAGTGTCATATGTTATATTTTCATAATGTGATAAATGAAAAATATAGAGAATAACAATTTAACCTAACTATCCTTATTGGATATTAGTGTATTCAAAATTAAGGCAATTTAAAAAAAAAAATAATAAATTAGAAGCATTAATTAGATATTATAATGGGAAGATCAAAATTAAAAATGCATTGAGAACTAAAAGACACTTATTTTGAAAGAAATTTCTTTTACAAACGCGACACTTATTTTGGAATGGAGGGATTATATTCTATGTTTTCAGATCTGAAAACATTCCTTTTATAAAATAAAAAAAATTTCTCTCAATTTTTCTGATAATTCAAATTTTAAGAAAAAAAATTGATTCTAAATATTGCTTAAGAAACATTCTAATTTTTAATAAAAAATAATTCCATCTTATTTTTAAAAAAAAGTCATTTCTGTAAATTAAATACTATTATATTCATTTAAAGTAAATAATGAAAGTGATATATTTCAAAATAGAATACGAAATAATAGTACAAATATTTATTCAAAATATAAAATATGAATAACAATAATGAGTACGTAATAATTTATTTGTGAATCAAAAAATAAAATAAAAATATATAAACTTAAATTTGTTTTAAAATATTTAAAAATAAGATAAAATTTATCAATTTTCAAGTTCACTTTATATTTTGTTATTTATTTTGCAAAATAATTATAATGTGCTCACTATTTATTACTATTTGACTTTTTCCTTCTTTTTATAAAGGATTTAATTGACATACACTGATAGTATAAAGAAGTTTTACACTGTCAGCAAATCATAGCCGTTGAATATTAAAAGAATTTTGACTTTTATTTTAAAACTTATAAAATCATGCAAATAGTGATGAATTGACAGTGTACAACTTTTTATATTGTCAGTGCATAACAATTAATCTCTTTTTTAAAATAGTTAGAACTATGAAATTAATAAGTTTATAAATAGTATAAAAAAGTGTTAAAAAATTATTTTAAAAATAAAAAAAAATCAAAATAATGAGTAATGAGTGTATAGTAATTAATTGTGCTGTAAATCGAAAAAAAAAAAATATACATAAAAGTAAAGCATGAAATTGCTAAGTTTTCTCTAATTTTTAAATAGTTCAAAACAAATTTCAGTTTATCCATATATTTTTTGGTTTTTTATGATTTACAACTAAATTATTATCTACTCATTATTGTTATTAAATTTTTTTTTACTTTAAATACACATTTTTAGTATTATTTCGTATTCTATTTCAAAATAAATCAATTTTGTTATTTAGTTTAAATGAATAGAATACAATTTAATTTTAAAAAATGGAATTTGTTTAAAAATTAGATGACATTGTTTTTTTTTTTAAACTTATAATGTTTTTTAAGAAATATTTATAACACGTTTTTTTAAATAGGAATAAATATATGAATTGTTAGAAACATTGAGAGGAAATTATTTAATTTAAAAAAAAAGTATTGTGATTTGATAAAATGGAATATATTTATTACCAAAAGTGAGAGGAGAGTATATTTATAACCATTAGATTTAAATAAAATCAAAGGTTAAAAAATAGTGTAATTGTTTGTGTAATTTAATGGTGTAATTTGATTCTTTTTAGGGGTGTATGCCGATTGAGTTGGATTGAGTTTGACTTAATTCGGTATTCAATTCGTTCAAATTTTAATGGGTTGGGTTCATCGTCCAATCTGCAATTTCATTGTCAAAATCGACTCTAACCGACTCGTTCATTTATGGGTTGCGTTGGGTTTGCGGCTTATGTTTCCAATAAAAAATATTTTTTTATGACTCTTTTTGTCGGTTTAAAAAAAACACAACTCAATACAATCATATTCATTTATGACACTCAAATTTCATGAAACACATTATAAAATATCTAATAAAATTTATCAACACGACATAATACTTGATAATAGTATAAAATTCAACAAAACACTTTATTCCATAAAATACATAAGGTGGAAATGATACAAAATAAAATAAAAAATAATATTTAATCTTAGAATTACGTAAATTCATTGGTCTAGTAGTGATATTGGTGGAGAATAATTTTTTTTGGAAAAATCGTGGTTATTAGTGAGATATTAATTTTATTTTTTATTTAAAATAATAAGAAATTACTAAAGTCACGTCAATGGATTGGGTCAACACGTCTGCGGGTTGCAAAACTCAAATTCGATACCCGAACAAAAACTATATTGGTCGTTATAGGTTGGGTTGTGTATCTCATAAATGAGTTATTTTTAACTTATTCAAATCACAATTTTTAAATTGAATCTAATTTAATGGTTAACATTTTTTTATGGTTAATACATTTTTGCCCCTTGCCATTTGGGGCGAATTCGAAAAAGGACCTTGTAAAAAAACACAGATTTCGTCCTTGCCTTTTAAGATTCTCCTCTTTTAAACCTTAAGTGGATCTGGTCAACTAAGATGCTGATATGGTAATGACAGCGTGACATTTTTTCCCTGTTCACTTAAGTCACGGCCTACGTGTATTTTAAAATGTTAATAATAATGTTAATTCATGGCATTGTTTAATTGATTAATTCCATTTACTAATTAATAAAATTAACAATGTAAAATTAAATGGAACAAATCATCTTCTTCATTTCCTCTTTCTTGTTTATAGCTAGGGTTTAAAATTTTCCTCTTCCGTGAACTTCAGTTCGTACCTCAATTGATCTGAGACTATGATTGAAAGAGCGAGTTCATGCTACATGTCTAGTGGGAGAAAAGCGCCAGTTTGTGGACACGAGCTTCCAATGAGAATCCATGTTTCAAAATCAAGCTCAAACCCAGGAAGATGATATTGGAAGTGTAAATTATGGGGGGTTTGTTAAATTTTCTTCATATCCTTTGTTCATATTTATTTGCTTGTTCATTTGTTTGTTGAGTTCTATCTTATCGCGGTGAGAATCAGAGACTAAGCTATTAGTTAACTAAGCTCACAAAACAAAATGTCACCACCAAACTTTAATTTATCCAAGGGAAGAGGAAAAGATCAAATAACCCAAAGTATGTATGCAAAGCTAAAGATAAGACTAAAAGCTAAGCAAATAAGAGATCAAAGGTACGGGGGTTGGTTATACTAAGGGAATGTATTAACACCTAAGTATCTATAGTATCCTATAGGAACCTCTTGTTGTATTTGTGTTAGGTTAAAAGTGTTTGCTAAAAATGATTGGGGAGATGAGAAGAGAAATGTTTTTTTATTGTTTTTGTGTTTGGCAAGACATGAAGTCTTGTGCCTACGTACTAATGAAGGATCAAAACCTCGTAGTTCGGGTGCAAATTGAAAAGGGTTTGTTATGGTGGATTTTAATGAAGAATAGACAAGTTGTCATTTTAAGGAAAATACTCAACTTATCCACCATAAACATTTGGAAGAGGTATCTTTGCTTCACATTGAGAGAAGGGCTCCAACTTGGATGTATAATCAACAAGTATGCCACATACCACTCTCAAGTGGAAAAGAATCAACATCTTTCTCAACAATGTCATGGGTTAGGAGATTTATATCTCAACTAGAGATGAATTATGTCTAATATTTCTTTGAGAAAATGTTTTAAATTGAAAATCCAAGTGGAAAAGTTTTGAATAAGGTTTGTGTCTTTTAGTCTTATGAAAAGGTTTGAATATGCTTAAGATGTCTTGAAGCATTTATTAAGAAAAGGTTTGAAAAGTCAATGACCTAAGGTCAAAGTTTCTATTGAAAAAGCTTAAGTTTGAGAAAAATGGAACCTAATGGTGAACCATCTAAGGGTGAATAGTCTAAGGGAAACTTCCTTGAGTAAACAATTTAAGGTGGTCAATCCAGCTAAAGGGAAAATAAAGAATCATACAAATGGGGAAATATGCAAAAAGAGGACAATGATTCATATGCACATGACAAGAAGTCAACAAAAAGTCTCTTCCATTTGATTTGGATAATATATCACAAATACAAAGCATAAGGTATATGTGCAAGGCAACATCAATAGAATTCAACATGCAATGTTATCAAATTCAATCAAGTGCATCAAGAATCAAGTGAGCATTGTAAGTATGATCAAAGCATAGTATTAAACTTAAGCAAAACAATCATGGATCTGTTAGAATTTTGAGTCACAAATGTAACATTTAAGGTGTTAGGGTCATTATTTTAAT
Organism: Lathyrus tuberosus; assembly: GCA_022829125.1. Lineage (NCBI taxonomy): Eukaryota > Viridiplantae > Streptophyta > Magnoliopsida > Fabales > Fabaceae > Lathyrus > Lathyrus tuberosus. Next base: position 38,139,906 of record JALAZF010000003.1, on the reverse strand, counting down.
TAGTCAAGACTTAAAGGTGTCTAATTAGTATAGTATTAAGTTTGTGGCTAAAAGCATAAATGTCATGAAAGGTCAGGTTATTGTGTAGATACCCGTAAGTCAATATCTAATTTGATGAGGGGGCAAATTAGAATATTGAAAACTAAGAAATAACCCTAGGGTTATTTAAATGGGTTATGGTCCCTATTTGTAGAGGACGAACAAAATAAGGTTTATGAGGTTTTCTCTCTTCATCCCCATCAGACGAGATTCAAGGAACCCTAAGAAACTCTACAAATCGGAAGATCACATACCCGGAACCTTTAACGATTTTAATGGAAAATTCAGGTACGCTTCCGCCTTCATTCTCATAATTGTATTCGGATATGTGTTTAAGGGATACAAGTTGATGCTATATCGAGTTATAGGAATTATTTAGAGTTCTGTTCTTGATTTCTATATCGGTAGAAATCATACGATTTTGAACGGATCTAACAAATGGTATCAGAGCCACCCATATCTGATTCAATTTGTTTTTGGATTATTTAGGATCCTTTGATCTTCCAATTGTATAAATCAATATATGTTGTGTTTATGAGTTTTTTTATTAGGGTTCTAAAATTGAGATCCATTTTGATCTTACAAAATTTTTGTGCTCAAAATCTTGAATCTGAAATTAAATGACAGGTTGAATTTGTCGTCAATTTTATTTGCTCTTATACAAAAAAAATTTTGCTCTTAAACTCTTTTGTTATTATTATAATAGTGTCTTTTGTTGGTTTTGACTAGAATACTCTTTGCCACTTATAATCTCCAAATAATAGTCATTCTGTTGGACGACTAGATTCATCCATATCTCTCTGTTTTCTTCTGTTTATATTCTAACCATTATTAAATATTATATTTTTGATCAAATAAATATTTCCTATGTAAATTGAACTTAGATGCATATCAAAGGATAATGGTATATATAGAGTTGTTGTACCTAATAACTAACACTTATGCAGCTAAAGGTAATAAAAATGACAATATGGTTCCATCTTCAGTGCGAAACGAAACTGTTCATAGTTTTGTTGAATTTTTTCTCCAAGTCTCTCTATGCAGTGTATAAGGATAAAAACAAGGATCAATTTTCTTTTTAATAGTTGCATTATAAATTTTTTTGGTTTAAAAGAATTATATGTTTTTTTTTTATATTATTTATTATTTATTATAAACAATATATGTGATTTTATATTTTGAAATTAAACTTAGTATAATGTCGTAACAGTATAATAAAATGCATTGGTGTTTTTTATTTGGATTTTAATTTCAATTTTTCTTTGGTTTAGTTTTGTTCGAATTTGGCTACGGAATATATTTTTATACAGTAATTTAACATTTTTTTATGTAAGTAGTTGAAATGAAAAAGTCGTCAAAGTGACATCTTTTATAACACTTGCTTATGAAAAATGCTAAATGATCGGGTGTAAACAAACTAACTGCAAGTGCACAGCCTACCGTGTAGTTTTAAAAGATATCGACCCCACAGAGACCAATAGTAAAAAAATATTGTTTATAGTTGTTACAGTGTTTATCTAAGGCGAATGAAATAGTTTAAAAGGGAGGAAACGAAATACAAGGATTAAATGAGAACAAATGAATAACAATGCTAAAATGTAATTCACATCAATTGACAATGCTCTGATTGTCTCCACTAAGATAACCTACGTGGCAATGTTTCTTATTTAGAAAAGAACTAATTTAACAGGAACTGTCACTTTCGCGTATTCAGAATCGAACTTACTCTTTAATTTATACCCTCCATTTGTCACTTATGGAAAGCGCTTACCGAGTTAAAGTAGTAAACTGATTTTTAAGAAATTAGACTTTTAACTTAATAGAAAAGTGATTTTGATTGGAAAGATTTAACTTAAAAGGGTCCATGAGCTCTCGCTTAAGTATCGGATCCTAAACCTATAAATGTGTCCGTAAATAGTTTTAAAACCTCCTTCTAGAAAGGTTAAAGTCTCCTAATTAGTTAACAAAGTGTTTTCGCGGTGTTTGTTAACTAATGACAAACCAATTTTAGTCTTCAGTGTCGGACGACTTTCGATCTTACCCGACGTTTTCACTGCATCACTTTCGTGAAGGCAGATTAAAATAAGTTCATAAAAACTGTGTTTAAATCAAAATAGCCCACAAAGGTAATTCTAAGGAGAAGACATGTAGAGCTCCCTCTATTGACGATCCTCACATGTCAGCATTCATTAATTTAGCCAAACATATTTAGGGAAAATAAAACATAAATGGTTTTAAGTGCAAAAGTAAACATAATAACGGGTAAAAACATTTTGAATCAAGTCACGATAGAGGTAAATAAGATGAAGAGAATAATTGCGAGGTAATTAAAGCGGAAAAGTAAAGACAAGACAAAGTAAATGTAATTGCTGAATAAAATAAAAACCTGCTCCAAACGGAGTCTTGAATCTGATACAAATTGCGATAACTTGAAATAAATCTTGACGGAATGTAAATAACGAAAATAAACGGGTGCTCCAAACTTGATACAGACTCAATCGACGGTGCAGTAATCCTTCAGTATGAAGAGATTATTGCCTTACAATTTGACAGTATAATGGCTTAAGTTTGCATAAGCTTGGATGCCCAAAAATGGAGGCCTCAGAGGGTACTTATAAGAGCCTAAAATCCTAGGAATTACACACGAACTGCTTCCAAGTAGTGGAGAAAAAGTAGGACCAGCTGTGGAGACTTGGGGACCAAGCATGGTCCATTCCCAACCGTTTGAGATTTTCAAAGGTGGGGACCGCCACAAGCTCATGGAGACCTCCATGCTCACAAAGTGGGCATGACTTTGTCATCCCATTAGTTGGTACGTGGACCACCCATGGCACCCCTAGGATGAACGCCATGGTGGTCTCCATAAGTGCAAGTCCGCTCCAATTCTTCATTTTTTCGTCCATTTTACCTCATTTCTCCGCACACAGCTCCTGATTAATTCCCTGAAACAAATGAAAAACACTCGCATAATAGTTGAAATGGAGTTAAAACAATAATGAAATATGCGTAAGTCAAGTCAAATAAACGATAGTTTGAGGTGTCATCAAACTCTCCCACACTTGAACCATTACTTGTCCTCAAGCAAAATGTAAGTGAAATAGGCGAGCTCAATAGCTACTGTGGGCTTAAAAACTATACTTTGAATAGATCACATTAATGGGTACTAAGTCACTGAAAACAAAAGCATCGTAATAACACGTTCTGTATTTTATGGTCATAAATCTCTCCCTTATACAGACCAATCTGAATCATATTATTATTCTTTGGCCTACCTTACCCATCCCTTTCTAATCCTTTTTCATTCAGGCATAATCACATTAAGCCCGTTATCTTGGTGAACAAACCTGTTGGTGATCCTGATCCATATTCGTGTCAAAATTCGACACTGTATGATATATTTCAACATTTGGTTCAAGCATAATTTTTAAAGGTCCCTCTACCATTGGGCTAAGTCACCGAGTGAGGGTTACCTAACTTAGAAGGTATATTTTCTTTTCAAATCATTTACTTTTTATTTTCCCCTTTTTATTCTTTTTCTTTTTACGGGATCATTCACCTATTTGCATCAGTTTATTCACTTAGCGGTAACTTAGGTGGTGTTGACTGCTAGAATAAACTACTTAAGGATTAATTCAGAGGCGGGATCTTAAGGCTAGAGCATGACAGTTATCCAAATCGATCTCTATATTCGAGAGATTTACGGTGTTAAAACGATACTGATGGCTCAGGACTTCTCCCAAAACTTTATAAAATGTCTTAATAGCCTACACACTATTTCGTTTTGCAAAAAAATTTCGGTATGGCTCAAGAAAAGGAAGAAAATTTAATAGACAACAAAAACTACGCCTATAGACTTGGCAATACAAATACTGACTAAATAAAAGCAAATAAAACAAAATAAAGCAATAAATCTAACTAGAAAGCAGTAAAATTTCTCTCTCACACTTAAATAAAACATTGTCCCCAATGTTTTAATCCAAAGTGAAAGAGAAATGGTAGAACCTAGTGTGTGATCAGATCAAGGGCCTTGACGGCCGTGAGTTCTCCTTAATGAATGAATATCCTGGAAGAGGTGGTCCATTTGTTCAGCCAACCTATCAGTTTGATCTCTTTGCTCACGGCGGAGAACCATGATTTCCTTTCTCAGAGTAAAAAGTTCATAGTCAATATAATGTGCATACTGATCATCAGGTTTGGTAGGAGTCTCAGGGGGTGATGGATCTTCATCAAGGTTTTCCAATTGGTACCGCCCGTTGTTTTTGTCATAGACACTAGTGAGATCGTGGTTTGGTAGGGTGAAAAGATGGACTACTTCATAGTTTATAAGGATTTTGAATTGGTCAGGTCCTTCACACCTCACTAAACTACGGCTCAGGCAATGGTCAATATCTAAGAGATTGTATCCACAGGTCGGGATCAGATTAGCCACTTGATTTCGCAGGCCCAACGCAATAGCAATATAGGTGACTAATCCTCCTACATAGATGTTCTCGACTCTTTGTTTGACAATATTTTTAAGATTGGTCAGTAGGAAGGTTTTAGAGTTTATAGGGCGACTCTGAAAAACGCTCAAGATGAAGAACATCTCTTTTTTGCTTACACAAATTTGGTTCTCAGCTTTTCCAACGAATGCTTGGGCGGCTACCATGTGGAAGTACCTAATGGCTGGATTATGGATGAGGGTGTTATTCATAGCATCATGGTCAAGGGGAAATCTTCAGTGATCCCTCCCCAGAAGTAGTCAAATTCACCTTGCATATTATCAGGTACTTCGGAATAAGCACTAGGGCCATGCTGAAAGGCAAGGCATCTGGCTAGCTCTCTACAGGTGATCCTATAATCCTGGCCAAATAATCTAAAGGTATCTAGGCCTCCGTCATGTATTAATCCAATATGGGGCTGAAAACGAAATGAACTTAGGAATTCTAGTTCCAGGCTTCTGTAGGTTGGGTGCTTCACTATGGAAAACCTATCCCAACTCATTTGGCTAAACATAAAACGAACACTATCAATAAGTCCCAGCTGGAACAAGGAAGGAAAATCCGGATACCGGGTAGGTAAGATGGTTCTCTCAGCTAAAGCAACAAAGCGTTTTCTTTGGTTATCATTCTTGAAGGTAATCTGACTCTCGTTAGCCGGGTGCATCCTGAAATATAGTTAGTTGATAAAATCTGCCTAAGTAGAAGGTTGTTGCCCTGAAATGAAAACACATACAAGTTAGAGATTATTTTTAAAATGAAAGGTAAAAGAAATAACCGAAGCGGATAAAATGAAAAGAAAAACTGTGGGTTGCCTCCCACGCAGTGCTGCATTTAACGTCGGTAGCTCGATGAACGTTAAAATCAAGGTGCACTAGTGACCGGGGGTGGTTCCGAGAAAGTAAGACGGCCGTGGGTGATGTTGGCCTCATTGATGTTGTAAAGTTTCAGCATTTTCCCATTCACAATGAAAGGATTCGTAGATAATTTCAACTGCCCCAGATTGTAAGACTCTTGTGACTTCGAAGGGTCCAGTCCATCTGGAGCGTAGTTTACCAGGAAAAAGTCTCAATCTAGAGTTAAACAAAGGTACTGGGTCATCTATATTGAACTCTCTCCTCGCAATTCTCCTATCATGTCATGCTTTAGTTCATTCTTTGTAAGTTATAGCATTCTCATAAGCATCTTGTCTGATTTCTTCTAATTTGAGGATGTCCAGCAAACGTTTATTACTTGCCTTCAAGTAATCCATATTTAAGGTTTTTATAGCCCAATAAGCTTTGTGTTCTAGCTCGAAAGGTAGGTGGCATGACTTTCCATAAACCAGATTAAAGGGTGTTATCCCTATAGGAGTTTTATAGGCTGTTTTATAGGCCTATAGTGCATCTTAAAGTTTAGAGGACCGGTCTTTCCTAGAAATAGTGATCGTTTCTCTAAGATCTGTTTTATTTTTCTATTGGAGACTTCGACATGCCCACTGGTTTGTGGATGATATGGTGTTGCTACCTTGTGTTTTACCCCATATTTTGCTAAAAGGTTATCGAAGATTCGTGAGATGAAATGGGATCCGCCATCGCTTATGACTAGGTGAGGGACTCCTAACCTTGGGAATATGTAGTTCTTAAACATTCTAATCACAACTCGTGCATCGTTAGTAGGTGAGGCGATAGCCTCGATCCATTTAGATATGTAATCGGCTGCAACTAATATATATTTATTTCCCATGGATGATGGAAATGGTCTCATGAAATCTATTCCCCAAACATCGAAAATTTCTACTTCTTGAATGTTCCTCAGGGGCGTCTCATCACGTTTGGATATGTTTCTAGTGTGCTTGCATCTATCGCATTTGACTATGTAGGCATGTACATCGCGTCATAAGGTGGGCCAATAGAGGCTTGGCTGAAGGATTTTCATGAAGGTTTTTGATGTGCTAGCATGGCCGCCATACGGTGCAGAGTGGCAATGAGTTATTATGTTTTCAATCTCCTCTTTAGGACGCAGCGACGGAATATGTCGTCCGCTCCTCTTTTGAAAATTAGGGGTTCATCCCTGTAGACATGTTTTATGTCATGTAAGAACTTTTTCTTTTGTTGATAGGTCAGATCAGGGGGTAGAATATCGGCTGCCAGATAGTTAACAAAATCAACGTGCCACGGCACGCCTGTTATTTTGGGCTCGGCTTTATCGTTATCTGGATCTGCCCATTTTTGGACTGATGCATTAATCTATCATAGGTGAAGTCATCATTGATAGGAATATAATCTAGTTTTAAATATTCTAATCTTGAAAGGTGGTCAGCTACTACGTTTTCAGTTCCCTTTTTGTCTCGAATTTAAAGATTAAATTCTTGCAGTAGGAGGATCCAGCGGTGTAGTCTGGGCTTTGTATCCTTTTTCTTTAGAAGATATCTTATGGCAGCATGGTCGGTGTATATTATGATCTTGGATCCAACTAAAAAAGAACAAAATTTGTCTATTGTAAAAACTACGGCTAGGAGTTCTTTTTCAGTGGTGGCATAATTTATTTGAGCGACATCCAGTGTTCTACTTGCATAATATATCTCATGCATTTTCTTTTCAGTTCATTGCCCCATAACAACACCGACGATGAAGTCACTCGCATCGTACATGATTTCGAATGCCTTATTCCAGTCTGGGGGTTGTATGATAGGTGCGGAAATCAGTGCTCGCTTCAAGATATTAAACGCTTCTAAGCATTTTTCATCAAAAACAAACTTGGCGTCTTTCATCAAGAAACCTGTTAGGGGTTTTGTATTTTTTGAGAAGTCCTTGATAAAACGTCGGTAGAACCCGACGTGTCCAAGAAAACTTTGTACTTCCCTAACTGTTTTTGGTGGCTGGAGGTTTTCTATTATCTCAATCTTAGCTTTGTCAACCTCAATTCCCCTGTCAGAAACTATGTGTCCTAAAACTATACCCTCTGTAATCATGAAATGGCCCTTTTCCCAGTCCAATACGAGATTTACCTGTAGCATCTTTCTAGAATCTTTTCCAAGTTAGCGAGGCAGTTTTTAGAACTGGATCCGCATACTAAGAAGTCATCCATAAAAACATCAATTATCTCGTCAAGGAAATCTGCGAATATAGCAATCATACGTCGTTGGATAGTCCAAACGGCATCCACCAATATGCAAAAGTTTCGTACGGGCATGTAAAGGTTGTTTTCTCCTGGTAGACAGGGTGAATAGGGATTTGAAAAAATATGGAATATTCGTCTAAATAGCAGAAATAAGAATGCATGGCTAAACGTTCTAACATTTGGTCAATGAATGGAAGGGGAAAAAGGTTCTTCTTGGTTACTTTGTTTAGCTTCCTATAGTCAATACACATGCGTCAACCACTTACTATACATTGTGGCACTAATTCTCCTTTTTTGTTCTGCATTACTGTGACGCCTCCTTTCTTGGGTACGACGTGTACTGGGCTAACCCACTTACTATCAGAGATTTGGTATATTATTCCGGCTTCCAGTAGTTTCAACACTGCCCTTTTTACCACATCACTCATGTTAGGGTTTATCCTCCTCTGGTGTTCCCTAGAGGGTTTAGAATCTTCCTCTAGCATAATTCGGTGCATGCACACAGACAGACTTATCCCTTTTAACTCAGAAATATTGTCTCTGAATTTCTGTTGTTCTCCTCTGATCTCTTCAATTGCGTTCTCCAAACGCTTCACAGCAGGGTCAGATGAGGAAACAATTACAGCATCTTGCTTGGCCTTTTCCGTGGCTTTAGCTTCTTGCGCCAATCTGGCTTCTTCAACAGCCTTTTCTGCTAGAAGTCTTGCTTCTTCAGCAGCATTTTCTTCAGCTTCTTTCTGTTTTGCGGCCAAAAACTTGAGTTCCCTAATCCGTTCTTCACCTTCTGCTTTTTCTTTTTCCAGCTAAACTTCAGCAGCTATAGTGGAGTTTGAGAAGCTTGCGATTCTTGCAAGTTCAGAATCCAACCATTTCTGGAAGTTTTGACACGAATTTTCTAACTCTAGAAGCTTGACTTTGTAACCTTCTTTAACGCCTTGTTACGAAATTGAATAATGCATTCTTCAAGGGTTATTGGAAGCGGTACATCATAGATGACTAAAGCAAGGTCAAGTTCAGTAGAGTTGATTTCAGATAGTGTTAACTGAGAAACAATCTCAGTGAGAACATGTTCAGTTGTTTGTTGATCAGTAGGAGGAGACACCTCTAAAACCATGAGAGGTTCAGAATTTGGAGATGGAATATCAGAGTGTTGGATTGAGGATTCAACAATGATTTTCTGATGAAAAACATAGGACATCGGTGAGACAGATATATCTGGTTGGATGGTTGAGGTTGTTGTTGATGAAGTGTATGTAGGAATTGCTTCTGATTGGATAGGTAAATTGATTGATGGAAGGGAAATTTGTGGAATTACAAGAATAGAGATTGGTGATGGTGGAATTGAAAAAGATGGTGGCTTGAAGCTGACTTGTGGATTTGAGGTGGGAATATAGGTAGCTTGAGATGATGATGGTGCAGTAGCAGTTTTAGTAACATTCAATGAAACTGAAGTATTGATAACAGACTTACTGGAATTCCCAAGAAGAAGAGACTGTAGAGTGGAAGTCTTAGAAGATTCTGCTTTGTTATCTTTCTTCCTTTTCTTAGTTTCAGAACCTTCTTCAGTTTGCCTCCTCTTGCTCCTAGTAATATATTTAGGTTTTGGAGCGATATCTTCAATTCTGAAAGTGGTCATGTCATGTCCTTCTTCTCTCATTATGGCAACGAATCCAGCAATTATATTGATATGATCCCTTTTGTGATAGATGGGATAGTCTATTACTGGAAGTCTGTTTTTTATCACAGTGTGGTGAGAGATAGACAAGGGTTTTACTTCAACGTTCGTGACCATTTTCATATGCTTAAGGTTAACAGCATTGAAAGCTTCTCCTATGCTTGCAGTCAGGTATTCTGTATATTTGGCTTCTTTGACTAGATACTCCACTAAGCCACTTTCAACAAAGATATCAGAGAAGAGTCTTCCGAAGGGAATGTAGTTTACAGTCTTCCTTTCTGGCGAGGCTGTTGTTCTTGTCTTGTGTACTATATCCCTTAGATAGTAGAACAGAATTGATGGTAGACACATTTTCTCATTCTTGTGCAAATAGTACAGCATGTACTTTTGATTTGCATTGAAGAAGTCAGCAACACTCTTTGAAGGTCTTGAATTGATACACCTAAGAATAATCTTATGCCACATTCTCAGATTATCACGCAAATCCTTGCTTTTATACTCTTTTGTCCCAGATTGATAATTTTTGAAGATTGCTTTGTTGATAACAGAGTCAGATTTCTCAGTCTTTCCATAAACCCTTTTTCCTTCCAAAAACTTCATTCCTAGCAGATCTGAAATTGACTTCTCAGTGATAATAATCTATTGATCCATAACAAAAGAGACAACATGAAGATCGTCTGTTTCAGCTTGCCTCCAGAATTCCTTTACTAGGGCTTCATAGGTAGCACCTCTAAGTCTGTCAAAGTAAATTTTCCATCCTTGAGTGTTTAGTTGACCAACTAGGTTAAACCCATTTTCATGAAGATTGTCGAAATCGACATCTAGTTCTTTTAGAACAATTAGTTCATCTGCATGCACAACACAAGTAACTGAGGAATTTCTTTGCGTTACATGGTTTGCATCGATCGTCAGAAGAGATGATGAAGTCGAAGCTATAGTTGTGGTGGTCGCAGAGGTTGTAGAAGGTGTGATAGATGAAGATGGTAACTCTTGAGAGGGATTCAGCGACGCTTCAAATTCTTTGGAGAAGCGAATAGTTTCTTATTGAATGGTGTTCATCATGATGATGGTTGAGATTGGAGAGGATGAGGAAGGTGAGTGAGTGTTTGAAGGAGAGGGAGAGAAAGAGAGAGATATATGATTTAGGGTTTTAGGGTTTCTATTTGAGTGAGAGTTGGAATAAGACATTTTGAGTGGGAATTTAAAATGTTTGTGAAAACCTAAATGGATAGACACCGTACAGGGGATTAATAAGTGAATGTAATAATGTTTTAAGTCAATTTCAAGAAAAATTACTGTTCATTTGATTTGGATAAATGTAATGATTTAGATATAATACAAATATCATTTTCTAATTAAATGACATGTTTTAATGACTTTAGAATCTGAATAACCCAAAAGTATTTATCAAAACTGAGACACTTCTTACCAGAATGGTTCTGACAATTTAAATGGTTACTTCCTCTGACTAAACACGTTCGATTCTGACGCACTCTTACTCTGGACAATAGCCATTTTCAGATGCTTTAAAATAATTTGAAATCTATCTTCAGCCGAGGGTTTTGTAAAGATATCATCCCATTGATGGTTTGTATCAATAAATTTTAAGCATAAAATTCCCTTCTGAACATAGTCTCTGATAAAATGGTGTTTTATTTCTATGTGTTTAGCCCTAGAATGTAAGATTGGGTTTTTACTTAAACAAATAGCAGCAGTATTATCACAGAAGATAGGAATGTTACTCTCGTGCACCTTATAATCTTCTAGTTGATTTTTCATCCACATCATCTGCGTACTACATAAGGAAGCGGATATGTATTCTGCTTCTGCTGTTGAGAGAGCAATTGTTGATTGTCTCTTGCTTGACCATGAGATTAGGTTGTTCCCTAGGAACTGACAGTTACCAGATGTGCTTTTTCTTTCCAATCTGTCTCCAGCATAGTCTGCATCGCAGTAACCAGAAAGAGAGTACTCTGATGTTTTCTCATACATCTAGCCAAGGTTAGTTGTTCCTTTCAAATACCTTAGAATTCGTTTAACAGCAGTTAAATGAGATTCTCTGGGATCTGATTGGAATCTAGCACAAAGATGTACGCTGCATAATATATCAGGTCTAGAAGCAGTTTAGATACAAAAGAGAACCTATCATACCACGATACATCTTCTGACAACCCTTACCACTTGCTTCTTCTTTCCCCATTATGCATGTTGGATGCATTTGAGTCTTAGCTATTTTACAATCCATCATGTTGAATTTCTTCAGAAGTTCTCTGGTGTACTTACTTTGATGAATGTAAGTAGCTTCTGGTTTCTGATCAATTTGAATTCCCAGGAAGAACTTCAACTCACCCATTAGGCTCATTTCGAATTCTGCTTGCATTAACTTTGAAAATTCTTCTACCTTTTCTTTAGGTTCTGAAAAGCTTATTTCTAAATCTGCAAACTTCTCTACTAACATTGACTTTTCAGGGTCAAGCTTATCATTGAATCTGACATGAATTAATTCTTCCACAATCAGTGAGTCTGTGTTATAAACTCTGTAGCCTCTTGAGTGTTCAAAGTATCCTAACAGCAGACACTTCTGTGCTTTGGAATCAAACTTGCCAAGATTCTCTTTAGTGTTTAACATAAAACAAATACATCTAAACGAATGAAAATAAGAAATGTTGGGAATCTTATTCTTCCATAACTCATAAGGAGTCTTATTCAAGATAGGTCTTATAGAGATTCTATTTTGAATATAGCACGCTGTGTTAACTGCTTCTGCCCAAAAGTGCTTAGCCAGGTCAGTTTCTTGGAACATGGTGCGAGCCATTTCTTGTAAAGTTCTGTTCTTTCTTTCTATAACTCCATTTTGTTGTGGAGTTCTTGGACAAGAAAAATCATGAGATATCCCATGTGAATCAAAAAGTTTTTCAAAGTCTTTGTTTTCAAATTCTCCACCATGATCACTTCTGACCTTAACGATTTTGCAATTCTTTTCGTTTTACACTTGGGTACAGAAGGAAGCAAGCATAGAATGTGACTCATCCTTGTGTCTTAAGAATTTTACCCATGTCCAATGACTGTAATCGTCAACGATGACTAGTCTATATTTCTTACCATTGATAGAAGCAGTTTTCACTGGTCCAAATAGATCAATGTGAAGAAGTTCCAATGGTCTAGAGGTAGAAACAATATTCTTTGCTTTAAAAGAAGTTTTTGAAAACTTGCCTCTTTGGCATGCTTCACAAAGAGTATCTGAAGAGTACTTCAGATTTGGAAAACCTCTGACAAGTCCAAGCTTGTTCAACTGTGAGATTCTTCTCAAGCTAACATGACCCATACGTCTGTGCCAGACCCATTGCTCTTCATTGACAGACAGAAGACACTTTACATTTTGATGTTTTAAATCAGATAATTTAATTTTGTAAGTATTGTTCTTCCTCTTACCATTAAACAGAACAGATCCATCCTTCTGACTAACAGCCTTACAGGACGTTTGATTGAAAATAACGTCATAACCATTGTCACTAAGTTGGCTAATTGACAATAAATTATGCATTAGACTTTCAACTAAAAGAACATTATTTATATAAGGAAGATTACCATTACCAACAGTTCCGGAGCCAATGATTCTTCCCTTCTGATTTCCTCCAAAACCGACGACACCTCCAAGCTTAAGTTTCATATCTTGGAACATATGCCTTTCTCCCGTCATGTGTCGCGAGCATCCACTGTCCAAGTACCATGACTGGTGTTTCAGTGGTGCCATTAAGGATATCTGAAACACACACTATCTTATTCTTAGGTACCCATTTTGTGGGTCCTTTCACATTAGTCTCTCTAGAGGTTCTGACGCCTTTAGATTTTCGTGCAGTAGGATAATAGTATGGTATTTATGCATAGTATTTGGGTTTGGAAGTTTTCTTCCGTGTTTGTGTTTGTGATATAATAGATGTAGAACCTTCTGGTTTTGGACATTTTAGTTTAGTATCAGCACGCACAAAATGTTTAGATAGAGGTATTAGTTTGATATTCTTGGTTTCATCATATGGTTGTGATGGTCCTGGATATCCTAGACCTCTATTTCCATTTCTGCTAACTCCATAGATCATTGAAGCCATTTTGCTTCTATCTATGCTATTAGCAAGGAAGTGCTGAAAAGCTCTGTCATATCTGATAACTTCATTAGTGATAATTTTATCAGACGTGATTTCTTCCTCTAACTTAGATACTTTACTTTTTAAAGCAACATTTGATTTTTCTAAAACAAATAATTTTTTGTTTAATTCAGAAATAGTTGTCTTACTTTTTGTAACATCATCGGAGGGAACCATAAAAGTCTTTTTCAGAGTTTTGTGTTTTTTTAAAAGAAGTTGATATCTATCCATAAGTTCAGATAGTCCTATTTCTATTCAGTACAAGATAAGGAAGAAAATACCTCTTTGTCGTCATTAGAGTCTGATAGTTCTTCTTCTGATAGAACTTCGTTAGTGTTGGTCTTGGCCATGAATGCTACATTGGCATGTTCTCCGTCGGAATCTTCTTCTGATTCTGAATCATCCCAAGTTGCCATAAGACCCCTTTTAGCCTTTCTAGGTTTTCCATCCTTCTTGAACTTTGGAGAATCATTCTTGATATGTCCGGGCTCTTTGCATTCAAAACATGTAACTTCTCTTCCATAAGCTTTCTTTTGACCATGTATAGACTCAGATCTTCTCCTTGGTCCTCTGAACTTATTCCTTCTGTATTTCCATAGTTGGCTTATCTTCTTTGATATGAGAGATAGTTCCTCTTCGTCTGAATCTTCTTCAGATTCTTCCTCTGCTTGATATGCCTTTTTCTTTTGAGATTTAGCCTTTAGAGCAATAGATTTACCTTTCTTCTGAGGTTCATCTCCTTGAAGTTCAATTTCATGACTTCTTAAAGAACTGATCAGTTCCTCAAGACTTATTTTGTTCAAATCCTTTGCTAGTTTCAAGGTTGTTACCATTGGTCTCCATTTGACAGGCAGACTTCTGATAATCTTCTTGACATGATCAGCAGTAGAATAGCCTATGTCCAGAACTTTGAGTCCTGTAACAAGCATTTGGAATCTTGAGAACATAGTTTCCACCGATTCATCGTCTTCCATTCTGAAGACCTTATATTTCTGGATCAGTGCAAGAGCCTTTGTCTCTTTGACTTGAGCGTTGCCTTCATGAGTCATTCGAAGGGAATCAAAAATAGACTTTGTAGTTTCTTTGTTTGTGATCTTTTCATATTCCGTATATGAAATTGCATTTAACATAATCGTTCTTGCTCTGTGATGATTCTTCTACGTCTTCTTCTGAGCATCTGTTAATGCGCTTCTGGCAACCTTTTTGCCTTCAGAATCTACAGGGTAACTGTAGCCATCAATTACTAGATCCCATAGATCTAGATCAAAATCTAGAAAGTAACTTTCAATTCTGTCTTTCCAATAGTCAAATTTTCCCCATCAAAGACAGGAGGTTTTGCACTATAGGAATCTCTTTCATTTGTGTTGACATTTAGTTCAGGTGCAGCCATTGTTTTTCACACTTGGATCGGTACTAAACACTGTTAAGTGCTTGATAAAAATTCAACCTTTTTATCACCTCAGAACCAGGCTCTGATACCAATTAAAGGTGTGAAAAACACAAGAAAGGGGGGTTTGAATTGGTTTTTCAAAATAAAATCTCTTCTTTTATACTAACCCTTTTAACAACTCTTTAACTTATGAGTAAAAATCTTAATGAAGCCTGAAAGAGATGACACAGTATGTTTATACTAGTTCACTTGATAATTTCTCAAGTTAATCTAGTCCACCCGCCAAGGTGATTTCTCCTCTCTCAATCGAGGTCTTAATCCACTAATCAATCAGATTAATACAATGCACAATCCTAACTGCTGGTGACTAACAACAACCTCTAAAACTCTCAAGTTCTAGACTTCTAAAGAAAGATAGCCACATTGGTCTTTCTCAAGGAACAACCTCTAAGACAACACGTCTTAGACTTCTCAAGAAATACAACCCTACAGGTCTTTCTCAAGGAATACAAACCTAAGTTTGAAAGAAGTTTTGTTTACAAAGTATTGCTTCTCGCACAAGCTGAATATGTAAACTATTTTACAGCACAGATAATGACTTTTGAATGATAATAGCAAGATAGAGCGTGTTGTTAAGCGGAGCAGTTGTTATCATTCTTCGAGTCTTCAAGTCCTTTTATAGCTGAGAAAAAGTAACCGTTGTAAAGTAATCATGACTATTGACGGCGGTTTGGTAGAAATGTGAGGACAGATAAAACCTTTTGTGTCCTGTCTTGTCAGTATATCTTCGTTGGCACTGTTACCAAGAAATCTTCATTTGAACTTTTTTGCACAGATACCAAGATATCTTCGTTTGAACTTCGTTGCTTAGTCTTATAATCTTCTTAACTTCAGAGGCTACTGCGAGCATGAGTAAGAAGGGAAAACGTAGCTTGATTCTTAAGATCTTCAAGTCTTGGAGTCCTCAGAGCAGCGTCTTCGGAGTCTTCAACACTTGGTCTTCAGAACCTTGTTCACTTAGAAATTTGTCTTCATATCTTCAGAGGCTTCAGATAGTATTTAGTTGAAGCATGAGTAGAGACTATTGGTTGGGTCTTCAGAACCTTTATCAGAGAGTGAAGATATTTAGCATTAGGACTTCGTTTATCACAACAGCATTTGGACTTCATTCATCAGAACCTCAGTCTTCATATTTTCAGAACTTGTTTTCTTCATCAGGTGAAACGTGTAGGCAAAGTATTCTTTCAGCATTATGTCCACACCAATTAACGGAAGCATAACCTGTTTGTTAGATTCTCAAGGTAACAAACATTAGTCTTACGAAATTGTTCATACAAACATACTCATTTGATATCATCAAAACTTAGAAATAATATTGCAGAACCAAATCTTGTTCTCACAGTTATGATCTTGGATAAATGTTTGAAAAATAATGTTTTATCCATAGAATGATTTGAAAATCATTTGAATTTGAAAAATCAAGAGAAATAAATATTTTTAAATGTTTAAAAACAAATAAAAATAAATTCTCTACAAAAATATTAAATATTTAAAATAAATAATATTTTTGTGGAATTTTCATAGAATAAAATACTTTAACATTTTTGTGAATTTTGAAAAAAAGAATCAATTCAAAAACATTAAAATTCAGAGAGAAATTAATATTTGAATCAATTAATAAAATTAACTAAAATTCAAAAATTTTAAAAAGGGCGCCAAGAACACATGTTCTTGGTCACGCGTGTTCTTCCTCCCCAGATTTGCAAAATCCTTCGTATCTCTCTAATTACTCAATGATTTTGCATGATTCAAACACCAATCTCACTCGTTTTTGAACAAGGAACAAGATGGTACCATTTAATTTCATTTCTTTTAAGTGTGGAGAGAGTTATCATGGATGAACACAGAAACCCTAGAATTTGCAAAAACTAACATGAAATCCTAAACACGAATGAAACATGGCAATTGATTGAGGGTTATCACTCTATAGACTACTAGAAACATGGTAACTTGCAAATGAATTTATGATGCATGTAATATAGAGTTTGATAGGTTCAGGCTTACTTGAACTTGCTTGTGAAAGAGACTTTCGAATTTGAAGTTGGAGGTGTTCCAGATGTATTGTGATGACTTGGACAGCTTCACAATACCCTATGGAGTGTGTTTAGATGTCTGGCTTTGATTGGAGATGCTTAGATCACCTTGTGGTACCTCAACTGCAACCTTGCCAAAAAGCTTGAGCAAATGAATGGTGACTTTGTGATTCTGATGTTCCAGATGAGTTTTCAGGTCATGGATCACTCATATATGATATATGTGAGGTGGTAGCATGATTGGTTTTGGTAGATTTGCTCTCAATTTAAAAACTAGATAGTGACTTCAAGAAGAAGCAAAATTTGGTTTTTGAAATGTGATTTTGAGGAAAGCATCAGTTGTGGTGCTTTGGTATACTTAAACTGATCACAAATGAGCTCTATTTATAGTAGAGCAAGTTTGTTTTACAAGGAATAGTGAATGGAAGCTGGTACAGCTCATTGTTCAATGGTTGCAAAAAGGAATCTCAAGTCTCCTCTAGCCATTGAATTGGGTCAGTGCAGCAGGCCTATGGTCCTCTACTGCTTGAGTTTATCTTGACTCATTTGGTTGATCATGGACTGATACATTCCAGCTCTATGCACTCCTTGAATGCTTCATGACAAATTTGAAAGTTTTGGATTTGCAACATTGAATTTCACATGCCAAAGGATGGGATTCTTGCCTTAGGGTCTAAGCTTGCTGGTTTTTCATGATTGACTGAGATTCTTGTTGAATTTGGATGAGGATCAGTCTTGCATAGTCACTAAAATTGGACTCAAGAATCGTGTGCCACAAGTAATTCACAAAATCTATCTTGGAATTCCGTTTGAGCAAGGCATGTTGTGAGGTTCATAACTCCTTGATTAAGTTGAATTAATGGGAGTTCTTGTACTCTTTGGAAAGCTCCCATGACATACTTTAACTTTGATGTCCACCAATGGACCTGGTTCAGCTTGGATCAAGGTGAACAATGACCTCAAAGTTGGTAAAAAATGAAACAGATTCTGACTTTTTGAAAATTTCACTAAGTGTTGGAAAAAGTGGTCATTTTCACTTTTTGTGATTTTGATCAATCCATAACTCAAAATCTATGAGGATTTGGAATCTCTTGTAGTTGACACTTTTGAAGTATGTCATATGAACTTTAATTTGAGCTTTGGATGGAAGAAACATGCCTTAGGGTTTGGGAGTTATGACCTTGCAAAGTAGGTACCAAATCCATTTTGTTCCATAACTTAGAAAAATCTAATATTCTTATGGTTGCCCCTTTTGCAAGAAACCTCACTTTTCTTGATTTTTCTTGATAAAAGATGATCAAAACCATACATTAACATTGTTTTTTACTTAGGGGAGCCACATTTGTGAAAAAATTCAAAAAGTCAAACTTGATTTTGGGCACTGTTGACTTTTTGTCAGATGAATTCCAAACTGTGTGATCCTCTATGCAATCAAGTTCTTCACCTACTTCAAACCTAATGGATGGATTCCATAGGTGTTTTAGGGTGTCTTGAATCATGTCCCAAGGTTTGGGAGCATGTCTTGGTCCAAAGTCAAAGGTACAACTGACTTTTCCTTCAAAACCCTAATTGTGGTCCAGATGAAATTGAAACTTTTGAATCAAGCTTCTGGGATCAATCCATTGTTGTAAATGGGTCAATGTGGTGTATTTGAGGCCCTCAAATCAAGTCTTGAGGTCTTGGCTCATGTCTTGTCTCAAAAGTCAACTTAGGGGTGAATTAGGTCAAGAAACCCTAATTCCTGATTTTTAATGAATGCTTCCCCTGGGGTTATTTTGACTTGATGATTGGACCCATGAGGTCCTTTGGAGCATTTTGGATCATGTTTTGAGGTATTGGCTCATGCCCAGATGAAAATTTCCATCTGGAGGCCTTGGTCGACCAAAACCCTAATTTGGTGACACTGGCGATCTTGAGGCTTGATCCACTTGGAATGCTGCAATCTTGTGCTTGATTCTTGAAGTGGGAGTCCTCTTAATCCTTTATGGGTGATTGAGAGGCTATACAAGTTGAAGATCATGTCATTTCTTGATTGATCCTTTGTCTAAGTGCTCTGAGAGGGCTCAAAACCCTAATTCTTGATTGTAATGAATGCTTAACAATCCTTGAGGAGATTGATGAGGTATGATGGTACATCCATATTGTGGTAATGATTTGCACAATGATGGGAAATCTTGGTGGTCAAAATTTGGGGTATGACAATAAGGTGTATATGTAACATCCTAAATTCCCCCGTAATATTTATTTGAAAAATCAGAGTAAAATCACCAATCAGAATAAAGGGCATTACTTTCAACAAACACTTGCTCATAAATAGACATGTAACATAATTTAAAGCAATTTTAATCCAAAAATGTTCTTTATTGCGCAGAGGAAAATCAATCATTTGTAATAATAAAATATAACGGTTTCAACAAAACAAAACTTAGTTTGGGAAACTGTAAAGCAACCAAAATCCCTTTTAATAAACTAAATCATGCATAAAGCATCCCCGACTCTCGATGTTACATATCAGAGCAGACGTCACCAGGTGAAGTACCTCGTCTTCACCGACCACGACTCCAACTACTCCTGAATATCTGCAGGATGCCGTATAAAGCATCACCAAACACAGAAGGGGTGAGATTCTCAATCAATCAAAAGAATAAGATGATATAATATGCAAGTATAAATCATCAAGTAATTCATCCATATCATGACATTCAACAACAATCCCACACTTTAACACCACCACAGATAATCATTCAAAGCACAATGTAACACAACTAGCAAGAGAAATGCAATGAGACGCCCACTAGACTCAATGCATGTGGTACCATTTTCGATCCCTGTTTCATGATCACAATTCTCGTCGGAACGTCAATTAATCGCTCACACCCCACATGGGCACACGACAATCATGATTGCTCACACCCCACATGGGCACACAATCACCTCAACAACAACAACATTGATTCCATCAAGGAATCCGGATAAACGCTCACACCCCACATGGGCACACGCCATCCCTCAACTCATGCATATGCTTATGCACCTTCAATGACAACATGCAACAACGACTAACGCGAACATATGGCATACCATTATTACATCACATCATCAATCAACAATCAACACGCATTTATCGAACATACCTCATTATACCCTACAACCACTACACACCTTTGCATCATATAATCATGCATTTCATATTATCACATCAACATCAACAAACAAGCATATAATACTTCAATACATGCTCACGACATCACAACAACAAAACAACATTTATATAATATAAAATATACAATTTCCACTAATTTTCAGCTAATAAAATAATGTTTTTCAGTCCCAGGCCGCGCTAAGCGAGCCCCCACCCGCGCTAAGCGCGCTACTCACTGCCTCGAGGCGGCGAAATTCCTCCAGACCACGCTAAGCGCCCTCTGCGATTTTGGCAGAAAAACCCTGCAATAACAGCATCTCCCAACTGCGATTTTCTGCACTCAAACTAATTTTTAACACACTTTTTCCACAGATTATGCCATTACAACCTATTTCTAAAATATGCATTCCAACAGCACAAATCAACTACACCAATCTCATCAATTCCAATCATGTAATTATGAATTCTCCTTAAAACCCCAATCAACCCACAAACAACATTCTTATGGATTCAACCGAACAATTCTACCCACATACATGTATCATCAAACCCTTAAGAGATAAAGAATTCCCACCCTTACCTTAAAGTGATGAGCTTTCCTTGCTTCAATGACTTCTCCCTTCCTTCCTCTTGCCCTTGCCCTTCTCCCTTTTGCCTTTTCTTTTACGTGGAATGAAAAATAATGACTTCTCACTCTCTACTTCTCTCATATACCCCAAATAATGAATCGCCTTATTTGCCCTCACTTAATCCTCGCCTAATTACCATAAAGCCCTTCCACTCACTACACCTCTTAATTATTTTAATTATCTTATTATATTAACATTATCACTCAATTAATGAAATAAATTAGTCAACAAATGATAAATTAAAATAATCCAATCAACATTACTCAACGCACCGCTAATCTCTATGTTATTAGCCATACACCCCTACTACGCCCAAGACCTACTACTTAAGGCAACTACCCTTCACCACAGGTACACAAAACACAACGAAATTACAACAACACATAATCGATTACAACAACATATAATTATTCACAAATAATAATAAAAGGGAAATGGGGCGTTATAACTCTCCCCTACTTAGAATATTTTCGTCCTCGAAAATTACCTGATGCAAACAAATTCGGATACGACTCTCACATCTTACTCTCTAATTCCCAAGCCATGTTCCCACCGACAACACCTCCCTATACCACCTTCACGAGAACAACATCATTTCCTCTCAACCACTTCACTTCGCGATCCTCAATACGCTCTGGCAAGGCCTCGACTGTGAGATTATCTCTCACTTCCACATCATCCATCGGAATCACATGCGGCGAATCCGAAACATACTTCCGAAGCTGCGAAACATGGAACACATCATGTAAATTCGACAAACGCGACGGCAACGCCACTCTATATGCAACAGGTCCAACTCTTGCCGAAATCTGATACGGACCAATAAATCTAGGAGTAAGCTTCCTCGACTTCAAAGCACGTCCAACACCGGTTATCGGAGTAACTTTCATAAACACATGGTCTCCTTCCTGAAACTCCAGATCCTTTCTTCGCTTATTGTAGCGAGCGATTCTGGACGTGGTTCTTAAGCACTGTCGCTCTAGGGGTTACTACAGGTCGATTCATTTTTTATCCTATTGTGAGCTTATTAAGGAAGGGAAATAGATGTCTCCAATTAACCCTGCTTGCATACTGAGTTTAAACAGCGGTCTGTTAGGTTACGGATGCTATATGGTAATGGGGCCTCTTTCTTCTTTCTTTATTTGGGACTGGGATAACAGGAATGTTTATGGGTAGGACACTAGGACTGATATTTTTCGATTGAGATGTAAAGGTATTGGATTTTGGGTTTTGGATTAGTGTGCTCGCTAAGATTTTTATTTCAATCTTATGCCTACGTATTCCTGTTTACCGAAACAGGGAAATCAGAGCGATCGTAGAAAAGGTTACTTTGGTGTCTTGTTTGAAGCCCAAGACGTGAAGCTAAAGGTGGTTTGTATCTTGTTCAAAGCCCAAGATGTGAAGCTGAAGGGTCTATTTGTATCTTGTTCGAAGCCCAAGATGTGAAGCTAAATGGTGTTGTCTTTAGAGAGAATTTGCCATCTCTAAATAGGTCTGTTTGTCACAACTGTTGGGTGACTGATTATAAAGGATAATTACTTTAACCGGGATATGCGAATCCTAGTAATGCCATAATTTCCTTTAAAGGGGGTTTTAACCTGAAGGAGAAGACTTTAACCCAGTGTAGAGCAATGCCATCTTTCCTTAGGAATTTCTCATGCTAAAAGAAGGACAGTGGCATGGATGTAAATAATCCAGAGGCTTGCCGCTTGCAGCAATTAGATGAAGGGGAGAAGGAGTTGTTGATGTTTGTGTACTGTGAACGAGGCACAGTTTTGATGCTAAAAGGTTGATTGACTCAACCGGGGTTTTTCTTATACAAAGCCCAAGAGGAGGCTATTGGCCCAACAAGAAGGAGTTTTTATGTGTCTCGTACGAAGCCCGAGAGAGAGGCTAAAAGGGGTGACTCGACAAGGGAGTGTTTTTTGTATGTGTCTTGTATGAAGCCCAAGACGGAGGCTAAAGGTGTTTGACTGAACAAGAGACTTTTTTTTATACTCAACAAGAGAGTTGTTTTGTATCTCGTACGAAGCCCGAGATGGAGGCTGAAGGTTGACTCAACAAGAGAGTCCTTTTGTACTCAACAAGAGAGTGATTTTGTATCTCGTACGAAGCCCGAGATAGAGCCTAAAGGTTGACTCAACAAGAGAGTCCTTTTGTACTCAACAAGAGAGTGATTTTGTATCTCATATGAAGCCCGAGATAGAGGCTAAAGGTTTGCTGTTTCAGTTGAGTGACAGGTCCAGTAGGTTGGTTAAAAGAGAAAATTAGTTCTTATAAAGAGACTGATTAAAGGTAAGGCTATGCTTTGGGATTGATCAGAGGATCAGGGTTATTTCCTGTTCTTTAAGGAAATGGGGAATCCAGAGGGTATTGGAGACTGTCCGAGTCTACTGGTGTTTTTCCCTACTTGAAAGGTGCTTGAGAACGTTTTTGGGACTCAAGGGTCTTAGACTATCCAAGTCTAGAGTTTTATCTTTTGTACTATGCTTAAAGAAACAGTAGTAGTGTGCTCTCGGTAGAAAGATCTAGACTCTTTGAAAGACTGTTCTATTAAGATGACTAATTTCTGTTCCTATACCTCTAGAAGGTCGTCGGGACAATTTCTACGAAGCCCAAGAGGAGGCGAGAAACTTTTAAGAAGCCGAGGGACAATTTGTACGAAGCCCAAGAGGAGGCTATCATTCCCGGAGGAAGAATCATTATATGAAGCCTAAGAGGAGGCTGTGAATACTTCTAAGAAGCCGACGGGTCCTTGTACAATGCCCAAGAGGAGGCGGGGATGCTTTTAGGAAGCCTGTGGGTCCCCAAACCCCGAGAAATTCAAGACAGGCTATTCACAAAGAATAGATCAATCCAGGAAAGTCCGAGAATTTGGAAGAAGCTCAAGAGATGCCAT
Source organism: Lathyrus tuberosus (assembly GCA_022829125.1). Taxonomy (NCBI): domain Eukaryota; kingdom Viridiplantae; phylum Streptophyta; class Magnoliopsida; order Fabales; family Fabaceae; genus Lathyrus; species Lathyrus tuberosus. The sequence continues at coordinate 38,116,317 of JALAZF010000003.1, read as the reverse complement.
TCACGAAGAAAATATCATCTCTGGGGAGTAGAGTTTCTTTGACAACTTCTAAAGGTGATAGTCTGAGAAAGGGTTCAAAAAGAATCTACCTTTCACATCTCCATATTGTTTAACCCCAAGAGGAGGGAAGACTGTGTCTGGTAATCCTATGGGGATCTAGTTTTGTCTACTTCTAAGAGTGATCAACGGGCTTAATGCTAGACGTAGTTGTCGGGGAAACTCTAAATATCTATACTATTATTACACAATTGATATGAGTTTATAAAAGAAGACTTACAGCGAAACAGCCCCACAGTACAGTTATATACATATGAAAGCGGTAAACGAAAGCGGGTAAACACTTACTCGGTTGTAGAGCTTCCATACTGTTTGGTTAGTTTGTTCAACAAAAAAATTTTTTGATAACAATATTATATTCAAAATCAAAGGAGAAAGTGCTTTAAAAAGAAATATAGGGGCTTACTGTAACACCCCAATTCCCATCGCGAATAAATAATACATATATAAATCAGAGTAAATAAAAATTTATTTTTCCAACAGAAAAAAGGGATGTCACAATTAAAGAAAGAAAACAGAATCCCTGCCCATTTATTTGATACATAACACAAAATGGAATAATCTCAAAGGGGAACTTTTTTCATACAAAAGGAAAGGACAATTATGGAATAAAGCGGAAGATCCATAATTGAATTATTTTTCAACATAAATTGTTTTATAACATCAAAATATACCTACAAAGGTAATACAAAATAAATCTAACATAGGTATACATATATCACATAATCGTTCCCCGACTCCCGTGCTACGTATCAGAGCAGACACCAAGACCGACAAAAGAACGGAGGGCTAATCTTCACAATCGCCTCCAAGACTACAAATCTGTAATTGCCTCATGGAGCAAAAAACCACAGCAGAAGGGTGAGAAATAACAACTAAATCAAGATTGCATAATAATATGCAAGACATATAAATTCACATACATAGTTATTCTCACCACATACATCACATACCAATACATATAGCACGCCACAGATGCATAACATTTTTCTAATAATCCTACCACATAGCATATATCAATTATACCAACATAATCACATATTCACACATAAGGCACACCATAGTCATAACATATGGAAACACCCCACCACGTCACATATCATATGTTTATGCATAAAACATATTATCCACAACCAATGCATTTATCACATATGCACATCAATTCACCAATTCAAACATAAATCTGAACACATGCTCAATCAATTCGCAATTCTCACACATAATGCATCCATTCACAATTCTCACACATAATCAATCCATTCATGATTTATGCAAATGCATAGAGACCGACACAACGACTCTATGCAATGCATATGCGGTACCATCCATCCATCAATCTCAACACTAGTTCACTCAAGAACTATTGGAATCATTGTTTGTTACTTAGGATTACTCATGTAACACCCCGTCGGGCAAACGATGTTCCCCGTCGCTTTAGGTCCTCTTATTTTTTTAAGGCACACGACGTTTATGGATCGTTTTAGGTCCTCTTTGTATAAGGCACACGATCCGATCGCTTTAGGTCCTCTTTGTATAAGACACACGATCGTCTACAATCATCGCTTTAGGTCCTCTTTGTATAAGGCACACGATGTTATAGCGGATTCCCTCTGGAACCGATTCGTCGCTCACACCCACTAGGGCACACGACATCACAAGAATGCATATCATGATGCTTAGCATACAATGACTCATGACATTCAAATACACACATAATCATGCACATATTTCAACTCATCAATTCCATACATTCACAATTCAACCATATGAATTATCTCGTCATCATTATTAATGCATTGGAAATCAATTCAAACAATGCATTTACTTGCCATAAGGCCACCAAATAACACCCATTGAATTTCACATACACAATGCATTTCATCATAAACCACAAGCCACAACAATTATACAATGTATTTCATCATACAACAACATCATTACCACATGCATCAGCATCATATAAATAGCACAAAAGCCCCACATTTATAGGACGATAGCATATCGCCTTAAACACAAACAAACACAACAAAACCTACAAACCCCTAATAATCCTCTACCAAATATTCTTGGTCAAATCATGGTCTAACATCACCATTTAATAGCATCTTAGGTTATCTATCTAATGCCTCAAGTCCCACATCAATCGGACTCGCGATTCGGGAGTTATGGTGGAAACATAAACCACACTTTTCACACATACATCACTTTTTCATATTTTCTTATCAATCGAAGGAATAAACATATGTTTCTATTCCACTATCATAAAGAGCATTGAAATAGCTTTCCAACGCATCCGACCGTGCCTCAATCCGATTTACGAATTAAAAGTTATGAAGAAAACAAAAACTGAAAATCTGTCACGTTCGCAGTGCGAAGCTCCCAGCGAACCGTGGCAGAAGCAAAAAGACCCAAAGTTCGCAATGCGAACAACTAGCGAACGTTCACTGTTTCCTTCGCTTTGGCTCGCAATGCGAACCTGCAAAACCCAAAATTTCCAGCAGCGATAACATAGGTCGTTTGGGGTCAAAATCCCTCAGTTCTTCCACCCAAACACTTCCAAAACATACTATAACAACCAAAACATGATCCAAACCTAACAACAAGTATTCTACTCAGTTTATATCGAATTTCATCCGCGAAAACATCAATTTCTATCAATTGCTCCTAATTCCGATCGATACGAAAAGTTGCGAAACAACCAAAACATTTACAACAAACAACACATATACATATACAAGCAAGATATAATTGAAACTTCTCACCCTTACCCGATTAATCGCGCTCGAAACGGAGTTCCCGCGATTTTCCTCTTTCTCCTCTTTTTCTCTTTCTTTCTTCTCCTTTTCTTTCTCTTCTTTTTCTTTCCTTTTCTTTTCTCTCTTTTTCTCTCCACTTTCTATTTATATAAATATCTAAACCCCTAAAAGACTATTTTACCCCTCAACTCAAATATCTCGCAAACGCTCTCAAAATGCGATAAAACATAAACAGCGATGAAAAATAATATATTGTCAAATAAAAGTCAAAAATAAAATAATATAAAACAAAAATAATTAAATCGACTCAATTAAATAAATAAGACAAAACCGGGGCGTTACAACTCTCCCCCACTTAGACATTTTCGTCCTCGAAAATATACTAAGACGAACAACTCCGGACACGACTCTCGCCACCGACCAACAAACTAACATGCCAACAAGAGGCACCCCACGAATAACACAAACTGACAAACCACCCTGCTAACAACAACTACTACAACAACACGACACGACGACAACTACAACGACAAGATGCCAAGCCCACACAATGCACTTGACGACCAACTCACAACTCAAAGAAAACCATGTTACCAACACCCAGGTAACACTCGTCTAATCCCCCACAAGGAATTAGCTACTCGCACTCGAACCATCACGATGGAAACGAGGCCACAACAAGGACAAGAACCTAAAGTTCCACGACCCAACATCGTTTCAACAACCTCTACAAAACCAGAATACCAAACATCCTTGTCACACAACAATATTACAACAATGCTACGATTCCTTAATCGAACATACAACCAAAACCTCCATCTACGTAGTAGCCCATGCATAATATTTAAACCTTTTGCCTAACACTTCCATACTGAAACGTCCAATAGTCTTACCATTCCTACATGTTCCCAATGTTCAACTTATGAATTCTTACAAGTCACACACGCAACTACAAAATGTGCCACATCACGCTTCCGCTGCGCACTCTGATTACTCGAAACCATCAAGCCTACCAACCTCACACTCTCCTGTGTTATCCCATACACCAGACACAAGTCTCTGAACTGCTCAAACAATTTTAATTCTCTAACCATCAAAACAGACATGCATAACAACTTTCGACTTAACTTTTCAAGCACAACATCAGCTTTTCCCCGAGGGATAATCCAAGCCAAAGTCATAACTCATCAGGAATTCCAACCATCCTCGATGTCTCATACTATATTCCTTCTGACTAAACAGGTACTCAATATTCTTGTGATTTACTAAACACTTCGAACCTAGAACCATAAAGATAATACCTCCAAATTTTCCAACACAATACCACCGCAACCAATTCCAAATCCATAATAATACATATCCTTTTATGAATCCTCAATTATCGTAAAGCATAAGCCACGACTTTACCCTCTTGCATTAACACACTGACTAAACTCATCAAAGACACATCACAATACCTCACAACCGGTTTATTAGGATCACACAGAATCAAAACTGAAACCGTAGACAACTTCTACTTCAGCTCTCTGAAACTCACTCACAACGAACATCCAAAACAAACGACTCACCCTTTGTAAGTCAACTGAGATACCAGAAATACGAACTCAACAAAGTCTTCCATAACCTGCAATAACAACCAACTGAGCCCAAAAGTTTCTAATCTTCTTAACCAACTTCGGAGCCTCTCATTGTAGAACTACATCTACTTCCGATGGATCCATAACAATACTCTCATCTGAAATAACATATCCAAGAAAACTAACCCTTTTCAACCAAAATTCTCACTCGAATAACTTAGCATAAAACTTCGTCTCTTTTCAACACTTGTAATTCCAATCTCAAACACTCTACCTGTTCTTCCTCTGAGTTTATAACAGATCCGAATATCCTCAATCAAAACCACTATGAACTTATCCAAATAAATATGGAAGATACGATTCATATACTCGACAAACATTCCAGACGTATCACTTGAAGCTTTTAACGTGCTAACAGTTTTGTTTTACGTAATTCACGTAATTTCGACTAATCCCAATAATCGACCAAAAATCCATTCCATACATAATATTCCACTTTCCAAAACATAGAACCCTTTCATAGCTCCACAACGATATAGAGAACGTTTAAATCGGATAAACAAAGCCAAAGTTAAGAAAGAAACAATTTGGAAAGATCTGCCATGTTCGCAATGTGAATCTCCCAGCGAGCATTTGCTTTCCTCATTCGCAATGCGAACCCCCAGCTAACCAAGGCAGAAGAAAAAGGGCACAAAGTTCGCACTGCGAACTGCTAGCGAGCCTTCGCCTTGACCTTCGCACTGCGAAGCTCCGGCGAATCTTCGCATCCCCATTCAACCGTCCATCCTTTTCCTTACCAACCATGCTGGACCTCATCAAGTCGACACACTAAAGTTTCACCCAAAGACACATCTGAAAACCATGCACAACTAACGACCCATCACTTTGGCTTTCCTGCCAATTTCCAGAACACTAGCCTCACAAACATAACAAACACCTTAATCTCAACTCCAAAGAGTGTCCTACTCCCTTAGCAGGTATAACCTCGACTATTCACCTTCGTCCAATTTAAGTTCACACTCTACTCTCTGAGAACAACCATTAGTAATACCCAATCATTCTCCCTCAGAGACATTCCAACTTGACCAATATACAAAACCTCTAATCCGCCTCATCTTCCGATATAAAAAAAATCTTCATCGACTCATCAAAACAATTCTGTAATCATTTTCTTAATTCCCAACAATCCATTGTACACACTATCAAAGCCGAAAAGACACGTCTATTCCATCCAACATAATTCCTGTCTACTATCAACAAGAGATTCAGGGTGATCAGTTCCTCAATTTGTCAATAGAGAGCCGACAATCATGATGGGGCATAAACCATCTTTACCAAACTATAATAGCATTCCTTACATCTCATGCACAAAACTACCTAAGGCACTAATCCTTAGTCGACATAAACCTTACCTCCGCATTCCCTCTGGAACCGGGAACCACACTGTCCAAAGAGCACTTACAATCTTGCAATTCACAACACACTGTGCCAACGCTCCACACCTGAAGCAACTTAGAGAAGTACCGGCTTCTCCCCTACTTATCTCAATCTAAATCCTGCAGACAAAGGATTAGAAAACTAGAAAGTACTGACAGTGTTTCACACACATATCACGTACTAAGAAACAAACAACATCGACAGTATTCAACTGTCACACCAACTGACTCAACGACTTGGCCGGACGGGCCGATATGCTCTGATACCACTAATGTAACACCCCAATTCCCATCGCGAATAAATAATACATATATAAATCAGAGTAAATAAAAATTTATTTTTCCGATAGAAAAAAGGGATGTCACAATTAAAGAAAGAAAACAAAATCCCTGCTCATTTATTTGATACATAACACAAAATGGAATAATCTCAAAGGGAAACTTTTTTCATACAAAAGGAAAGGTCAATTATGGAATAAAGCAGAAGATCCATAACTGAATTGTTTTTCAACATAAATTGTTTTATAACATCAAAATATACCTACAAAGGTAATACAAAATAAATCTAACATAGGTATACATATATCACATAAGCGTTCCCCGACTCCCGTGCTACGTATCAGAGCAGACACCAAGACCGACAAAAGAACGGAGGGCTAATCTTCACAATCGCCTCCAAGACTACAAATCTGCAATTGCCTCATGGAGCAACAAACCACAACAGAAGGGTGAGAAATAACAACTAAATCAAGATTGCATAATAATATGCAAGACATATAAATTCACATACATAGTTATTCTCACCACATACATCACATACCAATACATATAGCACGCCACAGATGCATAACATTTTTCTAATAATCCTACCACGTAGCATATATCAACTATACCAACATAATCACATATTCACACATAAGGCACACCATAGTCATAACATATGGAAACACCCCACCACGTCACATATCATATGTTTATGCATAAAACATATTATCCACAACCAATGCATTTATCACATATGCACATCAATTCACCAATTCAAACATAAATCTGAACACATGCTCAATCAATTCACAATTCTCACACATAATGCATTTATTCACAATTGTCACACATAATCAATCCATTCATGATTTATGCAAATGCACAGAGACCGGCACAACGACTCTATGCAATGCATATGCGGTACCATCCATCCATCAATCTCAACACTAGTTCACTCAGGAACTATTGGAATCATCGCTTGTTACTTAGGATTACTCATGTAACACCCCGTCGGGCAAACGATGTTCCCCGTCGCTTTAGGTCCTCTTATTTTTTTAAGGCACACGACGTTTATGGATCGCTTTAGGTCCCCTTTATATAAGGCACATGATCCGATCGCTTTAGGTCCTCTTTGTATAAGACACACGATCGTCTACAATCATCGCTTTAAGTCCTCTTTGTATAAGGCACACGATGTTATAGCGGATTCCCTCTGGAACCGATTCGTCGCTCACACCCACTAGGGCACACGACATCACAAGAATGCATATCATGATACTTAGCATACAATGACTCATGACATTCAAATGCACACATAATCATGCATATATTTTAACTCATCAATTCCATACATTCACAATTCAACCATATGAATTATCTCATCATCATTATTCATGCATTGGAAATCAATTCAAACAATGCATTTACTTGCCATAAGGCCACCAAATAACACCCATTGAATTTCACATACACAATGCATTTCATCATAAACCACAAACCACAACAATTATACAATGTTTTTCACCATACAACAACATCATTATCACATGCATCAGCATCATATAAATAGCACAAAAGCCCCACATTTATAGGACGATAGCATATCGCCTTAAACACAAACAAACACAACAAAATCTACAAACCCCTAATAATCCTCTACCAAATATTCTTGGTTAAATCATGGTCTAAAATCACCATTTAATAGCATCTCAGGTTATCTATATAATGCCTCAAGTCCCACATCAATCGGACTCGCGATTCGGGAGCTTTGGTGGAAACATAAACCACACTTTTCACACATACATCACTTTTCCATATTTTCTTAACAATCCAAGGCATAAACATATGTTTCTATTCCACTATAATAAAGAGCATTGAAATAGCTTTCCAACGCATCCGACCGTGCCTCAATCCAATTTACGGATCAAAAGTTATGAAGAAAACAAAAACTGAAAATCTGTCACGTTCGCAGTGCAAAGCTCCCAGCGAACCGTGGCAGAAGCAAAAAGACCCAAAGTTCGCAATGCGAGCAGCTAGCGAACGTTCGCTGTTTCCTTCACTTTGGTTCGCAATGCGAACCTGCGAAACCCAGAATTTCCAGCAGCAATAACATAGGTCATTTGGGGTCAAAATCCCTCATTTCTTCCACCCAAACACTTCCAAAACATACTATAACAACCAAAACATGTTCCAAACCTAACAACAAGTATTCTACTCAGTTTATATCAAATTTCATCTGCGAAAACATCAATTTCTATCAATTGCTCCTAATTTCGATCGATACGAAAAGTTGCGAAGCAACCAAAACATTTACAACAAACAACACATATACATACACAACCAAGATATAATTGAAACTTCTCACCCTTACCTGATTAATCGCGCTCGAAACGGAGTTCCCGCGATTTTCCTCTTTCTCCTCTTTTTCTCTTTCTTTCTTCTCCTTTTCTTTCTCTTCTTTTTCTTTCCTTTTCTTTTCTCTCTTTTTCTCTCCACTTTCTATTTATATAAATGTCTAAACCCCTAAAAGACTATTTTACCCCTCAGCTCAAATATCTCGCAAACGCTCTCAAAATGCGATAAAACATAAACAGCGATGAAAAATAATATATTGTCAAATAAAAGTCAAAAATAAAATAATATAAAACAAAAATAATTAAATCGACTCAATTAAATAAATAAGACAAAACCGGGGCGTTACACTTACATCTCAAGGAGAGGCCCACGGTTTTGTCAGTGATCGCACTGTTGTTTTTGTACAGAGGGACTTATACAAGGGACTGAGGCCCGAGAAAGGTTCTCTGTACAAAGGGATGGGTCTTACACTCTCTCAAGAGGCCCAAAGAGTTTAAAAATAATGGGGCTTATAACACGAGGGTAGGCCCAGATGTTTTTTTTTAAATGGCGATCGCGCCGAGATTTTCTTTTAACACAAAGGGACTTATACAATATCTGAGGCCCAAATTTGTTTTGGTTAAAAGGGGATTGGGTCTTACACTCTAATAGAGGCCCAAAGATTTTGAATGGGTCTTATAACTCTAGGAGAGGCTCAAGGTTTGTTTTTCAACAGGCTATGATCGCGTTAAACTTTTTGAAATACAACGGGACTTATACCATAAGTGAGGCCCAAAAAATTTGTGTATTTACAAAAGGGGTTGGGTCTTACACTCTATTAGAGGCCCAAACAATTTATAAAAGGGAATGGGTCTTACTACTCGAGGGTAGGCCCAAAGGTTATTTGTGTAAAAAACGACGATCGCGCCGAGGTTTTTGAAAATACCCGGAGGGACTTATACAATAAGTGAGGCCCATAATAGGTTATTTTACAAAAAGGCTTGGGTCTTACACTCTATTAGAGGCCCAAAGTGTTTTTAAAAGGTTTGATGAGGGTTGAATTAATCAAAACCCTAATTTGTTTCCAAAATGTATTTTAATTGAATAAAAAATTCAATTAAAATGATCAAAATTGTTTAACATGTGGAAAACAAATTGTGATCTTGGATTAATGTTTCAAAAATCAAGTTTTGACCTACAAAATGATTAGAAGTCATTAAAATTTGCAAAATTAAGAAGGAACAAATATTTTAAATGTCAAAAACAATTAAAATATTAATTATTTGCAAAAATATCAATTATATGAAATAAATAATATTTTTGGGATTTTTTGATAAAATAAAATATTTTAACATTTTTGTGAATTATTAAAAAAAGAATCAACTCAAAATCATTAAAACTCAGAGAGAAATTAATTTTTGAATCAATTAAATAAAATCACAAAATTCAAATATTTGAATTTAAAAAAAAAAGGCGCCAAGAACACACGCGTGTTCTGGGTTTTGCCCAGATTTGCATTTTCTCTCCAATCTCCCTGAATACTTGATTATATCATGCAAACCACCTATCAATCTGCTCGTTTCAACCTCACGATCATGTCTATGGTCTTTAATTTCATTTATTTTTAACATGGAATAAGAAATCAAGACAAAACCTCAAGAACCCTAAAATTTGCACGAAGGCTGAGAATTTTGATACACAGTTCAAACAAAGCAATTAATTGAGGGGAAACATTCTATGCATGATTATGAACATTTGGCAAAAGTATTGTGCGAGGAAATATGCATAGATTAAGAGATGACCAAGTTTAGGCTTACTTGAAGGTCGTGACAGCAAGAGCAATTTGATTTTTGAGTTGGAGGTGTTACAGATGGGTTGTGATGATCTGAACAGCTTCAATGGATGTTGTGGAGTGTGTTACAAGCTTTGGAACACTTTGGAAGTCTTTGGATCAAGCTGGAGCACTCCAACTGCATAATTGAAGCATAATGCCTAGGTTGATAGGTGATTTTGAGATGGGGGTGTTACAGTTGGTGTTTAAGTGTTTGGACACCTCAAATACATCAAATGTGATGTGTCTGGGCAATTGGAATGGATTGCTTATGGCTGCATCTCAAAACCCGATAGTGGTTGCTCAAAAACAAGAAAACTTGGCACTTAAGAGAGAATGAGAGAAAGCAGTGCTATAACTGGATTTGGTGTGAGTTGAATAATCCATTGGAACCTCTATTTATAGGTGATCAACTCTTGTCTTGGAGGAATAGTGAATGGCTGCTGGATCAGATCACATTCAAAGGCTTTGGCTTGGTGGCATTTCTTCTCACAAAAGGCAACCTAGCCTCTCCCAAGAGCAGGGCTATACCTTGACCAAATTCACATTCTTCAGATGTTTTTATTGTTGTTTAATCAGAGAACTTGACTGAGTAGATTGGCTTTGTTGAAAGTGCCCTATTTTACATAAATGCCTTTGAATTTTAAGGCATATATGCCAAAATGCATTAATCTCAAGTTGGAAGATCCCTTGCCCTTTGGACTCAACCCTATCAATTGGATCAGTTGGCTTATGATCAGATTGGATGCATGTGGCATAGTGGTCATTACTTTTGACTCAGAAATCGTGGATGGCAAGAAAACTCACAAACTAATTTTTCATGGCAGCCTTGGCATGGTGTGTTGTAGTAGCCATAACTCTTAGCTCAAGTAGAGTGGTTTCATGCCAATGAGTTGCTTGGATTGTAGGCAACATGCACAACAACATTGATGTTTATCTTTGGAACTGATTCAGCTTGCATCTATGTGAAAAAATCCCACAAGTTTTGGTGTTTCAACAAAAATCTGCCTTGCCCAGAATTTTTCTAAGTGTTGGAAAAAGTTGTATTTTCATGTTTTTAGTGATTTTAATCCAACCATAACTCAAAATCCATAATGAATTTGGAGGGGGGGTCAGTTTTTAGCTTTTGTAGAGGGCCATGAGATCTACAAATTAATCTTTGGATTGGGAAAAATGGCTTTGTGGTTTAGGAGTTATGATCCTCCAAAGTTGGTACCCTTGCCACTTTATTTCCTAACTTAGAAAATTTTCTAAGTTTTTATGGTTACCCCTTTTACAAGTTATTCAACTTTTCTTGATTTTTCTTGATGAATGATGATTCAAATCACACATTAACATCATTTTAGGGTTAAAAAACCACAAAAGTGAAAAATCTCAAAAAGTCAAAGTTTGACTTTTGTGCATAGTTGACTTTTTATCAAATGAATTCCAAACTGTGCGATCCTCTAGGAAATCATGCCTTTTACCTAAATCAAACTTGATAGACATGTTCCATGGGTATTATAGGGTATATTGAAGGATGTACTAGGGTTTGGGAGCATGTCCTGATTAAAATTCAAAGCTAAAGTTGACTTTTTTCGCGAAACCCTAACTGTGGTTCAGATGAAATTGAAACTTGTCGCTCAAGCTTCTTGGATTAATCCATTGTTGCAAATGGATCAATGTAGTATGTTGGAGACCCTCAAATCATGTCTTGAGGTCTTGGCTCATGATTTGTCCCAAAAGTCAACTTAGGGGTGAATTAGGTCAAGAAACCCTAATTCCTGATTTTTGATGAATGCATCCCCTAAGGCTAAATTGACTTGATGATTGGGTTTATGATATCCCTTGGAGCATCATAGGTTATGCTTTGAAGCAATGGCTCATTCCCCGAGGAAAATTTCCATCTGGAGGCCCTGGTCGACCAAACCCTAATTTGGTGACACTGGCGATCTTGAGGCTTGATCCACATGGAAGGGAGCAGCCTTGTGCTTAATCCTTAAAGTGGGAGTCCTTTTGATCCCTTGTAGATATTTGAGAGGTTAGACAAGTTGAAAATCATGTCATTTCTTGATTGATCCTTTTTCTAAGAACTCTGAGAGGGCCTGAAACCCTAATTCTGATTGTAGTAAGTGTTCACCCATCTTTTTGGAGACTGATGAGACAAGATAGTTCATCCATATTGTGATGATGATTTTCACAATGATGGGGAATCTTAGTGGTTAAAATTTGGGGTATGACAGATGCCCCTATTTAATCTTCTTGGACCCCGATGGTGTGAATGGCAAAGGTATTCGGCCATTCAGGGTGCAAGAGGATTAAATATCGGAATGCCTAAAATTTTGATGGTGGATATGAATGGTAGCTTACACATTCATCCTCTTTTGTTAAGTAATGATGCTTATAAAAGGTAAAACTTCCCCTCGATCCTGGTTTCCTGCCAAGGAACTGGTCTAAGTTTCTGATGTAAACTTCCCCTCGATCCTGATTTCCTACCAAGGATCTGGTCTAAGTTTCTGAAGTAAACTTCCCCTCGATCCTGGTTTCCTACCAAGGAACTGGTCTAAGTTTCTGAAGTAAACTTCCCCTCGATCCTGGTTTCCTACCAAGGAACTGGTCTAAGTTTCTTTTGTCAATAAACTTTCTTGACAAGGGACGCTATGTGTAGCGGTTTTCATCAAACTTCTCGCCGAATTTTCCTGGGGAGATGCCATTTGATGGAAAAAGAATGATGTCAGACTCGCCGGGGAACCCAATCGTCTGAGTTGTAGAGGTGCACAAACTTCTCTGTTGGAGATGCGCCATTTGTCGACTCTATCGGGGAAATGAGTCTCTTGAGAGACTGTCTCTGCTTGGGTATTTACATCATACTTTTCTCGGAGATCTTCTCGGAGAAATGCCATATGATATGATCCAATTTTGAGGTGCCGATGACTTTTTCATCAGTGGTTTTTTCAGAGAAAAACTGTCGTACCACCGAATCTCTGATTAAGAGGCTTTCTCTAGGGATTTTCCTTAATCCGGGAAAGCAAGGATATCATCTTCAATGGCGAAGAGTGGTGTTTGTTGAACTTTTTCTCTGGTATTTCAGAGGTTCAAGTTATCAAAGTGGTCGAGGAGCCAACTTCATTCCAGAAATAAACTGGAGGAGAGAGATTGTTCAGACGCAGCATTTCCTGACGAGGAAAGAACTGACAACTCGATTGAGAGGACTGTTATCACTAGGGGATAAGACCGACTAGAGTGATAGTGAGGCAATATGAAATGTGAATGCAAATCAATAACGCATGATGTATGTATGTATATCCTGACAAAACTGACGCGACATACAGACTAGTAGATGAACCCGACTGGATACTCGGCCATCGCGGGGCGCATGTAGAAATATCGCTGGTTCAAGATAGCAATTCTGTCTTGCTTAGGAGAGATAGTCCCTGTTGGGAGCTATGTTGGTCGGGCTTAGGAGATGAGAACTCGTCCGAGGCGTGTCAGATCAAACAAGGTCTCTGACACAGTTGATCCTTCATTCAGGCGTACTGGTTTAGAAGAAATACTTTGATTCTGCACTTTAAGGTTCGATTACTTCTGGAGAAGCGACCGATGTTCTTCTGATGTTCAACAGTCAAAAGAAATTGTCGACTTTACTTTAAAAGCAGAAAAAGTTTTAACAAGTAAATTCGTTTTTGTTTTATCTCAAGAATCGTTGATCATGTTAAAAACATCATTCTGTAAAGCTAAAATAAATATGAATTGCAAATAAAAGCACAAGGGCTCAAATTTTATTGATAGAATGGAAATCAGCCAAACGCGTGATTCCATAGAGCATTTACAAAGTTAGAAAATGGTAATTTACAGGGAAAAGGGCTACGTTGAAACATAACGACCACTATCCTTCTACCAACTTTAAATTTGGAACATCCTGAGCTTCTATCGAAGATGACCTTGACTGGAGTTTTCCTGATGGATGATGTAACTGCTGCTGAGGGACTTGCCCATTTATTGAACATAATTACTTGCCATCATCCCTAACTTTTGCCTGGATTGTGTAGCGAGTGATTTTTGGATGTGGTTGCGAAGCACAATCGCTCTGGTACTACAGCTCGATTCATTTTTTATCCTATTGAAGCTGATGAAGGAAGGGAAATAGATGTCTCCAATTAACCCTGCTTGTATACTGAGGTTAAACAGTCAAAACTGTTGGTTTATAGATGCTACAAAGATACGGGGTTTCTCCTTGGTTATTTTGTTGAACAGGGGTGCTTCAGGCTATCGGTTAGGATGTTAGGACGAATGTATGAAAGTATGGGATTTTGGGTTTTTGTTTAGTGTGCTCGCTAACATTTTTTCTTTCAATCTTATGCCTACGTATTCCCGTTTACCGAAACAGGGAAATTAGAGCGTTCGTAGTTCCTCCTATTCTATGGGAGGAAATGGTATTTGGTGTCTTGTTCAAAGCCCAAGACGTGAAGCTAAAAGGTAGTTTGTATCTTGATCGAAGCCCAAGATATGAAGCTGAAGAGTCTATTTGTATCTTGTTCAAAGCCCAAGATGTGAAGCTAAAGGTGTTGTCTTTAGAGAGAATTTGTCATCTCTAAAGAGGGGGTTGTATGTCACAACTGTTTATAAAGGAGAATTACTTTAACCGGGATGTGTGTATCCGGCAATGCCATAATTTCCTTTATAGGGGATTTTAACCTGAAGGGGAAGACTTTAACTCAGTGTAGAGGAATGTTATCTTTCCTTAGGAATTTCTCATGCTAAAAGAGGGACAGTGGCATGGATGTAGATGATCCAGAGGCTTGCCGCTTACAGCGATTAGATGAAGGGGAAGGAGTTGTTGATGTTTGTGTACTGTGAACGAGGAACAGCTTTGATGCTAAAAGGTTGATTGGATCAACCAGTGGTTTTCTTATATAAAGCCTAAGAGGAGGCTAATATGTGTCTCGTACAAAGCCCGAGAGAGAGGCTAAAAGGTTTTGTTTTGCTCAATAAGAACCTTTTTGTATCTCGTATAAAGCTCGAGATGGAGGCGGAAGGGTGAGTGACTCAACGAGGGAGTCTCTTATGTGTCTCGTACAAAGCCCGAGAGAGAGAGAGGCTAAACATTGTTTGATTCCGCTGGGGAGAATCATTGTACAAAGCCCAAGAGGAGGCTATGGCGCTATTTCAGTTGAGTGACAGGTCCAATATACTGATTTTAAAAGAGAAAATCAGTTCTTATATGAACAACACTGTACTCAAGGATTTGATTCGATGATCAGGGATATTTCCTTGTCTTTGAGGAAATGGGAAATACAAAGGGTATTGAGATTGTCCGAGTCTACGGGTTTCCTTCCTATTTAACGAAGGGGTCACTTGAGAATGTTTTTGAGACTCAAGGATATTAGACTGTCCGTGTCTAGAGTTTCATCTTTTGTACTATGCTTTGCGAAACAGTAGTAGACTCTTGGAAAGGACTGTTCTATGAAGATGACTAAGTTCTGTTCCTATACCTCTAGGAGGTCGTCGGGACAATTTGTACGAAGCCCAAGAGGAGGCTAGAAACTTTTAAGAAGCCGAGAGGTCCTTGTATGAAGCCGAAGAGGAGGCTATCATTCCCGGAGGAAGAGATCATTATACGAAGCCTAAGAGGAGGCTTTGAATACTTCTAAGAAGCTGTCGGGTCCTTGTACAACGCCTAAGAGGAGGTGGGGATGCTTTTAGGAAGCCTCTAGGTCCTTGAACAATGCCCAAGAGGAGGCCGATGCTTTTAAGAAGCCGATGGGTCCCCAAACCCCGAGAAGTTCAAGACAGGCTATTCACGAGGAATAGATCAAACCAGGAAAGTTCGAGAATTTGGAAGAAACTCAAGAGATGCCATTCACGGAGAAAATATCATCTCTAGGGAATAGAGTTTCTTGACAAGTGCTTTTAAGAAGCATGTGGGTCCCCAAACCCCGAGAAGTTCAAGACATGCTATTCACCGAGAATAGATCAAGCCAGGAAAGTCCTAGAATTTGGAAGAAACTCAGGAGATGCAATTCACGGAGAAGAGATCATCTCTGGGGAGTAGAGTTTCTTTGATAACTTCTACGAGTGACAGTCTATGAAAGGGTTCACCGAGAATGCTGTCTTTCATGTCTCCATATTGTTTAACCCCAAGAGGAGGGAAGACTGTGTCTGGTAATCCTATGGGGATCTAGTTTTGACTATTTAAGAGTGATCAACAGGCTTAATGCTAGACGTAGTTGCCGGGGGAAACTCTAAATATCTATACTATTATTACACAGTTGATATGAGTTTATGAAAGGAGACTTACAGTGAGCAGCCCCACAATACAGTTTATATGTATATGAAAGCAGTAAATGAAAGCGTATAAACAGTTACTCGGTTGTAGAGCTTCCATGCTGTTTGGTTAGTTGTTCAACAGAGAAAGATTGAAAACAATAGTATATTTCAAAATCAAAGGAGAAAGTGCTTTGAAAAAGAAAGATTTGGGGCTTACAGCTCAAGGAGAGGCCCAAGGTTTTATCAGTGAGCGCACTGTTTGAATTTGTACAGAGGGACTTATACAAGTGGCTGAGGCCCAAAAAGGTTTTCTGTACAAAGGAATGGGTCTTACACTCTCTCAAGAGGCCCAAAAGGTTTAAAGAAAAAGAGTGGGGCTTATAACACGAGGGTAGGCCCAAATGATTTTTCGTTTAAAATGGCGATCGCGTCGAGGTTTTCTTTTAACGCAAAAGGACTTATACAATAAGTGAGGCCCAAATTATTTTGGTTAAAAAGGGATTGGGTCTTACACTCTATTAGAGGCCTAAAAGTTTTGAATGGATCTTATAGC
The DNA here is from genome assembly GCA_022829125.1 of Lathyrus tuberosus. NCBI lineage: Eukaryota > Viridiplantae > Streptophyta > Magnoliopsida > Fabales > Fabaceae > Lathyrus > Lathyrus tuberosus. Next base: position 38,099,263 of record JALAZF010000003.1, on the reverse strand, counting down.
TCAAGGAGAGGCCCAAGGTTTTTTTTTCAAAAGGCGACGATCGTGCCGTTGGTTTTTGACGGCATCGGGACTTATACAATACACTGAGGCCCAAAAATGATTTGGTCAAAAAATGGATTGGGTCTTACACTCTATTAGAGGCCCAAAAGTTTTGAATGGGTCTTATAGCTCAAGGAGAGGCCCAAGGTTTTTTTTCAAAAGGCGACGATCGCGCCGTTGGTTTTTGACGGTATCGGGACTTATACAATACACTGAAGCCCAAAAATGATTTGGTCAAAAAAGGATTGGGTCTTACACTCTATTAGAGGCCCAAAAGGTTTTGAAAATGATTTATGAGGGTTGAATTAATCCAAAAACCCTAATTTGTTTTCAAAATGTGTTTTAATTGAATAAAAATTCAATTAAAATGATCAAAATTGTTTAACATAGGAAAAACAAATTGTGATCTTGGATTAATGCTTCAAAAATTTAGTATTGACCTACAAAATAATTAGAAAGCATTAAAAGTTGCAAAATCAAGGTGGAAAAAATATTTTAAATGTTAAAAAAAATTAAAACATAAATTCTTTGCAAAAATATCAATTATACAAAATAAATAATATTTTTGGGATTTTTTGGGAAAATAAAATATTTTAACATTTTTGTGAATTATTAAAAAAAGAATCAACTCAAAATCATTAAAACTTAGAGAGAAATTAATTTTTGAATCAATTAAATAAAATCACAAAATTCAAATATTCAAATATTGGAAAATGGCGCCAAGAACAAAGGCAAGAACACGCGCGTTTTTCAGTTTTGCCCAGATTTGCATTTTCTCTCCAATATCACTGAATACTTAATCATATCATGCAATCCACATACCAATCAACTCGTTTCAACCTCACGATCATGTCTATGGTATTTAATTTCATTTAAATTAAACATATAACAAGAAATCATGAAAAATCCTCAAGAACCCTAAATTCTGCATGAAGGCTAGGATTTTTTATACACGATTCAAACAATGCAATTAATTAAGGGGAAACATTCCATGCATGATTATGAACATATGGCCAAATTATTGTGCAGCAAAAATTGCATGGATCATAGAGTTAGAAGAGCTCATGCTTACCACTTGCAGCTGGTGATCGTGATTTGTGTTGGAGGTGTTACAGCTAGGTTCCAATGATTTGGATAGCTTCCCTAGGTAGCATGGAGTGTGTATGAATGCTTGGAATGGATTGAAATGATCTGGAACTTGAGATGGTACCCCAACTGCAAATCTGTCAAAAACTTGAGCAATTGGCTGGTGATTTTGTGAAATCTGTGTTCCAGATGTTATGTGAGTGTTTGGATCACTTCTATATGATGTATGTGAGGTGTGTGTGTGTGATTGTTTTGGTTGGAAAAGCTTTCAAACTCAAAACCCGATAGTGACTTGCCTTAGAAGGCAAAATTGGAGTGAAAGAAGAGATTTTAAGGAAAGCATCTGTTTGATGGCTTTGGTGTACTCAAACTGATCACAATTAAGCTCTATTTATAGTAGAGCAAGTTTGTTTTGCAAGGAATAGTGAATGGCAACTGCTAAGTAGGTTTGGCCAATGTTGGCAAATGAAAATCCAAGTCTCCTGTAGCCATTGACTAGAGGTTAGGGCACAGGCTGCTGGTTCCCTTGGTCTTGGATAAGTCTTGACTAAATTCAGTTGAGAATGGCTCAGTCCATGCCACCTTGATGCTTCCATTGAATGCTCCAATCCAAAATTGGAGTCTTGTCCCTATTTTGGCAATTATATGTTCAACATGCTATTTCTTGTTCCAAAGACTTTGGAGGCTTGGCTCAGTGATTGTCCCCTTTAGATTCAATCCTCAGAGGTGTCCAAGTGGATAGGAGTATTTGGATTTGGCTGATTTTGGTAAATCGAGCAAAAATGCAAAATCTGCCTTGCCTTGACAGATTTCAGCAAGGCAACTTGCCAATGTCATATCTCATGACTCAAATTGAATTTGGTAATGTTCTTGGCCATTTTGGAAAGCCCTTACATGATACAACAATTGTTTGAACATGTTTGGTTTTGATCTCTTTTGAATCCAAGTGAAAAATCTCCCTACATTTGGCAAAAAGTAAGGTAAAATCTGACTTAGTGAAATTTTCACTAAGTGTTGGAACAAAGTGACTTTTCTTGATTTTGATCACTCCATAACTCAAAATCCATGAGGAATTTGGACATAGGTCAGTATGAAGCGTTTGTAGAGGGCAATGTGATCTACAAATCAAGCTTTGAATGGGGAACAATGGCCTTGTGGTTCAGGAGTTATGGTCCTCCAAAGTTGGCACATTAGTGTCACTTTTTCCATAACTTAGAAATATTTCTAAGTTTTTATGGTTACCCCTTTTACAAGTTATCCCACTTTCTTTGATTTTTCTTGATGAATGATGATTCAAATCATACATTAACATCATTTTAGGGTTAAAAATCCATTTTAGTGAAAAATCTCAAAAAGTCAAAGTTGACTTTTGTGCACAGTTGACTTTTTATCAGATGAATTCCAAACTGTGCAATTCTTCAGGAAATCATGTCCTTGACCTAAATCAAACTTGAGGGACATGTTCCATGGGTGTCATAGGGTATATTTAATCATGTCTTAGGGCTTGGGAGCATGTCCTGGTCAAAAGTCAAAGTTACGGTTGACTTTCCTCGCGAAACCCTAATTGTGGTGCAGATGAAATTGAGACTTGTTGCTCAAGCTTCTTGGATTAATCCATTGTTCCAAATGGATCAATATAGTTCATTAGAGACCCTCAAACCCTCTCTTGAGGTCTTGGCTCATGATTTGCCCTAAAAGTCAACTTAGGGGTGAATTAGGTCAAAAAAACCCTAATTCCTGATTTTTGATGAATGCATCCCCTGAGGCAAAATTGACTTGATGATTGGGTTCATGAGGTCCCATGAAGTATATTAGGTTATGTTTTGGATCATTGGCTTGTGCCCAGATGAAAAATTTCCATCTGGAGGCCCTGGTCGACCAAAACCCTAATTTGGTGACACTGTCGATCTTGAGACTTGATCCACCTAGAAGGGAGCGGCCTTGTGCTTGATCCTTGAAGTGGGAATCCTTTTAATCCATTGTGGGTGTTTGAGAGGTTAGACAAGTTGAAGATCATGTCATTCCTTCATGGATCCTTTGTCTAAGGCTCTGAGAGGGCTTGAAACCCTAATTCTTGATAGTAGTGAATGCTCAACAATCCTTGAGGAGATTGATGAGGCATGATGGTTCATCCATATTGTGATGATGATTTACACAATGATGGGAAATCTTAGTGGTCAAAATTTGGGGTTTGACAGATGCCCCTATTTAATCTTCTTGGACACGAAGGTGTGAATGGCGAAGGTATTCGGGCATTCAGGGTACAAGGGGATTAAATATCGGAATATCCAAAATTTTGACGGCGTCTATGAATGGTAACTTATGCATTAATCTTCTTTCGCTAAGCAATGACGCTTAGAAAAGGTAAAATTTCCCTCGATCCTGGTCTTCAGCCAAGGAACTGGTCTCAGTTTCTGATGTAAACTTCCCCTCGATCCTGGTTTCCTACCGAGGAACTGGTCTTAGTTTCTAATGTAAACTTCCCCTCGATCCTGGTTTCCTACCAAGGAACTGGTCTTAGTTTCCTTTGTCAATAAACTTTATTGACAAGGGACGCTATTCGTAGCGGCTTTCCTTCAAACTTCTCGCCGAATTTTCCTGGGGAGATGCCATTTGAGTGGAAAAAGTTTTGATGTCAGACTTGCTGGGGAACCCAGTCGTCTGAGTTGTAGAGGTGCACAAACTTCTCTGTTTGGAGATGCCATTTGTCGAATCTACTGGGGAAAACGAGTCTCTTGAGAGACTGCTTTCGTTCGGGGTCTTTACATCGTACTTTCCTCGGAGATCTTCTCGGAGAAATGCCATATGATGTGATCCAATTTTGAGGTGCCGATGACCTTTTCATCAGTGGGTTTTTCAGAGAAAAACTGTCATACTGCCGAATCTTCGATTTAGGAGGCTTTCTCTCGGGATTTTCTTTAATCCGGGAAAGCAAGGATATCATCTTCAATGGCGAAGAGTGATGCTGATTGAAAGTTCCTCTGGTTTTTCAGAGGTTCAAGTTACCTAAGTGGTCAAGGGCCAACTTTCTTCCAGGGATAAACTGGGGGAGAGAGATTGTTCAGACGTAACATTTCCTGGCGAGGAAGGGTTGACAACTCGATTGAGAGGACTTTTATCACTAGGGGACAAGACCGACTAGAGTGATAGTGATGCAATATGAAATGTGAATGCAAATCAATAATGCATGATGTATGTATGTATATGCTGACAAAACTGACGCGACATACAAACTAAAAGATGAACATGACTGGATACTCGGCCACTGCTGGAGATGAAAGGTATCACTTGGTTCAAGGTAACAATTCTGCCTTGCTTAGGAGAGATAGTCCCTGTTGGGAGCCATGTTGGTCGGGCTTAGGAGATAAGAACTCGGCCGAGGGTATCAGATGGGAAAGTCGCATCTCATACAGTTGATCCTTCGTCTAGGTGTACTGGCCTAGAAGGAGTACTTTGATTCCGTACTTTGAGGTTCGATTACTTCTGGAGAAGCGACTGATGTTCTTCTGATGTTTAACAGTCAAAAGAAATTGTCGTCTTTATTGAAAAGCAGAAAAAGTTTTAACAAGTAAATTCATTTTTGTTTTATTTCAAGAATCGTTAATCATGCTAACAACGTCGTTCTGTAAAGTTAAAACAAATAAGAATTACAAACAAAAGCACAAGGGCTCAAATTTTATTGATAAAATGGAGATCAGCCAAACGTGTGATTCCATCGAGTATATACAAAGTTAAAAAATGGTAACTTACAGGGAAAAGGGCTACATTGAAACATGACAACCGCTATCCTTCTACCAACTTTGAATTCGGGGCATCCTGAGCTTCTGTCGAAGATGACCGTGACTGGAGTTTTCCTCCGATGGATGGTGTAACTGTTGATAAAGGACTTGCCTCTGTTGAACATAGTTACTTGCCATTATCCCTAATTTTTGCCTGGATTGTACTATGATGTTTCCAATCCATCGGGATGATTTTTTTTATGTCTCTAACTTTTACCTGGACCGCCCTTTCGGGTTTTCAATCCACCAAGACACTTTTTTTTTTTAGTTTAGGCGAAGTATTTCTTGACTACATCAACATTCGTGGGGTAGGAAAATTCCTCTCCGTCCATGGTTGCAAGTCTCAAGGCGCCGCCTGAGAAAGCTGTCGTGACCACATAGGGGCCATCATAATTCGGAGTCCATTTACCCCGAGAATCAGTGAGAAATGATTGTATCTTTTTGAGCACGAGGTCTCTTTTCCTGAAGATGCGAGGTCGGACCTTTTTGTCGAACGCCTTCTTCATTATTTGTTGATACAACTGACCGTGGCATAGTGCCGTTATTCTCTTTTCTTCGATCAGATTCAGTTCGTCGTGTCGGATTTGACACCATTCAGCTTCTGTAAGCTTAGCTTCCATCAATACTCGGATTGACGGGATCTCTACTTCTATGGGGAGCACTGCTTCCATGCCATACACTAGAGAGAAAGGGGTAGCCCCTGTTGAAGTGCGGACAGATGTGCGATAACCGTGAAGAGCAAAGGGTAGCATCTCGTGCCAGTCTTTGTAGGTTACAACCATCTTCTGAACAATCCTCTTGATGTTCTTGTTAGCCGCTTCTACCGCTCCGTTCATCTTGGGTCGGTAGGGAGATGAGTTATGGTGTTCAATCTTGAACTCAACGCACAACTCTTTCATCATCTTATTGTTCAAGTTAGATCCATTATCAGTAATGATCTGGCTTGGAACACCATAACGGAAAATGATATTGTTTTTTATAAATTGGACCACCACTTGTCAGGTTACATTTGCGTATGAAGCTGCTTCAAACCACTTGGTGAAATAGTCAATGGCTACTAGAATGAACCGATGTCCGTTTAAAGCCTTAGGTTCAATCAAGCCAATCATGTCGATTCCCCATATGGAAAAAGGCCACGGGGAAGAAAGAACTTTGAGATGTGATGGCGGTACATGAATTTTGTCGGAGTATATCTGACATTTGTGACACCTCCTCATGTACTTGTAGCAGTCGGATTTCATGGTCAATCAATAGTACCCTGCTCTTAGAATTTTTCTCGCCATTGTGTGTCCGTTGGCATGAGTGCCAAAGGATCCTTCGTGAATTTCTTTTATCAGTATGTCTGCTTCTGGTCTGTCTACGCATCAGAGCAAGACCATATCAAAATTCCTCTTATAAAGAGTGTCACCGCTCAGGAAGAAGTTTCCAGCCAGTCTTCTGAGGGTTTTTCTGTCCTTCCTTAGTGCCCCAGGTGGGTACTCTTGTTTCTGAAGGAAGCATTTGATATCGTGATACCAAGGTTTGTCATCTATGACTGCTTCGATCGTGAAGATGTAAGCGGGTCATTCAAGGCACATTATGTCGATCTTAGGTAGGTCGTTCCATTGACCTACACTAATCATAGAAGAGATAGTGGCTAATGCATCAGCCATGTGATTCTCATCACGAGGGATATGATGAAACTCAACTCTGTTGAAGAAAGGTAGCAACCTTCTTGCGTAGTCCTTGTAAGGAATCAGTCCTGATTGGTATGTGTTCCAATCTCCTTTTATCTGATTGATAACCAGGGCTGAATCGCCTTATACGTCCAAGTTTTTGATCCTTAAATCAATCGCTTCTTCGAGACCCATAATACAAGCTTCTTATTCGGCCTCGTTGTTCGTACATTTGAACGTAACTCTGGCAGTGAAAGGAATGTGGGTACCCTGAGGGGTAACAATTATTGCCCCAATTCCGTTTCCGTAATGATTAACTGCTCCGTCAAAGATAAGTCCCCATTGGGAACCTGGTTCTGGCCCTTCACTGGGTAACGGCTCATCGCAATCTTTCATTTTTAAATACATGACATCTTCGTCTGGGAAGTCAGACCCGGTTAATTCTTGATCGTCAATCGGTTGATGAGACAAATGATCGGCTAAAATACTTCCTTTAACAGCTTTTTGAGCGTGGTACTCTATGTCATATTCTGATAACAACATCTGCCAACGGGCAATCCTTCCCGTGAGAGCAGGTTTTTTGAAGACGTACTTGATTGGATCCATTTCGGAGATTAACCAAGTAGTATGACGAATCATGTATTGACGTAGACGTTTGGCTGTTCAAGCCAAAGTGCAACAAGTTTTCTCAAGCATCGTGTACCTAGTCTCGCAGTCAGTGAACTTCTTGCTCAGATAGTATATGGCAGACTCCTTCCTTTTGGTTTCGTCTTGTTGGCCAAGTACACATCCCATTGAGTCCTCTAGAACTGTGAGGTAGATGATCAGTGGTCTTCCTTCCACTGGAGGTGATAGAATCGGCAGATTCAATAGATATTCCTTGATACTGTCGAAGGCAGTTTGGCAATCTTCTGACCAAACGCAATCCTGGTTCTTCTTGAGTAATTTGAAAATCGGCGCACATGTGGCGGTCATAAGGAATATGAATATGGAGATGTAGTTCAAACGTCCCAGGAATCCTCTGACTTGTTTTTCAGTTTTCGGAGAAGGCATTTCTCGAATGGCCTTGACCTTGTCAGGATCAATCTCAATTCCTTTCTGGCTGACGATGAACCTTAATAGTTTCCCTGAACGGACACCGAAGGTGCACTTGTTGGGATTCAAGCAGAATTTGTACTTCCTCAAACGCTCGAATAGTTTTGACAGGTGGGTCACATGCTCCTCTTCTGTTCTAGATTTTGCAATCATATCATCGACATATACCTCTATCTCTTTGTGTATCATGTCATGAAAAAGAGTAGTCATGGCCCTTTGATAGGTTGCCCCGGCGTTCTTCAAGTCGAACGGCATTACCTTGTAACAAAAGGTACCCCATGGGGTAATGAACGAAGTTTTCTCCATGTCTTTCGGCGCCATTTTGATTTGGTTATAGCCCGAGAATCCATCCATGAAAGAAAAAACTTTGAACTTTGCTGTACTGTCTACCAGCATGTCAATGTGTGGTAAAGGAAAGTCATCCTTTGGACTTGCCTTGTTCAAGTCTCGGTAGTCGACACACATTCTGACCTTTCCGTCCTTTTTGGGAACGGGTACAATGTTGGCTAACCATTGAGGATACTCTGATGTGGCGAGGAAACCTGCTTCAATCTGTTTCTGTACCTCCTCTTTGATTTTGATGGCCATGTTCGGGTGAGTCCGTCTCAACCTTTGCTTTACCGGCGGACATTCCGACTTTAACGGTAAGTGATGTTCCACAATGCTGGTATCCAACCCTGGCATGTCCTGATAGGACCAAGCGAATACATCGGGGAATTCTCTGAGAAGCTTTATCTAACCCTCTCTGGCAGTTGGACTGAGCAGTGCCCCAAACCTGATTTCTTTTCTCTCTTTTTCTGAACCCAAGTTTACCATTTCCAACGGCTCTTTGTGAGGTTCAATGGACCTTTCCTCTTGTCTGAGTAGTCGGGAGATCTCTTCTGGAATTTTGTCGTCATTTTATTCTTCAGTCTCGAATACCTGGAACTCAAAGTTGGGAGAAGGCATCGGATCGTATGTTTCAACTGGGTTTAAAACAAGCAATCTGCATGACGTGATGATTTGTGTTTAGAAGAGATAGAGAGAATGCAAAAGTGTGTGCAGTGTTTTATTTTACTGCTTGTTTTTATTTTTAAATTGTTTTTTAGGATTACCATTTTCTGAAAAACGAAAAGAGAAAACAGCAATTAATGCGGAAATTACAGAACGACGTTATTTTATTAATGAATAAGTCGATCCTTGAAACTACAGCCCTATAAAACAAAACTCTGTCGCTTTGGGCTAAGCGAAGAGGAAAAATTTACAGAATGTGAGCCCTATCAAAACATCCGTTTCACCTGGGCAGGGTGAAAGGTTAAAGATGGCAATTACTTTGACTGATGAACGACCTTCGGAACCTCGATGGCAACCCATTGGCGGCGAACTCCTCGGTGAATCACAAAGTTTGGCACCTTCCTCGATTTGTCTTCAGAAATAACGCTGATTTCTGGTGGAGCAAGATCATTGGAATCTGTCTCCCAGGAAGAATTGTCGTGGGAGAATTCCTCAGTTGCATTTTGCATACCATTTGTGCTCTCAGCTGTATCTCCCTATCCAGTTGGCTGGATGTCTTCGAACCTGATACGAGAGCTTTCGGGAGCGGTGTACTTGACCATATAGTCGAATTTTCCACTCGGTTGTCCCAAGGTGTCCCACACTTCTTTCAAACTGGAGGAGTCATCCCTCTCGATGACGTTGACCTCGGGAAAAGCATAGTTGATGAATTCTAGTCCTGCAAACATTGCAAATTCATCTTCATGTTGAGTAGTTTCTGAATGACCTGAGTGTTGATCCCATGACATGGTGGGGACACAGGTATTCTGTTCAATAATGGTCAGCTGATTTTCATTGTTCGGCTGACTCTCTTGCCCCAAGTCTCCTGGATAAGGCTGCCACATTGGCTGGCCATCCATCGGGCCATAGTAGGTGTAGTCAAAATTGTCTTTCATCAGAGTGTCTTCCTCTAATGAATTTGGCGGAGCACGACATCCTTCCGGATCACAATCTCCGTATATCATTTCGACATCTGATCGTGGTATAAATCTCGGACTCTGTGCGGGATAGTAAAATGGTATAGGCACCTCTTTCTAAGACATATAACCGTCCTTGTTAAGGTAGGACTTCCATTCTTCATCTGTGTCAGAGGGATCTTCCTCATTGATAGCATGTACTGCTTGAGACACTGGGTGAAGGAAACCTCCGCTGTGGAAGAAGTTTTGAAGGGGATGAAGACTTTCATCGTTGGCAGCTGTCCGGGTACAGGTTACAGAAAAACCAAGACCCTTCTTTGTTTTATTGTCAATAGGAATGACAAGCTGTCCCCATCCGGTTGTATTGGTACTCTCGACCGCTTTGATAGCATCGTTATATGAAGAAATGGAAGTTCCTTCTTTGAACTGATTGTTCTTGCACACCGACAGCGCTTGGAACTGAGTTCCAATAACCTCCTCGGGTTCTATACCAGCAGATGATGACAAGTTACTCACCAGCAAGGCCTGTTCCCCACAAACTGTGACAAGTTGATCGTTCTGAACGAACTTTAGCTTTTGGTGGAGGGTCGAAGTAACCGCTCCAGCCTGATGTATCCAAGGTCTTCCTAATAAACAACTGTACGTTGCCCGGATGTCCATGACCTGGAAAGTGACTTGGAAAGTGTGAGGACCGATAGTTATGGGAAGATTAACTTCGCCGATAACCATTTTTTTGGATCCGTCGAATGCTTTGACGACGATCTCGCTGATTCTCATCGGAGGGCCTTTGAATGATAATTGCATCAAAGTGGACTTTGGCATAACATTCAGGGCTGAACCTGTGTCTACCAGTACGCTGGCTAAAGCATCGTCCTGGCAGTTAACTGTAATGTTGAGCGCCATGTTATGACGGCGACCCTCTTCGGGTAATTCCTCATCACTAAATCCCAAATTATTGCAAGAAGTGATGTTAGAGACAATGCTATCGAACTGTCTGATTGTTACATCCTATTCCACAAAGGCTTGCTCCAAGACTTTCTGTAGAGCCTCCCTGTGGGCTTCTGAACTGAGTAACAGTGATAATACCGAGATCTTTGAAGGAGTCTGTAACACCTAATCCACAATGTTATATTCACTCCTTTGGATGAGCTTCAGCATCTCATCATTATTTTTCAATAGGTCGGGATTACTGGATTGACCGACTGATGGATCGGGAGCTTCTGTCTGAAGTTCCTTTTCCTTGTTAGGTTCTCCAACTCCTCGGTTGAAGATTCGACCACTCCGTGTTACACGACTGATGTCTGCAATATTCACGACGGAGGGTAATGGAATTTCCTTTCCATTTTCATTCGTCGTTGCACCGTATTTGTAAGGGATAACCTTAGTTGATTCATACGGTAGTGGTCCCGGTAGATAGATGACTATGGGAACCTTCTGATTTTTCTGACCATCATAAGTAATCTCGATCCGTTCCCGGTTGGGAACTTTAGATTCGTCAAGTAGAGGGATAATGGCAAAAACATCCCTTGTTCTATGATGACCAGAGATTACAACAGCATCCTCGACTTGATCGACAAGGTAGTTCAGCATCCAGTTGATGGGTCCAGAACCCGGATATGGGTGAATCTCTCCACGATCCACCTGCCCCTGGAGAGCAAGTCGCACAAGGTAGAACCCTTGGTTACTTTCCGAACAGACTCCACAACGGTCATAATTGTGTGGTGGCACCTGGCCACGCCCACTTAGAATACAATGTAACCTCACTAGGTTAGCTTCCATTGATCGGACATCCTGAGAGAGGCTAAACGTTGTTTTACTCCGCTGGGGAGAATCATTGTACAAAGCCCAAGAGGAGGCTATGGCGCTATTTCAGTTGAGTGACAGGTCCAGTATACTGATTTTAAAAGAGAAAATCAGTTCTTATATGAACAACACTGTACTCAAGGATTTGATTCGATGATCAGGGATATTTCCTTGTCTTTGAGGAAATGGGAAATCCAAAGGGTATTGAGACTGTCCGAGTCTACGGGTTTCCTTCCTATTTAACAAAGGGGTCACTTGAGAATGTCTTTGAGACTCAAGGATATTAGACTGTCCGTGTCTAGAGTTTCATCTTTTGTACTATGCTTTGAGAAACAGTAGTAGACTCTTGGAAAGGACTGTTCTATGAAGATGACTAAGTTCTGTTCCTATACCTCTAGGAGGTCGTCGGGACAATTTGTACGAAGCCCAAGAGGAGGCTAGAAACTTTTAAGAAGCCGAGAGGTCCTTGTATGAAGCCGAAGAGGAGGCTATCATTCCCGGAGGAAGAGATCATTATACGAAGCCTAAGAGGAGGCTTTGAATACTTCTAAGAAGCCGGTGGGTTCTTGTACAACGCCCAAGAGGAGGCGGGATGCTTTTAGGAAGCCTGTGAGTCCTTGAACAATGCCCAAGAGGAGGCCGATGCTTTTAAGAAGCCGATGGGTCCCCAAACCCTAAGAAGTTCAAGACAGGCTATTCACGAGGAATAGATCAAGCCAGGAAAGTTCGAGAATTTGGAAGAAACTCAAGAGATGCCATTCACGGAGAAAAGATCATCTCTGGGGAATAGACTTTCTTGACAAGTGCTTTTAAGAAGCCTGTGGGTCCCCAAACCCCGAGAAGTTCAAGACATGCCATTCACCGAGAATAAATCAAGCCAGGAAAGTCCTAGAATTTGGAAGAAACTCAAGAGATGCAATTCACAGAGAAGAGATCATCTCTGGGGAGTAGAGTTTCTTTAACAACTTCTACGAGTGACAGTCTATGAAAGGGTTCACCGAGAATGCTGCCTTTCATGTCTCCATATTGTTTAACCCCAAGAGGAGGGAATACTGTGTCTGGTAATCCTATGGGGATCTAGTTTTGACTATTTAAGAGTGATCAACAAGCTTAATGCTAGACGTAGTTGCCGGGGGAAACTCTAAATATCTATACTATTATTACACAGTTGATATGAGTTTATGAAAGGAGACTTACAGTGAGCAGCCCCACAATATAGTTTATATGTATATGAAAGCAGTAAATGAAAGCGTATAAACACTTACTCGGTTGTAGAGCTTCCATGCTGTTTGGTTAGTTGTTCAACAGAGAAAGATTGAAAACAATAGTATATTTCAAAATCAAAGGAGAAAGTGCTTTGAAAAAGAAAGATTTGGGGCTTACAGCTCAAGGAGAGGCCCAAGGTTTTATCAGTGAGCGCAGTGTTTGAATTTGTACAGAGGGACTTATACAAGTGACTGAGGCCCAAAAAGGTTTTCTGTACAAAGGGATGGGTCTTACACTCTCTCAAGAGGCCCAAAAGGTTTAAAGAAAAAGAGTGGGGCTTATAACACGAGGGTAGGCCCAAATGATTTTTCGTTTAAAATGGCGATCGCGCCGAGGAAGAAACTGCCTGCCAGCCTTCTGAGGGTTTTCTGAGGTATATCACCGCTCAGGAAGAAACTGCATGCCAGCCTTCTGAGGGTTTTCCTGTCCTTCCTTAGTGCCCCAGGTGGGTACTCTTGTTTCTGAAGGAAGCATTTGATATCGTGATACTAAGGTTTATCGTCTATGACTGCTTCGATCGTGAAGATGTAAGCGGGCCGTTCAAGGCGCATTACGTCGATCTTAGGTATGTCATTCCATTGACCTACACTAATCATGGAAGAGAGAGTGGCTAATGCATCAGCCATGTGATTCTCCTTACGAGGGATGTAATGAAACTCGATTTTGGTGAAGAATGGTAACAACCTTCTCGCGTAATTTTTGTAAGGAATCAGTCCTGAATGGTATGTGTTCCAATTTCCTTTGATCTGATTGATAACCAGGGCTGAGTCACCATATACGTCCAAGTTCTTGATCCTTAAGTCGATCCCTTCTTTGAGACCCATTATACAAGCTTCGTATTCAGCCTCGTTGTTTGTGCACTTGAACGTAAGTCTGGCAGTGAAAGGAATATGGGTACCCTGAGGTGTTATGATGATTGTCCCAATTCCATTTCCGTAATGATTAACTGCTCCATCAAAGATAAGTCCCCACTGGGAACCTGGTTCTGGTCTTTCACTAGGTAGCGGTTCATCGCAATCTTTTATTTTCAAATACATGACATCTTCGTCTGGGAAGTCAAACCCGATAGATTCTTGATCGTCAATCGATTGATGAGCCAAATGATCAGGTAAAACACTTCCTTTAACGGCTTTTTGAGCATGGTACTCTATGTCATATTCTAATAACAACATCTGCCAACGGGCGATTCTTCCCGTGAGAGAAGGTTTTTCAAAGACATACTTGATTGGATCCATCTCGGAGACCAACCAAGTAGTGTGACGAATCATGTACTGGCGAAGACGTTTGGCTGTCCAAGCCAAAGCACAACAAGTTTTCTCAAGCATCGTGTACTGAGTCTCGCATTCTTGGAATATTTTGCTCAAATAATAGATGGTAGACTCCTTCCTTTTGGTTTTGTCTTGTTGGCCAAGCACACAACCCATGGAGTCTTCCAAGACAGTGAGGTAGATGATTAGTGGTCTTCCTTCCACTGGAGTTGATAGAATCGGCGGGTTCAACAGGTATTCCTTGATACTGTCGAAGGCGGTTTGGCAATCTTCTGTCCAAACGCAGTCCTGATTCTTTTTGAGTAATTTGAAAATCGGCGCACATGTCCCGGTCATGAGGAATATGAATCTGGAGATGTAGTTCAAACGTCCCAAGAATCCTCTGACTTGTTTTTCAGTTTTTGGAGAAGGCATTTCTTGAATGGCCTTGACCTTGTCAGGATCAACCTCAATTCCTTTCTGGCTGACGATGAGCCCTAGTAGTTTCCCTGAACAGACACCGAAGGTGCACTTGTTGGGATTTAAGCGGAGTTTGTACTTTCTAAACCGCTCGAATAGCTTTGACAGGTGGGTCACATGCTCCTCTTCTGTCTTAGATTTTGCAATCATGTCATCGACATATACCTCGATTTCCTTGTGTATCATGTCATGAAAGAGAGTAGTCATGGCACATTGATAGGTTCCCCCGGTGTTCTTCAAACCGAACGGCATTACCTTGTAACCAAAGGTACCCCATGGGGTAATGAACGAAGTTTTCTCCATGTCCCTCGGCGCCATTTTGATTTGGTTATAGCCCGAGAATCCATCTGTGAAGGAGAAAACTTTGAACTTTGCTGTACTGTCCGCCAGCATGTCAATGTGTAGTAAAGGAAAGTTATCCTTTGGACTAGCCTTGTTCAGATCTCGGTAGTCGACACACATTTTGACCTTTTTGTCCTTTTTCGGAACTGGTACAATGTTGGCTAACCATTAAGGATATTCTGATGTGGCGAGGAAACCTGCGTCAATCTGTTTTTGTACCTCCTCTTTGATTTTGACAGCCATGTCTGGATGAGTCCGTCTCAACCTTTGTTTTACTGGCGGACATTCTGATCTCAATGGTAGATGATGTTCCACGATGCTGGTATCCAACCCTGGCATGTCCTGATAGGACCAAACAAACACATCGGGAAACTCTTTGTGAAGCTTTGTCAAACTCTCTTTAGCAGTTGGACTGAGTAGTGCCCCAATCTTGATTTCTTTTTTCTCTTCTTCTGAACCCATGTTGATCGTTTCCAACGCCTCTTTGTGAGGTTTAATGGACCTTTCCTCTTGTCTGAGTAGTAGGGAGATCTCTTCTGGAATTTCGTTGTCAACTTCTTCTTCAGCCCCAAATACCGGGAACTCAAAGTCGGGAGAAGGCATCGGATCGTATATTTCAACGGGGTTTAAAACAAGCAATCTGCATGACATGATGATTTGTGTTTTGAAGAGATAGAATGCAAGAGTGTGTGAAATGTATCTCTTTTACTGCTTGTTTTTATTATTGAGTTTGTTTTTTAGGATTACCATTTTCTAAGAAAAGCAAAAAGAGAAAACGGCAATTAATGCGGAAATTACAGAACGATGTTATTTTATTAATGAACAAGTCGATTCTTGAAACTACATCCCTATAAAACAAAACTTTGTCGCTTTGGGCGAAGCGAAGAGGGACATTTACAGAAAGCGAGCCCTATTAAAACATTCGTTTCACCTGGGCAGGGTGAAAGGTTAAAGACGGCAATTACTTTGACTTATGAACAATCTTCGAAACATCGACAGCAACCCATTAGCGGCAAACTCCTCGGTGAATCACAAAGTCTGGCACCTTCCTTGATTTGTCTTTAGAAATAACACTGATTTCTGGTGGAGCAGGATCATTGAAATTAGTCTCCCGGGCAAAGTTGTCGTAGGAGGATTCCTCTGTTGCATTTTGCATAGTATTTGTGCTCTCAGGTAGATCTCCCCATCCAGTTGGTTGGATGTCCTCGAGCCTGATACGAGAGCTTTTGGGAGAGGTGTACTTGACGAAGTAGTCGAACTTACCACTCGGTTGTCCCAATGTGTCCCATACTTCTTTGGAACCGGAGAAGTCATCTCTCTCGATGACGTTGACCTCGGGAAAAGCATTGTTGATGAACTCTAATCCTGCAAACGTTACGAATTCATCGTCATGTTGAGTATTTTCTGAATGACCTGAGTGTTGATCCCATGACATGGTGGGGACGCAGGCATTCTTTTCAATGATGCTCAGCTGATTTTTGTTGTTCGGATGACTCTCTTGCCCCAAGTCTCCTGGGTAGGGCTGCCACATGGGCAGACCATCCATCGAGCCATAGTAGCTGTGGTCAAAGTTGTCCTTCATCAGAATGTCCTCCTCTAATGAGTTTGGTGGAGCACGGCATCCTTCCGGATCACAATCTCCGTATATCATTTCGATGTCTGACCTGGGTATAAATCTCAGGCTCTGTGCAGGATAGCAAAATGGCCTAGGCACCTCTTCCTGAGACATATAACCGTCCTCGTTGAGGTAGGACTTCCATTCCACATTTGTGTCAGAGGGATCCTCCTCATTGATAGTGTGTACTTCTTGAGTCGCTGGTTGAAGGAAACCTCCACTGTGGAAGAAATTTTGAATGGGATGAAGATTTTCATCGCTGGCAGCTGTCTGAGTACAGGTTGCAAAAAACCCAAGACCCTTCTATGCTTTATTGTCAATAGGAATGACAAGTTGTCCCCATCCTATTGTATTGGTACTCTCGACCGCTTTGATAGCGTCTTTGTATGAGGAAATCGAGGTTCCTCCTTCGGATTGATCGCCTCTGTGCAGCGAAATCATTTGGAACTGAGTCCCAATTATCCCTTCTGGTTCCACATAAGTGGTTATTGATAAATTGCTTACGAGCAAAGCCTGTTCCCCACAGACCGTGACGAGTTGACCGTTCTGAACGAACTTTAGCTTTTGGTGGAGGGTCGAGGTGACCGCCCCAGCCTGATGTATCCAAGGTCTTCCTAATAAACAGATGTACATTGCCCGGATGTCCATGACCTGGAAAATGACTTGGAAAGTGTGAGGACCAATAGTTATGGGAATATCAACTTCGCCGATAACCGTTTTTCTGGACCCGTCGAATGCTTTGACGACGACCTCGCTGGTTCTCATCAGGGGTCCTTTAAAGGATAATTGCGTCAAGGTGGACTTTGGCATAACATTCAGGGCTGACCCTGTGTCTACCAGTACGCTGGCCAAAGCATCGTCCTGGCAGTTTACCGTGATATTGAGCGCCATGTTATGACAGCGGCCCTCATCAGGTAATTCCTCATCACTAAATCCCAAATTATTGCAGGAAGTGATGTTAGAGACAATGTTATCGAACTGTCTGATTGTTACATTCTGTTCCATAAAGGCTTGCTCCAAGACTTTCTGTAGAGCCTCCATATGTGCTTCCGAACTGAGTAAAAGTGACAGCACAGAGATCTTTGAAGGAGTTTGTAATAGCTGATCAACAATGTTGTATTCACTCCTTTGGATGAGCTTCAGCATCTCATCATTGTTTTTCGAAAGGCCGGGATTACTGGATTGACCGACTGGTGGATTGGGAACTTCTGTCTGAGGTTCCTTTTCTTTGATAGGTTCTCCAACCCCTCGGTTGAAGATTCTACCACTCCGTGTTACTCGACTGATGTCTGCAATATTCACGACGGAGGGTAATGGAATTTCCTTTCCATTCTTGACTGTTGTTGCACCGTATTTGTAAGGGATAGCCTTAGTTGATTCATACGGTAATGGTCCTGGTAGATAGATGACTATGGGAGCCTTCTGATCTTTCTGACTGTCGTAAGCAATTTCGATCCGTTCCTGGTTAGGAACTCTTGATTCGTCAAGTAGAGGGATGATGGCATAAACATCCTTGTTCTTCTCATAATCGGAGATTATGACAATGTCCTCAATTTGCTCAGCGAGGTAGTCCGGCGCCCAGTTAATTGGTCCGGAACCCGGATATAGACGAATTTCTCTACGATCCACCTCACCCTGAAGAGCTGCTCGCACAAGGTAGCATCCTTGGTTACTTTCTGAACAGACTCCACAACGTTCATAGTTATGTGGTGGCACCTGGCCACGCCCGCTTTGAAGGCAATGTAACCTCACTAGGTTAGTTTCTACAGATCGGACATCCTGACTTTGACGTCGAGTAGGGTTCTTGTCATCGATACTAATTTGCTGAGTGTCTTCATCCATATAAATGGGAAGCCACCAATGATTTAGCAAGTGCTGAAGTGCTTCCTAGACAAGGGCACAACCTTGATCATTTTCTCAACCCGCCGTACATCTTTGGTAGTCATGTGATATCAGGAACCCGAGTCGGACCTACTCAGTATGTAACTCTACCAGGTTGGTATTCATTAAGCGAATATCGAAGATCTGGACCATGTTGATCTGATAGTGGTTCCTATCATGGTAGTCCTGGATCCATCCAAGATCCATCTGGCACTAGAGGGCTTTTTGTACAAAAGAGCATCCCTGTTTGTTTACCGAGGAAATCAGACAAGAACTGTAATCGTGCCGCAGCAGATTATGATACAGGCTTTGCCTTGAGTGCATTGCCACCAAGTTGACATTCATCGCACGGATGTCGTGGTTTTAAATGACGTTGGAATTCGTGTAGACCATGTTAACTCCATGAACTCGATGCTCTTGGATCCATCCGAGATCCATCTGTTCCTGTAGAGCTGATTGCACCACAGAACACCTCGATTGCTTTTAGAGCAGACATCACATTGATGATAATTATGAGGTGGCACATGGCCATATCCACTCTGTCTATAATGCATCTTGACCAGATTGGTCTTCAACAAGAGTACATCGCGAATTTGATAGACATTGTGAGATTTTCCTTCTATCAGGTTGACTGCAGCTTTCTCATGTTGAGGCAGCGGGTTTGTGAGAACATTCGGATTCGTATCTTTGAAAGATAAGTCTCCGCTCCTAACAAGCTTTTGCACGTCAGATTTGAAATTGAGATAGCTCTCTATGTTATGCCCTGGTCTTCCTTGATGATAAGGGCAAGTCTGGTCCACCTTAAACCAAAAAGGCAGATTTTCCGGTACTGCAAGAGGGGATTTAGTCTGGATGTGCCCCTTGGCTAGTAGTAACGGAAATAGTTCTGCATACGATACGGGTATAGGATCAAATCCTGGTGGCCGCGTTGTACGGTTGTTGTTGTATTGAGGATGACCCTTCTGAAGAAGCTGTTGTGTCCTTTGCTGATTAGGTTGGCTTTGCGCAACCTGAGGCTGATACGTAGGAGCAGGCGCAGGGTTGATTGCAGGAGTTACAGCTGCTACTGGTTGATAACGTCGCCTTTGCTTTCCGAGAGATATATTCCCAATATCTTGCTCTTTTTTCTTAGGGAGAGCACTACCGTATCGTTTTGTACTACTCGATGATCCAGCGTCTTTTACTAAACGTCCTTCCCGAACAGTTTCCTCAAGACGAACTCCCATACTGACCATTTCAGTGAAATCACTGGGCGCACTGGCAACCATTTTGTCAAAGTAAAATGAGCTTAAGGTCTTTAAGAAGATCTTTGTCATCTCTTTTTCCTCAAGAGGTGGACAAATTTGGGTGGCGATCTCTCGCCACCTCTGAGCGTACTCTTTAAAGGTTTCCTTGTCCTTTTGTGACATTAATCTGAGTTGATCTCTGTCTGGTGCCATGTCCAGATTGTATTTATATTGTTGGACGAAGGCAGTGCCAAGATCTCTGAAAGTGCTGATCGTGGAGCGGTTTAAACCCATGTACCATTTTAATGCGGCACCGGTTAAACTATCCTGAAAGTAGTGAATCAGTAGATCCTGATTCTCTGTCTGAGCTGACATTCGCCGAGCGTACATCACCAAATGGCTTTGAGGGCAAGAGTTACCCTTGTACTTTTCAAAATCGGGTACTTGGAACTTGTGCGGGACTTTTACATTGGGGACCAAACAAAGGTCTACGGTGTCCTTTCCAAATAAATCCTGACCGCGAATAGCTTGTAGTTCCTTCTGCATTTCCAGGAACTGCTCCTGGAATTCGTCCATTCTATCGAACATACTTTCCTTTCTACCAGAAGGTATCTGTGGAATCTGTCCTTCCGGGACAGTGTGTACCACAGGGGGTGGTACCGTGACTACGACCGAGACTCTCGGTGCCTCCTGAAGTTTGTAACCTTCAGGAGTTGCTGTCATGCCCCTGGCATCTTCGCATTCCCGAAGTTTGTAACCTTCAGGCCCAGCGGCTCCTGCTGCGGTTCCCTGATCTTCAGTGATCGGCGGAACATATCCTTTCGGGATATAGCTAACAGGCATGCCCTGTAATACCCCAAAATTTGCTCTCTCATTTTTCATATCATTTAGCATGTGCTTTCATTGCATTACATTCCATTCAAGCATAGAAAAAATAAAGCATTGCATTGCATTCAGCATAGGGCATGTGATCAGTGGTTTTCAGAGTATTGATCATCCAAAGCAAGGGAACAAGAGCCAAGGGCCTTAAAGCAAGCCTCAAGAGTCTCTTACATCTCATATGATCTCATTTGATCCCACAAGTCATTGGAATATGGGAATTCATCAGCAAGATTGGACAGTTCATCACCTCATAACCAAAAGCAGTCAAAATTAGGGTTTCGGATTCAAGCCCTCTCCTGAGGAAATTTTGGTTCAAACTTGAACTCAATGTTTTCTGCATGATATCAAGTATCTAAGGATGGAAGATTTCCCATTGGTTCATTTCAGAAGAGGTTCAATTGGTCAGTTGCTTGAGAATCAAGAAAGTGGGGAAAAAGTCAACTGTGCAGTGAAAAAAGTCAACTCCTGACTTTTTAAGGTCAAATTCGTGAAATTCAAGTTACATATGGTCAATGGACAAGATTTGATCAAGAAATGATGGAGGAATCATGAAAGATCAAGAAATGTACAAAGTTGCCATTTTTAGAAACTTAGGGTTTCCAAAAATGGCAAGTTTGGACCATTTTGCACTACACTTTAAGGCATTCTTTCTCCAAGATAAAAGCTTCAAAATTCAGGCCCAAGTTGATCCAATTAAAGATCACATCTTAAGCTTCAAATCCATATAAAGAACTCTTCCATTGGATCAAAATTGAGGGAGTTATGATCAATCAAAGTTTGGTAAAATCAAGGCAAATCTCAAGTCATGGCAAGGCAAGTTCAGGCCTCCAGGCCATAATTTCATCAAACACTTGGTGTGCCAAATGTCAAGCCATTTTTCTCCATCAAGGATGCTTCAAATTAAAAATTGTTGAACATAAAATTTGTTCATCTTCATGTCCTCTTCAACTTTGATGTTGGACATTTTTTCATTTGAACAAAGGATGAAGGAGTTATGTTGGACCAAACATGGAAGCTCCACACTGAATTTTTCATAGGTCATGACCAAGCATGCCAACCACTTGCCACGCCCATAATGCAGTTTTATGCCTTGATGTTCTAAGCAATTTTTCACCACTTTAGAGGCATTGTTTTAATTAGAATCAAACATCAACATTGTTCTATGATGTGTCCTTGATCCATAGCCATCTAAAACTCATGATTTCATGCCATGTACATAAAGAATTCCTTCCACAAACTTTCTTGTTTTCATTGAAACCATACTGGCCAAGATGAAGTGTTTGACATTGTTGTTGATTCACGTCAGTTTACACGCGTACACTTCATACCACCCACCTTTTGCCTCATTTGGACAAACACATGCTCTTAGACACCATAACATGCCATGCTATTATACATACAAGAGGAAATAAAAAAGAAACTTGCTCTATAAGCTTGCTGCTACACACTAACATCATTACCATTCATTCTGATCACATAACCTCATTACCATCTCATTTCATGATCCTCACCATAGCTTCCATAAACATCTCCACACTCTAACTTCACTCACCAACTCGTCCATAACTAACTTAGCTCAGTTAGTTAACTCAAACTCAGTTAACTAACTCAGTTAACTAACTCAGTTAACTTGAGTTCCAACCATCAACCACATGAGTTAACATCCTAACCCCAACTATATAAGCTGAACTCAACACAATTTGAAAGGAAGTTCTCATTTTCTACATTTCACAAACCACATCTCAAGTTTTCTCTCTGAAATCTCTCCCTCTTTGCACACGAAGTCTCCACAAACTTCATCAGTTTTTCAAGCTCATCATCATCAGTCATCATCCAACACCATGGATGGATTGAAATCAAGCTCAACACCACCACTGCTGATCAAGATTTACTTTCTCTCTCACTGAATTTTTGAATTCCATAGCCTTTATTTGGCCAAATATTGAGCTCAAGAATTCAAGAAGAAACCTCCGGTATTCTTACAACATTCATCTCATCAAGTTCAGGTTTCATCATCTTAACTTTTTCTCTCTAATTCAAACTATTTTGAGTTCATTTTTGCTTGTCTGAAGTTCATTAGGAACTATTTGCTGCTCCGGCTAGTGATAGGCACTCTAGGTGCTTAGAATCATTTTTTAGGGCAAACTGTTCTTGTTCGTTTCTCTCTTATCATGCATTGTTTGTGAATTTGGACTGTGGATTTGCATTCTACGTAACTTCCTCTTCATTTTGGTATGATTTTTGTGAATTTCTAGGACATGTGAGATTTGCAGGTGACCGGAGGTGGCCGGAGAAAACGACCGGAGGTCCTTCTCCGGCCAGTGAGGAGTTCAGTTAGGGTTTTGGGGATTTTAAAACGTGACCGTCCGATGTACTTGATCCAACGCCTAATAAGCTATCAGCACATTAATGAACGTGTGGCCTCTCACGTGCTATTTTGTTTAAATCAGATTGCTTGCATGTGCGTGTGTGCGTAGTAATTGTGGTTTTCATTTTCTTCTTTTAAAAAACCAAAATGCATTAAAAAATTCTAAATAAATTCATATAACATCATAGTTCATTAAAATAATTTTCCATTTTTTTTAATTCTGAGTTTGCTAATTTTTGCTCTTATTTTCAGAATTTCTTTTTAAATGTTTCTCTTCATTGATACTTGACCTTCCCCAGTTTATTTCTCTTAACTCACATACTCTTTTGCACTCATTCTTTTTGTAATATTTATATAACATCTAAAATCATATAAAAAAAATTTTCAATTATTTTTAAAACCATTTTTAAATAGCATTTGAAATTCATTTTGTTCCATCTTTCTTAGTGATCTTTTGTGAGTTCTTAGACATTAATTGAACATGTTTCTGGTTGATTTTTGAGCTATACTTTTGATATATTATCCCATTCTAACTTAGATGATTGGTATTATATTTTCACATTTTTTCCAAGTCTCCTTCTATTTTTCCCTTGTTGATTTACTACATGTGCATTTATGTGTTTCATTGTATGCATATGCTATGGTTTTGTGTCATATTGCCTATGGTCTCTTGAGATGATTGATGTTATATTTTAACACATGTTTACTTGTATATTATAGGTCATGTATGTCAAATTATAGGTCTTCCATGTTTCCTTTTGACATGTTTTGTAATTGATGATCATCTTGCATCCATACTTAATTGTGCATCTATCCCTTGTTCTTCTTCAATATAGTTTGTATGTATCTCATATTGGTATGCCATCTACATTCATTCTTATATGTCCCTCTACTGTATATATATCATCTCTTCCATTTTCATTGACTCATAATGTCATATCATATGGATTGCAATTACATGAACATTTGAAGCATGTTTCATTTTGTATGAACTTCAACTTGTGTTCTCTCTTTCTTAATCTCTAATGCGACTTGTGCATGAACCAAACTTGTTCATTTATGCATTATCATGTCATCTTACATCATGTATGCTACTGATCCATGTTCATTTGCATTCATAATTCCATTTCTTTCTCCTTTGTGACTTGTTTTGTAAGTGAACAACAATGGGAATTCTTGTGTGACTTTGTTCTACTTCGTCCCACTCCTTCTTCTTGAGTTTTATTCTCATGTTATGGATGTTAATTCATGGTTACTTAATGACATTTATGAAGTGTTTTACTACTGGTTGTGGTGTTTCATATTGCATCATTACATGTTTTATATCTCTTAAATGTTCATGATGCATCTTTAGTGCATATCCTTGCATTCCTTTGATGTCTGGTTGGGTGTTTAGGCATAGATTGATATTGTAAGTCTTTGTAACCATTGGTGGATGTAAATAAGCTTTGCTACTGCCCTAGGTCAGTACCATACTTTAGTGATCCATTCCTTTTAGGTGTGATCCTTTAGAAAACTTCTTAGAGTTTGTTTTAGAACATTAGGACTTATGTGTTTACTTCCTTCACTTGTACTTCATTTGAATGGTTTTAGTACTAACTTTTCAGAGGCTAATGGTAAGACAAGTGTGTGGATATGCTTCCTCATACAACGTTCTACCCTCATCTTTTTAATGTTTTCTCTTTTGTGTTTGTGCAAAGCATCTAATGCTTTCTTTGTTCAATCTCTTTCATCCCCTTTGAATTCTTAACTTAATTTCCATCTTGGAAGTAAGTTGGAACTCACTCTCCTTCTCTTTTCTTTTAGAGGTAGGTTTCTAAACCACACTTAACCATTAGGAACATCCATGTATGATAACTTTAGGGTTTGAATCTTAGTCTCCCTCATTAGATTTTACCTTTCTTAACCTTTGAGTCTCTCTTCTTCTCATCTCAAAACAAAAGCAAAAAACACTTAATAAAGGCATGACATATATTATATTTGAGCCTTTCATGTGAGAATAAGATAGTGAGGGGTTTTCACTCACTTTTTTAGAATGTTTAGCATACGTCCCGTCTTGGGTCGATATGCGAGGCACTCGATCCTACATGAGAGACTTAAATACAATATGCGTTGCAAACACAAAATAATCAAAACACTTCTTCTTAAAAGACAAAACAAACAAATTCTCTTCTCATCTCCCTCATTCTATTCCTTAAGGACTCGTCATGTCTGTTCTACCGCAAACAGGTAACGCCTAAGTCTCCATACAGTGAGCTGCAACACCTAACTGTTAGGACGCGCACTCTGACGTTTCCATTAAAAAACACAAACAAAGTAACCCTTGTTAAGGGGAACTACGATGCTCTGATTCTCATGTTCTCGATGAGATACATAGGCAGTGGGGTAGGGCCCATTCGAACACTTCTTTTATTTTCCCTACATTTGTTTCTCGTTCTCTTTCCGTTCTTTTTCCAGCATATTTTCTATCACCCTTTGAGCAGTACTTCAAGCGTGAATCCCGTCGAGTACGACGGACGTGAAGGGGTGCGATAACCTTCCCTTCACGTAACCGACTCCCTTACCCGTTCTCTTTGGTTCGCGAGACCTCGTTCTTTCCTTTCTCCCGGGTTTGTGCAGCATTACCTTTCCCTTTCTTTGGGATAAAAATGCCTGGCTGGTGACTCTCTTTCTTTC
The DNA here is from genome assembly GCA_022829125.1 of Lathyrus tuberosus. Classification (NCBI taxonomy): domain Eukaryota; kingdom Viridiplantae; phylum Streptophyta; class Magnoliopsida; order Fabales; family Fabaceae; genus Lathyrus; species Lathyrus tuberosus. The sequence continues at coordinate 38,073,874 of JALAZF010000003.1, read as the reverse complement.
TTCCGCGCCACTTTCGCGTTTGTACCTGGATGAAAATCCCGGGAGCGACAGCTGGCAACTCTGCTGGGGAATCTAGGAGACCAGAATCTCTGGTTCCCTAAGAGAGTCGATCCTAGCGCTTGACTGTTTTTCTTTCATTGGGTGTTTACTTGGATGTTGTATTTACTGTTTTTACTGTATTGATGTTTACTATATTACTGCTTTACTGTATTACTGTATTTATCGCATTTATTACATTACATATCATTATTATATTGGACTGTGTTGTGCTGGTTTTTTGTTTGGCGGGATGGGTATTCTGAGAGATAAGCCCATTACACAGGCTTGAGTACATACATAGGACTAGAGTGGAAAGTAGTGTGGCCTACGTAGCGTCTTGGTACGTATGGTTTACACGAAATTCACAACCAGACGAGGTTTTCTTGGGAGATGCTCTGATTTGCGCGTCTTGTGCATTTCGGGGTGTTAACCTAGAAAGTTGTCGACTCTGGTGACCGATCATTGAGGACCTTAGTGGAAACATCCCTCTTTAGTGGTGACAGTGGCAGACCACATTCTGTTGGAAAACCCATTCGCACCCGAGGGCCCACTTTGGAACTTGCATAGGATGACCTTTATTTTTGGGGAATCAGTTAACGTTCTCTTTGTTTGGCGATAGTACTGTACCCCGAGGGATGAATGTACTATTGCTTCTCAAAACAGAGAATCTGAAACTGAGGAACCGTTGTTCTAGTACCCACATGTGAGTATGGGCGGGTGTTTACAGGTTTGCAGGCGACCATGCCTCCCACATACCCTGATATTCTAGTATTTTCACAGACAGATGATGTAACCTATTACAGTCAGTGGGTTTCTATCTACAGTATTATTCTCAGATCTGTACAGGCACCGTGCACACAGTCCAGTACCGACACAGAGCATGCTGATACCATGCCCTTTTGCATTGCATTATCATGTCATAACATTCATGTTTGTCATTTACAGGTGCTTATTACATTTCTAATTCCAATTAATGGGCTCAACAGAGACAGTTCTCAGGAGAAAGAGCAATGTTGCCTATAAGTTCCCAAAACCTACATTGGATTTACTGCATAAGGTGATAGCTATGGCTGACCCGGGTGTTCTTGTCAACTTCCAGAAGAAATGTGGGAAATTGGTTGAGATGGTCCGCAGAATCATACAGTATGAACATGATGCTCTTCACACTTTGCTACAGTTTTATGAGCCTTCGTTGAGGTGCTTTCTCTTTCTGATTACATTTTGATGCCTACTTTGGAAGAGTTCTCATTTATTTTGGGGATTCCAGTCGAATCAGCAGTACCATTCTTTTCTGGTGGTCATCCTAGCATAGAGGAGATTGCAGCTAAGGTACAGGTGAAAGATTCAGTGCTAAAAGGAAATGTGAATATCAAAAATGGGGTCAAAGGTTTTCACTTAGCCTTTCTTACTAATCAAGCTTAAGAGGCTGCTGAAGCAAAGGATTGGGCGATTTACAATTCCATCCTGGCTTTGTGCATATACGGCATTGTTCTTTTCCCTAATCAACAGGATTTTGTGGATATGCAGGCTATAAGAGTTTTTGTACTCAAAAATCCAGTCCCCACTTTGTTAGGAGATTTTTACTACTCTGTGCACTTCAAGAATGAAAAAAGAAGGGAAGGATCTGTCAATTGTTGCACTCCACTTTTATCTCATTGGTTTTTGAAGCATTTACCTCAAACAGGCGCTTTTGTAGACACTAAAGATTCTTTAAAATGGTCCAAGCGGATAATGGGATTAACTGCTAATAACATTGTCTGGTTCGATCGTAAGTTGCTGGGAATAGAAATCATCACCAGTTGTGGGAACTTTCCCAATGTGCCTCTAATCAGCAGAAAAGGGGGAATCAACTATAACCCGATCCTGGCCATTAGACAGTTTGGATACGCTTCCAGGTATCCTCCCACATATCGGGATGTTGAGAGATCTTTGTTCTTTACAGGGGCTGAAAATGAGGAAATGCTGAGAGAAGTTGTGAATGCTTGGGGTCACCTGCGCAAAACAGGAAAAACGGTTTTTGGAAAAATGGATTGCAGATGTTATCCTGATTACGAAAGATGGATTGAAATGAAGGTGAACGAATTACTCTTGCCTTTTTCAAGGGAACCCCCTCTATATCCTGTAATGCCAGAGCAACCTACCACAGTAGCCATTGAGGAGTTTGACAAGCTGCAGAAGTGGGTGAAGGAGCTTCGGGTGGAGAATTCAGATCTGAGTAGTCTTCTTCAAAATGCTCTGCATGCCAACAAAGAGTTGGAGCATAAAGCCCAAGACGCTGGAAAAATCTTAGTTGCAAGAGAAAAGGATTTCGCCGAAAGAGCTCAACATTTCCAGAAAATTAGTAAAGGTGACGATGCGGCCACTCAAGCTCATAAGAAGACCAAACAGACTTTAGCTCAGACCAAGGACACGCTAGCCAAGTTTCAGCAAGCCTGGGATGAGGTTAGGATCGAAAACGCAGAGTTGCAGAAACAGTTGAAGATTAAGGACGACGAGCTTAAAAGGGCGCATGAACAACAGAGAAAATATCGGGAGAACCTTGGTAAAAGCCAAGAGCAATTGGAAAGCGCCAGAGAGGAGCTGAAGACTTCCAATAAGGAGCTTGAAGAGGCTATGGCAGATATGGGGAAACTCAAAATGCAAGCTGGCGTGAAGAGGCACAAAGGAGTCTGTGATGATGAAGCTCTCCTGATGCATATGGACTCACTGACTGAAGCCCTAGCGAAAAGAGATGTTCTGATTAAGGAGTTAATCGAAAGACCAAGTCACCAGCGCACTCGCATACTCATCGAGGAAGTCAAATATTCAAGTGAAAAGTTGAAGGATTTAGAGTTATCAGATTGACAGTTTTTCTCTCTTTCTTAATGTAATTTTGTTGATGGATATCATCAGGCTTGTTGATGAATCCACTATTTTGATGTATGTTGTTTGAACTCATTGTTGAATGATACGTGTATGTATGGTTCCTTTTTAATTGAAACAAGCAGTTTATTCAGAAATTTTCCTTTGGCAGTTATCTGTACACAAGCACATGGTCACGGCACGTCCCTTCATATCGCGATTTCTGATCTTCAGATTTCTGTGGTTAAGATTGGAATCAGGGTGTAGGGCACCTCGAAAATGATAAACATGGCATTTGTATTGCATTACATATCATTTTGCATTTTGTTGTTTGCTTTTCAGGTACTCGTTGCAGGGTCTCTAACCTTTATTTGGTTTCAGGCACTATAGCTGGTAACCACATCCATCGGTACGCAACTCGCAGAAACCAAGCTAAGATCATGGAGCAGATGCAAACGGAATTGGCTAAGATGAAGGTCCAGCTGGGGCATTTTATGGGGGACATTCAGGCGTTGTCCCGAGGTCAGGAACTGTTAAGAGAAGAAGTCAACCGGATAAAGACTCCAATGGGCCGGGTTATGGAAATTCTGAATGAAGTGTTAAGAAAGGAAAACAATCAGGTGTCCGCTTCCGCAACAGAGGTTCTCACTCCTCCTATCTCTTTGGGGTCTCCTTTAGACCATGGTTTGCCTCGTGAATCCTCTCCACTGTTAGAGCTTTTTCATCACCAACTGTTTCTTGAGGGTCTTAAGCCAGGGAAGACTGAGAAGAAGTTTGATCCGATCCCGATACCATACGCTCAGTTGCTTTAGCACTTGTTCAAGTTTCAGCTAATTGAATTGATTGCTGTGGGACCTCCACACACCAAGTTTCGTATGGGTTCCAATGTCCATGTTAGGTGTGAATTCCATTCACGGGTACCTGGTCATGATGTTGAAAATTGTAAGATGCTCAAGTATAAGGTCCAAGAGCTTATTGATTCAGGGGCAATCGAGTTCGCTCCCATCAGCACTGTCAAGCGAAGAGATGTTCCACCAACTGCTGCTAAAGAGATGGATTTTCCTCTCTCCTTTCAGAGACCTTCCTCAATCTATAAACCTTGGGTTCCGAAACTACCACATCAGCAAATTACAGCTGGGACCCTCCCGGTTGCATCTTTTTATCATCAACAGAAGCAAGAAAGGGTTTTTGATCCTTTACTGATGTGTCATGCCGAATTACTTCCGGAACTGCTTCAGTTAAGATTGATTGAGCTCCGGATGTTGACTCCTCCTGCAAAGCTTCCAAAAGGATGGGATGCCAATGCTCATTGTGATTTCCATTCAGGGGCACCAGGCCATGATATTGAGGGGTGTAGAGCCTTCCAGCACCAAGTACAAGACTTGATTGACTCTAAAGCAATCGAGTTTGGACCAGCTGGCTTGAAGGTATCAGGTGATCTTACACCAGTAGCTGCAAAGGAAGTGAATATTCCTTCCCCTTCTCTGGGGTCTACCTCAGGTCACGGGTGTATTCCTCAGCTTCAGGTTTCAAAGTCATCACGTCAGCAACCTTTGTTTGTTTCTCAGCCAAATGTGGAAAGAAAAGTACAGAGGCAGACTAGGCACCATAATCAACATTGGCAGCAAAACCGTCAGCAACAGAGCCAACGAGGACTTAGGAGGTCTGAGAGAGTGTCTTCTCCAGTTCCTATTTCTCAAAGCCAGCTTCTTGCTCGCCTTCTCCAAGGCTCTTTGATTCAGCTGGGCAAGGTAGTGCCAGTGTCGTTTCCTTTTCCTCCGGATTATGACATGAATGCCAGGTGCGAGTTTCACTCGGGAACGTTTGGACATACAATTGACAATTGTAGAGTGTTCAAACATAAGGTGCAAGACTTGATTGACTCAAAGATTATCACACCAGATAGGTGGCCCATAAATTGAACTTTCTTCATCAGATTGAGCACCCAGTTTGTAAAGACATCTTCAGAATCAATAGGTCTAGACGGAGTCAAGCCTCCTCAACAAGGACAATCATTTAGCTTCTTTATTGCATCTTCATACGTAGCTTTCATTTGTTTGTTTAAACATTGTTTGCATGAAAGAACTTGTTTGTTTTTTGAATGACAATCATAATACAATAAGCGTGTTTTTCTTGAAGTAATTCATTCCTGATCATCCTTAAATGTTCATGTGCATTGCAATACTGACTTTCTTGCTCAAACTCTTTGAGGGAGGATGATGATTTGAAAACGCAAAAATCTCTAGGGGTGTGCTTTTGAATAAGAACCCTGTTGAGGATGTACAGGCATTGTTTCGAACCCCCAAACACTGGAGATATAAGGGAGATAAACCCTCGTTAACCCCTTTGAGCCTTGAAGTAGGAGTTTCTTTTCGTATGAAAAAACCCTCACATTTAACCCAGGGGCAGGGTAGGCGTCAGTTAATTTGACCGAGCGTTCAAATTTCAAAAGGAGTGTGCATCTGAGGATCCATTACCTTCTATTCCACCGTCAAGAGGTCAAGAGATGTGAAACTACAATGGTTATCCATCAACAATCAAAGAGTGGGGCAGTCACAACCCTTTAAACAAAGTCAGGACAAGCCAGTGTCACACGATTTTTTCTGAAAAAAAAAAGAAAAAAAAAGTCCGCTAAGTCGAAGCTTGAAAACGAGCGACTTAGGCAAAAGTTAGGGCATCCCGCTGGACTTCAAAATATAAAGATTCAAAAGAATTAGTCCAGGCAAAAATTAGGGATAAAAAAAGGGGGCAAAAGAATGCGAAAGCGAAAAACAAAAGGATTACAAAAGAAAATCCTCGAGCAAGAACAAAGTCGTGTGACTACGAACAAAAGACAAAGGGGCGACTGTCACTCCAAAGCCTCATTAGGTGTCAAACCATCAGATGCATGGGTTCCTTAAAGATCACAAAATCTTTTTGAGAGGTGAACGCTTGTGCAAATTAGCTGAAAGTAGGACTGGAGAACATCACGAAGAGTGGGTGGGCACCAATAAACTTTGAGCCATAAACCATTTTTCTCAAAACCGTGAACCAGGCCATGATACAACCCTCAAAAGTCCTAATTGAAACAGGGTTATTTTGAAAGTGTACTACCAAGAGATAGCGTTCCTGACTCCTATGAGTTGTGCTAAAAGATCTTTGTTGGTGTTGCATGTGCATTGCATGCTTTCGTTAAAAAATTAATGTCGTATTCTAATCCGTGATTCGCTCACAAAGGGTTTGCGACATCTTTTCAGTAAAACTTCAAGATTAACATGTGTGTTGCTCTAGAATTTTCATTCTCAGACTAAAATTTTTTCTACTTGCATACATTTGTTTGACATCAAAAGAGGTTTACATATGGAAATTCAGTCCAGAAGCTTAATCTTGCCGAGTTGAGAATCCTGAAACTCCCAAAGGACAGCCACATCCAGTGGTACTGTCGCGGTGAGAATCGGATATCAAGCTATTGGATTAACTTGAATCACAATTTTTGAAATTCACCACCGTTCTTTGATTTATCCAAAGGAAAGGTTAAAGATCGAAAAACCTAAGTTAAGAGAATCTAGGTTCGGGGGTTGGTTACGCCTAGGGAAGGTATTAGTATCCTAAACGTCTGTAGTACTCTACAGGAACATCTTGTTAGTATTTACGTTATCTATTGCTCGCTTGCTAAGGGTATATGTTAAGTGAAAGACCTAGGGGTTAGTATCTAAGTATACTCGGCAAGATATCGCATCTTGTGCCTACGTATCCTGACGGGAGTGGAATCAGAGTATCCGTAGTTCTCCTCAAAGAGGGTAAGGAACTCTTGACTGTGATCAAGGTTCCAGGGGGAGGTAGCGTCTATGGCAAGACACTACATAGAGTACGGTGACTCTAAAGTTAAAGGCGAGTTGAAGGGAGGTAAATGTTCACGACGGAACATATGTATGGAGCGCGGTGACTCCAATCCTAAAATTAGGATAAATGGGAAATGGAATGTCTACAGTGAGACATAGAGCACGGTGGCTCCAAATCCTAAGGCTGAGATGAAATGAAAGTTTTAAAGGTAAGCTAAACTGTGACATGGTATTCGACAGGGGGATCATTTCCTTTGGAATTGTACAGCCAATCATGAAGTTAAGATTGAAAGGAAAACTATCCTGTAAGTTTACCAAGAAACAGAATCAAATTGTCGATGATAAAATATAAGAGGTCACAAACTAATTGAGAGAGTTAAATGTAGACTTAAATCAAAAACATTCTTAAATTCAGAACCAACACTATAATCAAAATAAAATTATCAATTAAACCTAAATTAAAAAATTAAAACCAAAAACAATTAAGTAAATAAATAATAAGAAGACTAAATAAGATAAACAAATTGGGGTCGGGTTACTTTGACTCACGCAGCCCAAAAAACTAATGTAAGTCACAAAATGAAAGGGAGAGATCAACATCAACTTATTTCTCAATCACTCTCTATTTCGCCGCCTGCGTGCTTTCTTCTTTCTCTCACACGCGATTCAACCGGCCATGGGACAAGCTCCCTACACCATCGAAGTTCGTCGCGTTTTGCCACCTAACACGATGCCTCTCGCTCGCTCAAACTCACAACTTCCTTCGCAACATTGCTTCTCTCTCTCACAATGCTTTGTGAACGCGCGGTTTTTCGACACGGGTGAAAATCGAACAAATGGATGCAATCAAGCAACAATTACACAATGCGTAAGTAATATGAGGGCAAGGTTGAAGGAATTTACCTATCGGAGCTCGTCCGATGCGTCTTCGGCAGAGACGTTCAATCGGTATGTTTCGAACGCTCCTTTCCCTTTCTCTATGCTGATACGTGTGTTTGCTGTGAATCTGTGTGGAATTTGTGAATTTCTGGTGTGAAGATCCGATGCTATTCTCTGTGTGATTTTCTTCGTGAATGAGTTTGGTGATTGTGGTGTTTTCCGTGATGTTTTCTTACTGCTCTGTATATGAACGATGCTTTTTCTCAATTCCTCTGTGTCTTCTCTCTTGTGAACTTTTCTCCTCTCTTTACATAGGCTTCTTTGAATGAATAAGCTTATTTGAAATTGAATGGAGATGATTTTGTGACTCTATAATTGATGAGGGTGATTCAAACCTTCCTTTTTTAATTTGGAATTTTTGCAATGTGATCGCCTTGCCGTAATTGTACGATTCCTTATTAATTCTTTTCTTAAAGCTTGCCTGATTGTGTTTTTTTTAGAAATTTATGAGGAATGTTTCTGTTTTCTGATTTTTGCAGGACAAATGCTGTTGGAGTGGCTTGTGGAAATTTACTTGCTTATTGCTACGCAGTGACGGCTCTTGTGTTGGCTTTTTCTTTGGCTTGGTTGTGAAGCAGCTTGAGGATTTTTCATCAGAGCGAAGACTTTGTATCCAGAAAAATAAACAGTAGCATTTTTGAATTGTGGGAAAGTTCAAACTCCTGGTCTAGAAATATATCCATAGAAACCTGAGGAATATCATCCTTATTAAAGGTTCTCAGAATAATCTTCTGATCTTTAACTTTCACGTACACAATAACAGGGTCACTTGCTTTTTTTGTGATTTTTGAGAGCATAGCTCCTGTAGCAACCAAGCATTATGGTGAAGCTTGTTTTCTAAAGAACTATTGAATATTGCATTGTTTTGTAGGCCTTTAATTTCTTGAAATTATTTTGAGCTTAACTTGCACCTTGTGATCTTGTTATGAAGATAATTTGAACTTGAGATAGGAAACTCTTATGTGTAATTTACATGACAGTAATGTGGAATCTCCCATTATTCAAAATGACGTGAATTGCCTCAATACGCATGTTGGCAAAGCCGTTCACACAAACACACTATTTCCTGATGCAAAAATAAATTATTGCAATGTTCTTGCACTTCCTCAATATCGTATCAAGTTAACATAGATGACGGGCTCCACATGGATTGAATTGAATTCACTGAGATGAGGTATAATTAAATTCGCGTGCCACATGTTCTAGTAATCCCCTTTTTTATGCCTACGGATTTCAATGCTTCTTCAACAATCCTCATCATACCTTTAGCGGTATAAACCAATAACAATAGAAAGTGCCATATAAAAAAGAACCACCATTCCATCTAAGTGAATCTTGTGAAGGACCTGACTCTGGAGGTTTTATTCTTCTTTGAAGTATTGATCCAGAGATGGCTCGAGAATGAGAAAGAGTTCTAAAAATTGGAGCGCAGATCAAGTAGAAATCCCAGGATCACTTTAAGTCAAAATCAACTGGTTATGCCCTCGAAATATCTTAACTGAGAGAACTGGCACACTTGAAATTAATGCGCCTGCAAGAATTGGTTAGTTACAATAAACACACACACACACATAAATCTTGTATGACCTAAAGATGTTATGCGAAATGATTCACAAAGATGGTGGGATCTTGTGGTCAAAAATTAGGGTGTGACAGATGCCCCTATTTAAGTTTCTTCTATCCGGAGATATGGATTTTGAAATCTTTGTCTCGACGAGATAGGAGAGACTTAAATACAACCATGCACAATTTTTGGCCCTAAGATGCCATAAATGCATATGATATGATATGAAATGGAATGGAATGAATGCAAAGACAAGGATCCTATGGGAAAAGGTACCACAGGGGAAAAGGTGTTACAGTTGTGTCAGAAACAAATGGAAACAAAGCAAAGTATCTGGAAAACATCATCCAAGAATGGAATTGGATGAAAAAAAGCACCAAACATCCAATAATGGCATTGGATGAAAAAAAGCACCAAACATCCAATAATGGCTTTGGATGAAAGATAAACTAATAATGGCTTTAGATGACTGTGAACTGAGACTACATTCAAGAATGGCATTGAATGCAAAGAAAACAAATCATCCAATAATAGCTTTGAATGAAAGGTATAATCACAGTATCTAATAATGGCTTTAGATGATTGCGAACAAGGTAAAGAAACCAGACATCCAATAATGGCTTTGAATGAAAGGTATAATCACAATATCTAATAATGGCTTTAGATGACTGTGAACAAAGACACGATCTGGAAGAACATCAAAAAGAGGGATCCATCTGGAAAAGCATCAGATGGTAAAGAAACCAGACATCCAATAATGGCTTTGAATGAAAGGTATAATCACAATATCTAATATTGGCTTTAGATGAATGTGAGACAAAATAACCAGTCATCCAATAATGGCATTGAATGAAAGGTATAATCACAAAATCTAATAATGGCTTTAGATGACCGTGAACAAAGACTCGATCTGGAAGAACATCAGAGGGACCCATCCGGAACAACATCAGATGGTAAAGAAACCAGACATCCAATAATAGCTTTGAATGAAAGGTACAATCACAACATCTAATAATAGCTTTAGATGAATGTGAACAAAGACTACATTCAAGAATGGCATTAAATGCAAAGAAACTAGTCATCCAATAATGGCTTTGAATGAGAGGTATAATCATAGTATCTAAAAATGGCTTTAGATGACTGTGAACAAAGTAGAGATCCAAGAAAGAATTGGATAAAGAAACAACAACGTCCAAGAAAGCATTGAACGAATATGAACAAAAAAAATACCCAAGAAAGCATTGGATAAAAAGAAATCACAACGTCTAGGAAAACATTGAACGAAGATGAACAAAGATATACCCAAGAAAGCATTGGATACATACAACAGAATCAATTTGGTAGGTGCCAAGTGAGTTGGACTTAGACGACAAGGTAAGACGTGGATGATAACACGACCTATGGTAAATGCAAATGAATGCAAATGAGGATGACACTCTTGCTATGCATATGTATATGAATTATGCCATGATATATGATCAAATGCAAATGCAAATGTAATGCAGACGACACGGCTCGACTCTTTTGTGGAGAAGATAAGACTGGAAGACTGATTCCTCAACACAGAGATCACTGTCATTCTGCTTAGGGACTAAAGATGCTACTGGACGCAATCTCTGCCACACTGGTAAACTGTATCAAGTTGATGATCCCTGTAGGAAGGATGAGAGCTGCTTGGGGATTTTTCAAGTAAACTGCCCCAGATTAGCCGACTATTGTAGACAAACTGGTCATTGCTTCAACCGGATTGATGCTGGAAGTGACTGAATTACTGTGCTCTTGGAAAGCTTGCCCCAGTATGAGTCTTGAAAAAGTCTTCTGTATAAACCAATTCTGAGAAGGACTTGCACTGAACAAATCTTGAACTGATTCTTAATAGAATCTGGAAGGAACTTGCCCTTGATTGGATCACTGACTAAGTTTCTCAAATGTTTGAAAATTCCTTAAGCGGAAGCCAGATTGCAAACAAAAGTGTTCATACAAACATAATAAATGCAAAGTTCATGCAACTTTTGAAATCAAAATCATTTTTGGAAAGAGGTAAAACAATAGGGTCACTGGTCAGAACACGGTGGTTCAAGACGTTTAAAAGTGAAAGATAAAGTAAAAAGGTGTGATGCCAAAAAAAATTATCTGCAAAGATCTTTAGGAGTCAATTTACGCAACCTCGTTGTAGTATGCTTTCAAAATAACCTTGCTTCAATTAGGTCTTTTGAGGGTTATAACGTGGCCTGGTTCACGGTTTAAGAAACAAAGGATAAAGGCTCAAAGTTTATTTGTACCCACCTAATCTTCGTGATGATCTCCAGTCCTACACTCAGTTAACTCAGACTTTGCACTCAGGTTCCCATAGGTTAGGGATTGCATTGATGATAGTGATGATGGTTCAGAAGTTAAGGGACTTTTGAGGTGACAGTCGCTACTTCCTTATAACTCTTGGTTGTTTTTTTTTCATTGAGGATTTCATGGTAAGGATTTAAAGATTTCTCCTTTTTATTATCCCTAACTTTTGCCTGAACTGTTTCTCGTGAATCTTACAGTCAGCGGGATGCCCCAGTTTTTTGTCTGCCTAAGTCTCCTTCACAGGTTTCGACTTAGCGGGCTTTTTCCTTTTTTTGATTTTTTTATTTTTTAATTTTTTGAAAGAAAGTGACTGCTTGGCTTAATGATTACGGCGAATCATCATCGACTTTTGACTTGAAAGACATCTTCGACACTTGCTTGTTGCGTGCGAAGGAAAATTGAGAATGCAACCTTTTTGTTGAAAGATGTCTTGCATGAAACTCTTGTATTTGAATGCACAATCCAGTTAACTGAGAACTACGCTGCCTCAGGTTAAGATTGCGGGTTTTTATTTGTAAAGAAAAGAAACTCCTACTTCAAGGCTCAAAGGGGTTGACGAGGGTTTATCTTTCTTATTTCTCCAGTGTTTAGGAATTAAAACAATGCCTTACATCGTCAGCAAAGTTTTGAATTGAAAGCATACCAACAACAATTATGAGTATAACGTTATCATCATCCTCCCTCCAATCTTTGCATAATCAAAAAAGAAAGCAAATTTTTTTATTTTTTTTTTTTGTTGTGTTTTTTTTGTTTTTTTTTTTTGTTTTTTTTTTAGATAAAGCGTAAAGATGTAAATAAAAAAAGCAAATGAAATTGAATCCAAAATTTGCAATGCTCATTTTATTAATTATGAAAGTACAAACATAAATCGAAAGTAAACAGCTAATACAAATAAAGAAAATGCAAACAATAAGAAACATGGTCTAGTGACTAATCAGAAATAAGATGAACTGTCCTGTCTGGAACACCGGCTTTTCGCTGAAGTCGACTGAAGCTTCACTTGGTGTGATCTGGCAGCAATATGCTCATAGAGAGGATTCTCAAATAGAGGTCGAGTAGTTTGGGCAACAGTATGAATCGTATGTCTGGGCTCGGCGAAAACTGGAGCTTGAAACACTGGTCTGGCAGTCTGACCAATCATAGCAGTAGATGCAAGAGGTGGAGAGTTGTTGGTTGGCAAACCAAACTCTGGTCAAGTTGAAGGTGGCACCGAAACAGGCTCAGGATCAGCATTTAAAACTTCCTGGATAGCAGTTCTCTGAGGTTGCTCTCCTCTAGCAATCAAGACTTGGAGCATTTCAGTGAGCTTGGTCATACTCGACTTAAGGTCGTCGATCTCTATTCGGACATCTGCATTGTGTGTTTCTTGCTCTGACATTATGCGTCTGTAGTTAGCTCTAGTCCGATATTTGTGTCGAGGAATCAGCTTGATGACCCACAAGTGACACTGGAAGATAGAGACAGGTGGAAATGAGGTGCTAGACAACAGATGTATGCAATGAACCATGCAAAGGTGCAAATGATATACAATGCAATGCATGATAGGATGCAAATCACACATAGTAGGATTAAAGGTTCGAGATCACAGCATGGATTCTGGGTGACAAACCAACCACAGGGTATGTACTAGAGGTTTATTTGTACCTGCCGAACGGGTTCTACCAAGTTCCCAGAGTCTGCAACCCATCTTTCAGATATTATCGATTTTCCAGATCACTTGGTAGTCAATAATATCCTCAAGAGAATCTCGTCTGAGTGTAGTATCGCGTAGCGACTATTGTAGAAATAGACTCCCGCATAGTCCCCGCACTACGCCCTAATAGGCGAAGTTGGTTTAAAGGTAACTACGGTCCCCAGTCCCGACGACCTTTAGATCGAAACCATATCGTCTTCACGAATGAACTCGTTGGACAAATATTTTATTCGAGAGGGCCTAGACTGAGTGGTGAAGTCTCAATTCACTTTTTCAGGAATCGACTCCCTCAAAGTATCCTTGAATTCTCACTGTTTTCCTATCTTAATTTCACTCTAGTCCGAGTGTAGGACTTTGTCTCACCACACTAAGTGCCAAACCTTCACAAAAAAGAAAACCAAGCAAGCAAATAATATATATAATAACATAAATAAACAAGTTAGGGGAAACCCTCAATAAAAATAAAATGTCCCCAGTGAAGTTGCCATTTCTGTCGTGGTGAGAATCGGATATCAAGCTATTGGATTAACTTGAATCACAATTTTTGAAATTCACCACCGTTATTTGATTTATCCAAAGGAAAGGTTAAAGATCGAAAAACCTAAGTTAAGAGAATCTAGGTTCGGGGGTTGGTTACGCCTAGGGAAGGTATTAGCATCCTAAACATCTGTAGTACTCTACAGGAACCTCTTGTTAGTATTTACGTTATCTATTGCTCGCTAGCTAAGGGTATCTGTTAAGTGAAAGACCTAGGGGTTAGTATCTAAGTATACTCGGCAAGATACCGTATCTTGTGCCTACATATCCTAACGAGAGTGGAATCAGAGTATCCATAGTTCTCCTTAAAGAGGGTAAGGAACTCTTGACTGTGGTCAAGGTTCTAGGGGGAGGTAGCGTCTATGGCATGACACTACATAGAGTACGGTGACTCTAAAGTTAAAGTCGAGTTGAAGGGAGGTAAATGTTCACGGCGGAACATATGTATGGAGCGCGGTGACTCCAATCCTAAAATTAGGATAAATGGGAAATGGAATGTCTACAGTGAGACATAGAGCACGGTGGCTCCAAATCCTAAGGCTGAGATGAAATGAAAGTTTTAAAGGTAAGCTAAACTGTGACATGGTATTTAACAGGGGGATCATTTCCTTTGGAATTGTACAGCTAATCATGAAGTTAAGATTGAAAGGAAAACTATCCTGTAAGTTTACCAAGAAACAGAATCAAATTGTCGGTGATAAAATATAAGAGGTCACAAACTAATTGAGAGAGTTAAATGTAGACTTAAATAAAAAACATTCTTAAATTCAGAACCAACACTATAATCAAAATAAAATTATCAATTAAACCTAAATTAAAAAATTAAAACCAATAACAATTAAGTAAATAAATAATAAGAAGACTAAATAAGATAAACAAATTGGGGTCGGGTTACTTTGACTCACGCAACCCAAAAAACTAATGTAAGTCACAAAATGAAAGAGAGAGATCAACATCAACTTATTTCTCAATCACTCTCTGTTTCGCCGCCTGCGTGCTTTCTTCTTTCTCTCACACGCGATTCAACCGGCCATGGGACAAGCTCCCTACACCATCGAAGTTCGTCGCGTCTCGCCACCTAACACGATGCCTCTCGCTCGCTCAAACTCACAACTTCCTTCGCAACATTGCTTCTCTCTCTCACAATGCTTTGTGAATGCGCAGTTTTTTGACACGGCTGAAAATCGAACAAATGGATGCAATCAAGCAACAATTACACAATGCGTAAGTAATATGAGGGCAAGGTGGAAGGAATTTTCCTATCGAAGCTCGTCCGATGCGTCTTCGGCAGCGACGTTCAATCGGTATGTTTCGAAAGCTCCTTTCCCTTTCTCTATGCTGATGCGTGTGTTTCCTATGAATCTGTGTGGAATTTGTGAATTTCTGGTGTGAATATCCGATGCTATTCTCTGTGTGATTTTCTTCGTGAATGAGTTTGGTGATTGTGGTGTTTTCCGTGATGTTTTCTTACTGCTCTGTATGTGAACGATGCTTTTTCTCAATTCCTCTGTGTCTTCTCTCTTGTGAACTTTTCTCCTCTCTTTATATAGGCTTCTTTGAATGGATAAGCTGATTTGAAATTGAATGGAGATGATTTTGTGATTCTATAATTGATGAGGGTGATTCAAACCTTCCTTTTTTAATTTGGAATTTTTGCAATGTGATCGCCTTGCCGTAATTGTACGATTCCTTATTAATTATTTTCTTAAAGCTTGCCTGATTGTGTTTTTTTTAGAAATTTATGAGGAATGTTTCTGTTTTCTGATTTTTGCAGGAAAAATGATGTTGGAGTGGCTTGTGGAAATCTACGTGCTTATTGCTACGCAGTGACGACTCTTGTGTTGGCTTTTTCTTTGGCTTGGTTGTGAAGCAGCTTAAGGATTCTTCATCAAGGCGAAGACTTTGTATCCAGAAAAATAAACAGTAGCATTTTTGAATTGTGGGAAAGTTCAAACTCCTGGTCTAGAAATATATCCATGGAAACCTGAGGAATATCATCCTTATTAAAGGTTCTCAGAATAATCTTCTGATCTTTAACTTTCACGTACACAATAACAGGGTCACTTGCTTTTTTTGTGATTTTTGAGAGCATAGCTCCTGTAGCAACCAAGCATTATGGTGAAGCTTGTTTTCTAAAGAGCTATTGAATATTGCATTGTTTTGTACGCCTTTAATTTCTTGAAATTATTTTGAGCTTAACTTGCACCTTGTGATCTTGTTATGAAGATAATTTGAACTTGAGATAGGAAACTCTTATGTGTAATTTACATGACAGTAATGTGGAATCTCCCATTATTCAAAATGACGTGAATTGCCTCAATACCCATGTTGGCAAAGCCGTTCACACAAACACACTATTTCCTGATGCAAAAATAAATGATTGCAATGTTCTTGCACTTCCTCAATATCGTATCAAGTTAACATAGATGACGGGCTCCACATGGATTGAATTGAATTCACTGAGATGAGGTATAATTGAATTCGCGTACCACATGTTCTAGTAATCCCCTTTTTTATGCCTACGGATTTCAATGCTTCTTCCACAATCCTCATCATACCTTTAGTGGCATAAACCAATAACAATAGAAAGTACCATATAAAAAAGAACCACCATTCCATCTAAGTGAATCTTGTGAAGGACCTGACTCTGGAGGTTTTATTCTTCTTTTAAGTATTGATCCAGAGATGGCTCGAGAATGAGAAAGAGTTCTAAAAAGTGGAGCCCAGATCAAGTAGAAATCCCAGGATCACTTTAAGTCAAAATCAAACTGGTTATGCCCTCGAAATATCTTAACTGAGAAAACTGGTACACTTGAAATTAATGCGCCTGCAAGAATTGGTTGGTTACAATAAACACACACACACAAATGTTGTATGACCTAAAGATGTTATGCGAAATGATGCACAAAGATGGTGGGATCTTGTGGTCAAAAATTAGGGTGTGACAGGTACTTCCTCAGGAAACTTTGTTGAGCAGGAGCTTTCCCAACAAGTTGTGTTAAGACGTAGCCGATTTGGGGCAATCACGTCGAATCATCTCTTTAAGGTGTAGCCAATCTGATCCAATCACGTCGAGAAATCTCTTCAAAGTTCATCCAAACTATGGCAATTACTTCGAGATTCAAATCTCTCCAAAGGCAGGTATTCGGGGTCTTCCTTCGAAGATCAGTAGTCAGGGGCAAAACCACTTCAAGGTTCATTCTGGAGCAGGTCATCCCAAAAGCATGAGAAGTTAGTCCATCCAGACGACTGGTCAGCCTATCCAGGGTTCAGAGTATTGGGGCAGAATATCTCACGGTGATATGAGATTGTTCATGAATCTTTTTGAGGCAATTTCTTCTGGTAGACCATACAGTCTGAGGCAGTTACTTCGAGACCCAACGAATTTCTCCAAGAGTTTGAAGACATTGAGGCATTTTGGATGTCAAGTCTTCTGTAAAATCCTCTTGAGGAAATTAGACCGTGTTGGTTTGGGGCAAGTGGAAAATTATAAAAAACTGTTGTTCACGCATATGTAGTCAATCAGCCAAAAGGCTTGAAACAAAGAGGCATTCCAACCCAAGGCATTTGTGGTCCCCTGTTCTCAGCAGGCTTCATTAATCATGTTCCCAACAAGAGAGACAGCAAAACCTTTCTCCCCAACAAGTGGTGGTTCAGAGTTGGATTTTCTCAGTTGCAGAAGTCATATCCAGCATGGGGCATGCGTGCATATCCTTTGCTTGCAGGTAGCAGCCTCATACTAGGCTCAAAAACAAGATTGAAGCCTTTTTGAGATCATGGCTCTTTTCTTCCAAACAAGTAATCACTTATCCCCAGGTAGAATATCGGGGCAATGTTCAGAAAAGGGTTCACATGTCACCCTTTTGTCACAACGTTTACTGATTGAGTCCATCATTCGATCGACGGTCGTTCACGACGATTCGATATCGGTGAGTTAATTTCAACTGGGTATCGGGGTATCTTATTAAGTCGATTCTTTCATTCAGTACTTCCAATAGCTACAAGCTTTTCTGTTTCGATAACGGTTGGAAATTCCCCATTAGAGTTGCTTCGCAGACCTTGCAGCTAATGTTCAAGACTCAATGAGTGTCCAGGAGTTGGAAGACGCCAAATCTTCCGTAAAATCCTCTTAGGACGTTTTCTTCAGATCAGTCATGCAACCTGGGGCAAAAGCGAGTTTGTGACTCTACCAAGCATGGGGCAGTGTGAAATCCCTCTGATAGGATGTGTTCTAGACCTATTTTCCCCAGTAGAATAATCTACCAGTTAATATGACTGGCTCAAGTCTCAGTATTTGTCTAAGAGTTTGAAGATGCTTGGTCTTCTGTAAAATCCTCTTAAGAGACATTCCCCAGCACGAGATGCTTTGAAGTAGTTCTCCCCAACAGAGTTTGTTGTAAACTCATTATCCCCAGTGGAGTCGTCAAACGGAAAATTCACCTAACATGGGGCATTGTGGCACTTATCCTAAGCTCTACAGTTTTGTTCCTCAACAAGTTACCGGGGATTCGCTTTGCGTTTTCCCAGCAGATCTCTAGGGACTCTTTCTCAGCATGTTGCAACGGAACGTCTTCCAACCAGGATTTACTTATCCCCAGCGGAGTAGTTCCGATTCTTAGCAAGATCGTATCTCCGGCAGTTGTATCCCTACAGAGTTCATTATCGAATCTTGTCAGCAATACTCCTCAGCCGAGTTGTTCTTTCTCCCCGCAGAGGTTTAGCAGATCAACAGAATCTGTTTCTCAGCAGAGTGTTAGTATATTCTCTCCCCAGCCGAGTCAGAAGACTGATTATCCCCGCAAAGGATCTCGGGTTTGATAGATCCCCAAGCCGAGTTTTGATGACTTTTTTTTCCTCAGCAGAACGTCACTCAAGAATTCTCATCCCCAACGGAGTTTCTATGACCAGAGTTCATCCCCAGGCAGATGAAATAATTCCTGGCAGAGTCATCACTTCCCTATACCTCAAAGTCCAATTTATTTTTGGCAAGCGTGACGATTCGAAGCAGACGGATTGTTCATTCATTCTCCAGCAGAGATATCATCCTTTCAGGAGTCTCTGAGGTCACATCATTGACCATTGTTCCTCAGCAGAGTCAGCAGAGATGTCTGATATGTATGCAGAGCGTAATCCAGTTAAAGCCCACCGGCAACGTGGCAAGCCAGTAGTCGTCCCAAAAGACATTCTTAAAGCTCACCGGCAGTGTGGTAAGCCAGTAGTCATCTGGCGTCTTCCCAAAAGACATTGTTAAAGTCCACCGGCAGCGTGGCAAGCCAGTAGTCGTCTGGCGTCGTCCCAAAAGACATTGTTAAAGCCCACTGGCAGCGTGGCAAGCCAGTAGTCGTCTGGCGTCGTCCCAAAAGACATTGTTAAAGCCCACCGGCAGCGTGGCAAGCCAGTAGTCATCTGGCATCATCCCAAAAGACATTCTTAAAGCCCATCGGCAGTGTGGCAAGCCAGTAGTCATCTGGCGTCGTCCCAAAAGACATTCTTAAAGCCCACCAGCAGCGTGGCGAGCCAGTAGTCGTCTGGCGTCGTTCAAAAGACATATCTCTAGCAGTACGGTTATCATCATAATTCTATTTGTTTGGGTTCATATCCTTTTCTTCTTCTCCACAGAGTGCAAATTTTCTGGTTATTCTTGGTATTCAATCTCTCCATACCTTAAAAGTCTGAAAGCAACCGCTATCATCCATTCAGGTCTACAGTGATTGAATAGGGGAAGCTGTAATACCCCAAAATTTGACCTCTTATTTTTCATATCATTTAGCATGTGCTTTCATTGCATTGTATTCCATTCAAGCATAGAAAAAATAAAGCATTGCATTGCATTCAGCATAGGGCATGTGATCAGTGGTTTTCAGAGTATTGATCATCCAAAGCAAGGGAACAAGAGCCAAGGGACTTCAAGCAAGCCTCAAGAATCTCTTACATCTCATATGATCTCATTTGATCCCACAAGTCATTGGAAGATGGGAATTCATCAGGAAGATTAGACAGTTCATCACCTCCTAACCAAAAGCAGTCAAAA
Source organism: Lathyrus tuberosus (assembly GCA_022829125.1). Taxonomy (NCBI): domain Eukaryota; kingdom Viridiplantae; phylum Streptophyta; class Magnoliopsida; order Fabales; family Fabaceae; genus Lathyrus; species Lathyrus tuberosus. The sequence goes on along the minus strand of JALAZF010000003.1, from coordinate 38,054,066 downwards.
TTAGGGTTTTGGATTCAAGCCCTCTCCTGAGGAAATTTTGGTTCAAAACTGATCTCAATGTTTTCTGCATGATATCAAGTATCTAAGGATGGAAGATTGCCCATTGGTTCATTTCAGAAGAGGTTCAATTGGCCAGTTGCTTGAGAATCAAGAAATTGGGGAAAAAGTCAACTGTGCAGTGAAAAAAGTCAACTCTTGACTTTTTAAGGTCAAATTCATGAAATTCAAGTTACATATGGTCAATGGACAAGATTTGATCAAGAAATGATGGAGGAATCATGAAAGATCAAGAAATGTACAAAGTTGCCATTTTTAGAAACTTAGGGTTTCCAAAAATGGCAAGTTTGGACCATTTTGCACTACACTTTAAGGCATTCTTTCTCCAAGATAAAAGCTTCAAACTTCAGGCCCAAGTTAATCCAATTAAAGATCACATCTTAAGCTTCAAATCCATATAAATAACTCTTCCATTGGATCAAAATTGAGGGAGTTATGATCAATCAAAGTTTGGTAAAATCAAGGCAAATCTCAAGTCATGGCAAGGCAAGTTCAGGCCTCCAGGCCATAATTTCATCAAACACTTGGTGTGCCAAATGTCAAGTCATTTTTATCCATCAAGGAGGCTTCAAATGAAAAATATTTGAACATCAAAGTTGTTCATCTCCATGTCCTCTTCAACTTTGATGTTGGACATTTTTTCATTTGAACAAAGGATGAAGGAGTTATGTTGGTCCAAACATGGAAGCTCCACACTGAATTTTTCATAGGTCATGACCAGGCATGCCAACCACTTACCATGCCCATAATGCAGTTTTATGCCTTGATGTTCTAAGCAATTTTTCACCACTTTAGAGGCATTGTTTTAATTAGAATCAAACATCAACATTGCTCTATGATGTGTCCTTAATCCATAGCCATCTAAAACTCATGATTTCATGCCATGTACATAGAGAATTCCTTCCATAAACTTTCTTGTTTTCATTGAAACCATGCTGGCCAAGATGAAGTGTTTGACATTGTTGTTGATTCACGTCAGTTTACACGCGTACACTTCATACCACCCACCTTTTGCCTCATTTGGACAAACACATGCTCTTACACACCATAACATGTCATGCTATTATACATACAAGAGGAAATAAAAAAGAAACTTGCTCTACAAGCTTGCTGCTACACACTAACATCATTACCATTCATTCTGATCACATAAACTCATCACCATCTCATTTCATGATCCTCACCATAGCTGCCATAAACATCTCCACACTCTAACTTCACTCACCAACTCGTCCATAACTAACTTAGCTCAGTTAGTTAACTCAAACTCAGTTAACTAACTCAGTTAACTTGAGTTCCAACCATCAACCACATGAGTTAACATCCTAACCCCAACAATTTAAGCTGAACTCAACACAATTTGAAAGGAGGTTCTCATTTTCTACATTTCACAAACCACAACTCAAGTTTTCTCTCTGAAATCTCTCCCTCATTGCACACGAATTCTCCACAAACTTCATCAGTTTTTCAAGCTCATCATCATCAGTCATCATCCAACACCATGGATGAATTAAAATCAAGCTCAACACCACCACTGTAGATCAAGATTTACTTTCTCTCTCACTAAATTTTTGAATTCCATAGCCTTTATTTGGCCAAATATTGAGCTCAAGAATTCAAGAAGAAACCTCCGGTATTCTTACAACATTCATCTCATCAAGTTCAGGTTTTATCATCTTAACTTTTTCTCTCTAATTCAAACTATTTTGAGTTCATTTTTGCTTGTCTGAAGTTCATTAGGAACTATTTGCTTCTCCGGCTAGTGATAGGCACTCTAGGTGCTTAGAATCATTTTTTAAGGCAAACTGTTCTTGTTCGTTTCTCTCTGATCATGCGTTGTTTGTGAATTTGGACTGTGGATTTGCATTCTACGTAACTTCCTCTTCATTTTGGTATGCTTTTTGTGAATTTTTGGGACATGTGAGATTTGCAGGTGACCGGAGGTGGCAGGAGAAGACGACCGGAGGTCCTTCTCCGGCCGGTGAGGAGTTCAGTTAGGGTTTTGGGGATTTTAAAACGTGACCATCCGATGTACTTGATCCAATGCCTAATAAGCTGCCAGCACATTAATGAACGTGTGGCCTCTCACGTGTTATTTTGTTTAAATCAGATTGCTTGCATGTGCGTGTGTGCGTAGTAATTGTGGTGTGCGTGAGTGGTGATCCGTTGGATGCATCTTCCTTTGATGATTGATTGTTGCTGATTGATCCTATGGCTCAGAGTGAGTCAAACATTTAACTGATTGTATACCCTAACCATACACACACACGCTTGTAATGGACTGGGCCACTAAATGCTATTCACACACCCACTTTTAAGCCCATTTCATTTTTAAACGTGAATTTTACTTCGCTTGCACCCCTGCATATTTTCATTCTTATTTTAAATTTTTTTTTTATATTGTTTTCATTTTCTTCTTTTAAAAATACAAAAATGCATTAAAAAATTCTAAATAAATTCATATAGCATCATAGTTCATTAAAATAATTTTCCATTTTTTTTAATTCTGAGTTTACTAATTTTTGCTCTTATTTTCATAATTTCTTCTTAATTTCTTTTTAAATGTTTCTCTTCATTGATACTTGACCTTCCCCAGTTTATTTTTCTTAACTCACATACTCTTTTGCACTAATTCTTTTTGTCATATTTATATAACATCCAAAAGCATCTAAAAACATTTTTCTATTATTTTTAAAACCATTTTTGCATAGCATTTGAAATTCATTTTGTTCCATCTTTCTTAGTGACCTTTTGTGAGTTCTTAGACATTAATTGAACATGTTTCTGGTTGAGTTTTGAGCTATGATTTTGATATGTGATCCCATTCTGACTTAGATGATTGGTGTTATATTTTCACATTTTTTCCAAGTCTCTTTCTATTTTTATCTTGTTGATTGACTACATGTGCATTTATGTGTTTCATTGTATGCACATGCTATGGTTTTGTGTCATATTGCCTATGGTCTCTTGAGATGATTGATGTTATATTTTAACACATGTTTACTTGTATATTATAGGTCATGTATGTCAAATTATAGGTCTGCCATGTTTCCTTTTGACATATTTTGTAATTGATGATCATCTTGCATCCATACTTAATTGTGCATCTATCCCTTGTTCTTCTTCAATATAGTTTGTATGTATCTCATATTGATATGCCATCTACATTCATTCTTATATATCCATCTACTGTATATAGATCATCTCATCCATTTTCATTGACTCATAATGTCATATCATATGCATTGCAATTACATGAACATTTGAAGCATGTTTCATTTTGTATGATCTTCAACTTGTGTTCTCTATTTCTTAATCTCGAATGCGACTTGTGCATGAACCAAACTTGTTCATTTGTGCATTCTCATGTCATATTACATCATGTATGCTACTGATCCATGTTCATTTGCATTCATAATTGCATTTCTTTCTCCTTTGTGACTTGTTTTATAAGTGAACAACAATGGGAATTCTTGTGTGACTTTGTTCTACTTCGTCCCACTCCTTCTTCTTGAGTTTTATTCTCATGCTATGGATGTTAATTCATGGTTACTTAATGACATTTATGAAGTGTTTTCCTACTGGTTGTGGTGTTTCATATTGCATCATTACATGTTTTATATCTCTTAAATGTTCATGATGCATCTTTAGTGCATATCCTTGCATTCCTTTGATGTTTGGTTGGGTGTTTAGGCATAGATTGATATTGTAAGTCTTTGTAACCATTGGTGGATGTAAATAAGCTTTACTACTGCCCTAGGTCAGTACCATCCTTTAGTGATCCATTCCTTTTAGGTGTGATCCTTTAGAAAACTTCTTAGAGTTTGTTTTAGAACATTAGGACTTATGTGTTTACTTCCTTCACTTGTACTTCATTTGAATTGTTTTAGTACTAACTTTTCAGAGGCTAATGGTAAGACAAGTGTGTGGATAGGATTCCACATACAACCTTCTTCCCTCATCTTTTTAATGTTTTCTCTTTTGTGTTTGTGCAAAGCATCTAATGCTTTCTTTGTTCAATCTCTTTCATCCCCTTTGAATTCTTAACTTAATTTCTATCTTGGAAGTAAGTTGGAACTCACTCTCCTTCTCTTTTCTTTTAGAGGTAGGTTTCTAAACCACACTTAACCATTAGGAACATCCATGTATGATAACTTTAGGGTTTGAATCTTAGTCTCCCTCATTAGATTTTACCTTTCTTAACCTTTGAGTCTCTGTTCTTCTCATCTCAAAACGAAAGCAAAAAACACTTATTAAAGGCATGACATATATTGTATTTGAGCCTTTCATGTGAGAATAAGATAGTGAGGGGTTTTCTCTCACTTTCTTAGAATGTTTAGCATACGTCCCGTCTTGGGTCGATATGCGAGGCATTCGATCCTACATGAGAGACTTAAATACAATATGCGTTGCAAACACAAAATAATCAAAACACTTCTTCTTAAAAGACAAAACAAACAAATTCTCTTCTCATCTCCTTCATTTTATTCCTTAAGGACTCGTCATGTTCGTTCTACCGCAAACAGGTAACGCCTAAGTCTCCATACAGCGAGCTGCAACACCTAACTGCTGGGACGCGCACTCTGACGTTTCCATTAAAAAACACAAACAAAGCAACCCTTGTTGAGGGGAACTACGTCGCTCTGATTCGCATGTTCCTGATGAGATACGTAGGCAGTGGGGTAGGGCCCATTCGAGCACTTCTTTTATTTTCCCTACATTTGTTTCTCGTTCTCTTTCCGTTCTTTTTCCAGCATATTTTCTATCACCCTTTGAGCAGTACTTCAAGCGTGGATCCCGTCGAGTACGACGGACGTGAAGGGTTGCGATAACCTTCCCTTCACGTAACCGACTCCCTTACCCGTTCTCTTTGGTTCGCGAGACCTCGTTCTTTCCTTTCTCCCGGGTTTGTGCAGCATTACCTTTCCCTTTCTTTGGGATAAAAATGCCTGGCTGGCGACTCTCTTTCTTTCTTCCGCGCCACTTTCGCGTTTGTACCTGGATGAAAATCCCGGGAGCGACATGCCCCAGGGACGATCTTTCGGCATTTGATACCTAGGGTCATACTTCTCCACTATGGGTGTTGAGGTGATCTCTGAGATCACAGTTCTTTGTAGCTGAGCTTCTGCCATGGCTTGCATGTCGTTACGAAGCTTTCTCATATACTCTCTCAGAGCGTCGATCTCTTCTTTCAACTCTCTGTTCTCTTCCTCGAGATCATCCATCTTTTTCTGACGATTGGCCCGAGTATTGTACGAATGAGGCAGTTTGACTTTAGAACCGAGACACAAACGTGAGATTCGTAGGTAAGAAGAATACGTGATGTGAGAATGATGAATGCAATGATTATATTAATTGTTTTTTTTGTTTAATCAAAATAAACTTCGACAATTAGATTGCAAATATCAAACAGTGGGGGAAACCCAATTTTATTGAATTCAAAGGATTGCGGAAATGAAAGTAGATTACAAGGTGCGGAAATAAAAACCTAAGCTAAGGGGTCCCAAGTCCTCTCTGAGGAGAATTTGGGTGCTGATTCTGGTACTTTCCTTTTCTTGGACCGGGGCTCTTGGGCCGTTGTCGGGTTGTCATTCCTTTGCCAAGTGAAAGGAACGAGCAAATTCCTTTGGTCATCCTGATTATCCACAGCATGTTGCTCTAAAATCTCGATCAGAGCATCCTTATCTTTTAGCAGTTGTTGTATTTTGGTACACTCTACATTGAGGGTGCGGTATGTGTTCTTCCAAGACCTTCTCTCCCATTGAACTTTGTTGAGAGTAACTTGAAGTTTTTCCGCTTCAGTCATGAAGTACATGACAGATTCCTTCGGTGGAAGAACTCCGTGACGAGGATAAGGCATCTTTAGCTTGAGAGCTCTAGTTTGTACCCAGTGGAGATAAGGCTCCACCGAGACACAGTCCGGTTTTCCTAGAGACTCCCGTCCTTTCTTGTGAACATGTTTCCAAGCGTGAACTATTTCCATCTTTAGTGCTCTGTCATTTTCTCCTTCTTTGAAGAAAAGACCTTCCAGATCAGCATTACGTGGGACATGCCTCATCGGGTATCCGAATTGACGACGAACCAATACCGGATGGTAGTTGATTCCTTATTTAGTTCCTATGAGGGGTACGTTGGGGAAGTTTCCATAATGGTCAATGATTCTGATCCCGTCATAAATCCTATTACACCAATCTACGTCAGAGTTGGTGAGAGACATGATTTTCTGGGACCAACGTAAGGCACTCTTATGATCCCAAAATGCAGCAGACTTGGGCAAGTGGGAGATAAACCATTTATATAGCAGGGGTACACAGCACGTGATCATTCCTCCGCTGTACAAATTCCCTAAGTGTACAGAATGATACCTGTCCGCGAGCAAAGTTGGCACAGGGTTTCCAATGAGAAAAACCTTAATGGCGTTGATATCTACAAAGCTATTAATGTTGGGAAACAAAAATAACCCGTAGGTGAGCAAAACAAAGATGCTTTCAAAAGTAGTCACGTTCCCTATACTGGAAAAGTACAGGGCCTTCTTTATCAAGAATTGGGCTGGCAAACCTTGTATGCCACCCTTAGTGGTCAGGTGGGTCTTGACTTCTGACTCATCCAAATAAATTGCTCTTGCAATGGTCTGATCCTTTGGAATTTCTTCCAGCCCAGGAAATGGAGCTCGATCAGTAATGTGCCGATCGATCAAGTGAGAATACTCCTCCAGCATTGGTGCGAGCTGGTAATCCAGAAATGTGAAGCAGTGATAAACTGGATCGTAAAACTGAATGAGTGCTTCCATGATTCCTTCAATCACATGGACTCTTAACAGAGGTAGCAGGCCTCTGTATTTGGCTCTGAAAGCTTTAGGGTTAGTGATCATCCTCGCTAAACTTCTCAAATCCTCTAATTTTGGAACCTTGAAGGTATACTTATGAGTTCTCCTTATACCGAAATCCATTAGCGCAACCCTTTTCTTTCTGACATTTGCAATCATTGTCTTAGTTTAATTTGAGAAAAGAGAGACTAGAGGAGAAAATTTTCTTTGTTTTAATGTTTTTTAGATGAATGCATGAATGCAGCACACAAAAACATAGAAAAAACATGGGGTCAAAGGGTCGGTGTCATGAAGTCAAGGCTCTACCCCCCCCCCCCCCCCACAGGTTTTCTACGGGTGATTTTTTGTACCTGTCACTCAAAATCATTGATTCCTGGGAACACCAGCGGGCCGGGAACCGTGCTAGGTGATGTCCATCAAAGAAATCTCAGAAGAGGGTAGTTTATCGCGTAACAGCTATTCCCGATAGCTTCCGCACTACAAAAAAGATGATTTTCCTATGTGTATACTCAATCTTTCCCCATGCGGCATCACACACATTCCCATTAGCAGAAAAATAAACACGTATATCAATTAGGAGAAGCAGTATATATATTTGTCCTAAAGTCCTAGACTTTAAAGAGCTATGAATCCTATGTTCCTGACAAAAATGGCTCCCCGGCGGAGTCACCATTATGTGGTACCTTCCCTACGTTAAAGGTTTTTGACCTAAGATCCTAGTGAAGTCAACAAATCTTAACCCCAATGAAGTCCCTAGGAAAGAAAGAAAGAAAAGATAGGATGTAAAGCCCCACGGTGGGCGCCACTTTTCTGTAGCGAGTGATTCTGGACGTGGTTCTTAAGCACTGTCGCTCTAGGGGTTACTACAGGTCGATTCATTTTTTATCCTATTGTGAGCTGATTAAGGAAGGGAAATAGATGTCTCCAATTAACCCTGCTTGCATACTGAGTTTAAACAGCGGTCTGTTAGGTTACGGATGCTATATGGTAATGGGGCCTCTTTCTTCTTTCTTTGTTTGGGACTGGGATAACGGGAATGTTTATGGGTAGGACGCTAGGACTGATATTTTTCGATTGAGATGTGAAGGTATTGGATTTTGGGTTTTGGATTAGTGTGTTCGCTAACATTTTTCTTTCAATCTTATGCCTACGTATTCCCGTTTACCGAAACAGGGAAATCAGAGCGATTGTAGTTCCTCCTATTCTATGGGAGGAAAAAGGTTGCTTTGGTGTCCTGTTTGAAGCCCGAGACGTGAAGCTAAAGGTGTTTTGTATCTTGTTCAAAGCCCAAGATGTGAAGCTGAAGGGTCTATTTGTATCTTGTTCGAAGCCCAAGATGTGAAGCTAAAGGGTGTTGTCTTTAGAGAGAATTTGTCATCTCTAAAGAGGTCTGTTTGTCACAACTGTTGGGTGACTGATTATAAAGGAGAATTACTTTAACCGGGATATGCGAATCCTAGTAATGTCGTAATTTCCTTTATAGGGGGTTTTAACCTGAAGGAGAAGACTTTAACCTAGTGTAGAGCAATGCCATCTTTCCTTAGGAATTTCTCATGCTAAAAGAAGGACAGTGGCATGGATGTAAATAATCCAGAGGCTTGCCGCTTGCAGCAATTAGATGAAGGGGAGAAGGAGTTGTTGATGTTTGTGTACTGTGAACAAGGCACAGTTTTGATGCTAAAAGGTTGATTGACTCAACCAGGGTTTTTCTTATACAAAGCCTAAGAGGAGGCTATTGGCCCAACAAGAGGGAATTTTTATGTGTCTCGTACGAAGCCCGAGACAGAGGCTAAAAGGGGTGACTCGACAAGGGAGTGTTTTTTGTATGTGTCTTGTACGAAGCCCAAGACGGAGGCTAAAGGTGTTTGACTCAACAAGAGAGTTTTTTTTATACTCAACAAGAGAGTTGTTTTGTATCTCGTACGAAGCCCGAGATGGAGGCTGAAGGTTGACTCAACAAGAGAGTCCTTTTGTACTCAACAAGAGAGTGATTTTGTATCTCATACGAAGCCCGAGATATAGGCTAAAGGTTGACTCAACAAGAGAGTCCTTTTGTACTCAACAAGAGAGTGATTTTGTATTTCGTACGAAGCCCGAGATAGAGGCTAAAGGTTTGTTGTTTCAGTTGAGTGACAGGTCCAGTAGGTTGGTTAAAAGAGAAAATCAGTTCTTATAAAGAGACTGATTAAACGTAAGGCTATGTTTTGGGATTGATCAGAGGATCAGGGTTATTTCCTGTTCTTTAAGGAAATGGGGAATCCAGAGGGTATTGAAGATTGTCTGAGTCTACTGGTGTTTTTCCCTACTTGAAAGGTGCTTGAGAACGTTTTTGGGACTCAAGGGTCTTAGACTGTCCAAGTCTAGAGTTTTATCTTTTGTACTATGCTTAAAGAAACAGTAGTAGTGTGCTCTCGGTAGAAAGATCTAGACTCTTTGAAACACTGTTCTATTAAGATGACTAATTTCTGTTCCTATACCTCTAGGAGGTCGACGGGACAATTTGTACAAAGCCCAAGAGGAGGCGAGAAACTTTTAAGAAGCCGAGGGACAATTTGTACGAAGCCCAAGAGGAGGCTATCATTCTCGGAGCAAGAATCATTATATGAAGCCTAAGAGGAGGCTGTGAATACTTCTAAGAAGCCGACGGGTCCTTGTACAACGCCCAAGAGGAGGCGGGGATGCTTTTAGGAAGCCTGTGGGTCCCCAAACCCCGAGAAATTCAAGACAGGCTATTCACGAAGAATAGATCAAGCCAGGAAAGTCCGAGAATTTGGAAGAAGCTCAAGAGATGCCATTCATGGAGAAAAGAACATCTCTGGGGAGTAGAGTTTCTTTGACAACTTCTAAAGGTGACAGTTTGAGAAAGGGTTCAAAAAGAATCTACCTTTCACATCTCCATATTGTTTAACCCCAAGAGGAGGGAAGACTGTGTCTGGTAATCCTATGGGGATCTAGTTTTGTCTACTTCTAAGAGTGATCAACGGGCTTAATGCTAGACGTAGTTGCCGGGGAAACTCTAAATATCTATACTATTATTACACAGTTGATAAGAGTTTATGAAAGAAGACTTACAATGAAACAGCCCCACAGTATAGTTATATACATATGAAAGCGGTAAACGAAAACGGGTAAACACTTACTCGGTTGTAGAGCTTCCATGCTGTTTGGTTAGTTTGTTCAACAAAAGAAAAACTTTGATAACAATATTATATTCAAAATCAAAGGAGAAAGTGCTTTGAAAAGAAATATAGGGGCTTACATCTCAAGGAGAGGCCCACGATTTTGTCAGTGATCGCACTGTTGTTTTTGTACAGAGGGACTTATACAAGTGACTGAGGTCTGAGAAAGGTTCTCTGTACAAAGGGATGGGTCTTACACTCTCTCAAGAGGCCCAAAGAGTTTAAAAATAATGGGGCTTATAACACGAGGGTAGGCCCAGATGTTTTCTTTTGAAATGGCGATCGCGCCGAGATTTTCTTTTAACACAGAGGGACTTATACAATATCTGAGGCCCAAATTTGTTTTGGTTAAAAGGGGATTGGGTCTTACACTCTAATAGAGGCCCAAAGAGTTTTGAATGGGTCTTATAGCTCTAGGAGAGGCCCAAGGTTTGTTTTTCAACGGACTATGATCGCGTCGAACTTTTTGAAATACAACGAGACTTATACCATAAGTGAGGCCCAAAAAATTTGTGTATTTACAAAAGGGGTTGGGTCTTACACTCTATTAGAGGCCCAAAAAATTTGTGTATTTACAAAAGGGGTTGGATCTTACACTCTATTAGAGGCCCAAAGAGTTTAAAAAAGGGAATGGGTCATACTACTCGAGGGTAGGCCCAAAGGTTATTTGTGTACAAAACGACGATCGCACCGAGGTTTTTGAAAATACTCTGAGGGACTTATACAATAAGTGAGGCCCACAATAGGTTATTTTACAAAAAGGCTTGAGTCTTACACTCTATTAGAGGCCCAAAGTCTTTTTAAAAGGTTTGATGAGGGTTGAATTAATCAAAACTCTAATTTGTTTCCAAAATGTATTTTAATTGAATAAAAAATTCAATTAAAATGATCAAAATTGTTTAACATGTGGAAAACAAATTGTGATCTTGGATTAATGTTTCAAAAATCAAGTTTTGACCTACAAAATTATTAGAAGTCATTAAAATTTGCAAAATCAAGAAGGAAAAAATATTTTAAATGTCAAAAACAATTAAAATATTAATTCTTTGCAAAAATGTCAATTATATGAAATAAATAATATTTTTGGGATTTTTTGATAAAATAAAATATTTTAACATTTTTGTGAATTATTAAAAAAAGAATCAACTCAAAATCATTAAAACTCAGAGAGAAATTAATTTTTGAATCAATTAAATAAAATCACAAAATTCAAATATTTGAATTTTCAAAAAAAAAAAGGCGCCAAGAACACGCGCGTGTTCTGGGTTTTGCCCAGATTTGCATTTTCTCTCCAATCTCCCTGAATACTTGATTATATCATGCAAACCATCAATCTGCTCGTTTCAACCTCACGATCATGTCTATGGTCTTTAATTTCATTTATTTTTAACATGGAATAAGAAATCAAAACAAAACCTCAAGAACCCAAAAATTTGCATGAAGACTGAGAATTTTGATACACGATTCAAACAAAGCAATTAATTGAGGGGAAACATTCTATGCATGATTATGAACATTTGGCAAAAGTATTGTGCGAGGAAATATGCATAGATTAAGAGATGACTAAGTTTAGGCTTACTTGAAGGTCGTGACAGCAAGAGCAATTTGATTTTTGAGTTGGAGGTGTTACAGATGGGTTGAGATTATCTGAACAGCTTCAATGGATGTTGTGGAGTGTGTTGCAAGCTTTAGAACACTTTGGAAGTCTTTGGATCAAGCTGGAGCACTCCAACTGCATAATTGAAGCATAATGGCTAGGTTGATAGGTGATTTTGAGCTGGGGGTGTTACAGTTGGTGTTTAAGTGTTTGGACGGCTGCAACTCAAAACCCGATAGTGGTTACTCAAAAACAAGAAAACTTGGCACTTAAGAGAGAATGAGAGAAAGCAGTGCTATAACTGGCTTTGGTGTGAGTTGAATGATCCATTGGAACCTCTAGTTATAGGTGATCAACTCTTGTCTTAGAGGAATAGTGAATGGCTGCTGGATCAGATCACATTCAAAGGCTTTGGCTTGGTGGCATTTCTTCTCACAAAAGGCAACCTAGCCTCTCCCAAGAGCAGGGCTATACCTTGACCAAATTCACATTCTTCAGATGTTTTTATTGTTGTTTAATCAGAGAACATGACTGAGTAGAGTGGCTTTGTTGAAAGTGCCCTATTTTACATAAATGCCTTTGAATTTCAAGGCATATATGGCAAAATGCATTAATCTCAAGTTGGAAGATCCCTTGCCCTTTGGACTCAACCCTATCAGTTGGATCAGTTGGCTTATGATCAGATTGGATGCATGTGGCATAGTGATCATTACTTTTGACTCAGAAATCGTGGATGGCAAGAAAACTCACAAACTGCTTTTTCATGGCAGCCTTGGCATGGTGTGTTGTAGCAGCCATAACTCTTAGCTCAAGTAGAGTGGTTTCATGCCAATGAGTTGCTTGGATTGTAGGCAACATGCACAACAACATTGATGTTTATCTTTGGAACTGATTCAGCTTGCATCTATGTGAAAAAATCCCACAAGTTTTGGTGTTTCAACAAAAATCTACCTTGCCCATAATTTTTCTAAGTGTTGGAAAAAGTTGTATTTTCATGTTTTTAGTGATTTTGATCCAACCATAACTCAAAATCCATAATGAATTTGGAGGGGGGGTCAGTTTTTAGCTTTTGTGGAGGGCCATGAGATCTACAAATCAAGCTTTGGATGGGGAAAATGGCTTTGTGGTTTAGGAGTTATGATCCTCCAAAGTTGGTACCCTTGCCACTTTATTTCCTAACTTAGAAAATTTTCTAAGTTTTTATGGTTACCCCTTTTACAAGTTATCCAACTTTTCTTGATTTTTCTTGATGAATGATGATTCAAATCACACATTAACATCATTTTAGGGTTAAAAAAACCATAAAAGTGAAAAATCTCAAAAAGTCAAAGTTTGACTTTTGTGCACAGTTGACTTTTTATCAGATGAATTCCAAACTGTGCGATCCTCTAAGAAATAATGCCTTTGACCTAAATCAAACTTGATAGACATGTTCCATGGGTATTATAGGGTATATCGAAGCATGTCCTAGGGTTTGGGAGCATGTCCTAGTTAAAATTCAAAGCTACAGTTGACTTTTCTCGTGAAACCCTAACTGTGGTTCAGATGAAATTGAAACTTGTCGCTCAAGCTTCTTGGATTAATCCATTGTTGCAAATGGATCAATGTAGTATGTTGGAGACCCTCAAATCATGTCTTGAGGTCTTGGCTCATGATTTGTCCCAAAAGTGAACTTAGGGGTGAATTAGGTCAAGAAACCCTAATTCCTGATTTTTTATGAATGCATCCCCTGAGGCTAAATTGACTTGATGATTGGGTTTATGATGTCCCTTGGAGTATCATAGGTTATGCTTTGAAGCAATGGCTCATGCCCAGAGGAAAATTTCCATCTGGAGGCCCTGGTCGACCAAACCCTAATTTGGTGACACTGGCGATCTTGAGGCTTGATCCACATGGAAGGGAGCAGCCTTGTGCTTAATCCTTAAAGTGGGAGTCCTCTTGATCCCTTGTAGATATTTGAGAGGTTAGACAAGTTGAAAATCATGTCATTTCTTGATTGATCCTTTGTCTAAGAACTCTGAGAGGGCCTGAAACCCTAATTCTGATTGTAGTAAGTGTTCACCCATCTTTAGGGAGACTGATGAGACAAGATAGTTCATCCATATTGTGATGATGATTTTCACAATGATGGGGAATCTTAGTGGTCAAAATTTGGGGTATGACACTTATCATGATAGCTTTTCTGCCTACTCTGCGAAGCTTTCATCTTCTCACGGATCAATCTCACCTTCTCCGTAGTCTGTTGAACAATCTCGGGTCCAAGCACTACGCTCTCTCCATACTCATGCCAACACAAAGGCGTCCGACATCTTCGACCATACAACGCTTCAAAAGGCATCATTCCGATACTGGAATGATAACTGTTGTTATAAGTGAACTCAATCAATGGCAAATGGCTATCCCAAGCACCTCCTTGTTCAAGCACACAAGCCCTCAACAAATCCTCCAAAGATTGTATAGTCCTCTCTGTCTTCCTATCTGTCTGCAGATGATAAGCGGAACTCAACTTTAACTTCGAACCCAAAGCTTCTTGCAAACTCTCCCAAAATCTGGAAGTGAACCTCGGATCTCTATACGACACAATACTCAATGGAATTTCATGCAACTTCACAATCACCTGAATATAAATCTCTGCCAACTTCTGCAAAGGAAAAATGTTATTAATCGGAATGAAATGTGCCGACTTAGTCAGTCTATCCACTACTACCCAAATAGAGTCATGTCCTCTCGGCGTGTTAGGCAACCCTGTTACAAAATCCATAGAAATACTGTCCCACTTCCACTCTGGAATATCTAACGGTTGCATCTTACCAGCAGGTTTCTAATGTTCCACTTTCGACTTCTGACAAGTCAAACAAGCATACACAAACTGAGCCACATCACGTTTCAATCCAGGCCACCAAAAATATCTTCTTCAAGTCTTGATACATCTTCGTAGCTCCTGGATGGATACTCAAACTACTCATATGACTCTCCTCTAAAATCATCCTTTTCATCTCAGCATCATCAGGAATACAAATCCTGTCACAGAATCTCAACACACATTGTTCGTCCATTCTGAACTCGTTCTCGGTCCGATCATTCCCGACTATCAAATCCACCAATTTCACGTCCAACTTCTGGCCCTCTCTGATACTGTTCAGAAACTCGTTATTGATATTCAACATTCCCAATATCACACTATAAGGTGTCTGCTCGCAAACCAAACTCATATCTCTGAACTGTTCAATCAATTCCAATTCTTTCACCATCATAGCAGACATATGCAATGTCTTCCGACTCAAAGCATCAGCCACCATATTAGCTTTTCCTGGATGATAATTCAAGCCAAAATCGTAATCTTTCAAAAATTCAAGCCATCTCCTCTGCCTCATATTCAATTCCTTCTGATCAAACAGATACCTCAAGCTCTTATGATCACTATACACTTCAAATCTGGCACCATAGAGATAATGCCTCCAAATCTTCAATGCAAAAACTACTGCAGCTAACTCCAAATCATGAGTCGGATAATTTTTCTCATGTACCCTCAACTGTCGTGAAGTATAAGCCACAACCTTACCATCCTGCATTAGCACACCTCCCAAACCCATCAAGGAAGCATCGTAATACACTACAAACGGTCCATTCTGTTCGGGTAGAACCAACACTGGAGTTGTAGTCAACCTTTTTTTCAGTTCAATGAAACTCTTTTCACAATGAACATCCCATACAAATGCTTTACCTTTGCACGTTCACTGAGTCAACGGAAGTGCCAACTTCGAAAACCCTTCAATAAATCTTCGGTAATAACCAGCCAAACCCAAGAAACTTCTAATCTCGGTCACCGACTTCGGAGTCTCCCATTGTAGAACAACGTCTACTTTGGATGGATCTACAGCAATACCATCACCAGAAATAACATGACCAAGAAAACTTACCTCCCTCAACCAGAATTCACACTTAGACAACTTGGCATAGAGCTTCTTCTCTTTCAACACTTGCAACACAATCCGCAAATGTTCAGCATGCTTCTCTTCTGACTTAGAATAGATTAGGATATCATCAATAAAAACAACTACAAACTGATCCAAGTAAGCATGAAAAATCCTATTCATGTATTCCATAAACACACCAGGGGCATCAGTAACTCCGAACGACATCACCACATATTCATAATGTCCGTACCGAGTCCTAAAAGTTGTGTTCTGAATATCCTCATCCTTAACTCTTATCTGATGATATCCCGATCTCAGATCGATCTTGCTAAATATACGTGCACCCACTAACTGGTCCATCAAGTCATCTATTCTTGGAAGCGGATACTTGTTCTTAATCGTTACTTTATTTAACTGTCTGTAATCAATGCATAACCACATACTACCATCCTTTTTCTTTACCAACAACACCGGAGCTCCCCAAGGCGATACGCTTGGTCTCACAAATTTCTTCTCTAACAAGTCTTCTAGTTGCTTCTTCAGTTCTGACAATTCTGATACCGACATCCTGTATGGTGTCATAGAAATAGGTCTGGTACCAGGGACAAGATCAATAGTAAATTCTACTTCTCTCTCTGGTGGCACATCAGTAATGTCATCTGGAACCACTTCAGGAAATTCACGCACCACATATAACTCATTAATCACCGACTTGCCCTCCACTGATAATGATGCAAACAATGCAAGCACCTGAACTTCCTCTTCCAAGAGTTCCTTCAACTCTCTAGCTGACAGAAAACCATCATCTCCCTCTTCCTCAGGAGTAAGAAATCGAACCGACTTGTTAAAACAATTAATGTGAACATGATTGTACTCCAACCAGTTCATACCCAAAATTACATCGAGACCTCCTAACGGTAAACAAATCAGATCTACACCAAAGTACTTACCAAAGATTGATAATGGCCAATTCAACCACACTAGAGAAGTGGTCACCGATCCCTTCGCAGGAGTTTCGACAACCATTTCCCCCTTCATATGAGAAACGACAAGGCCTAGCCTTCTTACACAATCAGTAGCAATAAAAAAAGTGAGTAGCACCAGTATCAATAATAGCAATCAAAGGCGTATTATTAATATAACATGTACCTCTGATCAATCTGTCATCACTGGAAGTCTGGGTTCCCGTCAAAGCGAACACTTTTCCCCTAGTCGAAGCTTGCTTAGGTTTCTGACAACGAGTGCTAGTATGGACCTGTTCTCCACAATTGTAACAAGTAACCACATTAACTTTGCAGTCAGCAATCAGATGTCTTGTCTGTCCACACTTGAAGCATTTCTTCACATCGCTCGTGCACTCACTGACACGATGTCCCAACTCTCAACACCTATAGTACTTAATAGGAGCAGATGCACCTCCCCCACTTGGCTTCTTGCCATCAGTATGTTTCTGTTTACTCTTCTCAGCCGGAGTTGCATAAGGCTTTCCACGATTCACTTGCTGCTTTCCTCTCCTCTCGGCCAACCCCTTGAAATGAGTCGATCGAGATTTGTTATCCTCCTCAAAAATCCTGCAGCAATCAACCAAGTCTGGAAACCGTCTGATCCTCTGATAACCAATTGCCTGCTTGATCTCAGGCCTCAAACCATTCTCAAACTTGACACACTTCGAGAACTCAGCTGTTGCCTCACTGTAATGAGGATAAAACTTTTCCAGATCTGAAAACTTAGCAGCATACTCAGTCATTGACATGCTACCCTTCTTCAGCTCCAAGAACTCTATCTCTTTCTTCCCTCGGACATCCTCAAGAAAATATTTCCTCAAGAATTCTATGCTAAACACAGCCCAAGAAATCACTTCCCCAGCAGCTCCCAATAATTGACGGGTACTTACCCACCAATCATCAGCCTCTTCAGCTAGCATATAGGTACCTAACTGCACCTTCTGCGCTTCAGGACATTCCATAACCCAGAAGATTCTCTCAATCTCCTTGAGCCAAGTCTGTGCTCCATCTGGATCATATCTCCCCTTGAAGGTAGGCATTCTGTTCTTCCGAAACTCGTCATTCTCGTTAGCATGCAGCAGGTTCTATACCACTTGAGCAACAACCTGTAAAGCAGCAGCCATCGCAGCATCGTTCCTTCCAGCCATTCTAAATTTCTGTTATACACCAACAACAGAACATAATGGTTAAGGAACTAACATCGACATTACCCAACTATCACACGACAACGACTCGACAACTTGTTCGGGCGGACCGACCTGCTCTGATACCACTTTGTAACACCCTAAATTCCCCCGTAATATTTATTTGAAAAATCAGAGTAAAATCACCAATCAAAATAAAGGGCATTACTTTCAACAAACACTTGCTCATAAATAGACATGTAACATAATTTAAAGCAATTTTAATCCAAAAATGTTCTTTATTGCGCAGCGGAAAATCAATCATTTGTAATAATAAAATATAACGGTTTCAACAAAAGAAAACTTAGTTTGGGAAACTGTAAAGCAACCAAAATCCCTTTTAATAAACTAAATCATGCATAAAGCGTCCCCGACTCCCGATGTTACATATCAGAGCAGACGCCACCAGGTGAAGTACCTCGTCTTCACCGACCACGGATCCAACTACTCCTGAATATCTGCAGGATGCCGTATAAAGCACCACCAAACACAGAAGGGGTGAGATTCTCAATCAATCAAAAGAATAAGATGATATAATATGCAAGTATAAATCATCAAGTAATTCACCCATATCATGACATTCAACAACAATCCCACACTTTAACACCACCACAGATAATCATTCAAAGCATAATGCAACACAACTAGCAAGAGAAATGAAATGAGACACTCACTAGACTCAATGGATGTGGTACCATTTTCGATCCCTGTTTCATGATCACAATTCCCGTCGGAACGTCAATTAATCGCCCACACCCCACATGGGCACACGACAATCGTGATTGCTCACACCCCACATGGGCACACAATCACCTCAACAATAACAACATTGATTCCATCAAGGAATCCGGATAAACGCTCACACCCCACATGGGCACACGCCATCCCTCAACTCATACATATGCTTATGCACCTTCAACGACAACATGCAACAACGACTAACGCGAACACATGGCATACCATTATTACATCACATCATCAATCAACAATCAACACGCATTTATCGAACATACCTCATTATGCCCTACAACCACTACACACTTTTGCATCATATAATCATGCATTTCATATTATCACATCAACATCAACAAACAAGCATATAATACTTCAATATATGCTCACGACATCACAGCAACAAAACAACATTTATATAATATAAAATACACTGGCTCTTAAGTCCATAAGGGCTTTATCGATAACATGATTTCCCAAAACACAAGGTATAGAAAACCTCCCTGGGTCTTTCTCCTTTTTGACTAGTTTGTTCTCAGCAATAGAGTTGCATTCTAACGGTTTAGGGTCATCAAGTCTACGCTTATTGGTTAAGATGTCTTTGAGGAATTTGGCATAAGATGGTATTTGGGTAATAGCTTCGGTGAATGGAATCTCTACTTGGAGTTTCTCGATTACTTTTACAAACCTTTTGTATTGGTTATCTAATTTAGTTTGTTTAAGTCTTTGTGGATATGGAATCAGTGACTTATAAGGAGGAGGTGGTATATAGACTTGGTCGTCTTTCACTTCTTCCTTAGCATTGGATTCTTTTTCCTTTTCAGATTTTACACTCTTCTCAGTTTGTTCCTCAGGTGTGGCTACAACGTTTTCTTTGGTTGTTCCGACTTTTTCAACCGAGGGTCTACTGGTCCATCATAAGCGGTTCCACATCTCAGGGAAATGGTGTTAGCATGCCCCTTTGGGTTAGGTTGGGGTTGTCTAGGAAATTGTCCTCCTGGCATAGCCTGGGCAGCTTGTTGTTGGGCTACTTGAGAAATTTTGGTTTCAAGCATCTTGTTGTGGGTTATCACAAAATCGACTTTAGTGCCTAATTGAGTAATCAGCTCATTTATATGAATGTTTTGGTTCATGAATTCTTTGTTTTGCTGAGTTTGGGTTGAAATGAAGTTCTCCATGATTTTCTCTAGATTTGAATTCTGGGGAGCAGCTTGTATAGCCTATGTCGGTCTTTGGGCTTGAAAACCTTGGGGTCTTTGGGGCGCAGAATTTTGATTAGGGTTATTATTTTTATACGAAAAAATTGGGTGATTCCTCCATTAGGGTTATAAGTGTTGGAGAATGGATTTCCTTGAGCATAATTGACCAGATCTGGGGTTGGTTCAGCTAAGAGACTACATTCAGAAGTTATACGCCCTTGGTTTCCACAGATTTTGCATCCGGGTTGCACTGCAGCTACGGTAGTTATAGGTTTAACAGACATACTTTCTACTTTTTGGGGTAAGGCATCCATCTTACCTTTCATCATGTCAAGACAATTGCCTTCATATATGCCTCCTTTGGGATCCTTTTTCTCCACTGATGTTTGTTTCGTCCCCCATTGGTAATGGTTTTGGGCCATATCTTCAACGAGAGTGCATGCTTCAAGGTAGGGTTTGTTCATCAGTGCACCACCAGCGGCAGCGCCGATGGTCATCTCAGTGTTATAGAGAAGTCCATTGTAAAAGGTGTGGATAATTAGCCATTGTTATAAACCATGGTGTGGATAGGCTCTTAATAGTTCTTTATATCTTTCCCAAGCATCGAAGAGAGATTCGTCGTCTTGTTGAGTAAATCCAGTGATTTGGTTTCGTAGGACAATAGTCTTACTTGTGGAAAATATCTAGCAAGGAAAACTTTCTTAAGGTCATTCCATATGGTTATTGAATTGGGTGGAAAAGAATCTAACCATGATCGTGCTCTATCTCTGAGGGAAAAGGGAAATAGTCTCAGACGTATGGCCTCAGGAGGACAACCATTGGCTTTTAGGGTGTCTGCTAATTGGATAAAAACTTTTAAATGTTGGTTCAGGTTCTTAGTAGGGAGACCTGCGAACTGATTTTGTTGCACTAATTGTATTAGAACGGGTTTCAGTTCAAAGTTATGAGCTGCAATAGCTGGGTTAACTATACTCGAGTGGGGTTCTTCATTAGAAGGATGGGCGAAGTCCTTAAGAGGTATTTGGTTATGTTCTTCGGCCATCGCTCTTCTAATCTTTTGAAGCAATAGACGTGTGTGTGTGTGTATCTTTCAGATTCTTCTATCAGATCTACTAAGTTACCAGTGTTGCGAGTTCTTCGCATCGACCGGTAATAAGGTGCCTAAGTTTATACAGTGTAACAACAAAGTTGCAATATTTGACGTAATTAGTCACCTGCAATGGCGCCAAAAACTTGATCAGGTGTAAACAAACTAAACTACAAGTGCACAACCTACCGTGTAGTTTTAAAAGATATCAATCTCACAGAGACCAATAATCAAAGATTATTGTTTCTAGTTTTTATGGTGTTTATCTAAGGTGAATGAAATAGTTTAAAAGGGAGGAAACGAAATACAAGGATTAAATGAGAATAGATGAATAACAATGCTGAAATGTAATTCACATCAATTGACAATGCTCCGATTGTCTCCACTAAGATAACCTACGGGGGCAATGTTTCCTATTTAGAAAAGAACTAATATAATAGGAAATGTCGCTTGCGCGTATTCAGAACCGAACTTACTCTCTAGTTTATACCCTCTATTTGTTACTTATGGAAAGCGCTTACCGCGTTAAAGTAGTAAACTCACTTTTAAGAAATTAGACTCTTAACTTAATTGAAAAGTGATTTTGATTGGAAAGATTTAACTTAAAAGGGTCCCTGAGCTCTCGCTTAAGTACCAGATCCTAAGCCTATAAAGCGTCCGTAAATAGTTTTAAAACCTCCTTCTAGAAAGGTTAAAGTCTCCTAATTAGTTAACAAAGTGCTTTCACAGTGTTTGTTAACCAATGACAAACCAATTTTGGTATTCAGTGTCAAACGGCTTTCGATCTTACCCGACGTTTTCACTTCATCACTTTCGTGAAGGCTGATTAAAATAAGTTCAGAAAAATTGTGTTTAAATCAAAATAACCCACAAAGGTAATACTAGGGAGACGACATGTAGAGTCTCGTCTATTGACGATCCTCACATGTCAGCATTCAATAATTTTGCCATACATGTTTAGGGAAAACAAAACATAAATGGTTTTAAGTGCAAAAGTAAACATAATGACGGGTAAAAACGTTTTGAATTAAAGTCGCGATAGAGGTAAATAAGATGAAGAGAATAGTTGTGAGATAATTAAAACGAAAAAGTAAAGACAAAACAAAGTAAATGTAAATGTTGAATAAAATAAAAACCTGCTCCAAACGGAGTCTTGAATCTGATACAAATTGCGATAACTTGAAATAAATCTTGACGGAATGTAAATAACAGAAATAAAGTGCTCCAAACTTGATACAGACTCAATCGAAGGTGCAGTAATCCTTCAGTGTGAAGAGATTATTGCCTTACAATTTGACAGTATAATGGCTTAAGTTTGCATAAGCTTGGATGCCTAAAAATGGAGGCCTCAGGGGGTATTATATAAGAGCCTAAATCCCTAGTAATTACACACGAACTGCTTCCAAGTATTGGAGAAAAAGTAGGAGCGGTTGTGGAGACTTGGGGACCAAGCATGGCCCATTCCCAACCGTTTGGGATTTTCAAAGGTGGCGACCACCACAAGCTCATGGCGACCGCCATGCTCACAAAGTGGGCATGACTTGGTCATCCCATTATTTGGTACGTGGACCACCCATGGCACCCCTAGGATGAACGCCATGGTGGTCTCCATAGGTGCAAGTCCGCTCCAATTCTTTTTTTTTTTTGTCCATTTTGCCTCGTTTCTCCTCACACAGCTCCTGATTAATAAATTCCCTGAAACAAATGAAAATCACTCGCATAATGGTGGAAATAGAGTTCAAGCAATAATGAAATATGCATAAGTCAAGTCAAATAAACAATAGTTTGAGGTGTCATCATTAAATATTTTTATGGTTTGTGTGTTTTATTTGTCCATGCGAGTATCAATTGACCCAAAAGACAATTGGTGGTTGGCCGATTTTCATATGCGCCTGTGATGGTAAACATGTGATAATTATGAGGTTCTACATGTGAATAATAAATCAATCCAAAGATGGGTTTATTATTCGACATGTTTTTATTATCAATGTTTGATCGTTACGAAAAGAGTACCACTAGCAATCGATATTACTGTCCATAGACTTGATATTGGTGGTGCACTGGGTATCTTGAGATGGGTTATGCCTTTATTTGAACAACATTGATGATTCGGTTTTTTATTTATGTGAGTATATTTAAAATGTTTGCTTTTTGTTCTTTTTTCCAGCTACAATTGCTTCAATATCTGCTAATATGAATAAGGTTCAGGTCCTGAATGGGATAAATTTTAAGGATTGGAATGAGAACATGAAAATTGTTCTTAGATGCATGGATCTTAACCTTGCATTAAGGATGAGGAAACCTCCTTCTCCTATGGAATTTGGTACCTCTGAACAGAGAAAGGATTATGAGAAGTAGGATCGCTCCAATCGCATGAGTCATGGTTTGGTTTGTTCTGAGGTCAATTTAGCTTTAGTACCTAGGAACACTTGGTGGTTAGAATTTGGTGCAACTACTAACATCACTGTTTCAATGAGGGGTTGCCTGAACTTCCGGAAGCCAAATGATATTGAAAGATACATTTATGTTGGAGATGGCAAGTCGGTGGAGGTGGAAGTTATAGGGCATTTTAGAATATTAATGTGTACCGGATTTTATTTGGATTTGAAAGACACTTTTGTGGTTCCGTCATTTAGACGAAATTTGATTTCAGTTTCTTATTTGGACAAATCAGGTTATTTTTGTTCATTTGGAAAAAATATGTTCAAGTTGTCTTTCAATTCAAATATTGTTGGGTCTGGTTCACTTATGGGTCATGATAATCTATATTTGCTTGACACAATAGCTACCTATGGCGAATCCTTGAATGTGGAATCACGTGGTACTAAGCGTAAAATTGAGGATAACAATTCATGAGCATTATGGCACAAACGCCTAGGTCACATCTCTAAAAATAGAGTTGAGCGACTAGTGTCAGATGGAATTTTGGATTCCATTTACTTCATAAATTTTGATGTTTGTGTTGAATGCGTAAACAGACCAAAACAAAGAAATTTGGTGCATATAGAGTTACGAATGTCTTAGAATTGATACATACAGACATTTGTGGACCATTTCCGACACCTTCTTGGAATGGTCAACAATATTTTATATTATTCATAGAAGATTATTCTAGATATGCATACATATTTCTTATACATGAAAAGTCTTAGTCATTGGATGTGTTCAAATCGTTTAAGGCTGAAGTTGAGAATCAACTTGACAAAAGAATTAAGAAAGTCAAATCCGACTGTGGCGGTGAATATTACGGTAGATATGATGGTTTAGGTGAACAACGTCAAGGGCCTTTTGCCAAATACCTAGAGGAATGTGGAATTGCCCCACAATACACCATGCCAGGATCTCCTAGCATGAACGGTGTTGCTGAAAGACGAAATTGGACTCTTAAAGATATGGTAAGGAGTATGATTTGTCATTCTATCTTGCCAAAGTCACTCTGGGGAGAGACACTAAAGACTGCAGCTTATATTCTAAATAGAGTACCAACAAAAGCAGCTGCCAAAACACCTTATGACCTTTGGACCGGGCGAAAGCCTAGTCTCAAACATTTTCATGTGTGGGGATGTCTAGATGAGGCAAGGTCTTATAGGCCAAATGAAAAGAAACTGGACTCTCGAACAGTGAGCAATTTCTTTCTTGGTTATTCTGAAAGATCTAGGGGTTACAAATTTTATGATCCCAAATTAAATTTAATTTTTGAGACGGGAACATCCACATTTTGTGAGGATATTGAGTTTAGGGGGAAGAATAAGGTTAGAGACTTTGTCTTAGAGGAAGAATCGATAACAATTCCAGAATCGATTCATATAGTTGCTTTTGATTAAGCAAGTACGGAACCTGCACAAGACATTGTTGCAATTCCTCAAACTCAAGATGATTTGGTAATTCATGAAGAACAAACTCAAAATCCTCAAGAACAAGTGTTACAAGAACAAATACCTTTGCGTAGATCCACTAGAGAAAGGAGAAATGCTATTCTGGATGATTACATATTCTTTCTCCAAGAACATGAGGAAAATAATGGTATGTTGGAAGATGATCCAATCAACTTCTGTCAAGCCATGTAGGATTCCAACTCAGAAAAGTGGATTGAAGCAATGAAGGAGGAGTATAAGTCCATGCAAGACAATAAAGTTTGGGAACTTGTCCCATTACCAGAAGGTGTGAAACCCATTGGTTGCAAATAGATTTTTAAGACCAAAATGGATTATAACGACAATGTGGAGAGGTATAAGGCTCGTCTTGTGGCTAAGGGTTATACTCAAAAGGAATGGATTGAATTTAAAGAGACTTTCTCTCCAGTTTCATCGAAAGACTCTTTTAGGACAATCATGGCTCTTGTTGCACATTATGATTTGGAACTTCATCAAATGGATGTCAAGATAGCTTTCCTCAATGGCAACGTTGATGAAATAATCTATATGATGCAACTAGAAAACTTTGTGTTAGGAGACTCAAAGAATATGGTTTACAAATTGACAAAATCCATTTATGGACTAAAACAGGCGTCCCGTCAGTGGTATCACAAGTTTCATGAAGTAATTATCTCATTTGGTTTTGAGGTGAATGTTGTTGAAGATTATGTGTATCACAAATTCAGTGGGAGCAGGTACATTTTCTTGGTCTTGTATGTAGATGACATACTACTTGCCACAAATGATATAGGAATGATGCACAAAACTAAGAAATTTTTATCAAGAAATTTTGAAATGAAAAATCTTGGTGATGCCTCCTTTGTATTAGGAATTCAGATACATCGAGACTGATCTCGTGGTATTCTAGGATTATCACAAAAGAGCTATATTGAAAGGTACTTAAAAGGTTTGGCATACAGGAATGTAAATCAGGAGATACTCCAATTGCTAAGGATACAAATTCAGTCTCGGTCAGTGCCCAAAAGGAAACTTAGAAATTCAAGAAATGCAAAAGATTCCTTATGCGTCAGCAGTAGGGAGTCTGATGTATGCCCAAGTGTGCATGTATCCGGATATTGCGTTCATAGTTGGTATATTAGGAAGATATTTTAGCAATCCAGGAATGGATCATTGGAAAGAAGCCAAAAAGGTTATGAGGTATTTAAAGAGAACAAAAGACTATATGCTCACATATATGAGGTTAGACTAATTAGAGATCACTGGATACTCTGACTCAGATTTTTCAAGATGCCAAGATAGTAAAAGATCCACTTCAGGCTATATTTACATGTTGGTTGGTGGTGCAGTTTCTTGGCACAGTGCTAAGCAAACTCTTACGGCTTTATCCATCATGGCAGCAAAGTTTATAGCATGGTATGAGGCATCTAACCATGGCACTTGACTGAGGAATCTTGTCACTGGGCTGCGAATTATGGAAGGAATTGAAAGGCCACTTAAGTTATACTGTAACAACAAATTAGTCATCCTGTATTCCAACAATAATAGGAGGTTGACTAAGTCAAAACATATTGACATCAAGTTCCTAGTTGTTAAGGAAAGGGTGCAAAGTGGATAGATTTCCATAGAACACTTGGGGACAAACTCCAAGATAGCATATCCTTTTACAAAAGGTCTTCCACCCAAGGTCTTTCATGAGCACACTGATCGCATGGGTGTTTTATCGTTAGAGGAGTCTTTGGTTTAGTGGGAGTTAGTCGATTATGAATTTTATGTTCTGTGTTTGGTAATATGTATGCATTCTATGATTTTGGATATTTTCTAATTAATAAAGTTTAATATTCAGTAGTTTACACTTTGTACAATAAAGTTATTGAATGATCTCACTGCAGTAAAGTATGAACAGTTGAAAATTGACATATAAAGATCAACTTCATGTGATTTTCATGCTACACATTTCATGATGGGTCTATGTCATTTAGTTGTGTCACTATCGGTGATGATTGATGGGTTTAGTTATGATTGATATAATGAAAATCACCTTGATCTTGTATATTGGCATGACTAATGGACGAGATACTTTGGATATGCTTAAAGAATATAATGGCAAATTTTGATCTCATAAAGTTTAACACATGTGTATAGTTACATATGTGACCAGTGGGAGATTGTTAGAATTTTGGGTCACAATTGTAACATTTAAGGTGTTAGTGTCATTATTTTAATTAGTCAAAACTTAAAGGGTTTAATTAATATAATATTAAGTTTGTGGCTAAAAGCATAAATGTCATGAAAGGTCGGGTTATTGTGTAGATACCGTAAGTTAATATCTAACTTGATGAGGGTCCAAATAAGAATATTGAAAACTAAGAAATAACCCTAGGGTTATTTAAATGGGTTATGGTCCCCATTTGTAGAGGACGAACAAAATAAGGTTTATGAGGTTTTGTCTCTTCATCCCCATTAGAGGAGATTCAAGGAACCCTAAGGAACTCTACAAATCGGAAGATCACATACCCGAAACCTTCAACTATTTCAATGGCAAATTCAGGTATGCTTCCGCCTTCATTCTCAAAATTGTATTAGGATATGGGTTTAAGGGATACAAGTTGATGCTATATCGACATATAGGAATTATTTTAGAGTTCTGCTCTTGATTTCTATATCGGTAGAAATCATAAGGTTTTGAACGGATCTAACAGGATCATCAAGTATAAACATGGTACATGCTATGATTAAACATAAACACATATCACTATAAATCCTCAAAGTATCAAGACATGTTTATAACAAAGATGAGATGACATCAACATGTGAATAAGAGAAAGGTACATCATTCATCAAGGCATGCTTCAACAAGGTAACATCAAAGACATAAGGCAAAGATATGCATAGGACATGGCTCAAATAAGAACAAGATCAACACGAATCATCAAGCACAAACATGGTACATGTTATCAATACATCATCATCAATCACAACATGTTTATACAAGACAACATTAACACATGAACAAGAACAAAAAACATGGTTTCATCATTTAGAATATCAAATATCAAACATTTAGAGCAATCATGGATTCAAAGATTTTAGTCAACAAAATTCTAAAAAATTGAAACAAGTATGAACATTCACAATCAACAGTAATTTCAAAGTGTTTAAGATAAAATAAAATCAAAAGTATATAAATGAATAAGAAACCTAATAAATAAATAGAGGGATGAATACATTTTAGGTTCTAAAATATGAGAATAAAATAAATAAGAATAGAAATTGTTTTTAATTTTTAAAGTTTAAATTAAAATAAATAATATAAATAATTTAAAAGGCAATTAATATCTTTTTTGTGATTTTTTTTAGTATGAATAAAAATAAAATAAATAAATAATATTTTTTTTAAGTTATTGAAAGTTTAAATTAAATTAAATAAAGAAAAAGAAAATAGAAAAGGAATAAAGAAAACAAATAAAATAAAATGAAAAGAAGGAAAAGAGAAGGAAGGAGAGCAAGAAAAAAGGAGAAAAAAGAAAAGGTGTGGGGGGAAGGATCAAACCCACGCCCTTTAAGATACAAACACAAGACCAACACACTCTCCACTGCGCCAAGGCTGGCTTGCCAGTGGAGAGTCCACTTCAAATAATAATATATAAAAATAAATATTTAAATGAAAAAAGGGCGCGCAGGGGTCTTCTTCTTCCCCGTGTTCATCCATGGAAGTTTAAAATTTGAACTTTCTCATACAAGCATCAAATCAGATAAATGAAGATAGTATCTCACTTAAAATTCAACAAGGAAAACGAATATGGCATTGGGTTTTTATTTATTTACACTTAAACTCACGAATTTCACACAAAACTAGAAGAACCATAAATCTTCAAACTAAAATTAAATGTCATACGCACATGAACGATGGACAAATGCATAGGGCTTTTAATCCTCATATCTTGGCAAGCAAATTGGTATCAAGAAATGGTTGAAATGATGCTCATAACATAGAGTTTGAAATGTCACAAATGTTACCTATTAGAGAGTGTCCAATGCATCTTTACAGCACTCCCAGATGATGAATAACGATCCTTACGGCTTCAATGAACCTTCAGGAATATGTTGGGATGGTTACTTTGTCTTGAAATGCTCTGAACTGTCCTATCCAAATCAACTTACGAATGAAGAAAGTGAAAATTGGTTTTGGTGTTTTGAGTATTACATATCAGTTTCAATGATTTGGGAAGTTTGTATGAAGTGTGTGGAAGGTGTTTGTGCAGAAAAATGCAAGGAATGTGGAAGAATCAAGAGATTCGAAGTTTTGGCTTTCTTACAACAATGAAGTTTTGAAGGAATGTGATTTCTGGTTTTGGGTGAAGTGATGTGTTTTTGTGTGTTTTCGATGCTCAAGTGATGTTATTAGAATATGTTTGAATGGAAAAGATGAGGGTATGATGACTGTATGAGTTGTAGGCTTCAAATGGTTTGAAAAAGTATGAAGAACACTTAAGATGATTCAAGTGTCCTTGCTTGGTTTATGAGTGTTTTGCTGAGGTTTCAATGTGTATTGTTGTGTGTTTTGAAATGCAATGAGGTGATTTTATATGGAGGATGATTTCTGGTCAAGTTACAAAGATATGGATAGAGCAAAATCGTGGTTTAATGGATAAAACCACTTTTCCATAAAGTTGGTGGAAGTATACCATAGCCTTTTGCTTTTGGTACAGCTACAAGTTGACATTCTTGAGTCCTCTTCTGGTTTGTACAAGTTATTGTGGAGTTGTAGATTAAATCCCTTGATTTATGTAACAAACAAAAGTCAAAAGCATTTTTCATCAATTGTCCACAATGCAGTCCAATATGGCACATTGGATCAAGCCTTTCTCTTGTGTCTTGAGATCAATTTTGCAGAAACTTGGTACCAACTTGAAGATTTCATGGGATAATACAAGTTTCATGTTGATAGCATCTTGGGAAGAGTCTTGGAAAGTTGTCAAAAGTGGCCTCCAATTCGTGCCAACCGAACTGACTGGTACTTAGAAAAATCCTGGTTCAGTTTGAACCATGTTGATCATGATAAAATCCCAACTTTGGACAACCATATCTTTCAATTGGTAAAGGCTTTTGGATCCATTCTTTCACCAAAATGAAGTATGAAATATGATCTTTAATTGCAGCTATCATTCATCAAAAGAGGTGGCTTGAATTATTCACAAAGAATTCTCAAAGTCATGCACTTGACAATGTTAAAAACTTAGAAAAAATTCTAAGTGTTTTGGATTTTCACACAATTTGAAACCCTAACTTTGGACATCAATATCTTCCACTACAAGAAAGCTTTTAGCTTTTAATTTTCATTAACTTATAGTATAAAATGACATCTTTAAGTGAAGCTCTCAAGTGTTTCCATTGGATGCTTGAGGAAGAAGTTACAACCTTGGGAAGTAGGTCACTTGATCATGGAAATTTGTACTTAGAAAAATTCAAGAACCCTAATTTTGGCAATTTTGCATCTTTGAATGATTTCTTTGATTAATCATGATCAAATTCAATTATCTTCCATATTTTTATGATCCATGACATGTGAAGTCCATAATTGACCAAAAATTCCAAAAGTCAAACTTTGACTTTGATCAACTGTTGACTTTTCATCAGTTGAATCAAAATCTTTCAATTGTCAACAAATCAAACTTCTTGAGCTAATCCAAACACATGAACAGACTAAAAATGATGTACTTGAGACCTTTGAGTCATGTTTTGAGGTAAAAGATCATGCTCAGATGAAGAAGTCAACTCCAAGTCGTCTTTGGTCAAAAACCTTAACTTGGTGTACTAGATGAATTGGGGCTTGATAAAATTGCATTGATGTAATCTTGCACTTGATTGTGGATGAAGGGAAACTCTTGGTCATGTTGAATGAATTAGGAGTTTGTGAAGTGGAGAATCACACAAATCTTTGATTGATCATCTGCTTGAATATTCTTGATGTAAAACCCTAGCTTGTAAGCAAAGCAAGCAAAGCATATATTTTGTAATTTCAATGGGGTTAGTAATGTATAAAAGACACACATATGAGATGCTTGATGCCACGCAAAATGATAAAAATGAGGTGGAATCTTAGGGTTAAAATTAGGGTACGACATATCTCTTTTTTTCTTTTTCTAGAACGATGATGATTATCATCTATTTCATTGGGATGATGAACTGTTTCAAGGAAAACAAGTTGAACCAAGATACGATGGAGGTTGCTCAGAATGTGAAAACATGAAAGTGGATATGAGGAAATATGGAGTTGAGTTTGAGAAAGAGTTTGGTCATGGATTTGGGAAGGCATTTAAGAACAAGAAGATCAAGAAACTAAAGCTGAAAGCTGCAAAAGATCACAAAACCATTCAGACACTCACTTACATTCTTGTTGCATCTTGGATTTTTTTGCTATAATGTTTTGTAATAGGTAGACTATAAGTAGGTAGAATATTTTGTAATAGGTAGAATGTTTTGTAACTAGTTTTAACTATAGATGTATGCAATCCCTTGTAATGAGATCAATGAGATCCCTTGTAATTTTTGACTCTTGAATGAAATAAAAAATATGTGTTTGGTTCAATACCAGTTTGCAATATCTGTTTGGTTCAATATCTTGTATGCAATATAGGTTTGGTTCAATACCAGTCAACATGTTTATTTTGGTTAATGTCATAATGGAATTATAAGATAGAAACAAATATCATATTAAAACAAAGTTTTTGGTTCAAAATAGACTTACAATATCAGCCTGCATTAACATCAAATTCCAAAATAATCAAGGTACATAATTCTCATTATCAGTCTTCAAAATAGACTTACAATTTCAGTCAGCATTAACATCATACTCATGGTATATAAGATTCCAAAAAAGACTTACAATACCAGTCAATATCAGTGTGCATTAACATCAACCTGAGCACATTATGTGCATTACAAACATGAAAATAAGGTTCAACCTAAGCACATTATGTGCATTACAAACATCAAAATAAGGTTTAACATAAGCACATTATGTGCATTAAAAACAGAATAATAAGCTTCAAACTATAAACATTAAGCAGGTTTCTTATTTTTGGTAGACAATAATTTCTTCTTGTAGGCCACCCTTTGTTTCTTTTTTGGAGATTTGGTAGCAGGAACAACTTCAGTAGTGTCAGGGGTTGGATTCACAATCTGAGAGGATTGAGTTGCTTGGTATTCAGCCTCAACTGAGGCCACCATTGCTTAAATTGATGCATCAAATTCACCATGAAAATAATCCACTGCAGGCTCATCCATTTTAGGGTCATCCACTTTTCCTAGGTGTTTTTCTCTAAGACACCAGAACACAAACATCATAAGTTATGACCAAAAAAATACATGATGCAGTACTTAACAAACATGAAACAAAAGACAAACAAAAAATAAACAAACCTTTCTCTTTAATGCAACAGGAATTTGTTCTTTACTCTGGCATTTTCTTGAGTTATGACCAATCTTGCCACACTTAGTGCACCTGTAACTAACACCATGCCTTCTCATTCTAGAACCATTTTCATCAAGTTCCCTAAACCTAAGTTTCTTAGGTCTACATAGACCTTTCTTAAATAATGGTGGAAACATTTCCTCAACATCAACCTTAGGCCACATATCCATGCCATTAGTAGGACTCACATTGTATGAGTAACACTTACTATATGTTTCCCTACTATAGCAGTCATCTACATAATGTTATGGATCCAGCCTTTGATAACTCATAGCAGCTATTGCATGTCTACATGGAATGCCCATAAGTTCCCAAAAATAGCATGTACATGTTTTTTTACTAAGATCAACAATGAATTGATGACCATCAAATGTATTTTTTACTTGCCATATCATGCCAATGTTCCATGTAGGAACTCACTGACCACTCATCAGCACCTCCTTATCTAACCTTTTCCTAGGCATAGGCATTATCTTATGTTTCCACTTGTCTAATCTTGTTAAGTTTACAGCTACCCTATTCATAAGATAATTTCTAATCTATTCACACATAGTGCTAATTGGTTTATCTCTAGCCTGTAATATAGTACTGTTGAAAGACTCACTAATGTTATTCATCAGAACATCACATTTTGGATAGAAACTAAAAGTATGTTTACACCATAATTTTCTTGGAACACCCATTAGCCATTCTCAGGCCTTCTTATCCAACTTCCTTAACTCATACATTTTTTTCTCCCAAGCTTGATAGTAGGTTTCTTTTGCAGCTCCCATCATGAGATCCCTTATTGCATTGCCTCCACCAATTTTTTTTTTTAAATTGGCATACAAGTGTATTAAACATATTCTATGCTCAATGAACTCAAACATCTCTTCAAACACAACCACAAGACCCTGTAAATATGAAATATAATTTATGAGCAGACAATTAATTCCAAACAATATAAATATGGAACTACTAAACTTTATTCATACCTTTTGTTGGTCTGATATGAATACATATCTTCTGTGTTACCCAATATCTTCCATAAGCAGTTGTAAGAACCACCTCCAGCTTTCCTTTGTCTTTGTTTCCACAACACCAAAGGCTAAAGGAAAGTATGGGTCATTAGGATCTCTAGCCATAACAATAAGTAATTGGCCACCATGCTTTGTCTTCAAGTGACACCCATCTAAACCAATAAATGGTCTACAACCATTAAGAATCCCTTTCTTGCACCCATCAAAACAGAAGTAGAAACCACCAAACCTTGGTGGTATTGTTGGAACTGGTCTTTCAACATTAATTTTCATTGTATTACCAATATTTTGCTTACTAAGTTCTGCAACATAACTCCATAATAAAGAATATTGCTTAGTTGAGTTACCTTCAATAATTTCCTCAGCTATGTGTTTGGCCCTCCATGTTTTTCCTTTGGTAATCCCAACTGAATATTTGGTCTTAAGTTCAGCCATTGGATCTGAGACTTTAACCTTGTCACTTGACTACCTCTTTTCAACTGCAATCTTGGACACCCACTTTGAGTTGGATGACTTTTTATCTAAAACCCTAGCACAAGTATGTGACCTCATCCAAGTCTTTATTTGAAAAATGTGTTTGTCACCCACTTTACTACGAAGTGACAAAAAGCCACATTTACCCCTGCACTCCACCCTAACCCTACAACTTTCATTTTTTACAAACCTAATCTCTCTACCATTTAAAATAGACCATTCTCTTATGGCATCCTTAAATTCAACAAGAGAGTTAAACTTCATACCTAGTTTGAACTCAAAGTCTTTATTGAGCAAATCCCCTATAAACTTCTCATATTAAGGCATCCTTTCATTATTACTATCATTTGGGTCTGAGCTACCCAAATCTTCACTTTCATAAGCACCAACTTGTTTTACACACTTCGATGAACTTGGATTCCCACGTATGACCATTGAAGGAACTACCAACCTAATTTTTTTGGGAGACCTGTAGCGAGCGATTTTGGACGTGGTTCTTAAGCACTGTCGCTCTAGGGCACTACAGGTCGATTCATTTTTTATCCTATTGAAGCTGATGAAGGAAGGGAAATATATCTCTCCAACTAACCCTGCTTGTAAACTGAGGTTAAACAGTCAAAACTGTTGGTTTACAGATGCGGTTTTAGTTCGAGGGCCTCTCTCTGCTTATTTTGTTCAAAACGGAATACCGGGACTGTTCTTGGGGAATTTGTTGGGATACTGCGCTAGATTGGCTGGAGGTAGGGGACTTTGGGTTTTTTTATTAGTGTGCTCGCTAAGATTCTTTTTTCAATCTTGTGCCTACGTATTCCCGGGATAGGGAAATCAGAGCGATCGTAGTTCCTCCTATTCTATGGGAGGAAATGGTGTTTTGGTGTCTTGTTTAAAGCCCAAGATATGAAGCTAAAGGTGGTTTGTATCATGTTCAAAGCCCAAGATGTGAAGCTGAAGGGTCTATTTGTATATTGTTCGAAGCCCAAGATGTGAAGCTAAAAGGGTGTTGACTTTAGAGAGAATTTGTCATCTCTAAAGGGGAATATTTGGCCTGTTTGGCACGACTGTTGGGTGACTGATTATAAAGGAGAATTACTTTAACTGGGATATGTGAATCCAGCAATGCCATAATTTCCTTTATGAGAGTTTTTAACCTGAAGGAGAAGACTTTAACTTAGTTTAGAGCAATGCCATCTTTCCTTAGGAATTTCTCATGCTAAAAGAGGGACAGTAGCATGGATGTAAATAATCCAGAGGCTTGCCGCTTACAGCAATTAGATGGGGGGAAGGAGTTGTTGATGTTTGTATATTGTGAGCGAGGCACAGATTTTGATGCTAACAGGTTGATTGACTCAACCGGGGTTTTCTTATACAAAGCCTAAGAGGAGGCTATTGCCCCAACAAGAGGATGCTTTTGTGTCTCGTACGAAGCCCGAGATAGAGGCTAAAAGGGTGGACTCAACAAGAGAGTGTTTTTATATGTGTCTTGTACGAAGCCCAAGATAGAGGCTAAAAGGGTTTGACTCAACAAGAGAGTCTTTTATACTCACCAAGAGAGTGATTTGTATCTCGTACGAAGCCTGAGATAGAGGCTAAATTGTTCGACCCAACAAGAGAGTCTTTTATACTCAACAAGAGAGTGTTTTGTATCTCGTACAAAGCCCGAGATGAAGGCTGAAAGCGGATTGACTCAACAAGAGAGTCTTTTATACTCAACAAGAGAGTGTTTTTGTATCTCGTACGAAGCCCGAGATGGAGGATAAAAATGTTTGACTCAACAAGAGAGTCTTTTATACTCAACAAGAGAGTGATTTTGTATCTCGTACGAAGCCCGAGATGGAGGCTGCAAAGGTTAGCTCTGCTGGGGAGAATCATTGTACAAAGCCCAAGAGAAGGCTAGGGTTACTGTTTCAGTTGAGTGACAGGTCCAGTATGTTGGATAAAAGAGAAAATTAATTCTTATATGGGTAATGTTGTACTCATGGATTTGATCTGAGGACCGGGATTATTTCCTGTTCTTTAAGGAAACGGGGAATTCGAAGGGTATTGAGACTGCCCAAGTCTACGGGTGTTTTTTCCTATTTTTAAAAGGAACTTGAGAATGTCTTCGAGACTCAAGGAGGTTAGACTGTCCAAGTCTAGAGTTTTATCTTTTATACTATGCTTAAGAGAGATCAAGAGACAGTATGTTTGCTGTAGGAAGATCTAGACTCTTTGAAAAATTGTTCTATTAAGATGACTAATTTCTGTTCCTATACCTTTAAGAGGTCGTCGGGATAATTTGTACGAAGCCCAAGAGGAGGCGAGAAAAACTTTTAAGAAGCCGAAGGGACAATTTGTACGAAGCCCAAGAGGAGGCTATCTTCCTGGAGGAAGAATCATTACACGAAGCCTAAGAAGAGGCTGTGAAAACTTCTTAGAAGCCGACGGGTCCTTGTACAATGCCCAAGAGGAGGCGGGGATGCTTTTAGGGAGCCTGTGGGTCCTTGCACTAAGCCCAAGAGGAGGCTGATGAACAGTTCCAGAAGGGGTTTCACTTGGAACATTGGCCTTCTGTATATGAACTGTTCAAGGGGGAGATTTCTTATATCTAGTTATCTAAAATTGTTGTAAAAGAAAATTCTCATGGTTTAGGTTATGTTGAAATATCCGGGAGAACGTCGGATGTAAGGAGACGAGGTCTTGTCTAGTTCTAGACATAGTTATCGGGGAAACTCTAAAGATCTATACTAGTATTACACAGTCGATATGAGTTTATGAAAGAAGACTTACACTGAAATAGCCCCACAATACAGTTATATACATATGCAAGCGGTAAATGAAAGTGGGTAAACACTTACTCGGTTGTAGAACTTTCATGCGGTTTGGTTAGTTGTTCAACAAAGAAAGCTTTGATAACAATATTATATTCAAAATCAAAGGAGAAAGTGCTTTGAAAAGATTGTTGGGGCTTACAGCTCAAGGAGAGGCCCGGGGTTTTATCAGTGATTACACAGTTTTTTTGTACAGGGACTTATACAAGTGACTAAGGCCCAAGAAAGGTTTTATGTACAAGGGGATGGGTCTTACACTCTCTCAAGAGGCCCAAAATGATTGAAAGTGAACAAAGATGGGTCTTATAGCTCAAGGAGAAGCCCATGGTTTATTTTGAAAAGGGTGACGATCGCGCCGAGGTTTTGATAACACCGTGGGTCTTATATAATGACTGAGGCCCAAAAGTTTTTGGTTTCAAAAGGGGATTGGGTCTTACACTCTAGTAGAGGCCCAAAATGATTTTGAATGGGTCTTATAGCTCGAGGAGAGGCCCAGATGGTTTGCTTTAAACGAGCGATGATCGCGCTGAACTTTTGAAATACAACGGGACTTATACAACATTTGAGGCCCAAAATAGGTTTGTATTTACAAAGTATTGGGTCTTACACTCTATTAGAGGCCCAAAATGATTTTGAATGGGTCTTATAGCTCGAGGAGAGGCCCAAATGGTTTGTTTTAAACGGGCGATGATCGCGCCGAACTTTTGAAATACAACGGGACTTATACAACATTTGAGGCCCAAAATAGGTTTTTATTTACAAAGGATTGAGACTTACACTCTATTAGAGGCCCAAAAATGTTTTTAAAAGGTTTGATGAGGGTTGAATTAATCAAAACCCTAATTTGTTTCCAAAATGTATTTTAATTGAATAAAAAATTCAATTAAAATGATCAAAATTGTTTAACATGTGGAAAACAAATTGTGATCTTGGATTAATGTTTCAAAAATCATGTTTTGACCTACAAAATGATTAGAAATCATTAAAATTTGCAAAATCAAGAAGGAAAAAATATTTTAAATGTAAAAAACAATTAAAATATTAATTCTTTGCAAAAATATCAATTATATGAAATAAATAGTATTTTTGGGATTTTTTGATAAAATAAAATATTTTAACATTTTTGTGAATTATTAAAAAAAGAATCTACTCAAAATCATTAAAACTCAGAGAGAAATTAATTTTTGAATCAATTAAATAAAATCACAAAATTCAAATATTCAAATATTTGAAAAAGGGCGCC
Source organism: Lathyrus tuberosus (assembly GCA_022829125.1). Classification (NCBI taxonomy): domain Eukaryota; kingdom Viridiplantae; phylum Streptophyta; class Magnoliopsida; order Fabales; family Fabaceae; genus Lathyrus; species Lathyrus tuberosus. Next base: position 38,016,392 of record JALAZF010000003.1, on the reverse strand, counting down.
AAGAACATGACAAGAACACGCGCCCTTCCTCTGTTTCTGCAGATTTGCGTTTTCTATCCAATCTCACTGAATAGTTGATTATATCATGCAATCTACATATCAATCTACTTGTTTCAACCTCACGATCATGTCTATGGTCTTTAATTTCATTTATTTTAAACATGGAATAAGAAATCAAAGAGAAACCTCAAGAACCCTAAATTATGCATGAAGGTTCAGAAATTCCATACACGATTCTTACAAAGCAATTGATTGAGGGTAAACACTCTATGCATGATTATGAACATATGGGCAAATTATTGTGTAGCAAAAAATGCATGGATCATAGAGTTAGAAGAGATCATGCTCACCTCTTGCAACTGGTGATCGTGTTTTGTGTTAGAGGTGTTACATCTTGGTTCCAAGGATATGGACAGCTTCCCTAGGTGCTATGAAGTGTGTCTGGATGCTTGGAATGGATTAAAATGATCTGGAACTTGAGACGGCACCCCAACTGTAAATCTGTCAAAAGCTTGAGCAATTGGCTAGTGATTTTCGTGTTCCAGATGTTATGTGATTGTTTGGATCACTTCTATATGATGTTTTTGAGGTGTGTGTGTGATTGGTTTGGTTGGAATTGCTCTCAAACTCAAAACCCGATAGTGACTTGCTTTGGAAGGCAAATTTGGAAGTGAGAAGGTGATTTTGAGGAAAGCATCTGTTTGATGGCTTTGGTGTACTCAAACTGAGCACAAATGAGCTCTATTTGTAGTAGAGCAAGTTTGTTTTGGGATCAATAGTGAATGGCAACTACAACAGAGGTTTGGCCAATGTTGATCAATAGGAATCCAAGTCTCCTATAGCCATTGACTAGAGGTTAGAGCATAGAGTTATGGTTCCCTAGTTGTTGGATCATTCTTGACTGAATTCAGTTGCAAATGTGTCAGTCCATGCCACCATGGTGCATCCATTAAATGCTCAAATCCAAAATTGGAGTCTTGTCCCTCTTTTAGGGATTTCTAGGTTTGGCATGCTACTTCTTGTTCCAAAGACTTTGGAGGCTTGGATCAGTGTTTGTTCCCTTTAGATTTGATCCTCAGATGTGTCCAAAGTGATGACAAGGCTTGGAATTATCTGATTTTGCCAAATCGAACAAAAGTGCAAAATTCTGCCTAGCCTTGGCAGTTTTCAGCAAGGCATATTGCCATTATCATATCTCATGGCTCAAGTGGAATTTGATGGAGTTCTTGGCCATTTTGGAAAGCCCTCATATGATATAATAACTGTTTGATCATAATTGGTTTTGATGCTTTTTGGATCCAAGTGAAAAATGCCCCTACATTTGGAAAAAAAAGTGAAGGCAGATTCTGACTTAGTGAAAATTTCACTAAGTGTTGGAAAAAAGTGACATTTTCACTTTTCTTGATTTTGATCATTCCATAACTTGAAATCCATGGGGAATTGGAATGAGTGGTAGTCGAAGCTTTTGTAAAGGGTAATGAGAGCTACAAATCCAGCTTTGGATGGGAAAAAATGGCCTTGTGGTTTAGGAGTTATGATCCTCCAAAGTTGGTACCCTAGCCACTTTGTTCCATAACTTAGAAAATTTTCTATGTTTTTTATGGTTACCCCCTTTTACAAGTTATCCCACTTTTCTTGATTTTTCTTGATGAATGATGATTCCAATCACACATTAACATCATTTTAGGGTTAAGGAACCATAATTGTGAAAAATTTCATAAAGTCAAAGTTTGACTTTTGTGCACAGTTGACTTTTTGTCAGATGAATTCCAAACTGTGTGATCCTCTATGAAATCAAGTCCTTGACCTAAATAAAACTTGATGGATTGATTTCATAGGTGTTATAGGGTGTATTGAATCATGTCTTAGGGTTTGGGAGCATGTCCTGGTCAAAAGTCAAAGATATAGTTGACTTTTTCCGCGAAACCCTAACTATGGTTTTGATGAAATTGAAACTTGTTGCTCAAGGTTCTTGGTTCAATCCATTATTACAAATGGACCAATGTGGTGTGTTAGGGATCCTCAAATCATCTCTTGAGGTCATGGCTCATGATTTGTCCCAAAAGTCAACTTAGGGGTGAATTAGGTCAAGAAACCCTAATTCCTGATTTTTTTTTATGAATGCATCCCCTAAGGCTAAATTGAATTGATGATTGGGTTCATGAGATCCCTTGGAGCATCATAGGTTATGCTTTGAAGCATTGGCTCATGCCCAGAGGAAAATTTCCATCTGGAGGCCCTGGTCGACCAAAACCCTAATTTGGTGACACTGGCGATCTTGAGGCTTGATCCACCTAGAAGGGAGAAGCCTTATGCTTAATCCTTGAAGTGGGAGTCCTCTTGATCCTTTGTGTATGTTTGAGAGACTAGACAAGTTGAAGATCATGTCATTTCTTAATTGATCCTTTGTCTAAGAGCTCTGAGAGGGCTTGAAACCCTAAGTCTGATTGTAGTGGATGCTCACCCATCTTTGGGGAGACTAATGGTTCATCCATATTGTGATGGTGATTTGCACAATGATGGGAAATCTTAGTGGTTAAAATTTGGGGTATGACAGATGCCCCTATTTAATCTTCTTGGACCCGAAGGTGTGAATGGCGAAGGTATTCGGGCATTCGGGGTGCAAAAGGATTAAATATCGAAATACCCCAAATTTTGATGGTGGTTAAGAATGGTAGTTCACGCATCCTTCTTCTTTTGCTAAGCAATGATGCTTAGAAAAGGTAAAAACTTCCCCTCGATCCTGGTCTTCAGCCAAGGAACTGGTCTCAGTTTCTGAAATAAACTTCCCCTCGATCCTGGTTTCCTACCAAGGAACTAGTCTCAGTTTCTGATTTAAACTTCCCCTCGATCCTGGTTTCCCACCAAGGATCTGGTCTAAGTTTCTTTTGTCAATAAAATTTATTGACAAGGGACGCTATGTGTAGCGGTTTTCCTTAAACCTCTCGCCGAATTTTCCTGGAGAGATGCCTTTTGATAGAAAAACTTTTGATGTCAGACTTGCTGGGGAACCCATCTGTCTGAATTATAGAGGGGTACAAACTTCTCTGTTGGAGATGCCATTTGTTGACTCTATCTAGGTAAAACGAGTCTCTTGAGAGACTGCTTTCGTTTGGGGACATTACATCATACTTTTCCTCGAGGTCTTCTTGGGGAAATGTCATATGATGTACCCCAATTTTGAGGTGCTGATGACCTTTTTGTCAACGGATCTTTCAGAGAAAAATTGATGTACTGCCGAATCTCAGATTAAGAGGTTTTCTCTGGGGATTTTCCTTAATTCGGGAAAGCGAATATATTATCTTCAATGGCGAAGAGTGATGTTTTTCGGAAGCTCTCTGGCTCTTCATTCAGGCGCACTGGCTTAAAAGGTGTACTTTAATTCTGCACTTTGAAACTCGATTACTTTTGGCGAAGCCATCGATGTTCTTTCGATGTTCAATAGTCAAAAGAAATTGCCATCTTTATTTTAAAAGCAGAAAAAGTTTGACAAGTAAATTCATTTTTGTTTTGTTTCAAGAATCGTTATTCATGTTAAAATGTCGTTCTGTAAAGCTAAAACAAATAAGAGTTGCAAAAAAAAGCACAAGGGCTCAAATTTTATTGATAGGATGGAAATCAGCTAAACGCGTGATTCCATAGAGTATTTACAAAGTTAGAAAATGGTAATTTAATGGAAAAGGGCTACATCGAAACATAATGACCACTATCCTTCTACCAATTTTGACTTCAGGGCATCCTGAGCTTCTGTCGAAGATGACCTTGACTGGAGTTTTCCTGACGGATGATGTAACTGCTGCCTAGGGACTTGCCCCTTTGTTGAACGTAGTTACTTGCCATTATCCCTAATTTTTGCCTGGATTGTACTTTGAGGTTTCCAATCCACCAGGATGATTTTTGATCATGTCTCTAATTTTTGCCTGGACCGCCCTTTCGGGTTTTCAATCCACCGAGACGTTTTTTTTTTTTAGTTTAGGCGAAGTATTTCTTGACTACGTCAACATTTGTGGGGTAGGCAAATTCCTCTCCGTCCATGGTTGCGAGTCTCAGGGCACCGCCTGAGAAAGCTTTCTTGACCACATAGGGGCCGTCATAATTCGGAGTCCATTTGCCCCTGGAATCAGTGAGAAATGATTGTATCTTTTTGAGCACGAGGTCTCCTTTCCTGAAGACGTGAGGTCGGACCTTTTTGTCAAACGCCTTCTTCATTCTTTGCTGATATAACTGACCGTGGCATAGTGCTGTTATTTGTTTTTCTTCGATCAGATTGAGTTCGTCGTGTCGACTTTGACACCATTCAGCTTCTGTTAGCTTAGCTTCCATCAATACCCGGATTGATGGGATCTCTACTTCTATGGGAAGCACTGCTTCCATGCCAAATACTAGAGAGAAAGGGGTTGCCCCTGTTGAAGTGCGGACAGATGTGCGATAACCGTGAAGAGAAAAGGGTAGCATCTCATGCCAATCTTTGTAGGTTACAACCATCTTTTGAACGATCTTCTTAATGTTCTTGTTAGCCACTTCTACCGCTCCGTTCATCTTTGGTCGGTAGGGAGATGAGTTATGGTGTTCGATCTTGAACTCAGCGCACAACTCTTTTACCATCTTATTGTTCAAGTTAGATCCATTATCAGTAATGATCTGGCTTGGAACACCATAACGGCAGATGATATTGTTTTTGACGAATCGGACCACCACTTGTCGGGTTACTTTAGCGTATGACGCTGCTTCGACCCACTTGGTGAAGTAATCAATGGCTACCAGGATGAACCGATGTTCGTTTGAAGCCTTGGGCTCAATCATGTCGATTCCCCATATGGAAAAAGGCCACGGGGAAGAGAGGACTTTGAGATGCGTTGGCGGTACATGGATTTTGTCAGAGTATATCTGACACTTGTGACACCTTCTCATGTACTTGTAGAAGTCAGATTCCATTGTCAACTAATAGTGCCAAAGGATCCTTCGTGAATTTCTTTTATCAGCATGTTTGCTTCTGGTCTGTCGACGCATCGGAGCAAGATCATGTCAAAGTTCCTCTTATAGAGTGTATCACCGCTCAGGAAGAAGCTGTCAGCCAGCCTTCTAAGGGGTTTTTCTATCTTTCCTGGATGCCCCAGGTCGGTACTCTTGTTTCTGAAGGAAGCATTTGATATCGTGATACCAGGGTTTGTCGTCTATGACTGCTTCAATCGTGAAGATGTAAGCGGGTCATTCAAGGCGCATTATGTCGATCTTAGGTAAGTCATTCCATTGACCTACACTAATCATGGAAGAGAGAGTGGCTAATGCATCAGCCATATGATTCTCCTCACGAGGGATATGATGAAACTCGACTCTGTTGAAGAAGGGTAACAACCTTCTTGCGTAATCCTTGTAAGGAATCAATCCTGATTGGTATGTGTTCCAATCTCCTTTGATCTGATTGATAACCAAAGCTGAGTCGCCATATACATCCAAGTTCTTAATCCTTAAGTCGGTCGCTTCTTCGAGACCCATAATACAAGCTTCGTATTTGGCCTCGTTGTTTATACACTTGAATGTTAGTCTGGCGGTGAAAGGAATGTGGGCACCCTGAGGTGTCATGATGATTGTCCCAATTCCATTTCCGTAATGATTGACAGCTCCGTCAAAAATAAGTCCCCATTGGGAATTTGGTTCTGGCCCTTCACTGGGTAGCGATTCATCGCAGTCTTTCATTTTTAGATACATGACATCTTCGTCTGGGAAGTCAAATCCGACTGATTCCTGATCGTCAATCGGTTGATGAGCCAAATGATCGGCTAAAACACTTCCTTTAACGGCTTTCTGAGCGTGGTACTCTATGTCATATTCTGATATCAACATCTGCCAACGGGCAATTATTCCCGTGAGAGCGGGCTTTTCAAAGACATACTTGATTGGATCCATTTCAGAGATTAACCAAGTGGTGTGATGAATCATGTACTGGCGAAGACGTTTGGCTGCCCAAGCCAGAGCGCAGCAAGTTTTCTCGAGCATAGTGTACCGAGTCTCGCAGTCGGTGAATTTCTTGCTCAAATAGTATATGGCAGACTCTTTTCTTTTTGTTTCGTTTTATTGGCCAAGTAAACAACCCATTGAGTCTTCCAAGACTGTTAAATATATGATCAGCGGTGAAATTCTGGTATCAGATATGTGATGTCACGTGAGATGTCACAACATCAATATCTGTTATATGAACAAGACAACAATAGTAACAGTACTTAAAAACAATAAACAACACAAAAAAGTGTTCACCCAGTTCGGTCTAACAACCTACGTCTGGGGGCTACCAAGCCAGGGAAGAAATTCACTATTAGTAGTATCAATTTGTAGATTTTACAGTCAACACACCAGTTGACAAACTACTCACTTAATTACTATGTTAGAAGCACATGTTAAGACATCAGACATGACATCTTGAACAAACACATTGTTTTACCAAAATTGCTGCCAATAATAGAACTAACAAGCGGTCTTCCTTCCACTGGAGGTGATAGAATCGGCGGGTTCGACAGGTATTCCTTGATACTGTCGAAGGCGATTTGGCAGTCTTCTGTCCAAACGCAGTCCTGATTCTTTTTGAGTAATTTGAAAATTGGCGCACATGTCGCGATCATGAGGAATATGAATCTGGAAATATAGTTCAAACGTCCCAGGAATACCCTGACTTATTTTTTAGTTTTCGGAGAAGGCATTTCTTGAATGGACTTGACCTTGTCAGGATCAACCTCAATTCCTTTCTGGCTGACGATGAACCCTAAGGGTTTCCCTGAACGGACATCGAAGGTGCACTTATTGGGATTCAAGCGGAGTTTGTACTTTCGCAAACGCTCGAATAGTTTTGACAGGTGTGTCACATGCTCCTCCTCTGTTTTAAATTTTGCAATCATATCATCGACATACACTTCGATTTCTTCATGTATCATGTCATGAAACAGAGTAGTCATGGCCCTCTGATAGGTTGCCCCGGTGTTCTTCAAACCGAACGGAATTACCTTGTAACAGAAGGTATCCCAGGGGGTAATGAACGAAGTTTTCTCCATGTCTTTCGGCGCCATTTTGATCTGGTTATAGCCCGAGAATCCATCCATGAAGGAGAAAACTTTGAACTTTGTTGTACTGTCTACCAGCATGTCAATGTGTGGTAAGGGAAAGTCGTCCTTTGGACTAGCCTTGTTTAGATCTCTGTAATCCACACACATTCTGACCTTTCCGTCCTTTTTCGGAACTGGTACGATGTTGGCTAACCATTGAGGATATTCTAACGTAGCGAGGAAACCCGCGTCAATCTGTTTTTGTACCTCCTCTTTGATTTTGACATCCATGTCTGGATGAGTTCGTCTCAACCTTTGTTTTACCGGCAGACATTCTGATCTTAACGGTAGATGATGTTCCACGATGCTGGTATCCAACCCTGGCATATCCTGATAGGACCAAGTGAATACATCGGGAAACTCTTTGAGAAGTTTTGTCAAACTCTCTTTGACAGTTTGACTGAGCAGTGCCCCAATCTTGACTTCTTTTCTCTCTTCTTCCGGTCCTAAGTTGATTGTTTCCAGCAACTCTTTGTGAGGCTCAATAGACCTTTCCTCTTATCTGAGTAGTCGGGAGATCTCCTCTGGAATTTTGTCGTCATTTTCTTCTTCAGCCTCAAATACCGGGAACTCAAAGTTGGGAGAAGGCATTGGATCGTATGTTTCAACGGGGTTTAAAACAAGCAATCTGCATGACGTGATGATTTGTGTTTAGAAGAGATAGAGAGAATGCAAGAGTGTGTGCAGTGTATTTTTCTTTGAAAACTGCTTGTTTTTATTATTGAGTTATTTTTTAGGATTACCATTTTCTGAAAAAAGCAAAAAGAGAAAACAGCAATTAATGCGGAAATTACAGAACGACGTTATTTTATTAATGAACAAGTCGATTCTTGAAACTACAGCCCTATAAAACAAAAATCTGTCGCTTTGGGCAAAACGAAGAGGGATATTTACAGAAAGTGAGCCCTATCAAAACATCTGTTTCACCTGGGCAAGGTGAAAGGTTAAAGTAAAGATGGCAATTACTTAGACATATGAACAATCTTCGGAACATCGACAGCAACCCATTGGCGGCGAACTCCTCGGTGAATCACAAAGTCTGGTACCTTCCTTGATTTGTCTTCAGAAATGACGCTGATTTCTGGTGGAGCTGGATCATTGGAATCTGTCTCCCAGGCAGAGTTGTCGTGGGAGGATTCCTCAGTTGTATTTTGCATAGAATTTATACTCTCAGCTGTATCTCCCCATCCAATTGACTGGATGTCTTCGAGCCTGATACGAGAGCTTTCAGGAGCGGTGTACTTGACCTTGAAGTCGTATTTTCCACTCGGCTGTCCCAGGGTGTCCCATACTTCTTTGGAATTGGAGGAGTCACCCCTCTCGATGACGTTGACCTCGGGAAAAGCATAGTTGATGAATTCTAGTCCGGCAAACGTTGCGAATTCATCGTCGTGCTGGGTATTTTTAGGATAACCTGGGTGTTGATCCCATGACATGGCGGGGACGCAAGTATTCTTTTCAATGATGCTCAACTGATTTTCATTATTCGGCTGACTTTCTTGCCCTAAGTCTCTGGGATACAGCTACCAGATAGGCAAGCCATCCATTGGGCCATAATAGTTGTGGTCAAAGTTGTATTTCATCGAAGTGTCTTCCTCTAATGAATTTGGCGGAGCCCGACATCCTTCAGGATCACAGTCTCCGTACATCATTTTGACATCTGACCTTGGTATAAATCTCGGGCTCTGTGCAGGAAAGCAAAAGGGAGTCTGTGTTTCGCCCTGAGACGTATAACCGTCCTCGTTGAGATAGGACTTCCATTCTTCCTCCGATACTGAGAAATCATCTTTATTGATGGTATGCACGTCTTGATTCACTGGTTGAAGGAAGCCTCCACTGTGGAAGAGGTTCTGAATGGGATGAAGACTTTCATCGTTAGCAGCTGTCTGGGTGCAGGTTGCAGAAAAACCAAGAGCCTTCTTAGTTTTGTTATCAGTGGGAATGACAAGCTGTCCCCATTCTTTTGCATTGTTATTTTCGATCACTTCGAGAGTATCTCTGTATGAGGAAATCGAGGTTACTTTCTCTGATTGATTCTCATTGCTCACTGAAAGTGCTTGGAACTGAGTTCCAACAACCTCCTCGGGTTCTACACAAGTAGATATTGACAAGTTGCTCACGAGCAAGGCTTGTTCTCCACAAACCGTGACTAGTTGGCCGTCTGGACGAACTTTAGCTTTTGGTGGAGGGTCGAAGTGACCGCCCCAGCCTGATGTATCCAAGGTCTTCCTAATAAACAAATATATGTTGCCCGGATGTCCATGACCTAGAAAGTAACTTGGAAAGTGTGAGTACCAATAGTTATGGGAAGGTCGACTTCGCCGATGACCGATTTTCTGGATCCGTCAAATGCTTTGACGACGACCTCGCTGGTTCTCATCGGAGGTCCTTTGAATGATAATTGCATCAAAGTGGACTTCGGCATAACATTCAGGGCTGACCCTATGTCTACCAGTACGTTGGCTAAAGCATCATCCTGCCAGTTGACTGTAATGTTGAGCGCCATGTTATGATGGCGACCTTCTTTAGGTAAGTCCTCATCACTGAATCCTAAGTTATTGCAGGAAGTGTTGTTAGAGACAATGCTATCGAACTGTCTAATTATTACATCCTATTCCACAAAGGCTTGCTCCAAGACTTTCTGTAGAGCCTCTCTGTGGGCTTCGGAACTGAGTAAAAGTGATAGCACAAAGATCTTCGAAGGAGTTTGTAACAGTTGATCAACAATGTTGTATTCACTCCTTTGGATGAGCTTTAGCATCTCATCATCGTTTTTTGAAAGGTCGGGATTACTGGATTGACCGACTGGTGGATTGGGAACTTCTATCTGAGGTTCCTTTTCTTTTCTGGGTTCTCCAACTCCTCTGTTGAAGATTCTACCACTCCGTGTTACTCGACTGATGTCTGCAATATTCACGACGGAGGGTAACGGAATTTCCTTTCCATTCTCAATTGTTGTTGCACCGTATTTGTAAGGGATAGCCTTAGTTGATTCATACGGTAGCGGTTCCGGTAGATAGATGACTATGGGAGCCTTCTGATTTTTCTGACCATCGTAAGTAATTTCGATCCGTTCCCAGTTGGGAACTCTCGATTCATCAAGTAGAGGGATAATGGCACAAACATCCCTAGCCCTCTGATGATTGGAGATTACGACAACGTCCTCGATTTAATCAGCAAAGTAGTTGACTGATCCAGAACTTGACCATGGTTGAATCTCTTTGCGGTCCAACTGACTTTGGAGGGCTGCTCGCACGAGGTAGCATCCTTGATTATCCACTGAGCAAACTCCACACAGCTCATAGTTGTGTAGTGGCACCTGGCCACGTCCGCTTTGAATACAGTGTAACCTTACTAGATCTGTTTCCATAGACCGAACATCCTGACTTTGATATCTAGTAGGATTCCCGTTAGTGATACTAATTTACTGGGTGTCTTCATCCATATAGATTGGAAGCCACCAGTTGTTCAACAAGTGCTGAAGTGTTTCCTGGACAAGGGCACATCCCTGATCGTCTTTGCAACCCGCTCTACATCCCTGATAATCATGTGATACTAGGAACCCGAGCCGAACCTGTTTAGCATGTAACTCCATCAGGCTGGTATTCATCAAGCGAATATCAAAGATTTGAATCATGTTGATTTGATAATGATTCCTATCATGGTAGTCTTGAATCCATCTGACGCTGGAGGGCCTCTTGTACAAAAGAGCATCCCTGTTTGTTTACCGAGCAAGTCAGACAAGAATTGTAATCGTGTCGTGGCAGATTATGATACTGGCTTTGCCTTGAGTGCATTGCCACCAGGTTGACATTCATTGCACGGATATCATGGTTTTGAATGATGTTGGAATTCGTATAAACCATGTTAACTCCACGAACTCAGTGCTCTTGGATCCATCTGAGATCCATCTGTTCCTGTAGAGCTGATTGCTCCACAGAACATCCTTGATTGCTTTTAGAGCAGATATCACACTGGTGATAATTATAAGGTGGCACATGGCCATATCCACTCTGTCTACAATGCATCTTGACCAAGTTGGCCCTCAATAAGAGTACATCGTAAATTTGATAGGTGTTGTTAGACTCTCCCTCTATCAAATTAATTGCAGCTTTCTCGTGTTGAGGCAGCGGGTTTGTGAGAACATTAGGATTCGTATCCTTGAAAGATAAGACCCCGCTCCTAACAAGCTTTTGCACATCGGACTTGAAACTGAGACAGTTTTATATGTTATGCCCTGGTCCTCCTTGATGGTAAGGACAAGTCTGATCCTCTTTAAACCAAAAAGGCGGATTTTCTGGTATTGTAAGAGGAGACTTAGTCTGGACATGCCCCTTGGTCAGTAGTAACGAAAATAGTTCTGCGTACGATACGGGTATAGGATCAAATCCTGGTGACCGCATTGTACGGTTGTTATTGTAATGAGGACGAGCCTGCTGAAGCGGCTGTTGTGTCCTTTGCTGAAATAGCTACGAATGCGGTTGGCTTTGAGCAACCTGAGGTTGATATGTAGAAACAGGCACATGGCTGATAGCAGGAGTTACAGCTGATACTGGTCGGTACCGTCGCCTTTGCTTTCCGAGAGAGATATTCTCAATATCTTGCTCCTTTTTCTTAGGGAGAGCATTGTCATATTTTTTAGTACCGCTTGTCGACCCAGTGTCTTTGACTAGACGTCTTTCTCGAACGGCTTCCTCGAGACGCACTCCCATACCGACCATTTCGGTGAAGTATCTGGGCGCACTGACAACCATTCTGTCGTAGTAAAATGAGCTCAAGGTCTTTAAGAAAATCTTTGTCATCTCTTTTTCCTCAAGAGGTGGACAAATTTGAGCGGCAATTTCACGCCATCTCTGAGCGTATTCCTTAAAGGTTTCCTTGTCCTTTTGCGAGATTGATCTGAGTTGATCTTTATCTGGTGCCATGTCCAAATTGTATTTATATTGTTGGACGAAGGCAGTGCCAAGATCTCTGAAAGTGCTAATCGTAGTGCGGTTTAAACCCATGTACCATTTTAATGCGGCACCGGTTAAACTGTCCTGAAAGTAGTGAATCAGTAGACCCTGGTTCTCTATCTGAGCTGACATTCGCCGAGCGTACATCACCAAATGGCTTTGAGGGCAAGAGTTACCCTTGTATTTTTCAAAATCGGGTACTTGGAACTTGTGCGGGACTTTCACATTGGGGACCAAGCAGAGGTCCGCGGCGTCCTTTCCAAATAAATCCTGACCGCGAATAGCTTGCAGTTCCTTCTGCATTTCCAGGAACTGCTCCTGGAATTCATCTATTCTATCGAACATACTTTCCTTTCTACCCGAAGGTATCTATGGAATCAGTCCTTCCGGGACAGTGTGCACCACAGGGGGTGGTACCGTTACTACGGCAGTGAATCTTGGCATTTCCCGAAGTTTGTAACCTTCAGGAGTCCTCATTATGCCTCTGGCATCCTCGCTTTCCCAAAGTTTATAACCTTCAGGCCCAGCGGCTTCTGCTATGATTCCCTGATCTTTAGTGATCGGCGAAACATATCCTTCCGGGATATAGTTAACAGGCATGCCCCAGGGACGATATTTCGGCATTTGATACCTAGGATCATACTTCTCCACTATGGGCGTTGAGGTGATCTCTTAGATCACAGTTCTTTGTAGCTGAGCTTCTTCCATGGCTTGCATATCGTTACGAAGCTTTCTCATATCCTCTCTCAGAGCGTCGATCTCTTCTTTCAACTCTCTTTTCTCTTCCTCGAGATCATCTATCTTTTTCTGACGATTGGCCCGAGTATTGTACGAATGAGACAGTTTGACTCTAGAGCCGAGACACAAATGTGAGATTCGTAGGTAAGAAGAATACGTGACGTGAGAATGATGAATGCAATGATTATATTAATTTTTTTTTTGTTTAATCAAAATAAACTTTGACAATTAGATTGCAAATATCAAACAATGGGGACACCCACGTTTTATTGAATTCAAAGGATTGCGGAAATGGAAATACAGTAAATTATGAGATGCAGAAACAGAAACCTAAGCTAATTGGCCCCGAGTCCTCTCTGAGGAAAACTCGAGTGCTGATTCTGGTACTTTCCTTTTCTTAGACCGGGGCTCTTGGGTCGTTGTCGGGTTGTCATTCCTTTGCCAAGTGAAAGGAGCGAGCAAATTCCTTTGGTCATCTTGATTTTCTACAGCATGTTGCTCCAAAATCTCAATTAGAGCATCCTTATCTTTCAGCAGCTGCTGTATTTTGGTACACTCCACATTGAGAATGCGGTACTTGTTCTTCCAAGACCTCCTCTCCTGTTGAACTTTGTGGAGAGTAACCTGAAGTTTTTCCATTTCAGTCATGAAGTACATGACAGATTCCCTTGGCGGAAGAACTCCGTGACGAGGATAAGGCATCTTTAGCTTGAGAGCTCTAGTTTGTACCTAGTGGACATAAGGCTCCACCGAGACACAGTCCGGTTTTCCTAGAGACTCCCGTCCTTTCTTATGAACATGTTTCCAAGCGTGCACTATTTCCATCTTTAGTGCCCTGTCATTTTCTCCTTCCTTGAAGAAAAGACCTTCCAGATGAGCATTACGCGGGACATGCCTCATCGGGTATCCAAATTGACGACGAACTAAAACTGGATGGTAATTGATTCCTCCCTTAGTTCCTATAAGGGGTACGTTGGGGAAATTTCCACAATGGTCAATGATCCTGATCCCGTCATAGATTCGATTGTACCAATCGATGTCAGAGTTGGTAAGAGACATGATTTTCTGCGACCAACGTAAGGCACTCTTATGATCCCAAAAAGCGGCAGACTTAGGCAAATGGGAGATAAACCATTTATATAGCAGGGGTACACAGCACATGATCATTCCTCCACTGTATAAATTCCTTAAGTGTACAGAATGATATGTATCTGCGAGCAAGGTTGGTACGGCGTTTCCAATGAGAAAAACCTTAATGGCGTTGATATCGACGAAGTTATCAATGTTGGGAAACAAAAATAACCCGTTGGTGAGCAAAACAAAGATGCTCTCGAAAGCAGTCACGTTCCCTATACTAGCAAATTACAGAGCCTTCTTTACCAGAAACTTGGCTGGTAAACCTGGGATTCCTTCCTTGGTGGTCAGGTGAGTCTTGACTTCTGACTCATCCAAATAGATTGCTCTTGCAATGATTTGATCCTTTGGAATTTCTTCCAGTCCAAAAAAGGGAGCTTGATCAGTAATGGGTAGATCAATCAGATGAGAATACTCCTCCAGTGTTGGTGCGAGCTGGTAATCCGGGAATGTGAAACAGTGATAGACCGGATCGTAAAACTGAATGAGTGCCTCCAGGATTCCCTCAATTACATGGCTCTGAAAGCGTCAGGGTTAGTGATCATCCTTGCTAATCCTCTCAAATCCTCTAGTTTTGGAACTTTGAAGGTATACTTCTGAGTTTTTCGTCTACCGAAATCCATGAGCGCAATCCTTTTCTCTATGACATTTGGAATCATTGTTTTAGTTTAATTTGAAAAAGAGAGACTAGAAGAGAAAAATTTTCTTTGCTTAATGTTTTTTAAAATGAATGCATGAATGCAACACACAAAAACATAGAAAAAACATGGGGCCAAAGGGTCGGTGTCATGAAGTCAAGGCTCTACCCATCCCAACGGTTTATACTAGTGATTTTTGTACATGTAACATCAGCGGGCCGGGAACCGTGCTAGGTGATGTATTTCGAAGAATCTCAAAAGAGGGTAGTATCGCGTGACAACTATTTCCGATAGCTTCCGTACTACTGAAAGAGGTTTTTCCTAGGTGTATACTCAATCTTTCCACATGCAACATCACACGCATTCCCATTAGAAGAAAAATAAACACAAATATTAATTAGGAAAAGCAGTATATATATATTTGTCCTAATGTCCTAGACTTTTTAAGAGCTACGAATCCTATGATCCTAACAGAAAATGGCTCCCCGGCGGAGTCGCCATTCTGTGGTACCTTCCCAACTTAAAGGTTTTGACCTAAGATCCTAGTGAGGGCCGATCCTAGCAATAATGACATTCCCCGATGGAACCGTCATTCGGTGATACCTTGTGAACCCAAGGACTCGTCCTACGAGAAGGTTTCAACCAGAGAGATAAGAGAGACAAGATTCCTTTGTTTGGCCCCACGGTGGGCGCCATTTTCCTGTAGCGAGCGAATTTGGACGTGGTTCTTAAACACTGTCGCTCTGGGACACTACAGGTCGATTCATTTTTTATCCTATTAAAGCTGATGAAGGAAGGGAAATAGATCTCTCCAACTAACCCTGCTTGCAAACTGAGGTTAAACAATCAAAACTGTTGGTTTACAGATGCGGTTTTAGTTCGTGGGCCTCTTTCTGCTTATTTTGTTCAGAGCGAAATACCGGGACTGTTCATGGGGAATTTGTTGGGATACTGCGCTAGATTGGCTGGTGGTAGGGGACTTTGGGTTTTTTTTATTAGTGTGCTCGCTAAGATTCTTTTTTCAATCTTATGCCTACGTATTCCCGGGATATGGAAATCAGAGTGATCGTAGTTCCTCCTATTCTATGGGAGGAAAGGGTGTTTTGGTGTCTTGTTTAAAGCCCGAGACATGAAGCTAAAGGTGGTTTGTATCTTGTTCAAAGCCCAAGATGTGAAGCTGAAGGGTCTATTTGTATCTTGTTCGAAGCCCAAGATGTGAAGCTAAAAGGGTGTAAGAGAATTTGTCATCTCTAAAGGGGAATATTTGGCCTGTTTGGTACGACTGTTGGGTGACTGATTATAAAGGAGAATTACTTTAACTCGGATATGTGAATCTAGCAATGCCATAATTTCCTTTATGGGAGTTTTTAACCTGAAGGAGAAGACTTTAACTCAGTTTAGAGCAATGCCATAATTTCCTTAGGAAATTCTCATGCTAAAAGAGGGACAGTGGCATGGATGTAAATAATCAAGAGGCTTGCCGCTTACAGCAATTAGATGGGGGAAAGGAGTTGTTGATGTTTGTATACTGTGAGCGAGGCACAGATTTTGATGCTAACAGGTTAATTGACTCAACCGGGGTTTTCTTATACAACGCCTAAGAGGAGGCTATTGGCCCAACAAGAGGATGCTTTTGTGTCTCGTACGAAGCCCGAGATAGAGGCTAAAAGGGTTGACTAAACAAGAGAGTGTTTTTATATGTGTCTTGTACGAACCCCAAGACGGAGGCTAAAAGGGTTTGACTCAACAAGAGAGTCTTTTATACTCACCAAGAAAGTGATTTGTATCTCGTACGAAGCCCGAGATGGAGGCTAAATTGTTTGACCTAACAAGAGAGTCTTTTATACTCAATAAGAGAGTGTTTTGTATCTCGTACAAAGCCCGAGATGAAGGCTAAAAGCGGATTGACTCAACAAGAGAGTCTTTTATACTCAACAAGAGAGTGTTTTTGTATCTCGTACGAAGCCCGAGATGGAGGCTAAAAATGTTTGACTCAACAAGAGAGTCTTTTATACTCAACAAGAGAGTGATTTTGTATCTCGTACGAAGCCTGATATGGAGGCTGCAAAGGTTAGCTCTGCTGGGGAGAATCATTGTACAAATCCCAAAAGGAGGCTAGGGTTACTGTTTCAGTTGAGTGACAGGTCCAGTATGTTGGTTAAAAGAGAAAATCAATTCTTATATGGGTAATTTTGTACTCATGGATTTGATCTGAGGACCGGGATTATTTCCTGTTCTTTAAGGAAACGGGAAATCCGAAGGGTATTGAGACTGCCCAAGTCTACGGGTGTTTTTTCCTATTTTTGAAAGGAACTTGAGAATGTCTTTGAGACTCAAGGAGGTTAGACTGTCCAAGTCTAGAGTTTTATCTTGTATACTATGCTTAAGAGAGATCAAGAGACAGTATGTTTGTCGTAGGAAGATCTAGACTCTTTGAAAAACTGTTCTATTTAGATGACTAATTTCTGTTCCTATACCTTTAAGAGGTCGTCGGGACAATTTGTACGAAGCCCAAGAGGAGGCGAGAAAAACTTTTAAGAAGCCGAAGGGACAATTTGTACGAAGCCCAAGAGGAGGCTATCTTCTCGGAGGAAGATTCATTATACGAAGCCTAAGAGGAGGCTGTGAAAACTTCTAAGAAGCCGACGAGTCCTTGTACAACGCCCAAGAGGAGGAGGGGATGCTTTTAGGAAGCCTGTGGGTCCTTGCACTAAGCCCAAGAGGAGGCTGATGAACAGTTCCATAAGGGGTTTCACTTGGAACATTGGCCTTCTGTATATGAACTGTTTAAGGGGGAGATTTCTTAGATCTAGTTATCTAAAATTGTTGTAAAAGAAAATTCTCATGGTTTAGGTTATGTTGAAATATCCGGGAGAACGTCGGATGTAAGGAGACGAGGTTTTGTCTAGTTCTATACGTAGTTGCCGGGGAAACTCTAAATATTTATACTAGTATTACGCAGTCGATATGAGTTTATGAAAGAAGACTTACAGTGAAACAGCCCCACAATACAATTATATACATATGCAAGCGGTAAATGAAAGCGGGTAAACACTTACTCGGTTGTAGAGCTTCCATGTTGTTTGGTTAGTTGTTCAACAAAGAAAGCTTTGATAACAATATTATATTCAAAATCAACGGTGAAAGTGCTTTTAAAAGATTGTTGGGGCTTACAGCTCAAGGAGAGGCCCAGGGTTTTATTAGTGATTGCACTGTTGTTTTGTACAGAGACTTATACAAGTGACTGAGGCCCAAGAAAGGTTTTCTGTACAAGGGGATGGGTCTTACACTCTCTCAAGAGGCCCAAAATGATTGAAAGTGAATAAAGATGGGCCTTATAGCTCAAGGAGAAGCTCAGGGTTTATTTTGAAAAGGGCGACGATCGCGCCGAGGTTTTGAAAACACCGTGGGTCTTATACAATGACTGAGGCCCAAAAGTTTTTGGTTTCAAAAGGGGATTGGGTCTTACACTCTATTAGAGGCCCAAAATGATTTTGAATGGGTCTTATAGCTCGAGGAGAGGCCCAGATGGTTTGTTTTAAACAGGCGATGATTGCGCCGAACTTTTGAATTACAACGGGACTTATACAACATTTGAGGCCCAAAATAGGTTTGTATTTACAAAGGATTGGGTCTTACACTCTATTAGAGGCCCAAAATGATTTTGAATGGGTCTTATATCTCGAGGAGAGGCCCAGATGGTTTGTTTTAAACGGCCGATGATCGCGCCGAACTTTTGAAATACAACGGGACTTATACAACATTTGAGGCCCAAAATAGGTTTATATTTACAAAGGATTGGGTCTTACACTCTATTAGAGGCCCAAAAATGTTTTTAAAAGGTTTGATGAGGGTTGAATTAATCAAAACCCTAATTTGTTTCCAAAATGTATTTTAATTGAATAAAAAATTCAATTAAAATGATCAAAATTTTTTAACATGTGGAAAACAAATTGTGATCTTGGATTAATGTTTCAAAAATCATGTTTTGACCTACAAAATGATTAGAAATCATTAAAATTTTCAAAATCAAGAAGGAAAAAATATTTTAAATGTCAAAAACAATTAAAATATTAATTCTTTGCAAAAATATCAATTATATGAAATAAATAGTAATTTTGGGATTTTTTGGTAAAATAAAATATTTTAACATTTTTGTGAATTATTAAAAAAAGAATCAACTCAAAATCATTAAAACTCAGAGAGAAAATTAATTTTTGAATCAATTAAATAAAATCACAAAATTCAAATATTCAAATATTTGAAAAAGGGCGCCAAGAACATGGCAAGAACACGCGCCCTTCCTCTGTTTCTGCAGATTTTCATTTTCTATCCAATCTCACTTAATACTTGATTATATCATGTAATCTACATATTAATCTACTCGTTTCAACCTCACGATCATGTTTATGGTCTTTAATTTCATTTATTTTAAACATGGAATAAGAAATCAAAGAGAAACCTCAAGAATCCTAAATTCTGCATGAAGGTTCAGAAATTCCATACACGATTCATACCAAGCAATTGATTAAGGGTAAACACTCTATGCATGATTATGAACATATGGCCAAATTATTGTGCAGCAAAAAATGCATGGATCATAGAGTTAGAAGAGCTCATGCTCACCTCTTGCAGCTGGTGATCGTGTTTTGTGTTAGAGGTGTTACAGCTTGGTTCCAAGGATATGGACAGCTTCTCTAGGTGATATGGAGTGTGTCTGGATGCTTGGAATGGATTGAAATGATCTGGAACTTGAGACGGCACCCCAACTGCAAATCTGTCAAAGGCTTGAGCAATTGGCTAGTGATTTTGTGATTTTGGTGTTCCAGATGTTATGTGAATGTTTGGATCACTTCTATATGATGTTTATGAGGTGTGTGTGTGATTGGTTTGGTTGGAATTGCTCTCAAACTCAAAACCCGATAGTGACTTGCTTTGGAAGGTAAATTTGGAAGTGAGAAGGTGATTTTGAGGAAAGCATCTGTTTGATGGCTTTGGTGTACTCAAACTGAGCACAAATGAGCTCTATTTATAGTAGAGCAAGTTTGTTTTGGGATTAATAGTGAATGGCAACTGCAATAGAGGTTTGGCCAATGTTGATCAATAGGAATCCAAGTCTCCTCTGGCCATTGACTAGAGGTTAGAGCACAGAGTTGTGGTTCCCTAGTTGTTGGATCATTCTTGACTGAATTCAGTTGCAAATGTGTCAGTCCATGCCACCTTGGTGCATCCATTAAATGCTCCAATCCAAAATTGGAGTCTTGTCCCTCTTTTAGGGATTTCTAGGTTTGGCATGATACTTCTTGTTCCAAAGACTTTGGAGGCTTGGATCAGTGTTTGTTCCCTTTAGATTTGATCCTCAGATATGTCCAAAGTGATGACAAGGCTTGGAATTATCTGATTTTGCCAAATCGAGCAAAAGTGCAAAATTCTGCCTAGCCTTGACAGTTTTCAGCAAGGCATATTGCCATTATCATATCTCATGGCTCAAGTGGAATTTGATGGAGTTCTTGGCCATTTTGGAAAGCCCTCATATGATACAATAACTGTTTGATCATAATTGGTTTTGATGCTTTTTGGATCCAAGTGAAAAAAGCCCCTACATTTGGAAAAAAGTGAAGGCAGATTCTGACTTAGTGAAAATTTCAATAAGTGTTGGAAAAAAGTGACATTTTCACTTTTCTTGATTTTGATCATTCCATAACTTGAAATCCATGGGGAATTGGAATGAGTGGTAGTTAAAGCTTTTGTAGAGGGTAATGAGAGCTACAAATCCAGCTTTGGATGGGAAAAATGGCCTTGTGGTTTAGGAGTTATGATCCTCCAAAGTTGGTACCCTAGCCACTTTGTTCCATAACTTAGAAAATTTTCTAAGTTTTTTATGGTTACCCCTTTTACAAGTTATCCCACTTTTCTTGATTTTTCTTGATGAATGATGATTCCAATCACACATTAACATCATTTTAGGGTTAAGGAACCATAATTGTGAAAAATCTCAAAAAGTCAAAGTTTGACTTTTGTGCACAGTTGACTTTTTGTCAGATGAATTCCAAACTGTGCGATCCTCGATGAAATCAAGTCCTTGACCTAAATCAAACTTGATGGATTGATTTCATAGGTGTTATAGGGTGTATTTAATCATGTCTTAGGGTTTGGGAGCATGTCCTGGTCAAAAGTCAAAGATACAGTTGACTTTTTCCGCGAAACCCTAACTGTGGTTCTGATGAAATTGAAACTTGTTGCTCAAGCTTCTTAGCTCAATCCATTGTTACAAATGGACCAATGTGGTGTGTTAGGGACCCTCAAATCATCTCTTGAGGTCTTGGCTCATGATTTGTCCCAAAAGTCAACTTAGGGGTGAATTAGGTCAAGAAACCCTAATTCCTGATTTTTTTTTATGAATGCATCCCCTGAGGCTAAATTGACTTGATGATTGGGTTCATGAGATCCCTTTGAGCATCATAGGTTATGCTTTGAAGCATTGGCTCATGCCCAGAGGAAAATTTCCATCTGGAGGCCCTGGTCGTCCAAAACCCTAATTTGGTGACACTGGCGATCTTGAGGCTTGATCCACCTAGAAGGGAGAAGCCTTATGCTTAATCCTTGAAGTGGGAGTCCTCTTGATCCTTTGTGGATGTTGGAGAGACTAGACAAGTTGAAGATCATGTCATTTCTTGATTGGTCCTTTGTCTAAGAGCTCTGAGAGGGCTTGAAACCCTAAGTCTGATTGTAGTGGATGCTCACCCATCTTTGGGGAGACTAATGGTTCATCCATATTGTGATGATGATTTGCATAATGATGGGAAATCTTAGTGGTCAAAATTTGGGGTATGACAAGACCTTACAGTTGATGAATCCTTGTTTGATTTTAATTTGTACCAACATTTCCTACCATTGATTTCAACCATGTTACCTTGTTCTGGTTTATCAACCACCACAACCGCAAAGTCTTTGTTTTCCTCATTAACTATTTCTTCCTCGCTATCTTCAAATATGATCCCTAAAGAATCATCATCAGTGTTATGCTCACTATCTTCACCAACATCTACATAATTTGGAGTGAGGACTCTCTTTGAATTGTCTGCAACATTGTGCTCCACCCATATATGTTCATTAACATTGTGAGAAATAGAATGCTTGGCAATTTCTATAACGTGTCAATCATCAGTCAGGTGGAAGAAACCTTCATCAATCCCTTCAATCTTTCTCCACATTTGGACACCACTACCGTCAAAACCACACTTCCTTACTAAGCTCAAGGCTTTAAAATACGATGTGTCTGCGTCCTAGCCACTAACGATAGTTTCAACTCCTCCTCTGTAGAAAACAAAGCTTTCACGAACAAACTCTCCATCATGATGAAGGATTAAGTTGAACAGTACCATACCTAAAATGGACATTCTAAAATCAACCATGGGTGACGATTAACTACAATTAGTGACGATTAACTGATTACAAAAGAGAAACATACCTTGTAAACCTAACAATGAGTGAAGAACAACAGCTTGGAGGAGACGATGAGGATATGTCATTTCTATTCTAGGTTTCAAGGGGGGTAAACAAAATTTCATATGGCACCTTGTTACAAATATGTTTGTTTTATTAATTAGAAAAAACTTAATTAACAATATTATTAACATTTTGAAATACACGTAGGTTGCGACTTAAGTGAACAAGGAAAAAAAATGTCACGCTGTCATTACCACATCAACATCTTAGTTGACCAGATCCACTTAAGGTCTAAAAGAGGAGAATCTTAAAATGGCAAGGACGAAATCTGTATTTTTTTACAGGGTTCTTTTTCGAATTCCTCCCAAATGGCAGGGGGCAAAAGGTGTATTAACCCTTTTTTTAAATTGTAATTAGCAAAAACTTTTAAAGTAAATTAAAAAAATTTACTTTTGAAATATGTTAAACTCCACTCATATATATAATTCACATCAACTTTATTTTTAATACTTGTTATTTTAGTGGGTATCCTTCCCACTCTAACAAAGAAATGACGAAACTGGGAGCATGGATATGTAGCCACTTCCATGCCAAACTAATAATCATTGATATCCAATGACTAATTGTCAAGCTTTCCCGATAAAAAATCATGTTATTATGCATTTTCCAAATTATTTAAATTACTGAATACCAGATCGAGACCATACTTAAAAACTGTTTTTTTTTTCCTTGACCTAGACCCTTAAACAACTTAAAAACCCATAAGATCGAATGTGGTAATGGTACAAGTTGCCCCACCACCTAAAAACTCTATACTAGATAGTTTAAGAAATCTCACACAAGATAGAAAGATGCTCAATCGACTCGATTTTCTTAATACACACAACACATTATGTGTTATTATAACTAGATACAATATGTTACCTCAAAAGGTTATGCCTATTTGGCAACCTATTATGAAGAATCTGCCAAGAGAACATTACAACTTTAAAGGGTGTTAAGCTCTTCCAAATCCTAGAAAGCCTCCACAAAACCCTCTCAAACCTATTTTCCATATAACTAATTATAGTCAAAATGATATCATAAGTTGACCTCATCAAAAATCCCTTGTTGGATCTTTTCTCCAAATCCAAGTGTCTTCACAACCAAACCTAACCACTCCCAAATAAGGTTGAGTAAACCCTCAAAAAGCTCTTCCTTTAATTAGGAAAGGCCGCCTCCACCTAAACTTTCGCACCCATACATTCCCTCCCAAGAACCCAAGGGACCCAACAATTGAGACTTTCTCTCCAAAATAAAGAAAATCCTCTCAAAATCCACACACAAAGGGATTTACCTTATTGAGACATCATGCCAAAACCTAGCCTTCTGACCGTCCCCAACCACCTTAGCACAATAATAAGAGAACCAAACAATCACCCGATCAGGGGGAGACCTAAGGAGAGAAACCTTTCTCCACCATTAAGACACCCTTCTAAAATTGTCTTCCCTGCCCTCTTCTACCCCTATAACAAGGAGCCAAAACCCTGAGGACCATACCTTGACAATCTAGTTTCTCTCTGTTATTACAAGTGATTGGCACATTTTTATAGACTACATGTAATGCAAGATGGCATGTCATTGTGTTGAGATATTTGCTTTCTATGCGCTTAAACCAGAAGGTAAAGATGTGGAATAGTAGTTGAGAGAAAGTGAGAGGGGTCTCTGAAGGTTAGAAAAATACACAAGAAATGGGGTTGAATTGTGTATGCCAAATTGTTTTTACTTCTGAACCAGAGTCCAGAATCTAAACAGAAGTTCAAAATTTGTTTAACAAGTGCAGTGGATAAAATAGCAGAAGTAAATAAATAGATAAATAACACAAAAGTTATCCCAGTTCCTCTCAAATTGAGAATAGTCCAGTCCCTTTACAGCACAAGAGATTTCCACCATAATCAAACAAACTACAACTGCTTATACCCTCAAGTATAAGACTTTCCTCCTCAAACCTACAACCTAAGTCTTCCTTGCTCAATCAGCGCCTGATCAAGACTTCCTTCTTAGATCCTCATATCCTAAGATTTCTTTGCTTAAACCCCTCAGATTCAAGACTTCCCTACTTATACCTTCGAGTACGAGACTTCCTTACTTAAACCTATAGTCCAAGACTTCCTTGCTCAAATTCCACGAATCCAAGACTTTAATGCTCAAGCCCACAACAAGAGACTTTATCTAAACTGACTATTTAGAGAAGGAATAACTTACAACAGCACTTGATTAACAATCAGAGGTGTTCGAATATAATACACCACACTTTAACACTAAATATTCTTAAGCTATACAAGAATAAAAACTCTTAAAAGATTAGCTTCTCTTGAGTTGATACAAATGGTGTGAAGTATGTGTATATTTCAGTTGTAGTTGCAGTGTTATTCTCTTAGTTGATCTTCAATGGACGGTGCTCTAATTAAGTCGTTAAAAATTATAATTAATTGGGAATTATTTCTGGCCTGATTATTTTTTGTTTTTAACTTTAAAGTTTACTGCGAAAGCAACAACTTAGAGATATCGATTTCGATTTGAAAGAGTGAGACCTTTATTTGACTATAGAAAAATTCATTTTTTGGTTTTAAACACTGCGAAAGTAATTTTTATTCCACTGGTAAAAATTTAGTTTTCAAAAAGGAGATTTTAAGAGTATAAGCGGACACGCAAAAGCGGGCATTCATACGCTTAAAATCCGATACCGAACATGCGAGGCAAGAAATACCTTTAAATTAATTTTTCTACCTTAAGCAATTTTTCAAGTAATTAAAAGTAATTAATTTTCAAAAAGACTTTTGCACTGTAACACGTTGGACACGCGAAAGAGGACAGTTAGATTACAGGCTAAAATTCAACATCGTTATGCGAAAGCAAACAGTTCCTTAAAAATTAATTCTTTTTCTACAAGAAAATATTATCCCATTTTAATTATAAGTAACGACTTTGTGAACACTAGTGATTGACGATAATTACATTCCAGAGTCCCGTCTCATGATTAATTTCTAAGAAGCTTATTTCTTTTTCTTTGCAAACAAAAACAATTATTCATAGCCTTAAATGCACATAGTAACAATAGATAATGATAGTTAACATTGGTCTCTGTGAGTTTGATACTTTTTATATGATAATCGATGTTTTCGTGCACTTGCAGACCTATCATGTGCCACCCATATTTTGCCAAAATTTTGTTCGTAAATGCATCTCCGTATCAACATTATAGTGAGTCCAAAGATGCATCCTCTTGGAAACCTTTAATACAAAACTTTGTGAGTTTTAAGGAGATTCATCTCCAGACGCGTTTAATTCATATACTTGCACAAAACCATTCCCCGTCCATTCTTCATTTGTTGCAAATTCACTAAAACCCCATTTGAGCTCGTGAGCAAGTTTCTTAAGTCCAAATTTAAAGGTTCAACGCTACTAATGCTTCACTACATGCAATCCTAGGTCATTCCACTCACTCCATTGAATTTTTTCTTCCATAACTCCCATTACGTAAGTTTTTCATTTCATTTATTTCTTTGAGATATGATGAGTGTATTAGCTAAAATAAGTTGTTTAAAATGAATTAGGTATTAGTTACATTTGGAATAGGTAACTGGTATAGACATGCATTTTCATTTTGTTGGATTTTAGGACATCAATGGGGCTTCAGCCATTTCCGCAACTCACGAGTTTATGTGGAGATGCATATTTGAATTTTGGGTGAACTGGTTTACGAAGATGTGTCCTAGGATCTGGCCTGACTTCATTTTGATGTGATTTTATGGTTTTATTACAGGTACAATGGCTAAAAACAACCAGGACAGATTGAGGCACAATCGTGTGTCCCAACATCCGTTTGTACCACATGAGAGGGCCAGGGGCAGGCCCAAGAGGCCACGAGTTGACGCTACTTTGTTTGATGGTTCATAAGTTCTAGGTTCACAGTCATCTGTTTCTACTTCCCAAAGTCGCATCTCTTAGGAGTCTACTTCACAGGGCCACATGTTCATTGCTTATGAAGCCCTTAAAGTCCCCCTGAAGCTTATGAAGCCAATCAGGAGGAACACGTTGCTCATGTGCATGCCCCTGTGGATAGTTATCTAGGAGGCCCATTTGACACCTCCTAATTAATCACTATGGAGACCATGCTGATATACATGTTTGGGAAGGATGGTGATATAGTTAATTGCGACTGATGGTGATATAGTTATTTTTACAGGAGTGTTCATGTTTGTAATCCGTAAACCACATAAGGAATATTTTAGAACTGGAACAACCCGAAGATGACTAGTTCAAGAATGTTTTTCGTTATTCTGGGCTTGCCGATTTATGTGCTGGTGTACACAAGACCATAAGCTATGGCATATCAGCAGCATTTGTAGAGAGATGACATTTAGAGACGTCATCTTTCCACATTCCTATTGGCGAGATGTCTATCACCCTGCATGATGCCTATCACCCTGCATGATGTCTAATGCATCATACATATTCCCATAAAGGGGAAATTACTAGACCACTGAAGGCTCAGTAAAGACAAGGCGGCGAGATAATGGTTACCTATTTGGAAGTTGACCCAATTGAGGCATAGAATAAGGTGCATGACACCAGAGGTGCTCATGCTAGATTTAAGTTCTTAAAAGATCTTTATAAAGACCACCTACAAATGGTTGTGGATGCCGAAAGTGATGATATGCTGGTTGAGTACCACAGGTAGTGTTCATTGAGGTGTTACCTCTTGGTTCGGGTTAGATGTTAAGTGTTGTATTACAGGGGGTTTTGAAAATCATCTTCACAGGGATTGTAGTGATATCACTTATCCTTTTGTAGTTTATGATGCTTTAAGTAGGGTTTTCAAAGTTTGTATGTTTTGGATCATAAGTTTGTCACGATTTTTGTAACAAAGATTAAATTCTAAAAGATGTTTGTTTAACAAGATATATCAAAGATAGATTTCATCAACCTAACTTGTATATATTCAATTAATCAAACATGTGAACTTATTTCCGATTAATACAATCATGTATCCTCTCAATGCCATCTATGTCTAGAACGGTGTCGTGAATATTATTGTATCTGTCATTAGATGATGTCTCATGCTAGCAACAAATAGAATAATCTTTAAGATTAACACAAAGCAAATATCAACTCACAAATCTATGTATAGAGTTTGTTTATTGATAGATGAATATTTTAAATCAATGTTTGTAAAATCTATGTCTAGAGTGATACAAATCATAAATAGATCTTTAAGAATAAAAACATTCAACATATATTAATCATTCTCTTGTTCACATACAAATAGATCAAAAGAAATGCATACAAGCTAAGATAGATTACATCTACTTTTGATACAAAGGATTTAGCTACCCAATGTCATGGTAGCTTGATTCACAAGAAAAGAAAGAAGATGAATGAGCATCCAAGATGAAGAATCGATCTAGGATGTGAATCCAACTTCTCCTTGTAAAATATCACTCCTTGATAAAGAAATGATGAACTTAGGGTTTTTTCTCCCAAGCCAATGTTACTATCTATGAAAAATGAATTTATGAGGTTATGATCCCCAAAAAGTGCTAAATAGTACAAAAAATATAAACAACATCTATCTTGCTCGCACTGCGAGCTCCTTGTTCGTATTGCGAACTTCACTTATAGGCACATGAAGTGCCTCTGAACGGCTAGACCTTCTGATATCAATCTGATGGCTTTGTGATTTGCAATGTCGGCAAACCACAGTCTAACTTAAACCATCAACAAATTTTCATTCGGGAATTCTTCCTTAACCTCAATTTCACGTTTGGCCACCTTTACATTGACAAGACGGGACAAGTGATCTGCTACTATATTTTTGGAACCCTTTTTATCGCAAATTTCAAGATCAAATTCTTACAACAAAAGGACCCATCGAATAAGTCTTTGTTTAGAATCATGCTTGGTTAGCAAATACTTAATCGCCAAATGGTCCGTGTAGACAACCACTTTTGACCCAATGAGGTAGGACCAAAATTTTTCCAATGCATAAACTATCGCAAGAAGCTCTTTTTCGGTTGTGGCATAAATGATTTGAGCTTCGTTCAACACTTTACTTGCTTAGTGTATAACATGAAAAAAATTTGTCCTTCTTTGACCAAGTACCGCACCAACAGCATAATCACTCGCATCGCACATTAGTTCAAAATCTAGTTTCCAATTGGGCGTGATGATTATATGTGCGGTAGTCAAACTTTCTTTTAAAGAATTAAAAGAAATCAAGCAAGAATTATCGAATTCTAAAGACTTATCTTTGTTGAGTGAGTTGTTTAATGGCTTTGAAATTTTGACGAAGTCTTTGATGAACCTTTGATAGAATCCTGTATGACCAAGAAAACTTCTTATTCCCTTCATGTTCAAAGGTGGTGGCAACTTCTCTATGACGTCCACTTTGGCTTGATCAACTTCAAGGCCTCTTGCGGAAACTTTGTGGCCAAGCACGATTCCCTCTGTAACCATGAAGTTGCATTTCTCCGAATTAAGCACCAAATTTGTTTCCACGCACCTTGACAACACCACATTCAAATTCTTTAAGCAAAGATCAAATGACGGTCCAAAAACCGAATCATCATCCATAAAAACTTCTATAGACTTCTCAATCAAGTCGGAGAAGATCGCTTGCATACACCGCTGAAAAGTAGTCGGTGCATTACACAAACCAAAGGGCATCCTTCGATAAGCAAAGACTCCAAATGGGCATGTAAAAATAGTTTTCTCATGACCCTTCAGGTTAATAATTATTTGGTTGTAA
Organism: Lathyrus tuberosus; assembly: GCA_022829125.1. Taxonomy (NCBI): domain Eukaryota; kingdom Viridiplantae; phylum Streptophyta; class Magnoliopsida; order Fabales; family Fabaceae; genus Lathyrus; species Lathyrus tuberosus. The sequence goes on along the minus strand of JALAZF010000003.1, from coordinate 37,987,594 downwards.
CCCGAATATCCATATAGAAAACAATAGAATTCTTGACTGGATGGTGTTTCAAGCATTTGGTCTATGAAAGGTAGAGGAAAGTGATCTTTCCTCGTAACTTGATTTAGCCTATGGTAATCGATACACACCCTCCACCTTGTCACGGTTCTAGTTGGTATTAACTCATTCTTCTCATTTCGAATGATCGATATTATACCTTTCTTCGGCACCACTTGCACCTGACTAACCCACGAACTATCAGAAATAGGATATATCATCTTGGTCTCCAACATCTTCACCACCTCTTTCCTAACCACTTCTTTCATGGTAGGATTCAAGCGGCGTTGAGGTTGAGCTACCAGTTTGAAATCATCCTCCATTAGTATTTTATGCATACAATATGATGAACTTATTCCTTTCAAGTCAGAAATAGTCTAACCCATAGCACTTTGATTCTGTTTCAACACAACAATCAATTTTTCTTCCTTGCTTTTGTTTAACGCATTGCTTATGATAACCGGTTTGTTTCCTCCCTCATAAAGAAACACGTATTTTAAGTGAGAGGGAAACAACTTCAACTCAAGTTTAGTTTCTTCATTGTTGTCATTTTTCAAAATTTCCACTCTTTCCTACAATGGAGGAATTTCTTCCAACTCCTCAAGTTCTCGCAAACACTTCTCAATTTCTTTTTCTTCGCTCTCATTGAGATTTTGGAGGGCATAAGTAAGAACTTTCTCTAAGGGGGTAGAAACATGCACTTGACATTTTACTTCTTCAATCACCTCATCCCTTGCATTAAGTCGAAAACAATCACTCTTGTATTTAGAACTCTTAATGGCTTCGAATAGATTAAAGCAAACCTCTTCATCTTGCACTATTACTTTCATGAGCCCATCATCCATATCTATGGCCATTCGCGCGGTCTTCTTGAAAGGCCGACCAAGAATCAAAGAAGCATCATCGTTTTCCTCCATGTCAGTTACCACAAAGTCAATAGGGAACAAAAATTTATCAACTTTCACTAAAACATCTTCCGCTACACCGTGAGGACGGGTAGTGGATTTATCAGCTAATTGCAAAGTCATTTTTGTTGCCTTCAACTTCAAGTGTCCCAACCTTTTCACAATGGGTAACAATATCAAATTAATACTAGAGCCCAAATCAATCAACCCATTACCAACATAAACATTTCCAATTGTCACCGGTAAGGTAACTCTTCCCGGATCACTTTCTTTTTGTGGAAGAGTTCGTTGAATGATAACACTACAACTAGCATCAACCATTATTGTTTCTTGATCCGTGTACCGCTTCTTTTTGGTGAGATTATCCTTCATGAATTTTGCACATGTAGGCATTTTCTCTAATGCTTCGGAGAATGGAATATTAATTTGTAATTGACTAAAAATATCCAAAAATCAAGCATAATGCCTCGCATTATCCTTTTTTGTTGGACTATGATGATAAGGTAGAATTTAAATTGGGATATTGCTCACTTGTTCCTTCCCCTTTCTACTCTTTTTCTTTTTTCCTTCTCTCAAATTTTTTTCTACTTCCTCCTTTTTTATTTTCTCCTTTTCAACTAAGTCACCCTCCACATTTTTTTCTACTTCACTTTCATCAATCTCTTTTTCTTTCTCTTTTCCAACTACTTCCTCCTCTCTCACAACTTCCTCACTAATTCCCATATCAATTGTTCTTCCACTTCGAGTGAGAATAGCTTTACAATGGTCTTTTGGATTCACTTGAGTATTCGCCAGAAAAGTCCCTTTATGTTGTCGGCTAATTGTTTTGACAATTGCCCGACTTGCGTCTTAAGATTCTTTATAGCCGCATTGGTATTCTTTTGATTGGGCATTGACATTTGCATAAATTGAGTGAGTGTGTCTTCCATTTTTGAGGTTCCACCTTGAGCTTGTGGAGGTTCAGTGTAGTTTTGGTATTAGTTTTAACGATTTGAAGGGCTGAAATCTTGTCTCCATTCTTGTTGATAAACTCGGTTATTACCTCTTGGTTGGTAACCTTGGTTGCCTTGTTGATACGGAGGTTGTCTCAGTTGATAGCCTTGATTTTGATTTTGGTTTCCCATATGATTTTCCTCCTCTATAACTGGAGGACAATACCCGGTAGGATGGTCTCCCTTGCACAATTCAAAACTTGCAACTTGTTGATTTTTTTTGGGAACTTCACGCATCTCCTTGATTTGTTGTGGAATTTTTTACATTTGTTGTGTCAACAACTCCACTTGTTATGAAAGCAACTTGTTTTGCACAAGAATAGTTTCATTAGTACTCAATTCAAGCACTCTCTAATTCCTTTGAGATGTACCACAGTTATGTTGACCTTCATGGTCATTGAGTGTCATCCTATTAATGATGAAAATTGCGTCCTCTGCACTCTTTGACATTAATGATCCACCCGCGGTAGCATCTAAGAGGGTTTTTTGAACCAGTTGGAGTCCATTCTGGAATATATGCACTTGTGTTAAATCATAAAATTTATGGCCTTTACATTTCCGCCACATTGATTTGAACCTCTCCCAAGCTTCATTGAGAGATTCATTTCCACCTTGAGCAAATACGGAAATTACCATCTTAGCCTCCATAAATCTATTGTGAGGGAAGAATCTTTCAAGAAACTTATTCTTCAACAAATTATAATCCGTCATTACAAGAGTTGATTGATCAATATATCATTCCTTAGCTTTCCCTATAAATGAGTGTGGGAATAGTCTCTTGAACAATGATTCTTCTTTCGCCTCCATGCTCTAGTCGCTCCCGCAATTTCATAGAATTTAGTGAGATGAGTGAACGGGTCTTCATGGTCTAGCCATGTAAAAGGATTTGAATACAAAAGTTAAAGAATTCACGTCTTCATCTCCGCGCACCTTCCGTTGTTTGTATTGCGAGCAAACTGAGCATTGTGTCTCGGACTATTAGTGCATGGACCTCTAGGAGGTGGTGGTGGTGGTGGTACTTCTGCCATGATTGGCGTAAGAATGAGGGTGGTTGGTGGATTGCTTGAAAAAGTTCCTTCGCGCTTCCTTCTTTCTTTAGCTAGTAGCCTTCGGCTTTTGGTTTTGCTATTAAGTTTCTGCGCAGCTCTATCAATTTCAAGATCAAATAGAAGTTGGTATGCAGGCACACTTCCTCGCATATACAAATTTCTAAAACACTAACCAAACAAGTCAACAAGCACAAAGAATATAAAAAAGGGTGAGTGATAATAATACAAATCTTAAAACAAGATAAACTATTGCAATGCTTGCAATATCAATCAAACAATCCCCGACAACGACGTCATTTTGTTAATAGATGTATTACAGGGGGGGTTTTGAAAATCGTCTCCACATGGATTATAGTGATATCGCTTGCTGTTTTTGCAGTTTATGATGTTTTAAGTAGGGTTTTCAAAGTTTGTTTATTTTGGATCATAAGTTTGTCACGATTTTTGTAGCAAAGATTAAATTCTAAAAGATGTTTGTTTAACAAGATATATCAAAGATAGATTTCATCAACCTAACTTGTATATATTCGATTAATCAAGCATGTGAACTCGTTTTCGATTAATACAATTATGTATCCTCTCAATACCATCTATGTCTAGAGCGGTGTCGTGAATATTATTGTATCCGTCATTAGATGATGTCTCATGCTAGCAACAAATACGATAATCTTTAAGATCAACACAAAGCAAATATCAACTCATAAATCTATGTCTAGAGTCTGTTTGTTGATAGATGAATATTTTAAATCAATGTTTGTAAAATCTATGCTAGAGTGATACAAATCATAAATAGATCTTTAAGAACAAAAACATTCAACATATATTAATCATTCACTTATTCACATACAAATAGATCAAAAGAATTATACATACAAGCTAAGATAGATTACATCTACCTTTGATACAAAGGATTTAGCTATTCATTGTCATGGTAGCTTGATTCACAAGAAAAGTGAAAGCTCCAAGAGTTTGACTAAATTTTGGTAAAACATAATGTTGTGAAAGATGCTTCAACATGAAGGTTTCTGCCCTAGACTGAAGATGTCGAATGAAAGTGCCAGCATGAAGAATCAACATCATGACTATCACAGCAAGCTTGTTTTAAATCTGTTCCAAGATTCAAGGCGCGATTGGCAGTGGATCAAGGATTAAATATATGAAGCCCAACTCAGCAGAAGGCTATAAAAGAAGACCAAGACCTAGGCAGAAAATGTAGAGAGGATGACATAGACTTAGGAACCTATTGTAACACCTTTGTAAAGTAGAAAATAGGGTTTATGGTTTTAAGAGTCGTAGGTTTTCTTGTAAGTCTCCCTCTGTATCGATTTGATGTAATGTGGTAGACATAGGTACTTGTATAGATTCAGAAACCCGTAGGTAATGAATTTGGTATTGTTATTGGATGAAGCTTTGAAGCAAATCCAAGTTAACTTGTTAGTCAAGGATACTTGACTGAACTATGTATTGGAAGGGGTGTCTTTCAATAGGAATGATACAGTTATGAGGTATTAACTGTTAGATAATCACAGGTTGTGATTTAGGGAGTGAGATGGGCTTCTCTTATCAATTAGACGTGACTTCTAATGATAAACTCTTCATTAGGTAGTGATAGGTTAGCATGGGTGCTTTCTATAAACCTGAGGTTGTTTATATAAAACTATATTACTGATAGTGAATTCTTCTGCCTGGATTGGTATCCCCCAGATGTAGGTGAGTTGCACCGAACTGGGTCATCATATTCTATGTTGTTTATCATTCTGCAAATTACAGTTCAGTTTTGATTAACATGTTGGATTAGATGTCATAACATCTGTGTTTATGCAGTTCTGATATTCAAGGTATCAATCTTCTGTTATGCCTTTGTGTTTAAATATTTGTGCAGAACAATGTCTTGACATGTGTTAGGACATCTGTTGTCTCTTATGCCAGAATTTCAATTGGTATCAGAGCAGGCATCTTGTCTGTTTTTGGATGAGATCTTTGGGAGATACTTTCTGGCATTTAAACAATGAGGAGTTTTGAAGATCAGATCAATCAACTCAGACGTACTCAAGGGTATTAATGGATATGATGGATGTTTTGGATCAAAGGTAACAACCTGGTGGTTGTTCATGTTGCTGAGGAGGTTCTACAACAACTGCAGGAGAAGTGGCTAGTTCTCTTATTGGGGTGTTTTATAAGATGTTCTGACATCTTATTAAGGCAAGCAGAATTTGTTCCTTGGTGGTTCTGCTGCATGTGTTTCTGATGGAAGAGCTCTAGAATTATGGTATTTTGGAGTTGTTGCTGAAGACAGATGGTGGAAGGTTTCAATTGTCGGCCTCTATATATGAAGATATCTGCATCTTTTTATTCCAAAGTCAGGAGCGATGGAATGGAAAGAGTTGTTGGAAGATGTCTGTTATGGTGACTTGGTACTTGGAAGCTTGGTTCCATGGTGCAGTTTGAAGTCAGTTGAAGAGGAGAGGAGTTGGGTTTAGGTTTATCAAGTTCTTTCTCTGGGAATTTGATAAATTATTGATCAGCTAGGTTGTCATAGATACTTGAGAATTCTCTCAAGTTCACTCATAAAGGCGTCTCAGTCGTGCATCTGGAGTCTTCTAGTTATTCTTCTTACTAAAAGGTGTTTCTATGAAACACAACCTGAAGAAAGTGGAGGTGATTTATCTCCACTATCCAAAACAACAAGGAAGGATTCATCTCTCTTAATCCTAAGGGTGGATCCAATCTGGTTGGAGTTTTCAGAACGGTTGAGGTAAATAGGATTTGTTCAAAGAGAGTCTTAGTTACTTGAGTCAAGGGTGGCAGCCTTAGTATCTCAATATTTGTTGTCAATGAAGATACTTGCAAAAGATTGAATACTTAATAAGTGTTCATGATGTGATCTGCTGGAGCATAGCTACAATAGTGAAGAAGGATTATTGGACAAGGATTTAAGATCAATTGCTATTTGTGGAGTTCACAAGTATTTAATTGATTATCCTTGAAAATCAAGATTGCTAATGTTCAGCAAGATGTTGGAACATCTCATCATCAGAGTTTGTGCAGAATCATGGGAGGGGTAATGCATGAGCTTTAGCATCTGTTTTGGTCTTGGGTGTTGACCTAAGAATCAACTTCAGTCTGGTGTGATAGAAGCATGTGATCTCTGGAGATTTTCCTAGCAAGAAACTGGTCTAGACAATGGTGTTGTTGAAGATGAAGATGAAGACATCATAATCTTGATGGATTGTTCTTGGATCAGTTTATTTCTGATCTAAGAGTTTTGGAGTGCAGCAGGTGTGTTTAAGTTATTACTAGAAGCATCTGATGTTTATCTGGAAGGTGTCCTGGCAAGAGACCTGTCCAGAATGGAGTGCTAGTGTTGGCCCAACTTGGATCAGTTTATTTCTGATCTAGGTACTGAGGAGCATGGGATTTTGCTCATTTTGAAGGTCAAGGTTAAGTGGCAGTTATCTCTAACTTTCTACAGACTGCTCTACTAAGGAAAATGGCATTCTTTGGTATGGCTATGGTGTCATCTAGGACTACTTTATCTTCTGAAGATTCAGACATGGCAGGTGTGAAGTCTTTGGAGTTTCAAAGCAGTTATTCATCAAGGTGTGAGCTTGTATGGAATATCTGTGATTTGTCTAAATAAGATGGAGGTTGTCTACTCAAACTTGGTTATTGAATCAAGTCTATGAGAGCATGAGACTCTTGTTCTGTTAAAGGGAGGAGGTTCTTCTAAGTGGCAGAAGGAGGAGCTGAATTCAGCAGTTGGATGTCGTATCAGAATGTTCTAACATCTAGCTTAACATCAGAGTCTCAGCTGGTGATGTGGCACTTCAGCTTAAGATAAGGTGATCTACAAGAGAATGGAAGTTATGGATGCTTCAAAAAGGTTTATCTCATGCAGTTTGTGGGAGCTGTGGATTGAGAAGATGTTACATGTCTAAAGGCTTGGTGGATCCAAGATGTCTTGCTATGGAGCAAGTAGTTCATGTGACTTGAAGATCAAATTTCATTGGTGGATCAGTGTATCTTGTGGGAGTTCTGAGGAAGAGTGAGATCAATCAAAATGTGGCATTTGGTTGGTTTCATAGTGTGCATTCAAGCAAGGTGTTTGGAACTAATTACTCTTATGCAGAAGGGTAGTTGGTTGAAAACGTAAGGAGGATCTGGTTCATCTTGGAGCTTGTGGTAGAAGTTCTAGGTTGAGGATGAAAGATTACCTTCTTTTGGTGGATGATAGTTTATTTCTCTCTTTGGTTATTTGGAGTTCTTGTTGATCAAGCTGGTGGCACAGTGTTATTTGAAGATCTTCAGTTGGATTACTATGCAGATAGTAAGTCCAGTGGTGGAGCATATCAAGAACCATGGTGTGTGGTGTCTGTGATGTGTGAAGAATGTCCTAACAGATGTTAGAACATTTTCTGGGTTAGTTATCCTTGGATTAGGATACTAAGTTCTGAGTGTAGAACTTGACACTCACATCTTGTCTAAGAAGTATTTATCTTATCATACGGGAGAATGATGGGTAAAAGATTGTCTTGGAAGTCTGATGTGAATGGGACATGCTAGAAGTAGACCAGTTTGGTGCTTGTGGAGCAAATGGGCTGAAGATTTCTGGAGCATGATAGCAAACTAAGAGGTATGGTATCTCTTTGAGGAACGTGGATCATTCCATATCAATTGGATTTTATCTCAAGGAACATGGAGGTCTATACATGAAAACTCAAGAGGAATCCGTGTGGTGTATAGATACGTTCAAGAAGAGGGGGATCAATGGAGCTTGATCTTAATCCAAGAGTTTGTTAATTTAGGATGGTGATCCTAATGCGACCTCATGGGAAGCATGATGCTGTTCATGTGTGAGTGATTACTGATTCTTGTCAGAAAAAGCAATAAGTGGAGTTGATGATTGTGTCCAGCAGATAGGTTGGACAGAGGGTGCACTCTTGAAGACATGAAGATGCGTCTTATGTTTTCCATTCATCTACAAAGTGTTCATTGGAGGAGCACTATTTATCTTAGATAGGGGGAGCTGCTCCTTGATCTAAGATGTTTTACTGCAGTGGTGCAAATAGTTTATCAGGATTGTTTGTGGTTTCAAGCAGTCAGTGATAGATTGCCCCAAGTGAGGTTGATATGTCAGACGAGATGTCGTGACATTGCCCTATTGATATGAGTTCTGGGTAAACTTATCAGGTTGTTTTGATTTTGTCATTGGGTGTCAATGGATTGAGTTAGAAGTGGTACAAGTATCTTGGGAAATTATGTTGATGTCTGGAAGAAATTAGTTTTCTGCTAATGGAAGGGTAAACGAACGGATTCTGCTCTAATCAAGGGTGTTAAATCTGGATTAAGAAAGTCATATCTGTGGGGACCATAAGCCTAACAAAATCAGGTTAGGTATCTGGACACTGTTCAGAAGCAGTTTCGAGGACAAGTTAGAAAAGGTGGAATCTTTCGAAACTAACTCGACCAACAATTATTGCACTCTTTGACTAGTCTTTTGGTTGGATCTGCTCTACCTACATAACTTCTTAATATTTAAGGAAGATCGAGCTAGAACATCTTTCTTAGGTTGAGATCAAATGAGTTTTGTTTGAGTGTGGGTAAGCATTATTTGGGTTTGGGTTTGCATGAGTCATTTTTGTCAATTTTTGGCTAAAAAGGGGGAGAATGACTTACTGCTGAGAGGTGTATGTGCATTTGTGCTACTGATTTGCAAAAATGTCTCAAAGGATGTTCTGACGTTCTGGGTTTTAACATCTTGGGAATTTGTGTTTTGTGATCAGAGTTAGGAAGCAAGTTGAAATTTGTGATCTGAGTTACATTCTCTATGTACTCGGTATCACAAGGGAATGAAGAAGGTAACTCAAAATTATCTTCTCCCTCTTCCTTGGCACTTGCTTCAAGTATTTTTCCACTGCACGCACCATCAGGCTAAAGGATGTTTTAGCCAAAATTTGTCAAAAGGGGGAGATTGAAAGCTCCAAGAGTTTAACTAAATTTTGGTAAAACATAATGTTGTGAAAGATGCTCCAACATGAAGGTTTCTGCCCCAGAATGAAGATGTCGAATGAAATGTCCCAGCATGAAGAGTTGACATCATGACTATCACAGCAGGCTTGTTTTAAATATGTTCAAGATTCAAGGCGCGATTGGCAGTGGATTAAGGATCAAAGATATGAAGCCCAACTCAGCAGAAGGCTATAAAAGAAGACCAAGACCTAGGCAGAAAAGGTAGAGAGGACGACATAGACTTAGGAACCTATTGTAACACTTTTGTAAAGTAGAAAATAGGGTTTAGGGTTTTGAGAGTCGTAGGTTTTCTTGTAAGTCTCCCTCTGTATCGATTTGATGCAGTGTGGTAGACATGGGTACTTGTATAGATTCAGAAACCCGTAGGTAATGAATCTGGTATTGTTCTTGGATGAATATTTGAAGCAAATCCAAGTTAACTTGTCAGTCATGGATACTTGACTGAACTTTGTATTGGAAGGGATGTCTTTCAATAAGATTGATACAATTATGAGGTATTAACTGTTAGATAATCACAGGTTGTGATTTAGGGAGTGAGATGGGTTTCTTTTATCAATTAGATATGACTTCTAATGATAAAGTCTTCATTGGGTAGTGATAGGTTAGCGTGGGTGCTTTTTGTAAAGCTGAGGTTGTTTACATAAAACTATACTACTGGTAGTGAATTCTTCTTCCTGGATTGGTATCCCACAGATGTAGGTGAGTTGCACCGAACTGGGTCATTATATTCTGTGTTGTTTATCATTCTGCAAATTACAGTTCAGTTTTGATTAACATGTTGGATCAGATGTCGTAACATCTGTGTTTATGCAGTTCTGATATTCAAGGTATCAGTCTATTGTTATGCCTCTGTGTTTAAATGTTTATGTAGAACAATGTCTTGACATGTGTTAGGACATCTGTTGTCTGCTATGCCAGAATTTCAAAAAAAAAAAGATGAATGAGCATCCAAGATGAAGAATTGATCTAGGATACGAATCCAACTTCTCCTTGTAATATATCACTCTTTGATAGAGAAATGATGAACTTAGGGTTTTTTCTCCCAAGCCAATATTATTATCTATGAAAAATGAAGTTATGAGGTTATTATCCCCAAACAATGCTAAATAGTACAAAAATATCTAAACATAATATATCTTGCTCACACTGCGAGCTCCCTATTCACACTGCGAACTTCACTTATAGGAACATGAAGTGCATCTAAACAGTTAAACCACCCCTGAGGTTTCCTTGACTACGCACTGCGAACTTCTTCGCTCAAAACTCGCATTGCCACCAGCAAGGGGTTTAGCTACTGCCATCCAAATGTTCTGGTTCTCTATGGCCACGTGTTATACCCCAAATTTTACCCTTAGATCCTCTGATCATTGTCATATCATCTTAGGACATATGTTTTGTGCATTTGCAGTCATATAGTCCATTAATCACAATCATGCATTTTTGTCGCTTGATTTTTGTCACTTATCGTCATCTGGATTTTATTTTTTTGTTTGTTCTTATCTTAGATCTTGTTCTGATTTTTGTCGTATATTCTTTTAATTCAATTATTTTCATGCGTAATCTTCAAGTTTAATTTATTTTAGAATTTAAAACTTTTTGTTTTTAATTTAGAATTATTTATTTATTATTTTAAATCACTTGTGTGGTAAATTTATTTCTTCGGTTGTTTATTTATTATTATTATTATTATTATTTATTAGTTATTATTGCTATTTTTATTTATTGTATTGTTATTGTTATTATTACTTTTACTATTATCTTTTATTATTATTTTCATTATTATTAATTATTATTATCAACAAAGTCCTATCCCACCATACTGCTCCACTTTCTTACATTGCCTTGCCAACAAGCCTGCATTACACATCAAAACCAAGTTTATAATTCTCTCCCAACCGTACCAAAAACCTGTAAAGGTACAACCACAATGCTAGATACTGCTTCCCCTGCTGCAAGTGCCCCAAACCAGACCCCGCACTAATCCACTTTCTAAGCTACAACACAACACAAAAAACCGTATACCCTGCGGACAAAAACAACACCCAAAATCCCTCTTGCAAACCGTACCATGACCTGCTAGCATCCTACATCAAAAAGCCAAAGCTTGCGAACCACACCAAGCAACAGACCCTGCACTCTGCACACTATCGCCACTTTCCTGCAACTTCTCACACAACCTGCAAATTAAAAACGAATCATCATCAACAACAAGACAAGCTTTTGTACTTGAAAACTTAATATACAAGTTTGAATTGTTTTAAAAATGAAAAATGAGAGAAGAGGGGAGGACCATTTTCTTCCTATTTCTAACACCACACTATGAGAAAACGATTCAGAAGGGAAGGAATTAGGAGAGATACCTTTGCTTTTTTTTTAGGTCTCCCTAACTCAGCAAACCAAAATCGATTTTTGCCCTTCAAACCAAAACAGAAACTCCTCAGCGATCCACAACCCATCCTCAATCTTCATCAAAAACTCACCTTCAGCCACCATTTTTCAAATCCTCACGACTCTTCTTCCTCCATTTTTAACCCACCTTCAATAAGCCTTCAAACCCTTCATACTTCACAACAGAACCACATCAACATAAAACACTCCACAAAAACAAAACCTGGGATCCTTTAAAACCTTTTCTTCAATCATCTTCAGTACTTACAAGTTACCCTCCAGCGGTTACAAACAAAAACAACTTCAACACCTTCTTCCTCAATGTGAACTAAGCACCCCGCCATAACCAGATCCATAAACTCTGTGCATCTACCTCGACCGGAGCGCAACCTTCTTAAACCTTCAACCAATCCAAACCCATAAAAGAGTTCCATCAAATCACAAACCCTCTCAAAATCAAACAACCCAAATCATATTCTTTAATCAACAAACACGGGTGAACCAAAACTGCACCTCATCAACACCACCATAAGCCAACACCACCATAAGCCATCACCACCACACTCATCAAGCCACTAAACAAACAATAGAACCAATGCCGCTCTGCTCGCCGCCGTCGAAAACAAATCTGAGATTCGATAGCGAGGTCGACGAAGATGAAGGTTGAATATCATTGTTGTTAACCACTATAATCGTTTCATTGTGCTTCTTCACGTCGATAACTTGATGATGACGTTGATTCTGAGCGTGAGGTTCTTCGAGGTTGGAAAGTTATTTTGACCGTGAATCTGTTTTCTAGAAAAAATGCGATGTTGTTGCGTGGCACTCTACTTGCTCTACCCTAGTTTCATTTTGAAAAGAAAACCGATGATGCTTTTTGACCTTTAATCTTTTTCTGTTTTTTTAATTTTTATTGATGCTGCTTAGATCCATGGCAGATGATGGGTTTCACAAAGCCCATGTGATTCCACTCTCTACTCATACCACCAGGTCCATCGCCACACCCTCCATATCACCTTTCTTTGTTTTTTTAATTAATTTCTTTTTGCTCTATTTTTATCAAACAGGTTTTTAATATATTTGTTAGATTTGATGAAGTTTCTTGATAAATAATATTTGATTTTTCATTTCCATTTCGGTTCCATTTTCTTTTATGGGCCAATGACATATAAAAAATCTTAACTTTGTTGGTTATTTCAAACTTATAAGTTTTGATAAATATGAGGCCACTTTTTATTTTCTATTTTGTTGGTCAATGAAAATCTAATCAAGAGGTTTTCGATTTATCGATCTAAATCCTTATTTAGATGAGACCGATTTTATTTTCATTTCGAGCTCGTTTCTTTATTTTTGGGCTGATGATATCACAAAAATCATGACTTAGTCGATTTATTCAAATTACTAAAAGTCGTGATATATATGAGGCCACCTCTTTTATTTTATCGGTCAATGAAAGTCTAACCAAAAGATTATCGATTTCTCGATTAAATCTTGATTAAGACGAGATCGACTTTATTTTCATTTCATTCCGTATTTTCTTATATCTTCATTTTCATTTTTTTGACCGATGAAGTCTTTCTATTCACTAATGTTGTTAGCGAAGCGACGAACCTTCATTATTTCAAATCTGTAGTGAGTGATCATTGAGATTTCTTTCTATACTTTGAGATCGTGATAGGTTACCTTCGACTAATCAACGAGAGTTTGTGACTCAAGACGAGGTCTCCACCTTTTCTTTTCGTGTGGCACGATTTCATCGGAGAATGATCTTCTATATCATTTCTCTATCGTGTCTTAACACAAAGATCAAATTGTGCATCCTCCTATAGTATGGTCTTCCTCATAGACCGTACTACGACGGATCGGCACTACATTGGACCCGATTCATCGATCCAATAAATTAATCAACAATCACTAAATTTACTTTCAGTCAATATATATATATATATATATATATATATATATATATATAAATATATATATATATATATCTTGATTTATTCTTTATGTCGATTATTATCCTTGTTAATATTATCATTGTTCATATTTATATCTTGTGTATATTGTTCATTTTATTTGTTCATTTAAAATACACTAATAAATATCGAAACCCTAAAAAACTCAATTGACCGGACTGTGGTTACTATTGTGTTTTGGACTGAGGACTTAGATTTAGGACTTTTACCCTATGCTCTTGGAGTTGGTATTCTGGTCTTCGGATCCTGCTTGGCTGGTCAGTGGCCCATCAGTGGGAAGTGTTTATGCACTATTCTGGTCAGATCTTTCTATCTCTTGCTCATTTACATTGGTGCATTTTTTATGTCTGCATGTATATATGTTTGCCTGACATTGTTTTTTAGCATGTTAACATGATACTATGTGGATACTATCAGTCTTTGATTTATTATCACTTGACTTTGATGTCACTGTTTATATCATATTCATGATTGTTCACACTTGACCCTCCTTCCAAAGGAAAGATCTTTACTTTGACTCCTAAGTCACAAACCTTTCCCATTTCATCCTTGGCCTCATAAGAGTCGTTTCCCTCATAGTTTAGTAATAGGATGGAGTTATCATGAACTCCATGTGATTCTCACTATCATGAGAACTCACTTTACCTTTTACTCAGACTTACAGAGTTATCATGAACTCTGTGTGGTTCTCACTATCATGAGAATTCACTTCCTCCCTTCATAACGTAGACTTAGAGAGTTATCGTGGACTCTACGTGAGCTTATGCTCATTCCCTTTGGAACGTTGGCCATAGTCAATATTTCCTTTTCTTTCACCCTTAGTTAGGTGAACTACGGTTGCTCTGATTCTTTAGTCAGATACGTAGGCACAAGATGCGACGTCTTGGCGAGCAAACTTAGATACTAACCCCTAGGGTTTCAACCTTTAGCATAGAACCTTTAGCAAACATAATATAGCATAACCATTAGCAAGAGGCTCCCGTAGAGTACTACGGACGTTTAGGGTGCTAATACCTTCCCTAGGCGTAACCAACCCCCGAACCTTAGATCTCCCCCTTTAGGTTTTTCTAACGATCTTGAACCTTTCCTTTGGATAAATCAAAGTCGGTTGTAAAAGGAATATGATGCAAGTTAATTAATTGCTTGTTATCCGATTTTCACCGCAACAGAAATGGCGACTTCACTGGGGACACTTATTTTTTAGGGTTAAGCCTACCTTGTTTTTTGCTTGTGTTATTTATGTCTTGCTTGTTTACTTGTATACATCTGTGATATCTGTATATCTGTATATATTTGTATATATCTCTGTCTGTACTGGATTTTCTGTGTGCAGGGTACTACTATTGAGTGGTGAGATAAGTCCTAACCCGGACTTGAGAGCACATTTGATTAGGAACCGTGGGCATAGTCAAGGAAACTTTGAGGGAGAAATCCCAAAGGAGTGAACTTGAAGTCCACACTCAGTTGAGGCCCTCTTGGAAGTGGTATATGTTGAACGAGCAATCGTGAATGCGTTGCTACTTTCAACCTTGGTGCCAGGGATACTGATGACCTTTAGTTACCCTTACCCCCACTTGGCCTTTTTAGGATGTAGTGCGGTGACCATGAGGGAGTCTATTTCTGAAATGGTTGTCACGCAATACTACACTCAGACGAGATTCTCTTGAGAATTTTGTTGATTACCAAGTTAATTGGGAAGTCGATAATATCCGAAAGATGGATTGTCGACTCTGGGAACTTTTTAGAACCCTGTTCTGCAGATGAAAACCCATAGTACACACCTTTTGGGACGGGTAGACTATGGCTCCATGCTTGTGATCTTCAAACTTAGGTCCTCTCTTGTTTGTGTGTGCATATCTGTGAATATCTGTATATGTTTGTTTGTGCATATCTGTGAATACCATTGTACATATATTTGTGCTTGTGTGCTTTTGCGTGTGCATATATCTATGTTTTGTGTACCCGTGTTTGTGCATTGCATACATCTCCTCGCATCCATTAATGATTTCAAAGAACTCAGAAGTTCTTTTCTTTGCGAAGATCCTTAGAGATCATGGATTTTAAAACAAAACTCTTCAGTTTCCAAAATGTTCGCAGTTGGCCTTTGAGTTCCTTGAAACCATTTGGCTTGCATTAGCATTGCATTCTCATTGCATGTCATTTGCATTGCATTTGCATTTCTCAGCCTTGAGTCTTGTCCGTCCTTTGTCTGTAACCCAGGCGGCTTCCTGAAGCCATCATTGGACTTGAAGTAGCTTTTGAAGTTGTCTTTTTCAGACTCGTTCGTTGTGAACACCATGCTGGGGCACAGAGGCATTCAGCTGAAGACTTAGGGTACTCAGAAGCCAGGTTCAGACTTTGTTTGACTCTGATATGTTCTCATTCACACCTCAAGGCGTCCAAATCAGCAAACCTTCGCCTAATCAGGCAGGTTCATCAGACTCTGAGGTGGAAGAATTTTCTGAGAGTATGTGTGAAGATGATTCTCAAGCGGATCTCGACAATCAACTCTGAAGATGACTATCTCAGCTTGGCAGATTAAGAAGGAAATTTCAATTCCCTAAAGTTGGTAATCATTTGGCTGTTTAGCATTTTTGTTGTATTTTCCTTGCATGTTTGAATTATATTTGCTTATAAGCATTGTTGTACTTTCAAATTGGCAAGATTAATGAAATGTTTGTGCATCTTTTGATTAAGTCCATTCGTTTCACTCATTTACTTTTGTGTTCATAAAGACAAAAAAAACAAAAAAACAGACAATTTTTTTTCCCATATCAATCCTTTTGTTCAAGCAAAGATTGGGGAGGATGATGAAAATATTATCCATAATTGTTGTGGTATGCTTTCAATTAAACCTCGCCGAGGATGTAAGGCATTGTTCAATCCCCAAACACTGGAGAAATAAGGAAGATAATCCCTCGTTAACCCTTCGAGCCTAGAAGTAGGAGTTTTCTTTCTTTATATAAAAAACCCTTAAAATCTCAACCTTGGGGCAGGGTAGTTCTCACTTTAACTTGGTTACGCATTCGAACGCAAGCGCTTCATGCAAGACACCAGTCAGCTCTCTCAAATCAAATGAGTTAGCGTTGTACAAGTTGTCCATCCAAGAAACAATAAGGAAGGATAGCTGAAAAATCCTTAATCAAAGGATGAGCCGATTCCCTTTCAAGGCAAAAGCCAAGAAAGATGGGAATCCCATAACTTTGCCTTATACAAAAAGAACTTGTACAACACCCAAAAAAGGAGTTTCAAAGCAACAATCAAATAAAAAGGAGGTCCTAACCGCAAACAAAGAGAGGTATCGTGACCTCAATCAAATCAAAAGAAGAGGTATCGTGACCTCAACCAACAAAGACAAGGAGAAGTCTCAAAGTCTCAAAGATTAACCAAATTCTGCGAGGGAGTACTGACTATCCAAGGTGTCTAAATCATCATCAATGATCATCAGCTCGTTCCTAGTCTGTAGAAACCTGAATGTATAGCTTAAGTTAACTGAGCTTAGGATTGGAGTTCATCACGAAGATGGGGTGGGTACCAAACAAACTTTGAGCCTTTATCTTTGTTTCATAAATCCGTGAACCAAGCCACGCTACAACCCTTAAAAGACCTAATTGAGGTAAGGTTGTTTTGAAAGCATACTACAACAAGGTTGATTAAC
This sequence comes from Lathyrus tuberosus, assembly GCA_022829125.1. Classification (NCBI taxonomy): domain Eukaryota; kingdom Viridiplantae; phylum Streptophyta; class Magnoliopsida; order Fabales; family Fabaceae; genus Lathyrus; species Lathyrus tuberosus. Next base: position 37,970,560 of record JALAZF010000003.1, on the reverse strand, counting down.
CTGACTCCTAATGATCTTTGCTAGTTGTGTGTGTTGATCACTTCATCTGTCATTCTGTAAATGACCAGATCCACTTTGTTTTTTATTACTTAATCATTCCACTATGCGTGTTTCATCAATAAAACTTGATTTCAAAAGCTTGCATGAATTTTTGCACTGAAATTGCCAATTTTAAATGAACAATACTTATTTGTGAAATAATTCAACATCAAAGGAATCCCGACAAATGCAGTCAGCTAGGGAATTTGATTTGATAAAAGAAGCTTAGTTAAGGGGCAACTAAGCGGAAGGTTCTACCGATCCATCATTTCAAGAGTTGTTGAATCAGGGGCAGAACTCTTCAAAGTTCGGAATATTGGGGAAAGCCTTCTTGAGGCCATTTCATGACAAGTTTGGACTCCGATGACCCATCAACAGGGGCAAGTTTGTTCCCAGTTATTTCTACCACAGTTTAAAGGACTTTGTATTGCGAATACAGTTGAACTAGGGTAGTTATGTCAAGACTCATGGATCTCTTTAAGAGTTTGAAGACATTGAAGCATCTGGCATTTCAATTCTTCTGTAAAATCCTCTTAGTGACTTATCATCACAAGACCAGTTAATCAGAAGCAGTCAAGTCGAGATTCGACAAACCTCTCAAAGGTCAACTAGTCTGGGACATCTTCTTCACAGATTAACCAAGCTGACAGGGGCAAGTTTATTCCCCAGTTGTCAACAACCAGACTGGATAATTAACTCAAGGATTTCGTTGTGCAGACGCTGTTAATCTAGGTTTGTACAAGACACTCCGGGATGAGTATAAACTATCAGATAGCCTCCTCTTAGGCTTTGTATAATGATTTTCCTCAAGTAGAATCCAGCCTCCTCTTAGGCTTTGTATAATGATTTCCCCTAACAGAGCCCAATCAATCTCTCAGCTTCAACCTGGGGTTTCAATCAAGACACATAACTAGTTCACGGGCTCTGTCGTGCAAAGCAGTCAATCAGAGGCAGTTATGTCGAGATTCGGTAAATCTCTCCAAGAGTTTGAAGATATTGAAACACCTTGTATGTCAATTCTTCTATAAAATCCTCTTAATGTATTCTTCTGACAGACCATGTACCCTGGGGCAGATGAGTTATGCAGAACTACTCAGCTTTTGTGGCGTCTCTGCCAGCTCCCAGTAAGTTATCTCTTCAGCTAATCTTGGCACTTCCCAGTGGATCTCTTCTCTCCAATGAAGAAATTAAACTCATGATGGTATTCCTAGTGAAGTAAAGATGTTATATCAAGTGGATTACTCTTTCCCCCAGAGAAGGACATAACCTTGAAGTAAAGCTACTTCACCCCCAGTGATGGTCCAACTTTTGAGTTTGGCTGGGTATCCTCGTCGAGATGTTTATTTCATCTCCAGTTTCGCTTCTTGTCTGTTTTGTCAGCATAAGCTTAAGCATGGCATAAGCACTCATATGCATAGCATATTATCATTTTTGCTACATGTTTCTGGTGTTTACCTGTGTTGTTCACTTTGGCGTTTATCTCCCTAAGTGATTGGGTTTGTCTTTTCTCTCCAATAGAGGTGTCAGCCCTAGGCATAAAGTGCTCATTCCTTCTGAATTCCCCACAGAGTTTTATCCTCGTGGATGATGGTTGCTTCAGTTATCTTTTTCCACATTCGGATAAGATAAATCCCCAGTTGAGTTCATTCCTCAATTGGAGTCTTGTTTGACCGTTTCTTTCTAGCTTGCTCCTAGACTGAACCTTGGTCCCTGGCAGGTGTGGTTTCTGAACCCACTTTCAAGTGCATTTATTTTGCATTGTGTCTCACAGGAAGAATCTTTTATAGATCCCCATTGAAGACATGTTTATTTTCTCCAACAGTGTTGTAATACCAATATCTTTTTGGAAGTTATGCCCAACGACAAATTTCAATCATCTTGAGAAGTTTGTTTTGCTATCATTACCTCTACAACGATAAGTGGTCATCTATCTCACGAGAAGCCTATCCGTCCTTGATTTCACCTTCAATCAATCATTTTCCATCAACCCGTTTGACGTGATCCCTAGTTAAGGTGTTTTTTTTTTCCGTCAATCTTTTTGATAAAGTGTTCAAAAGTCCAGCTTATACTGGTACGCAGAGTTGTTTCTGCCTTTTCTGGTTTTTCTTGAAGATCCCATTTGAACTCTTCATTATAAGAATCTCCAGGAAATCTGTTTATCCTTTTGTTTCACATTGATCCCCAAGTGGAGATCATGTCTTCTTCCTGTCTTCATACTCTTTGACAATGTGAGCCTTTATTTCACCAGTAAAGTGAAGACATTCCCGGTTTACCTTAAACCTTTGGCTAAGCTAGACTTATGTCCAATCTTCACCTTTGAGTGTCAGATCTTGATTCTTTGTGCAGTATTCCCCAAGAAGTCTAACCTTAAGTCCAGTCATCGTTGGCATCTTTCCTGTTGTTTAAAACCATTCCTGCTTGAATCGTGTCAAGCTTGAACCTAAAGTCCAATTATCGTTGGCACCGTCTTTGGTTTAAATTGAGTCACCTTAGGCTTTTAAGATCTTGTTCTTGTTTGAATCGTGTCAAGCTTGAACCGAGTCCTTGTTCGAATCGTGTCAAACATTGTCTCTTGTCTTAAGATCCCGTTCCTGCTTGAATCGTGTCAAGCTTGAACCTAAAGTCCAATTATCGTTGGCACCGTCTTTGGTTTAAATCGAGTCACCTTAGGCTTTTAAGATCTTGTTCTTGTTTGAATCGTGTCAAACCTGAACCGAGTCCTTGTTCGAATTGTGTCGGACATTGTCTCTTGTTTTAAGATCTTGTTCTTGTGAATCGTGTCAAACTTGAACCGAGTCCTTGTTTGAATCGTGTCGAACATTGTCTCTTGTTTTAGGATCTTGTTCATGTTTGAATCGTGTCAAACTTGAACTGAGTCCTTGTTCGAATCGTGTCGAACATTGTCTCTTATTTTAAGATCCCGTTCCTGCTTGAATCGTGTCAAGCTTGAACCTAAAGTCCAATTATCGTTGGCACCGTCTTTGGTTTGAATCGAGTCACCTTATGCTTTTAAGATCTTGTTCTTGTTTGAATCGTGTCAAACTTGAACCGAGTCCTTGTTCGAATCGTGTCGAACATTGTCTCTTGTTTTAGGATCTTGTTCTTGTTTGAATCGTGTCAAACTTGAACCGAGTCCTTGTTCGAATCGTTTCAAACATTGTCTCTTGTCTTAAGATCCCGTTCCTATTTAAATCGTGTCAAACTTGAACCCAAAGTCCAATTATCGTTGGCACCGTCTTTAGTTTGAATCGAGTCACCTGAGGCTTTTATTTCAGTTTGTTCCTGCTTGAATCATGTCAAGCTTGAACCTAAAGTCCAGTCATCGCTGGCATCCTCCATAAACGGAATCATATTTGTTATCTCAACCAGTTCTGGTACATTTTTTTATTCATTGACCTCATTCACAGCTAAAAGGTCCAGTCACCTTTCATCATCTGACACAGAGTTTACCTCTGCCTTTTCTGGATCTTCTTGAAGATCCCGTTTGAACTCTTCAGTATAGGAAATCCCCAGAAAATCTTTGTAGGATGTCTATCCTTTTATTTCAAACTGATCCCCTGTGGTGATCATGTCTTCTTTCTGGTTTCATGCCCAGTAAGAATGTGTCTTTTCCCCAGTATCGTCCGGTTACTTTTGAACCGCGTCGTTTACCTCCCTGGATCTTTCCCCAGTGGAGAACACATCTTTGGTGTCCTATCTCCAGTAAGAACTTGTAGGGTTTCCCCTCAGTTTTTCTATCCCCAGTGTTTCCTTTGAGTCTCCCCAGTAAGTCTCTTTTGTCTGTTAGTTTGTATCCCCAGTGAGTTTACCTCATGGATACTAACCTTCATCCTTCCCCGGTGTTATCCACCGGTGTGTGTTTGCTTTCGTTGTTGATTGCGTTTTTGCACCATCATGGCATCATATCATCATACTAGGAGTTCATGGCATGTCCGCATCCTAGACTAGTTTTGTCCATAACATTACATATCAGTGTATCTAAGGGCAAAATTTTCGGTTTGCTATATTTAAATACCTTTCACCTTGATGTCCCGAGGATCTCCGTTCCTCGTGCCATCCGGCGAAGCTATTTAAATAGGGGCAACTGTTATACCCCAAATTTTACCCTTAGATCCTCTGATCATTGTCATATCATCTTAGGACATCTGTTTTGTGCATTTGCAGTCATATAGTCCATTAATCACAATCATGCATTTTTGTCGCTTAATTTTTGTCACCTATCGTCATCTGGATTTTATTTTTTTGTTTGTTCTTATCTTAGATCTTGTTCTGATTTTTGTCATATATTCTTTTAATTCAATTATTTTCATGCGTAATCTTCAAGTTTAATTTATTTTAGAATTTAAAACTTTTTGTTTTTAATTTAGAATTATTTATTTATTATTTTAAATCACTTGTGTAGTAAATTTATTTCTTCGGTTGTTTATTTATTATTATTATTATTATTATTATTTATTAGTTATTATTGCTATTTTTATTTATTGTATTGTTATTGTTATTATTACTTTTACTATTATCTTTTATTATTATTTTCATTATTATTAATTATTATTATCAACAAAGTCCTATCCCACCATACTGCTCCACTTTCTTACATTGCCTTGCCAACAAGCCTGCATTACACATCAAAACCAAGTTTACAATTCTCTCCCAACCGTACCAAAAATCTGTAAAGGTACAACCACAATGCTACATACTGCTTCCCCTGCTGCAAGTGCCCCAAACCAGACCCCACACTAATCCACTTTCTAAGCTACAACACAACACAAAAAACCGTATACCCTGCGGACAAAAACAACACCCAAAATCCCTCTTGCAAACCGTACCTTGACCTGCTAGCATCCTACATCAAAAAGCCAAAGCTTGTGAACCACACCAAGCAACAGACCCTGCACTCTGTACACTATCACCACTTTCCTGCAACTTCTCACACAACCTACAAATTGAAAACGACTCATCATCAACAACAAGACAAGCTTTTGTACTTGAAAACTTAATATACAAGTTTGAATTGTTTTAAAAATGAAAAATGAGAGAAGAGGGGAGGACCATTTTCTTCCTATTTCTAACACCACACTATGAGAAAACGATTCAGAGGGGAAGGAATTAGGAGAGATACCTTTGCTTTTCTTTGAGGTCTCCCTAACTCAGCAAACCAAAATCGATTTTTGCCCTTCAAACCAAAACAGAAACTCCTCAGCGATCCACAACCCATCCTCAATCTTCATAAAAAACTCACCTTCAGCCACCATTTTTCAAATCCTCACGACTCTTCTTCCTCCATTTTTAACCCACCTTCAATAAGCCTTCAAACCCTTCATACTTCACAACAGAGCCACATCAACATAAAACACTCCACAAAAACAAAACCTGGGATCCTTCAAAACCTTTTCTTCAATCATCTTCAGTACTTACAAGTTACCCTCCAGCGGTTACAAACAAAAACAACTTCAACACCTTCTTCCTCAATGTGAACTAAGCACCCCGCCATAACCAGATCCATAAACTCTGTGCATCTTCCTCGACCGAAACGCAACCTTCTTAAACCTTCAACCGATCCAAACCCGTAAAAGAGTTCCCTCAAATCACAAACCCTTTCAAAATCAAACAACCCAAATCATATTCTTTAATCAACAAACACGGGTGAACCAAAACTGCACCTCATCAACACCACCATAAGCCAACACCACCATAAGCCATCACCACCACACTCATCAAGCCACTAAACAAACAATAGAACCAATGCCGCTCTGCTCGCCGCCGTCGAAAACAAATCTGAGATTCGATAGCGAGGTCGACAAAGACAAAGGTTGAATATCATTGTTGTTAACCACTATAATCGTTTCATTGTGCTTCTTCACGTCGATAACTTGATGATGACGTTGATTCTGAGCGTGAGTTTCTTCAAGGTTGGAAAGTTATTTTGACTGTGAATCTGTTTTCTAGAAAAAATGCGATGTTGTTGTATGGCACTCTCTTGCTCTACCCTAGTTTCATTTTGAAAAGAAAACTGATGATGCTTTTTGACCTTTAATCTTTTTCTGTTTTTTTAATTTTTATTGATGCTGCTTGGATCCGTGGCGGATGATGGGTTTCACAAAGCCCATGTGATTCCACTCTCTACTCATACCACCAGGTCCATCGCCACACCCTCCATATCACCTTTCTTTGTTTTTTTAATTAATTTCTTTTTGCTCTATTTTTATCAAACAAGTTTTTAATATATTTGTTAGATTTGATGAAGTTTCTTGATAAATAATATTTGATTTTTCATTTCCATTTCGGTTCCATTTTCTTTTATGAGCCAATGACATATAAAAAATCTTAACTTTGTTGGTTATTTCAAACTTATAAGTTTTGATAAATATGAGGCCACTTTTTATTTTCTATTTTGTTGGTCAATGAAAATCTAATCAAGAGGTTTTCGATTTATCGATCTAAATCCTTATTTAGATGAGACCGATTTTATTTTCATTTCGAGCCTGTTTCTTTATTTTTGGGCTGTTGATATCACAAAAATCATGACTTAGTCGATTTATTAAAATTACTAAAAGTCGTGATATATATGAGGCCACCTCTTTTATTTTATCGGTCAATGAAAGTCTAACCAAAAGATTATCGATTTCTCGATTAAATCTTGATTAAGACGAGACCGACTTTATTTTCATTTCATTCTGTATTTTCTTATATCTTCATTTTCATTTTTTTGACCGATGAAGTCTTTCTATTCACGAACGTTGTTAGCGAAGCGACGAACCTTCATTATTTCAAATCTGTAGTGAGTGATCATTGAGATTTCTTTCTATACTTTGAGATCGTGATAGGTTACCTTCGACTAATCAACGAGAGTTTGTGACTCAAGACGAGGTCTCCACCTTTTCTTTTCGTGTGGCACGATTTCATCAGAGAATGATCTTTTATATCATTTCTCTATCGTGTCTTAACACAAAGATCAAATTGTGCATCCTCCTATAGTATGGTCTTCCTCATAGACTGTACTACGACGGATCAGCACTACATTGGACCCGATTCATCGATCCAATAAATTAATCAACAATCACTAAATTTACTTTTAGTCAATATATATATATATATATATATCTTGATTTATTCTTTATGTCGATTATTATCCTTGTTAATATTATCATTGTTCATATTTATATCTTGTGTATATTGTTTATTTTATTTGTTCATTTAAAATACACTAATAAATATCGAAACCCTAAAAAACTCAATTGACCGGACTGTGGTTAGTATTATGTTTTGGACTGAGGACTTAGATTTAGCACTTTTACTCTATGCTCTTGGAGTTGGTATTCTGGTCTTCGGATCCTGCTTGGCTGGTCAGTGTCCCATCAGTGGGAAGTGTTTATGCACTATTCTGGTCAGATCTTTCTATCTCTTGCTCATTTACATTGATGCATTTTTTATGTCTGCATGTATATATGTTTGCCTGACATTGTTTTTTAGCATGTTAACATGATACTATGTGGATACTATCAGTCTTTGATTTATTATCACTTGACTTTGATGTCACTGTTTATATCATATTCATGATTGTTCACACTTGACCCTCCTTCCAAAGGAAAGATCTTTACTTTGACTCCTAAGTCACAAACCTTTCCCATTTCATCCTTGGCCTCATAAGAGTCGTTTCCCTCATAGTTTAGTAATAAGATGGAGTTATCATGAACTCCATGTGATTCTAACTATCATGAGAACTCACTTTACCTTTTACTCAGACTTACAGAGTTATCATGAACTCTGTGTGCTTCTCACTATCATGAGAATTCACTTCCTCCCCTTCATAACGTAGACTTAGAGAGTTATCGTGGACTCTACGTGAGCTTATGCTCATTCCCTTTGGAATGTTGGCCATAGTCAATGTTTCCTTTTCTTTCACCCTTAGTTAGGTGAACTACGGTTGCTCTGATTCTTTAGTCAGATACGTAGGCACAAGATGCGATGTCTTGGCGAACAAACTTAGATACTAACCCCTAGGGTTTCAACCTTTAGCATAAAACCTTTAGCAAACATAATATAGCATAACCATTAGCAAGAGGCTCCCGTAGAGTACTACGGACGTTTAGGGTGCTAATACCTTCCATAGGCGTAACCAACCCCCGAACCTTAGATCTCCCCCTTTAGGTTTTTCTAACGATCTTAAACCTTTCCTTTGGATAAATCAAAGTCGGTTGTAAAAGGAATATGATGCAAGTTAATTAATAGCTTGTTATCCGATTTTCACCGCAACACCACGCCTTGAGCTCGCACTGCGAGCTCTCTTGCTGTTCGCTACTTGCTCGCACTACGAACCTGACGGATTATCCATAATTTCTTTGGCTTCCATGTCCATTCAATTGTGCCTTGTTCTTTGATAATCCAACCTAATTCTTACACAATAACACACATATCAAGGCATCCAAAGGTAAAATCAATTTCATTGAAGAATTTCATAAGAACTTGGAATAAATCAATTGAAACTTGAGAAATGAGTTGAAAAATGCCAAGAATAAAGGTTCAAAATAAGACATATTTGACATTCAACATTGACACGCCCATGTTTGTGGACAAAAGTGCAACCTACGTCGATGTGGTCAACCTTAAATACTTTATCGACAATTCAGAAGTACAACCCAGGGGGGGGGGGATGTTTGGTCTACTTGTACTTGAAGTTGGACGAAACTTCTCTTTGGAAGACAAAACAATTGACAAGAATCTACACGTTGCTTACGGTAATTTATTGTTACTAATATTTTCATAACTTTTATGTTTCATTTGTTACTAATATTTTATCTAAAACATTTTCAGGCGTGGATCATAAATCACTTTCCTCTCATATCCAGGTGGGAGCCAAAGCCTCGTTACATTGAGAATTACCCGCATGTGTTGCTCCTTTGCGTCGTACTAAGGGGAATCAGGCGATCGAGTCCTTCTGGGTGTATCTTGACCGTCATGTAGCATATGACATTGCCTTCTGACCATATAGTGGTCACCGCCAGGCGCATCAATCAGACGTCATTTTGTTATACTCTAGATGACTGGCTTGTGGGTCAAGTCTGATGTATGTGTATCGGCCTGAGCGAGTGATGCATCGATTTAGGTATTTACGGGTTAGTCCAAGACACTCCTCAAAGTCTGCTCCTCACATTATCCACCACAGAGATATGGATTCTATACTTGAGGATCTCGATAGTCATCTGGTACCAGAGGACTATCGCAGGGTGCCAACTCCTCTATAATGGGTTTATGCAAACGACTATATCACATGGTTATATAAGGTGCCACATCCTATTATGACACTAGAAGCTCATGAAAGGAAATTTATACTATCTAATCAGAAGATGCTAGAGGCTAGGGATGACAGAAAAATGGCCTAAAATGACCTAAAATATAAGTTGACCTAAAAAATGTTGAAGTTAGGACAATGTTGATGCATATAATGCATTTCAAGGTGTTTCTAGAGACGCATCTCCGAAATATCGTCTGTCATGTGCAATAAACATGCTTTCAGTAACTTAAAATGAATCCAGGGAGTTTTACAGAGATACATCTTCGGGTTCACCCCATACAATTTACAGATATACATCTCCGAACCAAAGTTTTGCAAAATGGAGTGTGTGGCTAAATTACGAGGGCTAGTGTTATTTTAGGTGCGTCTAAAGATGCATATCCGAACATAAATAATAGCATTTTTAGATTTTCAGAAGTGTGAGGTGTATCCCATGAAATGAGATAAATATTCCACTAAAAAAACTTGATCTACCTTATACTTAGATAAGCTACCCCGACAGTTAATTAGTATGACCTATTCTAACCTCCCACAATTAATCTATAATAATATATAAAACAAAACATAATTTTGTTGAATATATTTTGATTCTAAAAATATCCTGTTCAATTCTTGTATAAATCTTAATTTCTCATTAACTAACTATTAAATGACAACTTACATATTTCTTTCATCCCATTACCTTCTATACCATTTTATAATAATTAAAATTAAAATTAAAATCACAAAAAATACAAAAACACCTTTTAATCTAGGGTTAAGTAAGTATTAGGTCCCTGAATATAACCCAACTTTGAGGTTTAGTCCCTAAAAAAATTTCCTTCAAACTTTGGTCCTCCCAAAGTTTTCCGTCCCTAACTCTAGTCCCTCCCGTTAGTTTCCACTAACGGAGGATAATGTGGCATGCCATATATGTATTATAATTTTTCCACATCAGAAATATTGTAAAATGATTTTTTTTCTTATAATTATACTTAACGTGATTTATGTGTTACAACAACAAAGTCTCCATCATTCACCCTTCTTCATCAATCTTCTTCTCTCCAAACATATTTTCAAGCTTTCTATTTCACTGTAATTACTCGTCGTCATCGCCTCTGGCTCTGCTTTCTGTAACTCCGACTCTCACTCTCCTCTTTTTTAGGTAAGTTTGTCTTCTTCCTCTCTCTATGGATATTTTCATTTTTAGGGTTTTTATTTTCGTGTTGAAATTATGCCTTTTCTAGTATTAAGGATTGTTATTTTAAGGGTTGGCTTCATTGCAAGAGTATATTAAGGCCTTGTGTTGTTGCTTTTGCTTCGCCTTTTACTGTTGCTTTTTCAGACTTCTCTCTTCTCAATTTACCTGATGAATTCCGAAGCGCTTTCGACTTTATTGATGGGTATGCTATAGTTATCTTTCTAAAAATCACATTATAACATTGTTCGTGTTCATATAATTTGATTATGTTTTTATTTTGTTTCTTTTTCAGGTATAATAAGCCTGTGAAGGGAAGAAAAATCCATTGGATGAAAGCTGGAATATTAGAATCTGACTAAGTGTTCACTGTAAGTCCACATTATGCAAAGGAACTTATTTCCGGAGAAGACAGAGGTGTGGAATTGGACAATATTATTCGCTCAACCGACATCATTGGTATCGTGAATGGCATGGATAATCGAGAGTGGAGTCCACAAACTGACAGATACATAGATGTACATTACGGAAGCATAGAAACTCATGTTCATCAAAACTGTCATTTTTAGGTCACGAAAGAAAAATCTCTGTTGAAAGAAACTCTTTAAGCTGAGATTGGGTTGCTAGTTGACAGCAACATCCCTTTGATAGGGTTCATTGGCAGGCTAGAAGAGCAGAAAGGTTCAGATATTCTAGGTGCTTGTTCTTTTCATTCGTATGACTAGTTGTTAGCACTGTATTCTAGGTGCTTATGTGACTTGTCAAGTGTGCTATGTTATCGTGGCTTAAGCAAGAAGGTTGTAACAAACACAGACCTGTATGATTTTTGGGTCTTCAGTGAGTCCCAATTTGTCCTAAATGCTTAGCACTACTATAAGAGCAGAAATACTAGAGGGTTTTAGCTATAGCTAAAATCAACACTATTCTTATCTAAAGCACAAACATTAATAGAATTCTTGCATCTTGTTTTGTCCTATGGGTCTGCCAATTATACAAATTAACCTTCACTTTATGTCGTTAAATAGACTGATGTATCGAGTAACCTTTCAAATTTTGTTTTGCCCAATGGATCTGCCAACTGCAGGAAGTAGAACCGTATCAGGAAGGCACATCTTGAGCTGTTGTTCCAAGCAGTAGACCTACAGGTATTTGCTTGTCATGTTTTTAATTCATTTTTTTTGTGATGTTGAGGTGCAGATTTGGATTTCTACAATTTATTTTTTCAAAACTGAAGTGATTCAACCACTTGTATGGGCTTGTGAACTCCTTTTCTTGCTTTAATTTGATTTTTAGTTTGTATATGTTTTGCAAAGTGCTTGAGGTGCATATTGGTTATTTATTGACCAAATGGAGAGTTGTAAGCAGATGAATAGTATGCACTGATTTTTCTAGTTTTTTCTCCCTTTTTAGTTTCAACCACTGAATCCCGAGAAACTTTCAGAACAGTTCCATAATAGGTGGTGCTCATCTTAATTCATCCATACCGGTAAGCTTCTATATGATATCTTGTTTTGATAAATTTTCTTTGTTTAGAAGGTTCAACTCAACTATATGATTAGTTTGTGTGTTCTCAATAGATAGCTTGAGCAACAAGATATATTGCTAACCTCTGAAATATTTGATTGAGCAGTTGAGTGAGCAGGAGGATCTTATTGTCTGGATGAGAACCTCTGCCTTGCCAACTTTTAAGAAGTTGTATGGAAGAATAGAGGTGGATCTGAAAGCCGGTGTTATGATCAACGTGACTATTCTAAATCAGTACAATACGTATAGTTTTAATGGCAAGAAAAAGCTGGTGCTGTCAACTACTACCTGGACTGGGTTTCTAACCTTGTTGTTTCTCAATCCTTCTTATCTGTGACAGAAGCAATTGGAGCAGCTTGGACTTTCATGTTCTTTGGAATTATTGCATTTATAGGCATTTTCTTTGTTAATAATTTGTTCACGATGAAAATAATTTGTTGTAGCTTGAATTCTAGTTGTTATTTGAATGAGGCTGTTGTGGGTAGCTAGCCTTGGATACACCCTAATGTCATAGTTCAGTCTAACATTATCATATTGTATGATATTTAGGATCCACAGAATATTATTCAATGAATCACTGCAATTTTTATTACTTTGATATCAAAACATTGAAATTTACTTTTGCTAGCAGGAAATATCTTTAAGATGAAATTTATTTAACTCAAGTGTTATTTGGAAAAAATCTACTAAATTTTCTGAAACTGCGTGCTTTGCAGAAGGTGAAGATGCATCCTGCCATGTATGAGGATCCTGTTGCTCTTGGTCACTTGTTTCTATATGTCATCTTGGGATGAACTTGACTCATACATGTTACAAAAATTCGTGTCTAAATTAGCTAGAGATTAGCTACAAACTAGCTAGGAATTAGCTACAAATTAATAGAATGATGTGTTTAAATTAGCTAGAGATTAGCTAGGAAGTAGCTACATATTAGCTACCATTTTTGAGTTTAAATATAATATTAATATATAAAAAAATTAAAATTGAAACAATTGACACGTGTCACACATGTCAGCATTTTTGCCACGTTGGCATTGCCACATGTAAGCCACGTCATCAAAAAATTTCCACATGGCATGCCACATGTAAGCCACGTCATCAAAAAATTTCCACATGGCATGCCACATAAGCCACCGTTAGTGGAAACTAACGGGAGAGACTAAAGTTAGGGACGGAAAACTTTCAGAGGACCATTGTTTGAAGGAAAATTTTGGAGGGACCAAACCTTAAAGTTGAGATATTTGTAGGGACCTTATACATATTTAACTCTTTAATCTATAATCTATATCTATAACATATATAAAGGGAAAACATGGCTTTGGTGTAGCCTATTTTCTTTCCAATTATACCCTTTTCAATTTTTGTGTTAAATTTCAAATTCTCTTTTTAGTAACCGTTATAGGTGGTTTACATATATCTTTTACTCTATTATTTTTTTATTATTTTATTTTATAATTAATTTAAATTAATATAAAAAAATAAATACACAAAAAATACAGTTTATATTTTGACCTGTGTGTAAATTAATAAAAGCGGCGTGCCCGTCTGGACACTAGTGGACATCAACTATCAACTATCAACTATCAACCCATTATAATTCAATTGTATGCACTTCCTAATTTACCCTTTTTGTTTTCACAATTTATACTAACAAAAGGGTATTTTAGTAATAAACTAATGTTCACATCTAATTATCCCATCTCCTATTATAATACGTGTCCAATTTCACATTTCAACAAACTGCCACCTCACCTCTTTATTTCAAATTTTAAAATTTTTAAGTTTCCCACTTTTTCTTATTCTCTCACACTTTTTGTTTTCTTTTTCACTTTTCTCTCACCATAGCCTTCATTTTTCTCTCTCCATAGCCTTCACATTTTCTTTTGAACTCTCTTCTTCTTCCACTAAAAAAACTCAATGGCCAACCATTAATTAAGCTGTAAGATTCATCTTCTTTTACTCTAATTTGTCTCTTTTACAGAACCCACAATAACATTTCATGAACAAAACATTTTTTTTCGGCGACCACCATGCCGGTAATCATCACCACCGTATTGGGAATCATCACTATCTCAACGCTACAATTTAATGCCTCAATGGATTTGGTTTAAAAATCTAAGTGAGGAAGAAATTTTTCAGAAATAATAGAGGGTTCATTCTTTTCAATTGATGTCTTTATGTGAAAAAAGTGAGAGAGACTATTCTCTCTCGATCTTCTTCTCTCTTCTCCCTTTTCCATCAATATTATTCTCCTTTCTATTTCAATCTCTTCTCCTTTATCATATTACAGGTTTGCGAAGGAGAAAAATCAAGTAGAATATTTAATTTTCTGGAGGTTCATACAAACTATAAATGAAAAATGGGTTCGTAGAAAGACATGTGGTATAACTCTAAGGCAGCAGAACAGAGACGAAGAAAAAGTTAGTAACCAATAGATATGACCGAGAAAGGACGTTGAGACAGACCCGAGTTTGATTCATTGTTATTATTTTGATTTTGTTGTTATAGTCTGTGAAGCACGGGTACTCCATTTTGAGTAAGGTACTGGTACCCGGTACGTACCGGGTACCGGTACGCGTACGGTACGCGCACGGTACGCACCCAAGCCGTACCAATTTTTGTTTTTTTTTAAAGTTGGTACTCCAACCGGTACACATTTGGTACACGTACCCAATTTTTAATTTTTTTTTTAAATATAATGTGGGCTTTTTATTAAATAAAAATTAGGTTAATTTTACTATTTATAAATAAAAAAGTGAAAATAAAAACAAATCTTAACCCTATTTTTCTTCCCTGCCTCTTTGCCGATACGTTTTTCGTTGATCTTTTGGAAACTCAGCGTTCAAATTTTAACCTAAAAGAAAGGTATTATACTACTTTACTAGTTTACTTTTTCTTTTTATAGTGTCACTGTTTGTGTTACTACTTTTTCTTTTAAAGACCACCGGTACACATCTCGTAAATTAGCTTTCTCTCTGTAACATGGTTTGATATATGATTCCTTTGAGTTGTTCTTTAAAAACCACATGATCTTTTATATTTCTTTTTTTTCTTCGAATATAATATATATATATATAATATATTATTAGTATTACTATAATGGTTCAAGATTACTATTACTATTATGTTTAGACTATTACACTACACATGCTTTTCGAATATAATATGTTTAGACTATTACACTAGTTTTTCGAATATAATATATATATAATACTATTACACTATTACTATTATATTGTGTTAAATTTAGACTATTCTTTAAAAACCACATGTTCTTTTCTCTCTCTGTAGCTGTTTTGAATTTAGACTATTATTTTTGCAATTAGATATTAATAAATTTCCTATTTCTATATAGATGTTTCCTCGGCAATCTAATTCTACACTCCTAACTGAAAAATATACGAGTGGATCAAAGAGTAGTGACGACAATCGTCCTCTTTGGGCTTATGTGACTTTGCTGCAAAATAGGAATGAGTCGTATGGAAATGCTAAATGGCGATGTAACTTTTGTCAAATAGAATATAATGGCTCATATTATAGGGTTAAATCTCATTTGTTGAGAGAGAAGAGTAAAGGGATAGCTATTTGTTCACAAGTGACAAATGAATATTTGGCTGAGATGTAAGAAATTCAAAGAAATGCACAAAAGGTAGAACCCGTACAAGTTCCTTTGCCGACCGGAACTACAAGTTTGAATCCGCCAATTGACAAGAATAAAAAAAGAAGAGGAATTGAAGGACCTTTATCAAAGGCATTTAATAATGAGGCAAGAGACCATTTATCAAGTGAAATAGCTAGACTATTTTATTCTGCTGGTTTGCCATTCAATGTAGCTAGAAATCCTTATTTTATTAGTACATTTACTTATGCGGCAAACACTTCTATTTCGGGCTATATTCCTCTAAGCTATAATTCCATAAGAACTTCCATGCTACAGAGAGAGAAAGCTAACATTTTGAAACTACTGCAACCTATCAAAGACACTTGGCCAGAAAAGGGTGTGAGTATAGTTACAGATGGCTGGACAGATGTACAAAGAAGACCACTGATTAACTTCATGGCAGTTTCGAGTGGAGGACCTATGTTTTTTAAAGCAGTTGATGGTACAGGTGAGTACAAGGACAAACATTACATTGCTAATTTAATATTGAATATAATTGATGAGGTTGGAGCACAAAATGTTGTCCAAGTTATTACTGATAATGCCCCAGTTTGTAAGGCTGCTGGTTTAATTATTGAAAGTATGCATCCTCATATTTTTTGGACACCATGTGTAGTGCACACATTAAATTTGGTCCTCAAAGGTATTTGTTCACCAAAAAATACACAAAGCAATGAAGTTGCTTACAATGAGTGTAGTTGGATTTCTAAAGTCGCTGATGATGCTTTTTATATTAGAAATTTTATTCTAAATCATTCCATGAGATTTGCTATGTACAAACAATTTGTGCATTTGAGGTTGCTTTCTATCACTGAAACAAGATTTGCATCTGTTATTATTTTGCTAAAGAGATTGCAAGTTATAAAGAAAGGTCTCTTGTCTATGGTAATTGATGAACAATGGTCCCAATATAAAGAGGATGATGTTCAAAAGGCTGCTTTTGTGAAAGAAACAATTTTAAGTGATCAATTTTGGGATAAAATTGATTACATTTTAAAATTTACAGATCCCATCTATGACATGCTTCGTTCTTGTGACACTGATGAGCCAAATCTTCATTTGGTTTATGAGAAATGGGATTCTATGATTGAGGAAGTCAAATTAGCTATTTATAAACATGAAGGCAAGGAGTTGAGTCAAAATTCATCTTTTCATGATGTGGTGCATGACATCTTAATCGATAGATGGACTAAAAGTTACACACCTCTTCATTGCTTGGCTCATTCACTTAAACCAAGGTAAATCGCAGTTTGTTTTACTACTCTCTCTTATATTTTAACTATCTTGCTTACATACAAAACTTAAATTTTATTTTTTTATAATAATAGGTATTACTGTAAACAATGGCTTGATGTATCTCCGAATCGCGTTGCCCCACATAGGGACAAAGAGATTTGTACTGAAAGAAACAAATGCATACGAAATTACTTTGTGGATGCAAATGAAAGACTAGAGGCAACTACTGAATTTGTTAAATTCTCAAGTGCTGAAGGAGAGTTTGGCCAATTTGATTCATTGCAAGATAGGTGGAACTTGAAACCAAAGGATTGGTGGGTAACTTATGGATCTTCAGTTCCAAAACTTCAATCCATTGCATTGAAACTTCTTTCACAACCAAGTTCTTCATCTTCTGCTGAGAGAAATTGGAGTACATATGGATTTATTCACTCATTGAAAAGGAATAGGCTCAATCCAAAGAGGGCTGAGGATTTAGTTTTTGTTCATACAAATCTCCGTCTTCTTTCAAGAAATAGTAAGATTTATAATGAAGGAGCAACAAAAATGTGGGATATTGATGGAGATGAATGAGATCTATTTGATGGAGCTGGTATTCTTGAAGTTGCTAGTCTTTCTCTCGATGAACCTGAACTAGAAGCCGCTCTTTTTAATGATATTGGAGAGGAAAATATTGATATTTGATTTCATGATTTATTGATACTTTTTAAGTGTGATTTATTTATGTTATTGCACAGATATTAACTATTTTTAAGTAAATTGTTTTTTAATTTTAATGTTTTGTTGTTATTTAAACAATATAATTTCTTAATTATTTTTATAATTCTATTTTTAAACAATATATATAATAACGTACCCGTACCTTAGTTTTTCTAAAATTGTCGTACCCCGTACCAGTACCCGTACCGGGTACTGGGTACGTACCCGTACCTATGCAACACTGGTTATAGTTGATTCAAAATAGATCTGTTATGATTGATTTACCATCTAAAGGTTAAGCGGGCTCAGAGAGTAGACAAGATTTACATCACAGTGCAACTGACTGAATAGTTGCCAGTTCACAAACTCTACTTTCACTCACAATATCACATTTTTTTTAAAAAAAATCTTGATGCTGTCATTTTTCTTCTTCTTGAATTTCAAATAACAAAAGCTGTAGTTTTTAGTTATTTTACTGATTTTATTTGTGTCAAGTATATATTTTTTTTTCTGTTCATTCATATGGTATAATGTTTGTTTTAATGTTTATTCAGATGATTTTTACTACATAGAACCAAGTTCTTCTACTACTATAGTTACATATCTTAACTAGAATACTGGTTTCTTCAACAGGAAAACATTGGCAGGCGAGAAAACATAGCATTACTAGCATGATACCAATGGGTTTTTCAACTACTACTATTTCACTTTGTGTTTAGTTCTATGATTTGCTGGGTTCCATTTTACTCTTTCACATTTTCACTTTTCTTTACTGCAGGATGTTCAGAGTTTTAAACATGGCACACAAAAAGGCTTATAGATGAGTTATTTCTCTGCTCTTTGGCCTTTCAAATGGATAAAATTAAAGGTTAATGGTGGAATTGCTAACTGCAAGATGAGGAGTTTATTGGCTATTG
Source organism: Lathyrus tuberosus (assembly GCA_022829125.1). NCBI lineage: Eukaryota > Viridiplantae > Streptophyta > Magnoliopsida > Fabales > Fabaceae > Lathyrus > Lathyrus tuberosus. The sequence continues at coordinate 37,952,015 of JALAZF010000003.1, read as the reverse complement.
ATTTTGTTATGAATTGGTACCTAACTCAAGTCTATAACTGTGAGGTATGTATGAGAATCCTTTGGTCATTTTTTTAGGAAAATGATATATGATACCCAAATTTGGCATCAAAATCAACAAAATAACATTTGAACTATCTTAACTATATAATTGTGTGTCAAAGTAACATTTTTTTTATGGTAACACTTAAATATGTGACACTTTTTACAATTTTCTTAGTCTCATTTTTTTGTCACACTCTGTCCATTAGGTGTTTCAACCAAGTGAGCATCCTTACTTTCATACCATGAAATGTCATGTACTATGTTGTCATTACACCTGAATAATTGACTGAATTTTTGGACAAATAAGTTGTTTTGAGTACTGCTGGTAATAGACTTTTCTACTAAAATTTTCCTCTTTTGCTTTTGATATTTGGACTTGTCTTGATAATAAACAAATATAAACTATGAGAGTTGTTTTATTCTAATTCAATTTTGTTTACAATTTGTATTTATATTATATGAAGTATATAGACCTGTAATGGATTCATGTGCTCTAAAAGAGAATATTCCCTGCAATGGACTCATGTTGGTGTTGCATTTATGTGTATTGGAAAGCCTCTCCTGGCCAACGAGCATGGACATGGCATGTAAGTTTTCATCCACATATACATTATGATATGAATTTATGTTATGATACTATATACATAAAGTTAGGGAAAAAATAGTACTATGATTATAAATTTAGAAGTTCTTATTTCTATTAAAATTGTATTTATGTTTGAATGTATGAACTTTTAATTTGTTAAAATATTTGTACCACCATCTACTTTCAAATATTGTTTTTAGAAATCAGTGTTTTTTTCTGCGTAAACTTAGACTCCAAGTCCTATTAAATGACTAAAGATATTGAGACACAAACTTGCATGTTATTGTAAGCATTGTGAGCATTACTTTGTTTCCAAGCTCAATATTAAAAAAATGTTATTCTCAATTTCTAACTTATCTCTCTACCTCACCTCTCTCTTTGCAGAAAACTAATTGGAGACAAAGAAACTTTATTACAAAGTTGTCTGAAAAAATACAAATTTATTCTACAAGTTGCGTCTGATACAACTTCTTCTATTTTGTGTAAATCTTGCTTTCAACCCAACTTCTTAACTTATTTTAATGATTAGATTATTTTATTTACGTCGTTGTTTTGATTGTTGTTATTGCTCTGATTCTCCTCATTTGGTTTGGTTTTTAAAAACCATTTTAATAAAAATTGTATATATATTCTAAATCAAATTTAGTTATGTTGGTTCAAAACAGGTTTATAATAACAACCTATATGAAATTCAAAATCAATTTTCATGTTATTAGTTTCTCACACAAAATTTTAATGTATATTTTTTTATCATTAATGATACATCAATAGCCAGAACTAGAAAAAATTGACATTTATAATCTTTCATGGATATTTCAATTTGACATTTTCTTTTGAAGGATGATATTTTGAAATAGAGCTGTGGATAATTCTGATGTAATTCAGTTTGCTATATTTCAAGATTCTTACTAATCTCATAACAATGTGGATTGGAACTCTGTTTCGATTTGATAAAGCGGAAAGTGCGTCTCTGCATATAACTCAATGTTGTGCCTAACATGTTGCTTGGCTCAACTTTATCAATTTTATTTTGCATCACAGACCGCTCATATCTGACCAACTCTGTTATGATATGTTGGTTTGATTATTTTGTGTGCAGGTTCTAACATCCCTTTACTTAAAGAGCCAATGTTAATCCCGGCAGATCGGGTGCCGCGAAAGTTTTAATTTGGAGGTTCAAACGACTCAATGTATCAATGTATATGTTGTTGTACGAGAAATTTATGTTGGACCTATGGTCAAGCAGTCTACAAAAACAGAAATGGAATGGAAACGGGGTAGAATTGTAGCAAGTTTTTATATATATACGTAAGTCCTACTTCTGGAACTACATGCAGTTAGGATAACGTAAAGTATGATGGAATAAAGTTTGTTATAGATACATACATAGACTATTTCAAGTAGTATTAGTTTAATTGGAAGCTTGATAACTAGAAGCATGATGCCAACAAACATGAAGAGCAGAAGAAAAATAGAAGGCGTGAAGGTTTCAAATTGTGTGTTTAATTTAACACTTGGTAGACTGTATAATTCAACACTCCAACAATGATAAAGGAGATATTTATGCTTTATTTTTAAATGGGATATTTTGTAGTATTGTTCATTACATTTCAAGGCTGTAATATTTAAATAGGAATATCCCATTATTTATGGAAATTAACCTAGCAGAAGAAATAACAACTAAATTAATGGAAAGTCAATTTTATTATTTAATACTCAATACATTTTCCATGTCATAATACTTTTTTGGTTATTTGAATTTTTTTGGTTTATCAGCTAACTCAACTCTACAAGGTAGATCCCTTTGGTTGGTCTTGATTATTTATGGTCATGGCAAAGTACTTTTTAGAATACCTGATCATAGCAAAGCACTTATTGAAAGGAAGAGTGGTCACCTAATGGGTGCTTTCTTCCAGCAGTTATTAAGGGCAAAGCTCATGACTAATTTTGAGTCAAATGCCATCCCAATAGTTGATCAGCTCTACATGTTTGAAATATCGGAAGAACACGGAAAATTCAATGACATCAAAACATGTTTTTTCATTTTCTGAACATATGAAATTGAATGAAGATTGTAACTAAAATTTATATCTATTTAACATTGTTTTTATTTTTACTTTTATTGTTGGATCAGTATTAGATAAAAAATGTTTACATTATTGTGACAAATATAGAACAATTATAGTAGGTTGTAATATGAATCATGAAGTACATTTACAATTTCAAATATAGATGAGTTATTTAGCTTAATATTCTTCTATATATGTTAGTGAAATCATACCGCATAATCTTCATGTAATTATATTGTAGAATCCACATTTCTTTATGTTTACCTTATAATTCTTGGATCACACATTCAATTGCCATTGAATTACATATAATATCAATTATGGATCACACATCCAATTTTGGATCAGCCAACAAAACAAGAGCTCAGAACTCTTATCATAAAAAACTTGTGTTCAAAGTGTAAAAGAAATAGTCTTCAACAACAAACTCCATTCAATCACCAACTTACGAATTGTTATGTAATACAACTATTTTTTCATTTTACATGATAAACCATTTATTTCATTTTAACGATTGATGTTCAAAATTTCAACTCTTCGAACATAGTAACAATTGGTTGAAACACATATTATATTTTCTTTTATATATTTTTTCTTATTTTAGATCATTGACATCCTTTGTTAAATATCCGTTATATTTTGTGTAACTATATTACTAATATTTTGTTGAAATAAATTATCATTCTAAATTCTCATTTAGAATGACTTTTATACTTGTATATTTCAAAAAATTATAGCTATTATATCAAATAAATTTACTAGTAAAGAGATAAAGAGAGAAAGAAAAAGGACAGGGTACACCAGTAAATATAGTGAAACGCGTTGGGCATGCCCCATGCCTACGGCGTCCCAACAGAGAGGCCGCGTATTAAACAATGTAAAGCCCGCCCTTTTTACGTTTCTCTCCGCTTTTTGCTTTTTGATTTTCATATTACAATTACAATCATATATTAATAATAATTTAATCTAATAACTTATAAATTAAGTAAGGTGAAATAGAAGGGATCGAAATAAAAATTCAAATTCAAGATCAAAACGCTAAAATAAACAAAATTACAATATTACAATATAATACTAATATAAATAATAATAGTATTATCATTGTAATAGAATCGCACTAATGTTTCCTTGGAAGAAGGGAAAGAGAGGGGTTGTAACAGAATTCTCCAATTCCTCTCCTTAGGTTTTTCTCCTCCTCCTTCTTCTCCGATGACGACGAAAATTTCTTCTCCATTTTGCGTTCATCGGAATTGATCGTGTTAGGTACATGGTAATACAATGTCTCTCATCTTTCTAATTTTTTTTCTCGTTTCATCATCGTATCTCTAGATTCCATCATAGGTTGCATCTGTAATTAATCACTGTTAAGCGCAACGATTATGGATTGAATTTGGAGAGATTTTTTTTTTTACCGTTTTTGTGCCCTAGGATTTCTTTTTTATTTGATTTTGGTATTAATGCTTTTTGTTTTATTTATGACATGATTTAACAATGATTGGGGTTTCCTTTTGAATGGTCAGGTTGTGCACGTTTGGTAGTCAAGTTGAAATGTTAGATTTGGGAATTTTCATTTTGAGGTTCATTACGAGCCCGGATGCTTCTATTGCTTCTATTTTTGGATGGCTGATCACTGGATCGTTTGGACTTGTGGCCGTCATATATGCGGTTCTCAAGTGGCAGCGAAGGGCGTCTTTGAATTGGATTAAAGCTGCGGCTAGGGAAAAGAAGAAAGTTTGGAAGAAATTTAAAGTACCGCTATCGGAACATTTGTGGGTTGAGGATTTTACTTATGGGGAACAGCCATCCACCTGTTGTTTCTGTTTGACTTCTTTATGGCCTTCTCAAAATTTAGGTGCAGCAGCCACACCGCATACTCCTCTCCATCGTTGCTCGGTTTGTGGCGTCGCAGCTCATTTTCTTTGTTCTCCGTTTGCTGCGAAGGATTGTAAATGTGTGGCTCAGGCTGGTTTTAGTTATATTAGACACCATTGGTCTGAAAGATGGGTTAATATAGATGATCATCATGAGATGTCTACTTTCTGCTTTTACTGTGACGAAGCGTGTGGTGTCCCTTTTGTTAAATCTTCTCCTACATGGCATTGCCGTTGGTGTCAACGCCTCATTCATGTGAAGTGTCATAACAAATTGACTAGAGATTCTGGTGATTTTTGTGATTTGGGTTCTTTGAGACCAATTGTCCTCTCTCCTCTCTGTGTCAAAGAAGTTGATGAAGATCAAAAGGGAGGGAAGTTAAGTTCTATTATAACCTCTTCCGTTCGCGGTCAGATTAGAAAGCGACGTAACCATAATAAAAATGGAGGTGGTTGCCATGCTAATGGTAAGTCACGAGGTTCATCTGTTGCTGATGCATCATTATTAGAATATGTGTTGAATGGTTTCCACCGGAAAAAGGACAAAGATGGGAAGCTCTACGATTCCACAAACAATGGTAGAGTATTAGGGAATGGTTTAACTGCTACCCCTGGCCCAATCAAGAAATACACATTGGTTGATTTGCCAAATGATGCAAGGCCACTTTTGGTCTTTATCAATACCAGAAGTGGTGGGCAGCTCGGGCCTTCTCTTCACAGAAGATTGAATATGCTACTAAATCCTGTTCAGGTGATTACTTGATTCTTATTAATAACATGCCTTTTATGGAAGTAGTGGCTGACATCTTTATTTAGCACAATGCAATTATATCTTAGATATTTTAAAGAGTGAGATTGGATTATATGATTTAGGAGTTTATTTGAGAAGAATTTTTTTGTGATCTTAGATCAGCAATAACTTGATTCGAAATCTATCCTTTGCACCGCCTTTAATACATTATACACAAATCTGATTTTTGAGATATAGTATGTTTCAGATATGACTGTAGAGTGATGACTCTACTAAAAGTCAATTGAAATCTAACTTTCTTCTTTTTTCTACAAATATTCGGCAAAGCAAAATGGTTATGGAACACTATGCTAATATTTGTTTACCTTCACATTTTTAAAAGAACAAATATTATTTTTTGCACATTCTTAATTCTACACATTGTGCTGATTGTGACATATTGGCTTTAACATTATGTGATTTGGGTGACTGGGTTCATGATGTTTAAGTATAAAGGATTTATTGCAAGTAAAACTCTAGTAGAAATTTCCTTGTGGATCCCACTGATGGAAGGACAAAGACCCCATTTGTGAACCATTGTCGTAGCCTTTGCTGCCACTCCCTTGGGTTTAGTTAACTTGATAATTCTTTTGGACAGCAGCTGGATAAATTCGTAAATCCCATCTATGTTGCTAATGAAGGGAAATATTTCCCATACGCCACATCGAAAGTTCAACTGGATTGTAAACTCCAACTTCTACAATAATGCACTGATTTTTGCTTCTTTCTAGTTTTTCCAGCAGTGTTTGCAATGACTAATATGATTTCAAAATTATTTCTTGCCTTGGTGATGCACACAACCTGTTGAACTAGTCACATTATCTAACTTACCCAAGAACACGATTTTTGGTGGATGTCTCTCAGTCCTTCATAAACATTTTTCTTGTTGCTGAGACAAGATCATCTTTGGAGAAGACCTACAACTTGTTCGAATCACTGTGGAGTATCTTTACTCCTTAACCCATCAACTTTTTAGACTCGCCAACCCCTTTCACACCCTTCCCGATCATAGAGTTTGTAGTCTCTTCTATTTCTTGGTCGCAACCAGAGTTCTACTTCAGCATACATTTAAGCATCTTCTTATGCTCAAGACAACGCATCACATGATTGCTGGCTCCATTCGAGTCTGCTTCAGAATATTCCACTGCTGCTGCTTGTGATCCCATCCTCGGTCCTCTTCTGGCAGCAGCTTGAGATTCTTCCTTTTCCATGTCATCCTTGTCATCATCCAAGAAATTGTTGAACTTCGAGTTGTCATCAGTTTCTGAAGAAGTTTTTGCATCTGAAGTTTTCTTACCATGATGCAATTCCAACAGCAAGTTGTTCTTGATCTGATCCATGTCGGGGACTCTGATGAGTTTTTCTCTGACCTGTTCCAGATTTTTTTCATCTTCTGCAGATTCTGGCCGCAATCATCCATCTGTTTCTCAACAGGGAGTGCATACGATTTCTCTAATTTTAATACTTTTTCTCTATATCAACCTCAACTAACTTTTATAACAACTCTTATCTACCTTAACAACTCTTATTTCCCTTTATTCTATATTCCTGACAATATTCACAAACTTCACAATATTTCCAAGATGCTTTCCACCCTGTGTTCTCTTACTTATACTGTTATACACATACTCTTTATAACAATCTCAACTAACTAACTCCTATAACATCTTTTTACTACTCTAATTTAGTTTCCACAAAAAACCTTGTGGCTGTCTTGAATCCTACAATTCCTGATTGCATAAACTTTGTTGAGTAAGTTATCGTAATCTGTTTGTTGTTTATGAAAGTTTTTAAGTGAGTGTTTTGGTGTTTGTATTGAGTATTAAATCTTCTTTAAAACTGCTTATAGTTATTGGTTTCTGTTAATTTTCTAATCAGTCAGTCAGTACTGTGTTGCATGAGAAATTCAATAAATTGTGTTTCATTACTGGTTTCTGTTAATTTTCTCATCAAACAGGGTATTATTTAAAAAAACTGCTCGAAATTCTTGTTCCCTTATGGTTGATATCTGTATGATATTAATATAATAGAGTAATGCTTCATTGAATCCGACTAAATAGTTCTTTAAGGACAAATTAACAATGAGAATGGTTGTCTTGTCTTCTTGCAATACTTGTCTGAGCATTAACAATGAAATGTCTCTTACTTTTGTATTCTAGCAATACTTGTCTGAACGTTTTAATTTTTTTCATCTCATGTAAGTCTCAAAGGACATTTTCTGGTTTGGTGTTTTACTGCAGGTCTTTGTATTGAGTGCTTCACAAGGTCCTGAGGTAGGCCTTGAATTATTCAAAAGTGTACCATATTTTAGAGTGTTGGTATGTGGTGGGGATGGCACTGTTGCGTGGGTCCTTGACGCTATAGAAAAACACAATTTTGAGTCACCTCCACCCGTTGCAATTATTCCCCTAGGCACAGGAAATGATTTATCCAGAGTACTTAATTGGGGAAGAGGCTTCTCTGCACTTGATGGACAGGGTGGGTTGACCATGCTTTTGCATGACATTAGCAATGCAGCAGTTACTATGCTAGATCAATGGGAAGTTAAACTTGCAGAAGAAATCTCCGAAGGAAAACCTCATAGAGTTAAAACTAAATCCATGATGAACTACCTAGGTACTTCACTGAAGCAAAAATCTATCTAGGATTGTTTCTTAAGAATGACTGACATCAGCTTATTTTTATAGGCATTGGGTGTGATGCAAAGGTTGCATATGAATTTCATGTTACTCGAGAGATAAATCCCGAAAAGTTTAGTAGTCAGGTACATATTCTCCATTTTTATTTCCTCGTGTAACATTTTTTTTATTGAAAACCTCTGGTTATGTTTTAGTTCTCTGAAGTCTTATCTAGGGCATTTAACTTGCAATGCTTGAAAAGCCTTCACTTTTTTGGGTATATTTATTTCTGATGATAGTTGTATTAACAGTTTTTGAATAAATTACGATATGCAAAAGAAGGAGCAAGAGACATCATGGACAGAACTTGTGCTGACTTGCCATGGCAAGTATGGCTTGAAGTTGACGGGCAAGACATTGAGGTTCCCAAGGTTAATTACCGACACTGATAATTATTTTGCACATTCATGTCAGCGAATTATGTTGTGAATATTGCTTATATAAATTTATGTAAAGATAATTTATTAAATTCTTCTTTCCATTCATATGCAGGATTCAGAGGGCTTAATTGTGCTTAACATTGGGAGCTACATGGGCGGAGTAGATCTTTGGCAAAATGACTATGAGCATGACGACGATGATTTTAGTCTTCAATCCATTCATGACAAAATGCTTGAAGTAGTGTGCGTTTGTGGAGCATGGCACCTGGGAAAACTCCAGGTATTGGATATACTTAATCAGTTAATCTTACTCAATTCTTGAGGTGTCATATATTAAATGATATAATTAAGTATATAGATTAGTCTTTAAACATAGCATTTTGAATATCAAAAGTACCAAATTGATTAAACTGTAAAAAAAAAAAAATGAAGCTCAAACTACATTGGATAAATAATAGAAATTTTGAAAGAGTGAAATCTCAGAAAATGCTCGAAGGCAAAAGAAATAAAAACGGAATGCCGCAAACAAAGTATTCCACCTATAACCTAACTCAATTTTTGCCTGAACCTCCTCTCCCTTGCATTTATCCCACTTTCTTGTTGTAATTCCCGAATGGCTTAATCATTCCACTCATTTTTTCTCGATTAATACTGCACCAAACTGCCTTGTTTGTTAATAATCACTTAATGTCCGTTTCTATGCTGTGAGGACAGACCGTCTGGTTCCTCCAAATTTCCCATTTCTGTTGGTATGTCAAGTGTGAGTCTTATGTTGTTGATACATAAGTGGATATTGAGCATCATACACTCATTTCACTATTTTTTTTTGCGGCAAATTCTAATGAAACAAATAAAAGGCATTTACAGTAAATTAGTAAATAGTTATGCTTGATTCTCTGCGTAGGTTGGACTTTCACAAGCAAGAAGGCTAGCTCAAGGTAAAGTCATCAAGATACACTCTTCCAGTCCTTTCCCAGTTCAAATCGACGGAGAACCATTTATCCTACAACCAGGCTACATAGAATTAACTCATCGTGGGCAGGTAATGACACCCGTATTTTTGTAATAAATTTCATGTTCATAACTATGTTAGAATCTTTTGAAACAGAAATCCAACAATACCGAACACAACAACAAATATCACTCTTATATGGCGATTGATTACGTTAGCTTTTATTTGCTATACTCAGGTATTCATGATGAGGAGGACTTCTGAAGACGAGCCTAAAGGGCAAGCAGCTGCTATAATGACAGAGGTATTACTCGAAGCCGAGTCTAAGGGCATCATTAATACATCTCAGAGAAAAGTTCTTCTCAAGGACATAGCCATCAATCTTTCTTAAGATCCATATCTTATTTAGCCTTCTTAAATAGCTGCCCGTACTTGGGTTTTTGCGCTATAGTCCTTTTCTATAGGACCATTTTTGGTAATTTCCAAAAATATATAGAGAAAAGTATAGTTACACTTCCATGAAGCAGCTAATGCAAGAGTGGAAACTGTTGCGTCTAACACAGTAAGTTGTGTATATTGCAACCCGGCTTATTACATTTTCTTCAAGTCTTTGTAGTTATATACTACCACCACCCAAATTAGATTTAGAGAAAAAACAACAACTGATATGTATATGTTCACGGGTCTTGTTTTTCTTTTATTTCTGTATAACATGGTGTGTGTGTGTGGGCAGAGCTCTCTGCAAGTTAAAAAACAGCTTCCAAGGGTCTTTCATTTGTTTATTTATTTATCTCGCTTGATAAAGTGTATTGTTTTTAATTTAGTTGTTAAAATACTTTTTACTTTTTCCTTTCGAAACATTATCTTAAGTACTCGAGAGCTCTTGTAGATAAAAAATATATCTTAGAAGTTTAATTGGACATTTTGTGTTGTAATTCAGCTCTGAATATGCTGCAATTTTAAATTTTTTAAGTAGAGTTTTGTTATCCATCGCATCCTCTCTAGCACGAAGGATTAGTAGTCTATGCAGTTATAAAAATACATTATCATAAGTATACTGCACCCAAAAATCATTATTGTGGTTTTTTTAGAGGAGGGGAGAAAATATTTTAAATTAAATAAGTTTGGTTCAATTCTTTTATGATGGAATGGAATGGGAGGGGAGGGAAGGTAATTTGAATATCTCTTGGAAGACTTTTTTGCTTTTCCAAATTGGACAGAGTTGTAATAAAATATATTTTTGTTATATAGACAAAATTATTCTTATTTTTTATTATAATCATAAATCATATTTAATAAATATTATATATATTAATTTGTCACTTTATTAAAATTTTCCTATTTTTTAAAACACAAATCTATTATTTTTATTACTCTGACGCAACATTTTTTTTATGTGTTTTATTTTATTTGTTTTTATTTATTATTTTGTTTATAATAATTAAACTTTTTTTATAAATTATTGTGTTGTATTATCTATCGATATATAATTGTACTATGAGTTATATATCATTTAAAATTTAATTTCATAAATTATTTTTAGAATTAGATGGATCATCAAAATAGAAAAATCGTTCATTTGATGATTGATAATATAATGATTTTACAACCTTCATCAATATTTTATATACACTTAAATATATTTATAGTATTTGAAATATTAAATATTTTGTGTTTGATTATCTATATTGTTAATGAATTGATATTTTTTTTTTTTTGAATATCATTTTATTTTTAATTTATTTAGAACGAGTGTTATAATATTTTAAGAGTAAAAATACAAAGTAGTTTAAAAATCTCTCCACTCCTTATGAACCAAATATATTTTTGATTATAACCTCTTCCTTCTATTTACCCTCATTTTTTGAGCCAAAGACATTTAATTAAAATGCGTCCTATCAATTTTTCTCTCCCTTCTTTTCCCTCCCTTATATTAAAATATTTCCATTTTTCTTCGATGGACCGAATGGACCCTTACAAAAAGACATAGGTAGTACTATCATTTTCTACAATATATATAGTTACCCCTTCATTTCAAAATGAATGTTGTTGTCCCAAATATTATTTTATCAATTGTGCTTTTTAATTATTATTTATGTGCACAACTTTTTTTTTTTTAAAAAGCAAAATTGATTATGGACATGTTTGTTTTAGCTTAAAAATGTATTTTTTTCTTTGTATTTTTAAAAATAGATTTTATAAAATTGTTTTTCAAAATATTACAAGATTTCTATATTTGTTTTTTCTATATTGAAAGACTAATTTAAACATTCTATAACATAAATATATATTATTGAAGATAAAAAATAGTCGAAATCACAATTTTTTTTTCAAAAAGTTATATTTAAAAAAGTTTTTTCGTTAAAAAAAACTATTTGAAATAACTTCAAATTTAAGTGATTTTTTGAAATTTCGATATCCAAAACAATTTCACATTATGTGAATATTTTTGAGTTTTCACCAAGGGTTTGTGAAAAAGTATAGAGGTGGAAAAAGAAATTATCATCCCATTATGCAACTAAGTTTCGATAATTTCGAAGATACATCTTCGGACCACACCCATTTCTCACATAATTGAATGCAAACGAGTGAGCCACCTATATTATACTTAATTTTAGTCTGGAGTTGCATCTCTGAAAGTCTATTTGGTATAATTCGTAGATGCATATCCGAAAATGACCCTGATACTTCAAACTAGAAACAGGGACAATATAGGGACAATATGAGTAAGATCTAGAATAAAAAATAACTTGATACTAAATTAAAACACTCAACATTACATAGATAGTTGTTAACATAAATTTAACATTACATATCATTATAAACAGGTAGTTTAGGACGTTACAACATATTGATAATATCGTCAACGGATCTTGCAATCTTTGCATCCACTTCAATCGAACCCTTTGATGCATAACGGGAATATGTACTCTACATGACCTTTAAATCTTCACCCGTTTTTAGTTCAAAGTTGGTGAACTGTATCTTCCCTTCGTTGTCAAACGAGGGTGAACGATACTCGAGCTTGACAACTCTCCGTTTTTCCGGATATCGCAAGAGAGTATTCAGTTTGGATATCAGATCTATGAGAGGTGTGTCATTGGTGACCCTAAATTGAAATGGCGGCTTCTCACCGTCGAAATACACAAATTCAAGGTGGAAATATGCATTCATTCTCTGACTGTGGTGTGTTTTATAGAAAATATGGGATGAGAGACACCTTATTTATACAAGTTTTGTGTCACTTTGGACCTTATAAACCTTATCCTGTCATCAAAGAGCTTTTCAGAGATTCATATCTGGATAAATCCTATTTTTTTACGAAAAAAAGGTGTTTACGAATATGGACATCCGTAAACTACCCTGTTGTACCTTTTTAAATCTAGTGTGGAATGTATCTATATGTGCATTAATGGATCATTCAAAATTGTTGTTATTATTTTTTCTTTTCTATTGTTAAAGCCATGAACTCCTTAAGTATGTTTCTATATGTTGTACATGTTAAAACATTCTAAGGTTTCGATGATGACAACATGACAAGACAATGTTAATCATAAGCATCATCATCAATAAGCTATCATAATGAAAACTTAATCAAGTTCCAATGATGAGAGAAAACAAATCAAATTAAATTTACAAAGATCAAAATCAAAAGAATTAAAGATGTGAAAGCTTGTCTGGTCTCACACTTAAGTGTTTTAGTCCTTTTGATTAGTAGTATGTAAAATAAGAAATAATAAGTATTGAAGTAATAAGAGGATGCGCGCGCGCAGAGACAGACACACACGCACACACACAAAAATATTTTCAATTTCTTCTATTTCATATTTCTTCTAAAAATCAATCTACGAAAGTGTTTAATCGATTAAGAAGCAATTCTTATCAATTATGTTGTGAAAAACGATACATTGAAACAAAATATTAACGGTTTCTTTATGGGAAAGAAACACGCAAGGGTTAGGGTTAACAAGGAAAAACAACTGAAACCCTATTAGGGTTCACAAAGGAAGAGAAAAGAGGAAGAAGAATAGAGAATTGGTTAAATCTGTTTTACTATTCACTTTCTCAATAGGGTTTAAAGATTACAAGTGAATACCAACCATTAACCTCTCTCAACCTAATAAGGTTTTGTCACACCTTAGGAAGAGAGACTAGTATATTATTTATAATAAACCTAACATACTAAAGTAATGGGTTTTTTAACAATTACCTATTACAAGCTAACTTAGGGTACAAGCCAACTTAAACAATTGGATCCATAACACAAGGCCCAATTCAATCTCCTACATACTAGAACACAATTCGACTACAGCATGTAGGTCTTCGACAACAACATGTGAGCGGACTTCGACAACATGCTAAAACTAGAGTTTGATCCAATATCTCACAAATCTCCACCTTGGATCTAACTCTATATCCTCAAGAAATAAAGTAGCTTTCTTCATGCAGCTTTATCAACTGCATACAGTGGAAAAACTTGCAACTGGGCAACGTCTTGGTGATCATATCAACAACATTATGATCTGTCAAAACCTTCAGCACTTGGACTTCTCCACGCTCGATTACCCCTCTAACGAAATGCAACCTCACATCAATGTGCTTGGTTCACTCATGCTAGGCTGAATTCTTCAAAAAATGTATTGCACTTTGACTGTCACATTTAACAGTGATAACTGGACCTTGAATTTTCAGCTCCTTTGCAAAACCTTCAAGCCACAATGCTTCCTTTACAACTTCAGTTAGGGCGATATATTCCGCTTCAGTGGTTGATAAGGCAACAACCTTCTGAAGTGTTGCTTTCCAACCGATTGATGTCCTAAACATAGTGAACACATATCCAGAAATAGATTTTATGGAATCCATACAACCTGCATAATCAGAGTCGACATATCCTTCTATTGCTGCTTTACTATCTTCACCCAAGGCTCCACCATAAATTAGGACTTTATTCAGAGACCCATTTATGTACCTTAAAATCCACTTTAATGCTTGCCAGTGAGCCTTTCCAGGATTCGCTATGTACCTGCTTACAAGACTTACTGCATATGCTATGTTAGGTCTAGTACAGACCATAACATACATCAAAGAACCCACTATATTAGCATATGGAATGCTATTCATATAATCTTTTTCGACATCAGTACTAGGACACTGATCTATACTCAGCTTGAATTGAGGGTTTGTCGGAGTCACAACATGCTTTGAATTTGACATACCATACTTTTCGAGAATCTTCCGTAGGTATGCCTCTTGAGATAAGCATAATTTCGACTGCTTTCAATCTCTTCGGATGTCAATCCCACGAATCCTGGACGCAACTCCTAGATCCTTCATGTCGAACTCCTTATTGAGTTCAGCCTTCACCCTCATTACATCTTTGACATTGTTGCTTGCTATTAGAATATCATCCACATAAAGCAACAAAATAACAAATGAATTACCAGGTCAAAATCTAAAGTAAACACAGTGGTCGAACTGACTTCTAATGAAACTTATGTGTGTCATGAACTTGTCGAATCTCCTATTCCACTGTCGAGGAGATTGTTTCAGTCCATATAAATATCTCTTTAGCTTGCACACATAATCTTCCTTCCCCTTTTCGACATACCCTTCAGGTTGCCTCATCAGGATTGTTTCATCTAGATCACCATACAAGAACGTAGTCTTCACATCCATCTATTCCAGTTCAAGTTTGAACTGTGCCACCATGGCAAGCAACCTTCTAATAAACCTGTGCTTTACAACAGGAGATAACACATCATTGAAGTCAACACCTTCTTTCTGAGCGAACCCCCTAGCGACTAATCTTGCCTTGTATCTCTTCGACGCCACTCCTTCGATTTCTTCCTTAACTTTGAAAATCCATTTACAGCTGACTAACCTGGCTCCAACAAGTTTCTTGATCAGTTTCCATGTGTTGTTGTCATGAAGAGATTTCATCTCATCATCCATGGCCTTCAGCCATTAAGTCTTCTTTCGACTCCTCATAACTTCCTTATAGTCTCTAGGTTCTTCGTCGAGAACCTCACTTGCAGAGATTAAGGCATAAGCTATAAAATCTGCATACCAAAGTCTCTGAGGTGGCTTGATGACTCTCTTCGATCTGTCTCTTACTAGCAGGTAGTCATTATCAGTCTCCTCATCTTCGACAACATCTTCTGCTTCTTTTTTGACTTCATCTGGGGTACGCAATTTAGCATCAACATGCTCCACCTCAACAAGAATCTCTCCCTGTTCCAGCTCTTCGTTAACATCATTAGTTTTCTTGAAAGCCATTTCAGCTTCATTGAAAACTACATCTCGACTGGTGATACACCTCCTGTGACCTGGCTCTAGGCACCATAGCCTATAAGCTTTGACTCCTTCAAGGTATCCCATGAACATGCATTTCAGAGCTCTAGGTTCGACCTTGTCTTGCCTAATGTGAGCATAGGCCACGCAGCCAAATACTCTCAGTCTGTCGAGACTAGGTGGATGTCCTGACCAGACTTTTTCAGGTGTCTTCATATCTAATGCAGTCGAAGGACATCTATTTATCAGATAAGCTGCTGTCGAAACAACCTCCGCCCAAAACACCTTCTTCAATCCAGCACTAACCAACATGCATCTAACCCTTTCAAGGATTATTCGATTGAATCTCTCAGCTAAGCCATTTTGTTGAGGAGTACCTGCTATAGTCTTATGCCTTGCAATCCCAGACTCAACACAGTAACTGTCGAACGCTTCGTTGCAGAACTCAAGGCCATTGTCAGTTCTCAACCTCTTAACCTTTCTGCCAGTTTGAGTTTCGACCAGAACCTTCCAACTTTTTAAATTTTCAAAAGTTTCATCCTTCGTCTTCTGAATGAATAACCATAACTTTCTGGAATAGTCATCAACGATTGATAGAAAATACCCTGCACCTGAGTGTGAAGGATTCCTTGTAGGTCCCCAAAGATCAGCATGAATGTAATCCAGGGATCCATGTGTTCTTTGCTTGCCTTTGTTAAACTTCTCCCTACAGGATTTACCAAATACACAAGATTCACAAAACTCCAACTTTTCGACTTTGTCACCACCTAGCAAGTTCTGCTTCCCCAATTCGACCAGGCCTCTTTCGCTGACATGGCCCAATCTCATGTGCCATAACTCTGTCTTCGACACAAGTTTCGTGGATGCAATATTTGTCGAACCACTTACAGCCTCAGCCTCAAGGGTATACAAGCCTTGTTTTTTCACGCATCTCAAGACTTCCTTCGACCCCTTCATGACTCTTAGGATACTTTTCTCTCCTTGGAAAACATATCCCTTCTTGTTGAATTCACCAAGAGAAATTAAATTTCTCTTCAAATCAGGTACATACCTGACTTCAGTCAATAACCTTATTGACTCATCATGGAGCTTGAATCTCATAAATCCAATACCTGCAATTTTGCAGGACTTGTTGTTTCCCAGCAGCACCGATCCACCATCTTGATCACATAGCTCCTTGAACTATTCTTTTTTTGGAGTCATGTGCCAAGTGCAACCTGAATCCATAATCCACTCTTTTCTTGAGTCACCGCTTTAAACTACAAGGACATCAGATGAGTCGAAGTCATCTTGAACAATGGATGCGTTGCCATTATCCTTACCTCCATGATTTTTTAGGCGTTCAGGGCACACCTTTCTTGTGTGACCCTCCTTCTTACAATGATAACATCGAATACCAGATGTTTCGCCACTATAAGACTTCTGCTGACTTTTACCTTTCTTCTTGTCGAACTTACCATCCTTTCGCAAGAATTTTCCCTTAACGGCCAAACCTTCACCAACCGTCGAAGGTTTATGCTCCTTTCATTCGTTCAGGTCCTTAGAATACAAGGCTGATTGAACTTCTTCAAAGCTCATGGACTCCCTTCTATACAAGAGAGTTTCTTTGAAGTGAGTATGTGTTCTAGGAAAAGCACACAACAACAACCGTGCTTGATCTTCGTTATCGATCTTCACATCAATATTTTCAAGATCAAGAATCAGCTTGCTGAACATATCCAACTGCTCAGCCAAAACTTTGTCTTCACTCATCTTGAATGAATACAAAGCTTGCTTCAGGTAGAGTCTATTCACCAGAGATTTGGTCATGTACAAACTTTCAAGTTTCAACCATAACCCCGATGCCGTAGTCTCCTTTGATACCTGTTGAAGAACCTTATCACCAAGGCTCAACAATATTGCGCTGTGGGCTTTCTCTATCATGGTCGTCTTTACTTTTACCGTTAATGCAGCATCCATGGCTGCCTCTCCCTTCAACGCTTCTAAACAACCCTGCTAAACCAATAGGGCTTTCATCTTCAAGCGCCACAGACCAAAATCGTTCACTCCGGTGAACTTTTCAATCTCATACTTTGTTGAAGGCATCTTCTCTATGCTCACCGCACCAATTTGTTTTAAAAAACGATACCTTGAAACAAAATATTAACGGCTTCTTTATGGGCAAGAAACACACAAGGGTTAGGGTTAACAAGGAAAAACAAAGGAAAAACAACTGAAACCCTATTAGGGTTCACAAAGGAAGAGAAAAGAGGAAGAAGAATAGAGAATTGGTTAAATCTGTTTTACTATTCACTTTCTCAGTAGGGTTTAAAGATTACAAGTGAATACCAAAAATTAACCTCTCTCAACCTAATAAGGTTTTGTCACACCTTAGGAAGAGAGACTAGTATGCTATTTATAATAAACCTAACATACCAACTAATGGGATTTTTAACAATTACCCATTACAAGTTAACTTAGGGTACAAGCTAACTTAAACAACTGGATCCATAACACAAGGCCCAATTCGATCTCCTACATACTAGAACACAATTTGACTATAGCATGTAGGTCTTCGACAACAGCATGTGAGCGGACTTCGATGACATGCTAAAACTAGAGTTCGATCCAATATCTCATAGTCTCACACTTAAGTGTTTTAGTCCTTTTGATTAGTAGTATGTAAAATAAGAAATAATAAGTATTGAAGTAATAAGAGGATGCGCGCGCACACAGACAGACACACACGCACACACACAAAAATATTTTCAATTTCTTCTATTTTATATTTCTTCTAAAAATCAATCTGCTAAAGTGTTTAATCGATTAAGAAGCAATTCTTATCAATTAGGAAAGCAAAAAGTGATATTTAATCAATTAGAGAATTCCACTAATCGATTAAAGAGCGAGTTCGCCTCTAATCAATTAAGGAAATACCCTAGATCCAAGTTTCTTATTTTGGCTAATCCAATCCACTGGTGTCGCAACCTAATCGATTAAAGAGCGACCAAACCCATGGATTATTACCTTTTTAACTAAAATCTTTTACTATATGAAGGAGTACTGTACTCATTTTTAAAGAATGTTTTTTTTTTATCTTACTACTCTTTTATCTCACTTACTCTTCTTTTAAAATCAGGTGTTTTCACTATACATTTCTTTTGTGTAATTCAGTTATTGTGTTGATATTGTAATACAAAATCTTAGTACTCTTGTGAATTTGTAATTGACTTTGATATTGTAAGCTAAACCTGGTAAAATGTTTGGTGTATGGAAGGTTGGTGGGCTGATCATGTGTAAAATATCAATTTGTTGATAATGGAAGTATCGAAGGGAAACTCTAGGAGACCGGAGTAGACTGTGTGATTTAAGTTTGAACAAATATAACTTTTGTTTTGATGTCTCTAAATATATCTCTTTACTTTTTGTTCTTTATTTTTCTGCTTCCAAATCTATGCTTTCACTCTCTTCTTAAAATTAATCAACTTAGGATTAAACTTTTGTGAAACAATTTTCAAAAACCATTTAACACAATTCCTCCCCTCTCTCTCATGTGTTTAAAGTCTCTCGGTCAATATTAAAGATGAGTGACTAGTTCCTTTAGATTAGGTTACCTATACATAATTTTATCCTAAACATGCGATTTGTGAAATTATATGTGATTGTCTCTATAATGAAGTTCAGTTTATAATTATATATTTTTATTTGAGTTTAATTATTGTCCATATACGAAATTGAGAGAATTGTGTTAGATATAAACTAAGACTCAACACTTAATTTCTCACCTGATTGATAAAATTATAAGGCTGTAAGGACAGTTCGCATTGCGATAAGAATAGCCAAGGCCATTAGTCTAGTTTTACGCACTATAAAACCTTTGTCATTGTTATTGAATACTCTTAGTATCTGGAGGGTTGCTTATGAGGAAGTTGCTCACTTTATGATTGGATACTCCCAGTGAAGGAGGGGAGGGGAGGGGGGGGGGGGGGGGGGGGGGGCGTTGCGAGGTTGTAATTGTGTATTTTGCAAATATGTATTGTTATTTATATGCTACAAAAACTTCTTTGTTGCAATTGAAAACTGTCACTCCGTGGGATGTTTCTTCAGACGAAGCGGGTTTCTTTGTAATTGGACATTCATAGTATATTGAGGTTGTGAGGTTGTAATTCCATGTTTTGTAAAAGTCCATAACTAAAACAAAGTCATTATATATATAGGCTGATATTTCATCTAGAGTATTTGGGTACAATATTTTGCAGCTGAGATGTATTATGCTTCTGCTGTAGATAGAGAAATAGTTTCTTGTCTCTTACTAGCCCACGATATTAGGGTTTCACCTATGAATTGACAGTTTTTACTAGTGTATTTTCTCTCAATTCTATCCCTAGCATAGTCAGCATCACATAATCCAACTAGCTTATAATCTAGGGATCTTTTATAAAGAAGTCACATATTTGATGTTCCTTTATGATACCTAAAGATTCTCTTAACAACAGTTAAGTGAGTCTCTCTAGGATCTTATTGAAATCTTGCACACATACAGACACTGAACAATATATCAGGCATAGAAGGTGTGAGATAAAGTAAAGAACCAATCACACTTCAATATAGCTTTTGATCCACCTTGGAGCTGCTTCTCTCCTTGTTCAGACTACAGATTGGATGCATAGGAGTTGTCATAATTATACCTTTATATAGATTTTGATCCACCTTGGACTGATGAACATAAGTTCCACTCACTACTACGAAAAACCCATTTAACAACGGTTGGGAATGACATATAATGACGCGGGCGAAGGCGTTGTTATGTAGATTGTCGTTGTAAGTTCGTTGTTCCTACAACGGCCTGGAAACCGTTGTTGTATTCTGGAAAGCGCGCGTTATATTGCAACGGTTAGGTATTTCAACCGTTGTAATATATATTAACTATCACAACGGTTATGAGTCTCAACCGTTGTGGAATGTACCCTTAGTTTATTAAATAAAAATGTATATTGCTTGTTTTACCATACACCTAATTAAAGAAATACAACCATTAAAATTAGCAAAGAACTATATAATCTAAAAATTAAGCTGTTCTTGAAAACCAACTTAAACACACCACTGTTTTCCGAATTGCATCCATTTCATTCAGCACATTTTATGTTCCTTAACATAAAATTTATGGTTCAATGGTCGATTTCCTTCAATCCATCGATATCTTTTATTATAGTTTACCTCATCATCGCCACAAATCACCGCGATTTTATCATCATAACAATCATGATCTTAACAAACACGATGATTAGTGACGACGATGAGGTAAAGTAGAATCGTAGATATCGATGAATTGAAGCAAATGGACCATTGAACCATAAATTTTATGTTAAGGAACATACAATGTGCTGAATGAAATGGATGCAATTCGGAAAACATTGACATGATAAAGGTTAGTTTTCAAATACATCTTAATTTTCAGATTATAAGTTTCTATATCAATTTAACTGATTGCATTTTCAATAAAAGGATAGTGAAACAAACAATATACATAGTATATAATAAACTAAATTTCATATACAATATCAGAATGAATTCATATATATATATATATATATATATATATATACCTTATCAGAATATATGCACCACCATCATCATCACCATGTGAAACAAACCCTAAGAAGTGGGAAGCAATGAAGAAAATTAGTTAGTATTCAATTTAACTATATACAATAATATACATAGTATATAATAAACTAATGTTCTATATCAATTTAACTGATTGCATTTTCAATAAAAGGATAGTGAAACAAACAATATACATAGTATATAATAAACTAAATTTCATATATAATATCAGAATGAATTCATATATATGTACCACCATCATCATCACCATGTGAAACAACCCCTAAGAAGTGGGAAGCAATGAAGAAAATTAGTTAGTATTCAAAACAAAACAAGCAAAAGTTGAAACAAAACCCTAAGAAGTGGGACTGTACCATAACAATCAAGTTCACCTTGCTTGTGAAGCATTGAAGTCCAATTTGCACAAAATGAGAACAATCAACAAAAACAACATGAAGCAAACGAGATAATGGGAACTATCTAACAAAAAGATTGAAGTAAAAGAATACCTTATTTTCCATAAACAATAAGTACATTACGCTTGCTACCGCCACAATCATCAGCAGGTTCATCTAGTTTTAGATTCTGCAAGAAGAAATACAAGGTGGAAGAAGCTTAAATCAAAAGCTTCATACTTCTTGTATTTCTTTTCGCGGATTCTAAAAAAAGATGAAGTTTGCTGCAAAAAATGTAGAGAAAAAAAGGGTGCTAGGGTTTCGATGTGAAGGAAACGACGCTACTATGAATAAGGGAAAGTTAATTGCCTTATATAGGTAAATATTTCACAACGGTTTTCTAAATAACCGTAATGATAAGTATATATATTATTTTAATAATATCACAACGGTTAGTTATATTAACCGTAGCGATACAAATTATACTTGGTATAAGGTTCGACTCCAGGCAACAACATTTTTCTATAATTACGTAAAATAGAAAAATGTTGTTGCCTGGAGTCGAACCTTGTACCAAGTATAAGGGGTATCGCTACGGTTATTATTATTAACCATTGTAATATTATAACCCTTGCTCTTCCCGGAGTAGAGAACACTCTGGCCAAGAATAATAATGATTTAAAATTTTCTCTATTTTCAAAAAATATCGTTCCAGAATATCAACCATTTACAAGTTATCATCATTGCAAGCATTAAACTATCAGACTTTTCATCTTCAACCTCATCTATAAATAGACAATTTTACATTTCTTTATAACATATTCTTCGTAACAATGAGTTCTACAAATGAGAATGCTAGAAACATCACCAATGAGGGCACAAATGAACAACGTCAGCCGCCAAATGAGGAGGTCCAACCAGCGGCCAACGTCAGGGATGCGTTAAGGGTAAGGAAGGAGAAGAAGAAGAAGATCAAGAAGCTGAAGAAGAAAAAGAAAAAGATGAAATAGAGGACTGTTTATTATGATTTAGATGAGGGAAGTGAGGAGAGAGTCCTGGATTATGAATATGCATTTGCAGCTATGAGCTCTGACATTAATAAATATATGTAATATATGATTATCAATGTACTCTTCTTATCTGGAATCTTAATAAAGTTTTCTTTTTATATATTATATATTCTGTTTATTTTTAGAGAAGTTTTCTCTTATTTTTATATATTCTCTTGCACTTAAAAATAGAAAAACAAAGATGAATTTTGAGTTTTGAGGATAAATCCCCGTAACACTAACAAAAGAAATAAAATATATGATTAAAATCTAAAAATATGGAAAAAAATGTAGTTGCTGGGAATCGAAGCTTGTTACACATCATGTATTACAACGGTGTTTTAATACAAACCTGTTTAAAATGTAAAAATATGGAAAAAAATGTAGTTGATGGGAATCGAAGCTTGTTACACACCATGTATTACAAAGGTTCTTTAATATGACCGTCGTTAAATATGGCGTTATAAATCAGCTACAAAATTTTAAACCTATTACAACGGTGGGATACAAGTCCGTTGTAAACATGGCGTCGTTAAATGGATTTTTTCGTAGTAGTGACTTTTACTTTGATTGATTTGGA
Organism: Lathyrus tuberosus; assembly: GCA_022829125.1. NCBI lineage: Eukaryota > Viridiplantae > Streptophyta > Magnoliopsida > Fabales > Fabaceae > Lathyrus > Lathyrus tuberosus. The sequence continues at coordinate 37,928,744 of JALAZF010000003.1, read as the reverse complement.
TTCCTAGGAAGAATTTTAATTCTCCCATCAAGCTCATCTTAAATTCTGCCTGCATAGTCTCACAAAATTCTTTGTAAAGAGAGAAATTAGTAAAACCAAAAATTATGTCATTATCATAAACTTGGACAATTAAGATCTTCTTATTCAAAGTCTTTCTAAACAGTGTAATGTCAACTTGACCCTTTTGAAAACTATTTTCTAACAAGAAATTACTTAATATCTAGGAGCTTGTTTGAGTCCATAAAGTGATTTCTTAAGCTTAAACAAAATATCCAGCTGGACTGAGTCCTCACACTAGGGGGTTGTTTGACATACACCTCTTCAGAAATGACTTTGTTCAAGAAAGCACTCTTAACATCCATTTGATATAAAATAATGTCACGATTAATAGCGCAAGAGAGAAGAAGTTTGGTTGCCTTTAACCTTGAAACAGGTGCAAAGGTTTCAGAGAATTCTATTCCTTCTTGCTGACTGTAGCCTTGAGCTTCGAAAATTGGACCAACTTCTGGTTCACAAGCTTATGACCCTCCAGCTTTTGAGCTCCTAACTTCTGAAGGTCTAACTTTTAGATGACCTTCAGAAACCTGAATATCTGCAAAACATTCAACAAACTCTGACAAATCATAATCAGGCCCTTTGTCATCAAATTTGACATGTATAGACTCTTCAACCGTTCTGGTTTCAAATTTATACACCTTGTATGCTTTAGAGCGTTCAGAGTATCCTAAAAAGACATCCTTTTGAGCTTTAGCATCAAATTTCTTTAAATAGACTTTATTGTTCAGAATGTAACATGTACAACCAAACTGATGAAAATAAGACATGCTTGGATTTCTTCCATTAAACAATTCATATGATGTTTTGTTCAGAATTGGTCTGATATAGATCTTGTTTTGAACATAACAAGAAGTATTAACAGCTTCTGCCCATAAGTATTTAGGAAGATGATTCTCATGGATCACGGTGTGAGAACATGAATTGGTTATGCAAGTTTATCTCTAAGTTTTGATGATATCAAATAGTATTTATGTATGAATAATTTTGTACAACTAATGTCTTTTATTTGTGAGAACTTAACAAACAGGTTATGCTTCCGTAAATTGGCGCGAACACAATGCTTAAAGGAAAATACTCCGCCTACACTCTTGAAAAGCAGAACTCATTTTAAGAAGCTCTCAAGACTCTGATATAAAAGGAAAAGAGAACGAGTTCTGAAGATCTGAAGACATAGGTTCTGATCGAACGAAGTCCAGATGCTAAAGACTTAAGCTCTCTGATCAAGGTTCTGAAGACCTAAAACAAGTCTCCATTCATGCTTCAACCAAATACTATCAGAAGCCTTTGAAGATATGAAGACAACGCTTAAGCGAACAAGGTTCTGAAGACCAAGTGCTGAAGACTCTGAAGACGTTGCTCTGAAGATTCGAAGACTTGATAATCTCAAGAACCAAATGATGTTTTCCCTTCTTACTCATGCTCGTAAAAATCCTCTGAAGTTGAGAAGCCAAGAAGACAAAGCTACATAGTACAACTGTACCTCAATACAAAGCGAAAATACCTTGGTAACAGTGCAACGGTACAATCAAAGATATTCTGACAAAAACAGGATGCACAGCACACAAAAACTTTTATCTGTCCTCACGCTTCTAGCCGCCAGCCTAGTTAAGCTATCATGATTACATTTCAACGGCTCTTTCTACACGACTATAAAAGGAAGCAAAAGACTTGAAGAAAAAAGATACACACGAACGCCATTGCAATACTCTTTCTATCTGAAATCTTTCTTAAGTCATTCTGGTCGAAAACTTGTTTACATTATCAACTTTTATAGAAGCACTTGTTTGTAAACGGAATTTTATTCAAACTTAGGTTTGTGTTCCTTGAGAAAGACCATGTGGTTGTATTTCTTGAGAAGTCTAGGACGTGTAGTCTTATAGGTTGTTCCTTGAGTAAGACCTGTGAGGTTGTATTACTTGCGAAGTCTAAAACTTGAGAGTTTTAGAGGTTGTGTTAGTCACCAGTATTTTCGCTAGTACATTGTACTATTTTGATTGAATAGTGGATTAAGACCTCGTGAGAGAGGAGAAATCACCTTGGCAGGTGGACTAGACTAACTTGAGTGTTTCTCAAGTGAACTAGTATAAACATAACGTGTTATAATTCAAAAAGGGTTTTTATTGATAAATGAAAGAGTCTTATAAAAACAAGTTTTAATAAAAGAAACAATTTTATTTTGAAAAACCAATTCAAACCCCCCTTTCTTGTGTTTTTCACACCTTCAATTGGAATCAGAGCTCCGGTTCTGAGGTGATAAAAAGGTTGAATTTTTATCAAGCACTTAACAGTGTTTAGTACTGATCCGAATGTGAAAAACAATGTCTATACCAAATTCTGAGACAAGTGTTATTGTAAATGAAAGAGATTCTTATAGTACAAAACCTCCTATCTTTGATGGAGAAAAATTTGATTATTGGAAAGATAGAATTAAAAGTTATTTTTTGTCATTTGATTTAGATCTATGGGATCTGATAGTTGATGGCTACAGTCACCCTGTAGATTCTGCAGGCAAAAAGATTGAAAGAAGTGCATTTACAGATGCACAGAAGAAAACTTACAAAAATCATCATAGAGCAAGAATGATTCTGTTAAACGCAATTTCTTATACAGAATATGAGAAAATCACAAATAAAGAAACTGCAAAGTCCATCTTTGACTCTCTTTGTATGACTCATGAAGGCAATGCTCAAGTCAAGGAGACGAAGGCTCTTGCACTAATTCAAAAATATGAGGTCTTCAAGATGGAAGATGATGAATCTGTGGAAACCATGTTCTCATGATTCCAAATGCTTATTGCAGGACTCAGAGTTCTGGACAAGGGCTATTCTACTGCTGATCATGTCAAGAAAATTATTAGAAGTCTACCTGTCAAATGGAGACCAATGGTGACTGCCTTGAAACTAACAAAGGATCTAAATAGCATAAGTCTTGAGGAACTAATCAGCTCTTTAAGAAGTCATGAAATAGAGCTCCAAGAAGATGAACCCCAAAAGAAAAGCAAATCCATTTCTCTAAAAGCTAAATCTGAAAAAGAAAAGGGCGTATCAAGCAGAGGAGGAAGTGGAAGAATCTGAAGAAGAATCAGACGAAGATGACATATCTCTCATATCAAGAAAAATTAGTCAACTATGGAAATACAGAAGAAATAAGTTCAAAGGACTAAGAAGAAGATCTGAGCCTACATATGGTCAAAGGAGAACTTATCGAAGAGATATCACGTGCTTTGAATGCAAGGAACCTGGACATATAAAAAATGACTGTCCAAAGGTTAAGAAAGATGAAAGACCTAAGAAATAAAAATGGTTTTATGGCAACTTGGGACGATTCAGAGTCCGAAGATGATTATGATGAAGAACGTGCTAACGTAGCATTCATGGCCAAAACCAGCGACGTTCTATCAGAAGGAGAACCTTCAGACTCCGACGATGAAAGAGAGGTACTTTCTTCCCTATCTCGCTCTGAACTTGAAATAGGATTATATGAACTTATGGAAAAATATCAAACTCTTAGAAGAAAACACAAAAATCTGAAAAAGACTCTTGTGGTTCCTTCAAAAGATCTTACTAAAAGCAAACAAATCATCCTTGAATTAAATGAAAAACTACTTTCTCTAGAAAATTCAAATACTACATTAAAAACTAAACTCTCTAGGTTAGAAGAAGAAATCACCTCTAACATAACCAATACTAATGAAGTAGCCAAGTATGACAAAGCTTTTCAATACTTTCTCACTAAAAGCATAGACAAAAGCAAAATGGCTTCATTAATCTATGGAGTCAGCAGAAATGGTAACAGAGGTATGGGATATTCAGGACCATCACATCCATATGATGAGACCAAGAGTATCAAGATAATACCTCTGTCCAAACATTTTGTGCCCTCTGGCACTATCTTGAAATGTTGTGAACAAAAGGGTTCAAAATCTATCACTACACAACCACAGACACCAAAGAAAAAACACTATGCACAAATTCCACACTATTATTCCAATATAAGGAAGTCCAAAGGTGTCAGAACCTCTGGAAAGGGTAATGTTAAAGGAAGCACAAAATGGGTACCTAAGAATAAGATAATTTATGTTGCAGACATCCTTAATGGCACCATTGAAACACCAGTCATGGTACCAGGACAGTGGATGCTCGCGATACATGACGGGAGAAAGGCATATGTTCCAAGATCTGAAACTTAAGCCTGGAGGTGTCTTTGGTTTCGGAGGAAATCAGAAAGGAAGAATTATTGGCTCCGAAACTATTGGAAATGGTAAGCTTCCTTCTATTAATAATGTTCTACTAGTTGAAGGTCTAATGCATAATCTATTGTCAATTAGTCAACTTAGTGACAATGGTTATGATGTTATTTTTAATCAGACATCCTGTAAAGCTGTGAGTCAAAAGGATGGATATGTCCTGTTCAACGAAAAGAGGAAGAACAATACTTATAAAATTAAATTATCAGATTTAAAACATCAGAATGTAAAATGTCTTCTTTCTATAAATGAAGAGCAATGGGTTTGGCATAGACGTCTTGGCCATGTTGACTTGAGAAGAATTTCTCAGCTGAACAAGCTTGGACTTGTCAGAGGCTTGGCAAATCTGAAGTACTCTTCAGATGCTCTTTGTGAAGCATGTCAGAAAGGCAAGTTTTCAAAAACCTCTTTTAAAGCAAAGAATATTGTTTCCACCTCCAGACCGTTAGAACTTCTTCACATTGATCTTTTTGGGCCAGTGAAAACTGCTTCTATCAATGGTAAGAAATACGGACTAGTCATCGTTGATATTACAGTCGTTGGACATGGGTGAAATTCTTAAAACACAAGGATGAGTCACATTCTGTGTTTGCTTCCTTCTGCACTCAAGTACAAAATGAGAAAAATTGCAAAATCATCAAAGTCAAAAGTGATCATGGTGGAGAATTTGAAAATAAAGACTTTGAAAAACTTTTTGACTCACATGGGATATCCCATGATTTTTCTTGTCCTAGAACTCCACAACAAAATGGAGTTGTAGAAAGAAAGAACATAACTTTACAAGAAATGGCTCGAACCATGATCCAAGAAACTGACATGGCTAAGCACTTTTGGGCAGAAGCAATTAACACAACATGTTATATTCAAAATAGAATCTCTATTAGACTTATCTTGAATAAAACTCCTTATGAATTATCGAAGAATAAAATTCCCAACATTTCCTACTTTCATCCATTTTGATGTACCTGTTTTATGTTAAACACTAAGGAGAATCTTGACAAGTTTGATTCCAAAGTACAGAAGTGTCTGCTGTTAGGATACTTTGAACGCTCAAAAGGCTACAGAGTTTATAACTGAGAATCACGGATTGTGGAAGAATCAATCCATGTTAGATTCAATGACAGGCCTGACTCTGAAAAGTCAGAGCTAGTTGAAAAGCTTGCAGGTTTGGAAATTAGCTTCTCAGAACCTAAGGAAAAAGCAGATGAAGTCAAAGACCAGCAAGATCCTACATCTGATACCACTGATATAACTCTGAATACTCCACATCAAAAGAAAAGAAGAATGTCTACATCTCATCCTGAGGAATTAATTCTTGGCAGCAAGGACGCTCCAGTCAGAACCATATCAGCCTTCAGACCATCAAAAGAAACACTCTTAGGACTGGTGGCGTTAATCGAACCAGCTACAGTTGAACAAGCTCTTATGGACAAGGACTGGGTTCTGGCTATGGAAGAAGAACTGAATCAATTCACAAAGAATGATGTTTGGGATCTAGTTCCAAAACCTAAAAATGTTCATGTTATCGGAACCAAGTGGGTATTCAGGAACAAGCTAAATGAGAAAGGAGAAGTTGTCAGAAACAAAGCACGACTTGTTGCTCAAGGATACATTCAACAAGAAGGGATTGATTACAACGAAACCTTTGCTCCGGTCGCCAGACTTAAAGCAATACAGTTATTAATTTCATTCTCAGTAAACCATAACATCACCCTATATCAGATGGATGTTAAGAGTGCATTCTTAAATGGTTATATATCAGAAGAAGTCTATGTCAAACAACCTCCTGGTTTTGAAAATTCAGAAAAATCAAATTTTGTTTTTAAACTCAAAAAGTCTCTCTATGGCTTAAAACAAGCTCCCAGAGCTTGGTATGATAGATTGGGCAAATTTCTTTTAGAAAATCAGTTCACCAGAGGAAAGGTTGACACAACTCTCTTCTGTAAAACATATAAGAATGATATTCTTATAGTTCAAATCTATGTTGATGATATTATTTTTGGTTCTGCTAACTCCTCTTTATGTGAAGAATTTTCAAAGTTAATGCAAGCCAAATTCGAGATGAGTCTGATGGGTGAGTTAAGGTACTTCCTGGGAATTCAATTAGATCAGAAACCAGAAGCCACTTACATTCATCAAAGCAAGTACACAAAAGAACTTCTGAAGAAATTCAACATGATGGATTGTAATACAGCTAAAACACCAATGCAACCAACATGTGTCATGAGAAAAGAAGAAACAGAAGTTAAGGTTTATCAGAAGCTTTATCGTGGTATGATAGGCTCTCTCTTATATCTAACTGCTTCTAGACCTAATATATTATTCAGTGTACATTTATGTGCTAGATTTCAATCAGATCCAAGAGAATCTCATTTAACTGCTGTTAAACGAATTTTAAGGTATCTGAAAGGAACAACTAATCTGGGCTTGATGTATGAGAAAACATCAGAGTATACTCTTTCTGGTTACTGTGATGCAAATTATGCTGGAGACAGATTGGAAAGAAATAACACATCTGGAAACTGTCAGTTCCTAGGGAACAATCTAAACTCATGGTCAAGTAAGAGGCAATCTACAATTGCTCTCTCTACAGCAGAAGTTGAATACATCTCCGCTTCTCTATGCAGTACACAAATGCTTTGGATGAAAAATCAGCTGGAAGACTATCAGATATATGAGAGTAACATCCCTATCTTCTGTGATAATACTACTGCTATTTATTTAAGTAAAAATCAAATTTTGCATTCAAGGGCTAAACACATTGAAATAAAACACCATTTTATCAGAGACTATGTTCAGAAGGGAACCTTATGCTTAAAATTTATTGATACAGACCATCAATGGGCTGATATTTTTACAAAACCCTTAGCTGAAGATAGATTTCAAATTATTTTAAAACATTTGAAAATAGAGTACTGCTCAGAATGAGATTATTTCAGAACCAAATGTGTTTAAGCATTTTTAAATCATCAGAATCACTTTTGTGAGATGTGTCTCAGTTCTGATAAATTTTTCTGACGTGTCATTTAATTAGAAAATAATTTTTTGCATGTGATTAGATTATATCTAAATCACTATACTTATCCAAATCAAACGAACAGTAATTTTATTGGGATTGACTCAAAACTCTATTACATTTATTCACTTCCCCCTGTACGGTGTTTATCTCTTTAAAATTTCAAAAACCATCCGTATTCCCGCTCTCACTCAAACGGAAACCCTAAATCTCTAAATCGCTCTATCGAACCAACTCAATCCCTGCTCTCATCCTCTCTGATCTTAACTATCATCAAGATGAACATCATTCAACAAGAAAACACTCCCCTCTCCAAAGAGCTTGAAGCATCACTAAATCCCTCTCAAGAGCTGCCATCTTCATCTATCACACCTTCTAACACTTCCACAACCACCGCTACGATCGCTTCAACTCCATTATCTCTTCCCACGATCGATGCAACCCATGTAACACAGAGAAATTCCTCTGTTACTTGTGTTATGCATGCAAATGAACTAATTGTTCTGAAAGAGATGTTTGTCGACTTCGACAATCTTCGCGATAATGGGTTTAAACTAATTGATCAACTTAATACTCAAGGATGGAAAAGTTACTTTGAAAGACTTCGAGGTCCAACCTTTGATGACCTAGTAAAGGAATTCTGGAGGCACGCTGAAACATACGATCTTCATGTTGTATCCTTTGTTATGGATCAAAAGATCATTATCACTGAAAATTCTATTTCAGACCTACTAGGGATGCAACTCCTGGAAGGAAAAAGAGTTTATGGAAAAACTGAAATATCTGACTCCGTCATCAACAAAGCAATTCTCAAAAATTGTCAACCTGGGACTTCAGAGTACAAAAGCAAGAATCTGGGTGACAATCTGAGAATCTGGCATAAAATTATTCTTGGATGTATCAATCCAAGACCTCCAAAGAGTGCTGCAGATTTCTTCAACACAAATCAAAAGTACATGTTGTACTACTTGCACAAGAATAAGAAAATGTGTCTTCCATCCATTCTTTTCTACTACCTGAGAGATATGGTACGCAAGACAAGAACAACAGCTTCACCAGATAGGAAGATTGTAAACTACATTCCGTTTGGAAAACTTCTCGCTAACATCTTTGTTGAAAGTGGCCTAGTGGAATATCTAGTCAAGGAAGCTAAGTACACAGATTATCTGGCTGGCAAAGTAGGAGAACCTTTAATGCTGTGAACCTTAAACATATGAAAATGATTACAAGTGTTGATGTGAAACCCACATCCATCCCTCAAGACATTGTGATCGACAACCGACGTCCAGTAATGAACTACCCCTACTACCGCAAAGAAGATAATCCAACAACAATTGCTTCGTTTGTGGCTATAATGAGAGAAGAAGGGCATGGCATGCCAAAATCCAGAGTTGAAGAGGTTGCTCCCAAATCTAAATACGTCACAAGGAGTAATAGGAAGCAAGCTGAAGAGGATGCTGAGCCTAAGAAGAAGAAAAATGATGAAACTGAAACCTCTAAAACTTCTAGTTTGGAATCTCTTCTTCTTGAGAAAATTAGTAAATCGGCTATCAATTCTTCTGGGACCATGAATCTCACTAAGACCGTTACTGCATCATCATCATCTCCAACCACCTTTATTCCTACCTCCAATCCACAAGTAAGTTTTAAACCACCATCTTTTTCAATCCCTCCTTCAACTACCACTATCCAATCTTCACCCAACTCATCAATCAGTACACCTATCTCGTCTGAATCCATTCCTACCTACACCTCGTTGTCATACCCCAAATTTTGACCACTAAGATTTCCCATCATTGTGAAAATCATCATCACAATATGGATGAACCATTAGTCTCCCTAAAGATGGGTGAGCATCCACTACAATCAAATTTAGGGTTTCAAGCCCTCTCAGAGCTCTTAGACAAAGGATCAATCAAGAAATGACATGATCTTCAACTTTTCTAGCCTCTCAAACATCCATAAAGGATCAAGAGGACTCCCACTTCAAGGATTAAGCACAAGGCTTCTCCCTTTTAGGTGGATCAAGCCTTAAGATCGCCAGTGTCACCAAACTAGGGTTTTGGTCGACCAGGGCTCTGGTAATCCTATGGGGATCTAGTTTTGTTTGTATTTTAAGTGTGACCAACAGGGCTTTACCTAGTGCTAGACGTAGTTGTCGGGGAAAACTCTAAATAACTATACTAGTATTACACAATTGATATTTGACAAGTATATAAAAGTTTGTGAAAGAAGACTTACAGTGAGCAGCCCCACAATACAGTTATATATATGAAAACGGGTAAACACTTACTCGGTTGTAGATCTTCCATGTTGTTTTGTTAGTTTGTTCAACAAAGAAAGCTTTGATAATAATATTATATTCAAAATCAAAGGAGAAAGTGATTTGAAAAGGTTTTTGGGGCTTACAGCTCAAGGAGAGGCCCAAGGATTTATCAGTGATTGCACGTTTGTTTTGTACAGGGACTTATACAAGTGACTGAGACCCAAAAAAGGTTTTCTGTACAAAGGGATGGGTCTTACACTCTCTCAGGAGGCCCAAAGGTGTTTAAAGAAAAAGAATGGGGCATATACCACGAGGGTAGGCCCAGATGATTTGTTTTTTGAATTGGCAAAATTTTTCCTCTGGGCATGAGCCAATGCTTCAAAGAATAACCTATGATGCTCCAAGGGATCTCATGAACCCAATCATCAAGTCAATTTAACCTCAGGGGATACATTCACAAAAGATCAGGAATTAGGGTTTCTAGACCTAATTCACCCCTAAGTTGACTTTTGGGACAAAACATGAGCCAAGACCTCAAGAGGGGATTTGAGGGTCTCAAATACATCACATTGATCCATTTGCATCAATGTATTGATCCAAGAAGCTTGAGCAACAAGTTTCAATTTCATCAGAACCACAGTTAGGGTTTCGCGGAAAAAGTCAACTGTATCTTTGACTTTTAACCAGGACATGCTCCCAAACCATAAGACATGATTCAATACACCCTATAACACCTATGAAATCAATCCATCAAATTTGATTTAGGTCAAGGACTTGATTTCATAAAGGATCGCACAGTTTGGAATTCATCTGACAAAAAGTCAACTGTGCACAAAAGTCAAACTTTGACTTTTTGAGATTTTTCACAAATATGGTTCTTTGACCCTAAAATGATGTTAATGTATGGTTGGAATCATCATTCATCAAGAAAAATCAAGAAAAGTGGGATAACTTGTAAAAGGGGGTAACCATAAAAAACTTAGAAATTTTCTAAGTTATGGAATAAAGTGGCTAGGGTACCAACTTTGGAGGATCATAACTCCTAAACCACAAGGCTATTTTTCCCCATTCAAAGATGGATTTGTAGCTCTCATGACCCTCTACAAAAGCTTCAACTACACCTCATTCCAATTCATCATGGATTTTTAGTTATAGAATGATCAAAATGGTTGAAAACATGAAATGCCACTTTTTCCAACACTTAGTGAAATTTTCACTAAGTCAGAATCTGCCTTCACTTTTTTCCAAATGTAGGGGAGTTTTTCACTTGGATCCAAAAAGTTTCAAAACCAATTATGATCAAACAGTTATTGTATCATATGAGGGCTTTCTAAAATAGCCAAGAACTCCATCAAATTCCACTTGAGGCATGAGATATGACAATGGCAATATGCCTTGCTGAAAACTGCCAAGGCTAGGTAGAATTTTGTACTTTTGCTCGATTTGGCAAAATCAGATAATTCCAAGCCTTGTTATCACTTTGGACACATCTGAGGATCAAATCTAAAGGGAAAAAACACTGATCCAAGCCTCCAAAGTCTTTGGAACAAGAAGTAGCATGCCAAACCTAGAAATCCCTAAAAGAGGGACAAGACTCCAATTTTGGATTGGAGCATTTAATGGATACACCAAGGTGGCATGGACTGACACATTTGCAACTGAATTCAGTCAAGAATGATCCAACAACTAAGGAACCACAACTCTGTGCTCTAACCTCTAGTCAATGGCTAGAGGAGACTTGGATTCCTATTGATCAACATTGGCCAAACCTCTGCTGCAGTTGCCATTCACTATTGATCCCAAAACAAACTTGCTCTACTATAAATAGAGCTCATTTGTGCTCAGTTTGAGTACACCAAAGCCATCAAACAAATGCTTTCCTCAAAATCACCTTCTCACTTCCAAATTTGCCTTCCAAAGCAAGTCCTTATCGGGTTTTGAGTTTGAGAGCAATTCCAACTAAACCAATCACACACACACCACCAATCACACACACACATCTCATAAACATCATATAGAAGTGATCCAAACACTCACATAACACCTGGAACACCAAAATCACAAAATCACTAGCCAATTGCTCAAGCCTTTGACAAATTTGCAGTTGGGGTACCATCTCAAGTTCCAAATCATTTCAATCTATTCCAAGCATCCAGACACACTCCATGGCACCTAGGGAAGCTATCTAGATCATTGGAACCTAGATGTAACACCTCTAACCCAAAACACGATCACCAGCTGCAAGAGGTGAGCATGAGCTCTTCTAACTCTATGATCCATACATTTTTTGCTGCACAATAATTTGGCCATATGTTCATAATCATGCATAAAGTGTTTACCCTCAATCAATTGGTTTGTTTGAATCGTGTATGGAATTTCTGAAGTCTTCTTTCATAAACTCATATCGACTGTATAATACTAGTATAGATATTTAGAGTTTCCCCGGCAACTACGTCTAGAACTAGACAAAACCTCGTCTCCTTACATCCGACGTTCTCCCGGATATTTCAACATAACCTAAATCATGAGAATTTTCTTTTACAACAATTTTAGATAACTAGATCTAAGATATCTCCCCCTTGAACAGTTCATATACAAAAGGCCAATGTTCCAAGTGAAACCCCTTCTGGAACTGTTCATCAGCCTCCTCTTGGGCTTAGTGCAAGGACCCACAGGCTTCTTAAAAGCATCCCCGCCTCCTCTTGGGCGTTGTACAAGGATCCGTCGGCTTCTTAGAAGTTTTCACAGCCTCCTCTTAGGCTTCATATAATGATTCTTCCTCCAGGAAGATAGCCTCCTCTTGGGCTTCGTACAAATTGTCCCTTCGGCTTCTTAAAAGTGTTTCTCACCTCCTTTTGGGCTTCGTACAAATTGTCCCGACGAACTCTTAAAGGTATAGGAACAGAAATTAGTCATCTTGATAGAACAGTCTTTCAAAGAGTCTAGATCTTTCTACCGCGAACGTACTGTCTCTTAATCTCTCTTAAGCATAGTACAAAAGATAAAACTCTAGACTTGGACAGTTTAATCTCCTTGAGTCTCGAAGACATTCTCAAGTTCCTTTAAAAAATAGAAAAAAAACCCGTAGACTTGGGCAGTCTCAATACCCTTCGGATTCCCCATTTCCTTAAAGAACAGGAAATAATCCCGGTCCTCAGATCAATACCAAAGCATAACAATACCTTTAACCAGTCTCTTTATAAGAAATGATTTTCTCTTTTATCCAACATACTGGACCTATCACTAAACTGAAACAGTCACCAGTTAACAGCCTCCATCTCGGGCTTTGTACGAGATACCAAAAGACTCTCTTGTTGAGTCAAATTACCCTTGCAGCCTCCATCTCGGGCTTTGTACGGGATACTAATCACTCTCTTGTTGAGTATAAAAGACTCTCTTGTTGAGTCACACCTTTTAGCCTCAATCTCGGGCTTCGTACGAGATACAAAATCACTCTCTTGTTGAGCATAAAAGACTCTCTTGTTGAGTCAAACCTTTTTAGCCTTCATCTCGGGCTTCGTACGATCTCGGGCTTCTTACGAGATACAAAAACACTCTCTTGTTGAGTCGATCACCTTTAGCCTCTATCTCGGGCTTCGTACGAGATACAAATCGCTCTCTTGGTGAGTATAAAAGACTCTCTTATTGAGTCAAACCCTTTTAGCCTCCGTCTTGGGCTTCGTACAAGACACATATAAAAACACTCTCTTGTTGAGTCAACCCTTTTAGCCTCTATCTCAGGCTTCGTACTAGACACAAAAGCATCCTTTTGTTGGGTCAATAACCTCCTCTTAGGCTTTGTATAAAGAAATCCCCGTTTGAATCAATCAACCTTTTAGCATCAAATCAAGCTTTGGTCACAACATACAAACATCAACAACTCCTTTTCCCTCGTCTAATTGCTGTAAGCGGCAAGCCTCTGGATTATTTACATCCACGCCACTGTCCCTCTTTTAGCATGAGAAATTCCTAAGGAAAGATGGCATTGCTCTAAACTGAGTTAAAGTCTTCTCCTTCAGGTTGAAAATCCCCTATAAAGGAAATTATGGCATTGCTAGATTCGCATATCCTAGTTAAAGTAATTCTCCTTTATAATCAGTCACCCAATAATTGTGACAAACAGACCCCCTTAGAGATGACAAATTCTCTCTAAAGTCAACACCCTTTTTGCTTCACATCTTGGGCTTCGAACAAGATACAAATAGACCCTTCACCTTCACATCTTGGGCTTTGAACAAGATATAAACCACCTTTAGCTTCATGTCTTGGGCTTTGAACAAGACACCAAAACACCATTTCTTCCCATAGAATAGGAGGAACTACGATCACTCTGATTTCCCTATCCCGGGAATACGTAGGCATAAGATTGAAAAAGAATCTTAGCGAGCACACTAATCAAAAAACCCCAAAGTCCCTTACCTCCATCCAACTGGCGCAGGATCCCAACAAATTCCCCATGAACAATCCCGATATTTCGTTCTGAACAAAATAAGCAGAGAGAGACCCACGAACTAAAGCTGCAGCTGTAAACCAACAGTTTTGACTGTTTAACCTCAGTTTGCAAGCAGGGTTAGTTGGAGACATCTATTTCCCTTCCTTCATCAGCTTCAATAGGATAAAAAATGAATCGAACTGTAGTACCAAAGCGATAGTGATTCGAACCACAAAAACCGCGCTACAGAAAAATGGCGGCCACAGTGGGAGAGAGTTGTTCTTCTCCCGTCTCTTAGGAGGAAACCTTAAGTTTAGACAATTTCACAGGAAAAATGGCGCCCACCGTGGGGCCAAACAAAGGAATCTTGTCTCTTTTATCTCTCTGGTTGAAACCTTCTCTTAGGACGAGTCCTTGGGTTCACAGGGTATCACAGAATGATGGCTCCATCGGGGAATGTCATTATTGCTAGGATCGGCCCTCACTAGGATCTTAGGTAAAAAACCTTTAAGTTGGGAAGATACCACAGAATGGCGACTCCGCCGGGGAGCCATTTTCTGTTAGGATCATAGGATTCACAGCTCTTAAAAAGTCTAGGACATTAGGATAAATATATATACTGCTTTTCCTAATTGATATCTGTGTTTATTTTTCTGCTAATGGGAATGCGTGTGATGCCGCATGTGGAAAGATTAAGTATACACCTTGGAAAAACCTCTTTCAGTAGTGCGGAAGCTATCAGAAATAGTTGTCACGCGATACTATCCTCTTTTGAGATTCTTCGAAATACATCACCTAGCACGGTTCCCGGCCCGCTGATGTTATCTTGACAAGAATCAATGATTTTGAGAGACAGGTACAAAAATCACTAGTATAAACCTTTGGGATGGGTAGAGCCTTGATTTCATGACACCGACCCTTTGACCCCATGTTTTTTCTATGTTTTTGTGTGCTGCATTCATGCATTCATTTAAAAAAAACATTAAGCAAAGAAAAACTTTCTCTTCTAGTCTCTCTTTTTCAAATTAAACTAAGACAATGATTGCAAATGTCAGAGAGAAAAGGATTGTGCTAATGGATTTCGGTAGAAGAAAAACTCACAAGTATACCTTCAAGGTTCCAAAACTAGGGGATTTGAGAGGATTAGCAAGGATGATCACTAACCTTGACGCTTTCAGAGCCAAGTACGGAGGTCTGCTACCTCTGTTAAGGGTCCATGTAATTGAAGGAATCCTGGAGGCACTCATTCAGTTTTACGATCCGGTCTATCACTGTTTCACATTCCCGAATTACCAGCTCGCACCAACGCTGGAGGAGTATTCTCATCTGATTGATCTACCCATTACTGATCAAGCTCCCTTTTCTGGACTGGAAGAAATTTCAAAGGATCAAACCATTGCAAAAGCAATTTATTTGGATGAGTCAGAAGTCAAGACTCACCTGACCACCAAGGGAGGAATCCCAGGTTTACTAGCCAAGTTTCTGGTAAAGAAAGCTCTGTACTTTGCTAGTATAGGGAACATGACTGCTTTCGAAAGCATCTTTGTTTTGCTCACCTACGGGTTATTTTTGTTTCCCAACATTGATAACTTCGTCGATATCAACGCCATTAAGGTTTTTCTCATTGGAAACGCCGTACCAACCTTGCTCGCATATGCGTATCATTCTGTACACTTAAGGAATTTATACAGCGGAGGAATGATCACGTGCTATGTACCCCTACTATATAAATGGTTTATCTCCTGTTTGCCTAAGTCTGCCATTTTTGGGATCATAAGAGTGCCTTACGTTGGTCGCAGAAAATCATGTCTCTTACCAACTCTGATATAGATTGGTACAATAGGATTTATGACGGGATCAGAATCATTGACCGTTGTGGAAACTTCCCCAACGTACCCCTCATAGGAGCTAAGGGAGGAATCAATTATCATCCAGTTTTAGTTCGTCGTCAATTTGGATACCCGATGAGGCATGTCCCGCGTAATGCTCATCTGGAAGGTCTTTTCTTCAAGGAAGGAGAAAATGACAGGGAACTAAAGATGGAAATAGTGCACGCTTGGAAACATATTCATAAGAAAGGACAAAAGTCTTTAGGAAAACCGGACTGTGTCTCGGTGGAGCCTTATCTCCACTGGGTACAAACTAGAGCTCTCAAGCTAAAGATGCCTTATCCTCGTCACAGAGTTCTTCCACCAAGGGAATCTGTCATGTACTTCATGACTGAAATAGAAAAACTTCAGGTTACTCTCAACAAAGTTCAACAGGAGAGGAGGTCTTGGAAGAACAAGTACCGCATTCTCAATGTGGAGTGTACCAAAATACAGCAACTGCTGAAAGATAAGGATGCTCTAATTGAGAATTTGGAGCAACATGCTGTAGAAAATCAGGATGACCAAAGGAATTTGGTCGCTCTTTTCACTTGGCAAAGGAATGACAACCCGACAACGGCCCAAGAGCCCCAGTCCAAGAAAGGGAAAATACCAGAATCAGCACCCGAGTTCTCCTCAGAGAGGAATCGGGACCCATTAACTTAGGTTTCTATTTCCGCACCTTGTAATTTACTGTATTTCCATTTCCGTAATCCTTTGAATTCAATAAAACGGGGGTGTCCCTACTGTTTGATATTTGCAATCTAATTGTTGAAGTTTATTTTGATTAAACCAAAAAAACAATTAATATAATCATTGCATTCATCATTCCCACGTCACGTATTCTTCTTACCTACGAATCTCACGTTTGTGTCTCGGTTCTAGAGTCAAACTGTCTCATTCGTACAATACTCGGGCCAATCGTCTGAAAAAGATGGATGATCTCGAGGAAGAGAACAGAGAGTTGAGAGAAGAGATCGACACTCTGAAATAGGATCTGAGAAAGCTTCATAACGACATGCAAGCTCTAGCAGAAGCTCAGATGCAACAATAGACTGTGATCTCAGAGATCACATCAACGCCCATAGTGGAAAATTATGATCCTAGGTACAAAATGCCGAAAGATCGTCCCTGGGGCATGCCACCCAACTATATCCAGGAAGGATATGTTCCGCCGATCGCTGAGGATCAGGGAACCGCAGCAGGAACCGCTGGGCCTGAAGGTTACAAACTTCGGGAAAGCGAAGATGCCAGGGGCATGACAGCAACTCCTGAAGGTTACAAACTTCGGGAGACACCGAGAGTCTCGACCATAATGAATATACCACCACCCGTGGTACACACTGTCCCGGAAGGACAGATTCCACAAATACCTTCTGGTGGAAACGACATCATGTTAGACAGAATGAATGAGTTCCAGGAACAGTTCCTGGAAATGCAGAAGGAACTGCAAGCTATTCGCGGTCAGGATTTATTTGGAAAGGACGCCGCAGACCTTTGCTTGGTCCCCAATGTGAAAGTTCCACACAAGTTCCAAGTACCCGATTTTGAAAAGTACAAGGGTAACTCTTGCCCTCAAAGCCATTTGGTGATGTATGCTCGGTGAATGTCAGCTCAGACAAAGAACTAGGAGCTACTGATTCACTACTTTCAGGATAGTTTAACCGGTGCCGCATTAAAATGGTACATGGGTTTAAACCGCACTACGATTAGCACTTTCAGAGATCTTGGCACTGTCTTCGTCCAACAATATAAATACAATTTAGACATGGCACCAGACAGAGATCAACTAAGATCAATGTCACAAAAGAACAAGGAAACCTTTAAGGAATACGCTCAGAGATGGCGTGAAATTGATGCTCAAATTTGTCCACCTCTTGAGGAAAAAGAGACGACAAAGATTTTCTTAAAAACCTTGAGCTCATTTTACTACGACAGAATGGTTGCCAATGCGCCCAGCGACTTCACCGAAATGGTCGGTATGGGAGTGCGTCTCGAGGAAGCCGTTCGAGAAGGACGTCTAGTCAAAGACACTGGGTCGACAAGCGGTACTAAAATATACGGCAGTGCTCTCCCTAAGAAAAAGGAGCAAGATGTTGGGAGTATCTCTCTCGGAAAGCAAAGGCGACGGTACCAACCAGTAGCAGCTGTAACTCCTGCTATCAACCCCGCATCTGTTGCTACGTATCAACCTCAGGTTGCTCAAAGCCAACCGCATTC
The DNA here is from genome assembly GCA_022829125.1 of Lathyrus tuberosus. Taxonomy (NCBI): domain Eukaryota; kingdom Viridiplantae; phylum Streptophyta; class Magnoliopsida; order Fabales; family Fabaceae; genus Lathyrus; species Lathyrus tuberosus. Next base: position 37,910,639 of record JALAZF010000003.1, on the reverse strand, counting down.
GCAGCAATTTCAGTAAAGGACACAACAACCTCTTCAGCAGACTCGTCCTCAATACAACAACAATCGTACAACGCGGCCACCAAGATTTGATCCTATACCCGTATCGTACGCAGAACTATTTCCGTTACTACTGGCCAAGGGGCATGTCCAGACTAAGTCTCCTCCTACAGTACCGAAAAATCTGCCTTTTTGGTTTAAGGTGGATCAGACTTGCCCTTACCATCAAGGAGGACCAGGGCATAACATAGAAAACTGTCTCAGTTTCAAATCTGACGTGCAAAAGGTTGTTAGGAGCGGGGTCTTATCTTTCAAAGATACAAATCTGAATGTTCTCACAAACCCGCTGCCTCAACATGAGAAGGCTACAGTCAATTTGATAGAGGGAGAGTCTAACAACACCTATCAAATTCACGATGTACTCTTATTGAGGGCCAACTTGGTCAAGATGCATTGTAGACAGAGTGGATATGGCCATGTGCCACCTCATAATTATCACCAGTGTGATATCTGCTCTAAAAGCAATCAAGGATGTTCTGTGGTACAATCAGCTCTACAGGAACAGATGGATCTCGGATGGATCCAAGAGCACCGAGTTCATGGAGTTAACATGGTTTATACGAATTCTAACATCATTTAAAACCACGATATCCGTGCGATGAATGTCAACTTGGTGGCAATGCACTCAAGGAAAAGCCAGTATCATAATCTGCCACGACACGATTACAATTCTTGTCTGACTTGCTCGGTAAACAAACATGGATGCTCTTTTGTACAAGAGGCCCTCTAGCGTCAGATGGATCTTGGATGGATTCAGGACTACCATTATAGGAATCATTATCAAATCAACATGATTCAGATCTTCGATATTCGCTTGATGAATACCAGCCTGGTGGAGTTACATGCTAAACAGGTCCGGCTCGGGTTCCTAGTATCACGTGATTATCAGGGCTGTAAAGTGGGTTGCGAAGACGATCAGGGCTGTGCCCTTGTCCAGGAAACACTTTAGCACTTGTTGTACCACTGGTGGCTTCCAATCTATATGGATGAAGACACCCAGCAAATTAGTATCACTAACGGGAATCCTACTAGATATCAAAGTCAGGATGTTCGGTCGATGGAAACAGATCTAGTAAGGTTACACTGTATTCAAAGCGGACGTGGCCAGGTGCCACTACACAACTATGAGCGGTGCGGAGTTTGTTCGGTGGATAATCAATGATGCTACCTCGTGCGAGCATCCCTTCAAATTCAGTTGGACCACAAAGAAATTTAACCATGGTCAAGTTATGGATCAGTCAACTACTTCACTGATCAAATCGAGGATGTTGTCGTAATCTCTGATCATCAGAGGGCTAGGGATGTTTGTACCATCATCCCTCTACTTGACGAATTGAGAGTTCCCAACCGGGAACAGATCGAAATTGCTTACGATGGTCAGAAAAATCAGAAGGCTCCCATAGTCATCTATCTACCGGGACCACTACCGTATGAATCAACTAAGGTTGTCCCTTACAAATACGGTGCAACAACAATTGAGAATGGAAAGGAAATTCCATTACCCTCCGTCGTGAATATTGCAGATATCAGTCGAGTAACACGGAGCGGTCGAATCTTCAACCGAGGGGTTGGAGAACCTATCAAAGAAAAGGAACCTTAGACAGAAGTTCCTAATCCACCAGTCGGTCAATCCAGTAATCCCGACCTTTCAAAAAACAATGATGAGATGCTGAAGCTCATCCAAAGGAGTGAATACAACATTATTGATCAGCTGTTACAAACTCCTTCAAAGATCTCGGTATTATCACTGTTACGTAGTTCAGAAGCGCACAGGGAGGCTCTACAGAAAGTCTTGGAGCAAGCCTTTGTGGAACAGGATGTAACAATCAGACATTTCGATAGCATTGTCTCTAACATCACTTCCTGCAATAACTTGGGATTTAGTGATGAGGAATTACCTGAAGAAGGTCGCCGTCATAACATGGCGGTCAACAATACAGTCAACTGCCAGGACGATGCTTTAGCCAGCGTACTGGTAGACACAGGGTCAGCCCTGAATGTTATGCCAAAGTCCACTTTGATGCGATTATCATTTAAAGGACCTCCGATGAGAGCCAGCGAGGTCGTCGTCAAAGCATTTGACGGATCCAGAAAAACGGTTATCGGCGAAGTCGACCTTCCCATAACTATCTGTCCTCACACTTTCCAAGTCACTTTCCAGGTTATGGACATCCGAGAAACATACAGTTGTTTATTAGGAAGACCTTGGATACATCAGGCTGGGGCGGTCACTTCGACCCTCCACCAAAAGCTAAAGTTCGTCCAGAACGGCCAAATTGTCACTGTTTATGGAGAACAAGCCTTACTCGTGAGCAACTTGTCATTATCTACTTGTGTAGAACCCGAGGAGGTTGTTGGAACTCGGTTCCAAGCACTTTCGATGAGCAATAAGAATCAATCAGAGAAAGGAACCTCGATTTCCTCATACAGAGATGCTCTCGAAGTGATCGAAAATAACAATGCAAAAGGATGGGGACATCTTGTCATTCCCACTGATAACAAAACAAAGAAGGGTCTTGGTTTTTCTGCAACCTGCACCCAGACAGCTGTTAACGATGAAAGTCTTCATCCCATTCAGAACTTCTTCCACAGTGGAGGCTTTCTTCAACAGTGACTCAAGACGTGCATACCATCAATAAAGATGATTCCTCCGATACGGAGGAAGAATGGAAGTCCTATCTCAACAACGACGGTTATACGTCTCAGGGCGAAACGCAGACTCCCTTTTGCTTTCCTACACAGAGCCCGAGATTTATACCAAGGTCAGATGTCAAAATGATGTACGGAGATTGTGATCCGAAAGGATGCCGCGCTCCGCAAAATTCGTTAGAGGAAGACACTCCGATGAAATACAACTTTGACCACGACTATTATGGCCCAATGGATGACGTGCCTATTCGGCAGCCGTATCCCAGAGACTTGGGGCAAGAAAATCAGCCGAACAATGAAAATCAGCTGAGTATCATTGAACAGAATACCTGTGTCCCCGCCATGTCATGGGATCAACACTCAGGTCATTCTGAACTTATCCAGTACGATGATGAATTGGTAAAACTTGTCGGACTAGAATTCATCAACTATGTTTTTCCCGAGGTCAACATCATCGAGAAAGATGACCCCTCCAGTTCCAAAGAAGTGTGGGACACCTTGGGACAACCGAGTGGAAAATACGACTTCAAGGTCAAGTACACCGCTCCTGAAAGCTCTCGTATCAGGCTCGAAGACATCCAGCCAACTGGATGGGGAGATACAGCTGAGAGCACAAATACTAGGCAAAGAGTTGCTGGAAACAGTCAACTTAGGATCGGAAGAAGAGAGAAAAGAAGTCAAGATTGGGGCACTGCTCAGTCCAACTGTCAAAGAAAGTTTGACGAAACTTCTCAAAGAGTTTCCCGATGTATTCGCTTGGTCCTATCAGGATATGCCAGGGTTGGATACCAGCATTGTGGAACATCATCTACCGTTGAGATCAGAATGTCCGCCGGTAAAACAAAGGTTGAGACGGACTCATCCAGATATGGCTGTCAAAATCAAAGAGAAGGTACAGAAACAGATTGACGCGGGTTTCCTCGCTACGTCAGAATATCCTCAATGGTTAGCCAACATCGTACCAGTTCCAAAAAAGGACGAAAAGGTCAGAATGTGTATGGATTACAGAGATCTAAACAAGGCTAGTCCAAAGGACGACTTTCCCTTCCCACACATAGACATGCTGGTAGACAGTACAACAAAGTTCCAAGTCTTCTCCTTCATGGATGGATTCTCGGGCTATAATCAAATCAAAATTGTGCAGAAAGACATGGAGAAAACTTCGTTCATTACCCCATGGGGTACCTTTTGTTATAAGGTAATGCCATTCTGTTTGAAGAACGCCGGGGCAACCTATCAAAGGGCTATGACTACTCTGTTTCATGACATGATACATAAAGAAATCGAAGTGTATGTCGATGATATGATTGCAAAATCTAAAACAGAGGAGGAGCATGTGACCCACCTGTCAAAACTATTCGAGCGTTTGCGAAAGTACAAACTCCACTTAAATCCCAATAAATGCACCTTCGGTGTCTGTTCAGGGAAACTTTTAGGGTTCATCGTCAGCCAGAAAGGAATTGAGGTAGATCCTGACAAGGTCAAGGCCATTCAAGAAATTCCTTCTCCGAAAACTGAAAAACAAGTAAGAGGATTCCTGGGACGTTTGAACTATATTTCCAGATTCATATTCCTCATGACCGTGACTGCGTTTGGACAGAAGACTGTCAAACCGCTTTCAACAGCCCACCGATTCTATCACCTCCAGTGGAAGGAAGACCACTGATCATTTACCTCACAGTCCTAGAGGACTCAATGGGCTGTGTGCTTGGCCAACAAGACGAAACAAAAAGAAAAGAGTCTTCCATCTACTATTTGAGCAAGAAATTCACCGATTGCGAGACTCGGTACACTATGCTTGAGAAAACTTGCTGCGCTTTGGCTTGGGCAGCCAAACGTCTTCGCCAGTATATGATTCGTCACACTACTTGGTTAATCTCTGAAATGGATCCAATCAAGTATGTCTTTGAAAAGCCTGCTCTCACGGGAAGGATTGCCCGTTGGCAGATGTTGCTGTCAGAATACGACATCGAATACCACGTTCAAAAATCCGTTAAAGGGAGTATTTTAGTCGATCATTTGGCTCATCAATCGATTGACGACCAAGAATTAATCGGGTTTGACTTCCCAGACGAAGATGTCATGTATCTAAAAATGAAAGACTGCGATGAACCGCTACCTAGTGAAGGGCTAGAACCAGATTCCCAATGGGGACTTATCTTTGACGGAGCTGTCAATCATTATGGAAACGGAATTGGGGCAATTATCATAACACCTCAGGGTACCCACATTCCTTTCACTTCCAGACTTACATTCAAGTGCAAAACAATGAGGCCGAATACGAAGCTTGTATCATGGGTCTCGAGGAAGCGATTGATTTGAGGATCAAGAACTTGGATGTATATGGTGACTCAGATTTGGTCGTCAATCAGATCAAAGGAGATTGGAACACATACCAATCAGGATTGATTCCTTACAAAGACTATGCAAGAAGCCTGTTACCATTCTTCAACAGAATCGAGTTTCATCACATCCCTCGTGATGAGAATCACATGGCTGATGCATTAGCCACCCTCTCTTCCATGATTAGTGTGGGTCAATGGAATGACTTACCTAAGATCTACATAATGCGCCTTGAACGGCCCGCTTACATCTTCACAATCGAAGCAGTCTTAAACGACAAACCTTGATATCACGATATCAAATGCTTCCTTCAGAAACAAGAGTACCTACCTGGGGCATCCAGGAAAGATAGAAAAACCCTCAGAAGGCTAGCAGGCAGTTTCTTCTTGAGCGGTGATACACTCTATAAGAGGAACTTTGACATGGTCTTGCTTCGATGCATCGACAGACCAGAAGTAGACATGCTGATAAAAGAAATTCACGAAGGGTCCTTTGGCACTCATGCCAACGGACATACAATGGCGAGAAAAATTCTAAGAGCAAGGTACTATTGGTTGACAATGGAATCTGATTGCTACAAGTACATGAGGATATGTCGCAAGTGTCAGATATACTCAGGCAAAATCCATGTACCGCCAACGCATCTCAAAGTTCTCTCTTCCCCATGGCCTTTTTGCATATGGGGAATCGACATGTTCGGCATGATCGAACCTAAGGCTTCGAACGGACATCGGTTTATCCTGGTAGCCATTGATTACTTCACCAAGTGGGTCGAAGCAGCGTTATACGCCAATGTGACCCGTCAAGTGGTAGTCCAATTTATCAAAAACAATATCATCTGTCGTTATGGTGTTCCGAGCCAGATCATTACTGATAATGGATCTAACTTAAACAACAAGATGATGAAAGAGTCGTGCACAGAGTTCAAGATCGAACACCATAACTCATCTCCCTACCGACCCAAGATGAACGGAGCGGTAGAGGCAACTAACAAGAACATCAAGAAGATTGTTCAAAAGATGGTCGTAACCTACAAAGATTGGCACGAGATGCTACCCTTTGCTCTTCACGGTTATCGCACATCTGTCCGCACTTCAATAGGGGCTACCCCTTTCTCTCTAGTATATGGCATGGAGGCAGTACTCCCCATAGAAGTAGAGATCCCATCAATTCGGGTATTGATGGAAGCTAAGCTAACAGAAGCTTAATGGTGCCAAAGTCGGCACGATGAACTAAATCTGATCGAAAAGAAGCGAATCACGACACTATGCCATGGTCAGTTGTATCAACAAAGAATAAAGAAGGCGTTCGACAAGAAGGTCCGACCTCGCGTCTTCAGGAAAGGAGATCTCGTGCTCAAGAAGATACAATCATTTTTCACTGATTCTCGGGGCAAGTGGACTCCGAATTATGACGGCCCCTATATGGTCAAGAAAGCCTTCTCAGGCGGCGCCTTGAGACTCGCAACCATGGATGGAGAGGAATTTGCCTACCCCACAAATGTTGACGCAGTCAAGAAATACTTCACCTAAATAAAATAAAAAAAAAACGTCTCGGTGGATTGAAAACCCGAAAGGGCGGTCCAGGCAAAAATTAGAGACATGATCAAAAATCATCCCGGTGGATTGGAAACATCGCGGTATAATCCAGGAAAAAATTAGGGATAATGGCAAGTAACTACGTTCGACAAAGGGGCAAGTCCCTCGGCAGCAGTTACACCATCCATCAGAAAACTCCAGTCACGGTCATCTTCGACGGAAGCTCAGGATGCCCAGAATTCAAAGTCGGTAGAAGGATAACGGTCGTTATGTTTCAATGTAGCTCTTCCCTTAAATTACCATTTTCTAAACTTTGTAAATACTCTATGGAATCACGCGTTTGGATGATTTCCATCATATCAATAAAATTTGAGCCCTTGTGCTTTTGGTTGCAATTCTTATTTGTTTTAGCTTTACAGAACGACATTTTAACATGATCAACGATTCTTGAAATAAAACAAAAATGAATTTACTTGTAAAATTTTTCTGCTTTTAATAAAGATGGCAATTTCTTTTGACTGTTTAACATCGAAGAACATCGATCACTTCTCCAGAAGTAATCGAGCCTCAAAGTGCAGAATCAAAGTACTCCTTATAAACCAGCACGCCTGAATGAAGGATCAGCTGTGTCAGAGACCATATTCCGTCCGACACCCCCGACAGAGTTCTTACCTCCTAAGCCCGACCAACATAGCTCCCAACAGGGACTATTTCTCCTAAGCAAGACAAAATTGCTATATTGGACCAGCGATACTTTTTATCCCCTGCAGTGGCCGAGTATCCACTCGTGTTCATCTATTAGTCTGTATGTCGCGTCAGTTTTGTCAGCATAAACATACATACATCATGCATTATTGATTTACATTCGCATTCATATTGCATCACTATCACTCTAGTCGGTCTTATCCCCTAGTGATAAACAGTCTTCTCAATCGATTTGTCAGTTCTTTCCTTGTTAGGAAATGTTGGGTCTGAACAATCTCTCCTTTAGTTTATTTCTGGATTAGAATTGGCCTTGACCACTTTGATAACTTGAACCTCTGAAAAACCAGAGAATCCTCGACAAACGTCACTCTTAGCCATTGAAGATGATATTTTCGCTTTCCCGGATTAAGGAAAATCCCCAGAGAAAGCCTCTTAATCAGAGATTCGGCAATACAACAGTTTTTCTCTGAAAAATTCGCTGACGAAAAGGTCATCAGCACCTCAAAATTGGATCACATCATATGGCATTTCTCCGAGAAGATCCCGAGAAAAGTATGATGTAATACCCCAAGCAGAAACAGTCTCTCAAGAGACTCGTTTTCCCAATAGAATCGACAAATGGCGTCTCCAACAGAGAAGTTTGTACACCTCTACAACTCAGACGACTGGGTTCCCCAGCAAGTCTGACATCAGACCTTTTTCCTTCAAATGGCATCTCTCCAGGAAAATTCGGCGAGAAGTTTGAGGAAAATCGCTACACATAGCGTCTTTTGTCAAGAAAGTTTATTGACAAAAGAAACTGAGACCAGTTCCTTGGTAGGAAACCAGGATTGAGGGGAAGTTTATTTCAGAAACTTAGACCAGTTCCTTGGTAGGAAACTAAGATCGAGGGGAAGTTTACATCAGAAACTTAGACCAGTTCCTTGGTAGGAAACCAGGATCGAGGGAAAGTTTATCTCAAAAGAAACTGAGACCAGTTCCTTGGTAGGAAACCAAGATCGAGGAGGAAGTTTACCTTTTCTAAGCATCATTGATTAGCAAAAAAGGAAGGATGCGCGAACTGCCATTCATAACCACCATCAAAATTTTGGGTATTCCGATATTTAATCCTCTTGCACCCCGAATGCCCGAATACCTTCGCCATTCACACCTTCAGGTCCAAGAAGATTAAATAAGGGCATCTGTCGTACCCCAAATTTTGACCACTAAGATTTCCCATCATTGTGCAAATCATCATCACAATATGGATGAACCATTAGTCTCCCCAAAAATGGGTGAACATCCACTACAATCAAATTTAGGGTTTCAAGCCCTCTCAGAGCTCTTAGACAAAGGATTAATCAAGAAATGACATGATCTTCAACTTGTATAGCCTCTCAAACATCCACAAAGGATCAAGAGGACTCCCACTTCAAGGATTAAGCACAAGGCTTCTCCCTTCTAGGTGGATCAAGCCTTAAGATCGCCAGTGTCACCAAACTAGGGTTTTGGTCGACCAGGGCCTCCAGTTGGAATTTTTCCTCTGGGCATGAGCCAATGCTTCAAAGCATAACCTATGATGCTCCAAGGGATCTCATGAACCCAATCATCAAGTCAATTTAACCTCAGGGGATACATTCACAAAAAATCAGGAATTAGGGTTTCTTGACCTAATTCACCCCTAAGTTGAATTTTGGGACAAAACATGAGCCAAAACCTCTAGAGGGGATTTGAGGGTCTCGAATACATCACATTGATCCATTTGCAACAATGGATTGATCCAAGAAGCTTGAGCAACAAGTTTTAATTTCATCAGAACCACAGTTAGGGTTTCGCAGAAAAAGTCAGCTGTATCTTTGACTTTTGACCAGGACATGCTCCCAAACCCTAAGACATGATGCAATACACCCTATAACACCTATGAAATCAATCCATAAAGTTTGATTTAGGTCAAGGACTTGATTTAATAGAGGATCGCACAGTTTGGAATTCATCTGACAAAAAGTCAACTGTGCACAAAAGTCAAACTTTGACTTTTTGAGATTTTTCACAAATATGGTTCTTTGACCCTAAAATGATGTTAATGTATGGTTGGAATCATCATTCATCAAGAAAAATCAAGAAAAGTGGGATAACTTGTAAAAGGGGTAACCATAAAAAACTTAGAAATTTTCTAAGTTATGGAATAAAATGGCTAGGGTACCAACTTTGGAGGATCATAACTCCTAAACCACAAGGCCATTTTTCCCCATTTAAAGCTGGATTTGTAGCTCTCATGGCCCTCTACAAAAGCTTCAACTACACCTCATTCCAATTCATCATGGATTTTGAGTTATGGAATGATCAAAATGGCTGAAAACATGAAATGCCACTTTTTCCAACACTTAGTGAAATTTTCACTAAGTCAGAATCTGCCTTCACTTTTTTCCAAATGTAGGGGTATTTTTCACTTGGATCCAAAAAGTATCAAAACCAATTATGATCAAACAATTATTGTATCATATGAGGGCTTTCCAAAATGGCCAAGAACTCCATCAAATTCCACTTGAGCCATGAGATATGATAATGACAATATGCCTTGCTGAAAACTACCAAGGCTAGGCAGAATTTTGCACTTTTGCTCGATTTGGAAAAATAAGATAATACCAAGCCTTGTCATCACTTTGGACACATCTGAGGATCAAATCTAAAGGGAACAAACACTGATCCAAGCCTCCAAAGTCTTTGGAACAAGAAGTAGCATGCCAAACCTAGAAATCCCTAAAAGAGGGACAAGACTCCAATTTTGGATTGGAGCATTTAATGGATGCACCAAGGTGGCATGGACTGACACATTTGTAACTGAATTCAGTCAAGAATGATCCAACAACTAGGGAACCACAGCTCTGTGCTCTAACCTCTAGTCAATGGCTAGAGGAGACTTGGATTCCTATTGATCAACATTGGCCAAACCTCTGCTGTAGTTGCTATTCACTATTGATCCCAAAACAAACTTGCTCTACTATAAATAGAGCTCATTTGTGCTCAGTTTGAGTACACCAAAGCCATCAAACAGATGCTTTCCTCAAAATCACCTTCTCACTTCCAAATTTGCCTTCCAAAGCAAGTCACTATCGGGTTTTGAGTTTGAGAGAAATTCCAACCAAACCAATCACACACACACACACTTCATAAACATCATATAGAAATGATCCAAACACTCACATAACATCTGGAACACCAAAATCACAAAATTACTAGACAATTGCTCAAGCCTTTTACAGATTTTCAGTTGGGGTACCATCTCAAGTTCCAGATCATTTCAATCCATTCCAAGCATCCAGACACACTCCATGGCACCTAGGGAAGCTATCCAGATCATTGGAACCTAGCTGTAACACCTCTAACCAAAAACACGAAGCTGCAAGAAGTGAGCATGAGCTATTCTAACTCTATGATCCATGCATTTTTTACTACACAATAATTTGGCCATATGTTCATAATCATGCATAGAGTGTTTACCCTCAATCAATTGCTTTGTTTGAATCATGTATGAAATTTCTGAACCTTAATGCAAAATTTAGAGTTCTTGAGGTTTCTCTTTGATTTCTTATTCCATGCTTAAAATAAATGAAATTAAAGACCATAGACATGATCGTGAGGTTGAAACGAGTAGATTGATATGTAGATTGCATGATATAATCAAGTATTCAGTGAGATTGGATAGAAAACGTAAATCTCCATAAACAGAGGAAGGGCGCGTGTTCTTGCCATGTTCTTGGCGCCCTTTTTCAAATATTTGAATATTTGAATTTTGTGATTTTATTTAATTGATTCAAAAGTTAATTTCTCTCTGAGTTTTAATGATTTTCAGTTGATTCTTTTTTTTATAATTCACAAAAATGTTAAAATATTTTATTTTACTAAAAAATCCCAAAAATATTATTTATTTCATATAATTGATATTTTTGCCAAGAATTAATATTTTAATTGTTTTTGACATTTAAAATATTTTTTCCTTCTTGATTTTGCAAATTTTAATGATTTCTAATCATTTTGTAGGTCAAAACATGATTTTTGAAACATTAATCCAAGATTACAATTTGTTTTCCACATGTTAAACAATTTTGATCATTTTTATTGAATTTTTTATTCAATTAAAATACATTTTGGAAACAAATTAGGGTTTTGATTAATTCAACCCTCACAAAACTTTTTCAAACACCTTTGGGCCTCTAATAGAGTATAAGACACAATCCTTTGTAAATCCAAACCTATTTTGGGCCTCAAATGTTGTATAAGTCCCGTTGTATTTCAAAAGTTCGGCGCGATCATCGCCCGTTTAAAACAAACCATCTGGGCCTCTCCTCGAGCTATAAGACCCATTCAAAACCATTTTGGGCCTCTAATAGAGTGTAAGACCAAATCTCCTTTTGAAACCAAAAACTTTTGGGCCTCAGTCATTGTATAAGACCCATGGTGTTTTCAAAACCTCGGCGCGATCGTCACTCTTTTTAAAATAAACCCTGGGCTTCTCCTTGAGCTATAAGACCCATCTTAGTTCACTTTCAATCATTTTTGGGCCTCTTGAGAGAGTGTAAGACCCATCCCGTTGTACATAAAACCTTTCTTGGGCCTCAGTCACTTGTATAAGTCCCTGTACAAAACGACAGTGCGATCACTTATTAAACCCTGGGCCTCTCCTTGAGCTGTAAGCCCCAACAATCTTTTCAAAGCACTTTCTCCTTTGATTTTGAATATAATATTGTTATCAAAGCTTTCTTTGTTGAACAACTAACCAAACAACATGGAAGCTCTACAACCGAGTAAGTGTTTACCCGCTTTCATTTACCGCTTTCATATGTATATAACTGTATTGTGGGGCTGTTTCACTGTAAGTCTTCTTTCATAATCTCATATCGACTGTGTAATACTAGTATCGATATTTAGAGTTTCCCCGGCAACTACGTCTAGAACTAGACAAAACCTCGTCTCCTTCCATCCGACGTTCTCCCGGATATTTCAACATAACCTAAATCATGAGAATTTTCTTTTACAACAATTTTAGATAACTAGATCTATGAAATCTCCCCCTTGAACAGTTCATATATAGAAGGCCAATGTTCCAAGTGAAACCCCTTCTGGAACTGTTCATCAGCCTCCTCTTGGGCTTAGTGCAAGGACCCACAGGCTTCTTAAAAGCATCCCCGCCTCCTCTTGGGCGTTGTACAAGGATTCGTCGGCTTCTTAGAAGTTTTCACAACCTTCTCTTAGGCTTCGTATAATGATTATTCCTCCGGGAAGATAGCCTCTTCTTGGGCTTCGTACAAATTGTCCCTTTGGCTTCTTAAAAGTTTTTCTCGCCTCCTCTTGGGCTTCGTACAAATTGTCCCGACGACCTCTTAAAGGTATAGGAACATAAATTAGTCATCTTGATAGAACAGTCTTTCAAAGAGTCTAGATCTTTCTACCGCAAACGTACTGTCTCTTAATCTCTCTTAAGCATAGTACAGAAGATAAAACTCTAGACTTGGACAATCTAATCTCCTTGAGTCTCGAAGACATTCTCAAGTTCCTTTCAAAAATAGGAAAAAACACCCGTAGACTTGGGCAGTCTCAATACCCTTCGGATTCCTCGTTTCCTTAAAGAACGGGAAATAATCCCTGTCCTCAGATCAATACCAAAGCATAACAATACCTTTAATCAGTCTCTTTATAAGAACTGATTTTCTCTTTTATCCAACATACTGGACCTGTCACTAAACTGAAACAGTCACCAGTCAACAACCTCCATCTCGGCCTTTATACGAGATACCAAAAGACTCTCTTGTTGAGTCAAATTACCCTTGCAGCGTCCATCTCGGGCTTGGTACGGGATACAAATCACTCTCTTGTTGAGTATAAAAGACTCTCTTGTTGAGTCACACCTTTTAGCCTCCATCTCGGGCTTCGTACGAGATACAAAATCACTCTCTTATTGAGTATAAAAGACTCTCTTGTTGAGTCAAACCTTTTTAGCCTTCATCTCGGGCTTCGTACGAGATACAAAACACTCTCTTATTGAGTATAAAAAGACTCTCTTGTTGAGTCGATCACCTTTAGCCTCTATCTCGGGCTTCATACGAGATACAAATCACTCTCTTGGTGAGTATAAAAGACTCTCTTGTTGAGTCAAACCCTTTTAGCCTCCGTCTTGGGCTTCGTACAAGACACATATAAAACACTCTCTTGTTGAGTCAACCCTTTTAGCCTCTATCTCAGGCTTCGTACGATACACAAAAGTATCCTCTTGTTGGGTCAATAGTCTCCTCTTAGGCTTTGTATAAAGAAATCCCCGTTTGATTCAATCAACATTTTAGCATCAAATCATGCTTTGGTTACAGCATACAAACATCAACAACTCCTTTTCCCTCGTCTAATTGCTGTAAGCGGCAAGCCTCTGGATTATTTACATCCACGCCACTGTCCCTCTTTTAGCATGAGAAATTCCTAAGGAAAGATGGCATTGCTCTAAACTGAGTTAAAGTCTTCTCCTTCAGGTTGAAAATCCCCTATAAAGGAAATTAAGGCATTGCTAGATTCGCATATCCCAGTTAAAGTAATTCTCCTTTATAATCAGTCACCCAACAATTGTGACAAACAGACCCCCTTAGAGATGACAAATTCTCTCTAAAGTCAACACCCTTTTTGCTTCACATCTTGGGCTTCGAACAAGATACAAATAGACCCTTCAGCTTCACATCTTGGGCTTTGAACAAGATATAAACCACCTTTAGCTTCATGTCTTGGGCTTCGAACAAGACACCAAAACACCATTTCCTCCCATAGAATAGGACGAACTACGATCGCTCTGATTTCCCTATCCCGGGAATACGTAGGCATCAGATTGAAAAAGAATCTTAGCGAGCACACTAATAAAGAAACCCCAAAGTCCCCTACCTCCATCCAATTTGGCGCAGGATCCCAACAAATTCCCCATGAACAATCCTGATATTTCGTTCTGAACAAAATAAGCAGAGAGAGACCCACGAACTAAAGCCGCAGCTGTAAACCAACAGTTTTGACTGTTTAACCTCAGTTTGCAAGAAGGGTTAGTTGGAGACATCTATTTCCCTTCCTTCATCAGCTTCAATAGGATAAAAAATGAATCAAACTGTAGTACCAAAGCGATAGTGATTCGAAACCACAAAAACCGCGCTACACTCGTCAATAACCTCGTCAATCATTCAGCCAAATGAACAAAGTTCCATGAACCTAATCTCTGAATCTCAAGTCCTCAGTATTGAGTCTATGTCTGAGGATACAACCTCTGAATCCCTAGAGATCGTCACCCCTGAATCACTCATAAAATCAGACACTCTAGAAGTGACATCTCCTGCTGATCAACAAATCAGTGAACATACTCCTACTAATATCGATTCATCTCAGCAAACACCACCTGAAACAAATTCTGCCAAGCCTGACCTTGCTTTGGCCATCTACACTAAACCACCCCCAACATATTTTGAAGAATGCACAAGTCAATTTAATGACAATGCATTAAGGAAGTTTGCGAACCTAAGAGCAGAATTTAACACAAGTACCAAGCCTATGGAACTTGAAAGATCGTGTCAAAACTTCCAGAAATGGTTGAGCAGTGAGCTTGGAAGAGTTGTAAGCTTCTCAGATGCAAACATCACAGATGGAATTCAACGGGCAAAGGAGAGAGCAGAAGCTGAAGAACAGATCAGGATACTTAAGTTCTTGGCTGCAAAGCAGAAATAAGTTGAAGAAAAGGCTGCTGAGGAAGCAAGACTTCTTGCAGAAAAAGATGCTGAAGAAACCCGAATAGCACAAGAAGTTGAAGCCATGGAAAAGGCCAAGCAAGATGCTGCAGTTGTTTCTACATCTTATCCGGCTATAAAGCGTTTAGAAGACGCAATTGGAGAAATCAGAAAAGAACAACAAAAGTTCAGAAATAACTTTGAGGAACAAAAGACTGTCAATGCTAATCTTCAGGGAATGCTTCAGAAGATATGGGACAAGATGTCCTCTGGAAGCACCTAATTCTTATGTCCTTGTTGTCCTTAAGACCTTAGATCTTTATTTTTTACCCTTGCACCACTAATCTTTTTGATCAATGACAAAAAGGAGGAGAAGTAATATGAATGTGATATATTTTGATTCCATAGTCAATCTCTAAAATACAATGTTGTTTACATGCTAACAGATAAACTGCTACTTCTATTAGAGTGTTTTTCCTTTTTTGCAGGAATTCTGATCCAAATCAAGATTCATTAAGAAAATCAGAACTCTGCTGAAAAGAGAATCAAGACTAAGATCTCATGACTTATTAAAATCAGGGGGAGCCCAAGCACATAAATTCATCAAGTCTAAGACTCAGGGGGAGTACTTCATACGAAGGATAAGCTATCTTTAGAATCTGTTATTTTCCCTGCATTACATATATACCAAAATTGTGTCATCAAAATACATAGTTTTGTCATCATCAAAAAGGGGGAGATTGTGAGAACATGAATTGGTTCTGCAAGTTTATCTCTAAGTTTTGATGATATCAAATAGTATTTCTGTATGAACAATTTTGTACAACTAATGTTTGTTATTTGTGAGATTTTAACAAACAGGTTATGCTTCCGTAAATTGGCGTGAACACAATGCTTAAAGGAAAATACTCCGCCTACACTCTTGAAAAGCAGAACTCATTTTAAGAAGCTCTCAAGACTCTAATATAAAAGGAAAAGAGAATGAGTTCTGAAGATCTGAAGACATAGGTTTTGATCAAACGAAGTCCAGATGCTAAAGACTTAAGCTCTCTGATCAAGATTCTGAAGACCTAAAACAAGTCTTCATTTATGCTTCAACCAAATACTATCGGAAGCCTCTGAAGATATGAAGACAACGCTCAAGCGAACAAGGTTCAGAAGACCAAGTGCTGAAGACTCTGAAGACGCTACTCTGAAGATTCGAAGACTTGATTATCTCAAGAACTAAGCGATGTTTTCCCTTCTTACTCATGCTCGTAAAAAGCCTCTGAAGTTGAGAAGCCAAGAAGACAAAGCTATATAGTATAGTTGTACCTCAATACAAAGCGAAAATACCTTGGTAATAGTGCAACGGTACAATCAAAGATATTCTGACAAAAACAGGACACACAACACGCAAAAGCTTTTATCTGTCCTCACGCTTCTAGCCGCTAGCCTAGTTAAGATATCATGATTACATTTCAATGGCTCTTTCTATACGGCTATAAAAGGAAGCAAAAGACTTGAAGAAAAAAGATACACACGAACGCCATTGCAATACTCTTTCTATCTGAAATCTTTCTTAAGTCATTCTGGTCGAAAACTTGTTTACATTATCAGCTTGTATAGAAGCACTTGTTTGTAAACAGAATTTTATTCAAACTTAGGTTTGTGTTCCTTGAGAAAGATCGTGTGGTTGTATTTCTTGAGAAGTCTAGGACGTGGAGTCTTAGAGGTTGTTCCTTGAGTAAGACCTGTGAGGTTGTATTACTTGAGAAGTCTAAAACTTGAGAGTTTTAGAGGTTGTGTTAGTCACCAGCATTTTGGCTAATGCATTGTGCTGTTTTGATTGAATAGTGGATTAAGACCTCGTTGAGAGAGGCAAAATCACCTTGGCGGGTGGACTAGTCTAACTTGAGTGTTTCTCAAGTGAACTAGTATAAACATAACGTGTTATCGTGTTATAATTCAAAAAGGGTTTTTATTGATAAAAGAAAGAGTCTTATAAAAACAAGTTTTAATAAAAGAAACAATTTTATTTTGAAAAACTAATTCAAACCCCCCCTTTCTTGTGTTTTTCACACCTTCACACGGTTCTAGCCATTTCTTGCAATGATATGTTCTTTCTTTCTACAATCCCATTTTAGTGAGGAGTTCTAGGGGAAGAAACTCATGGATATTTCCATGTTTATCACAAAAAGTGTCAAATGGCTCATTTTCAAATTCAATACCATGATCACTTCTGACTTTTAGAATTTTTGGTTCCTTTTTCAGATTGAACTTGTATGCAGAAGAAGTTGAATACCTCATATGATTCATCTTTGAATCTAAGGAATTTAACCTAAGTCCATCTACTATAGTCATCAACAATGACTAAACCATATTTCTTCCCATTGATTAAAGCAATCCCAACAAGACCAAATAAATCAATGTGAAGTAGTTCTAAGGGTTTAGACGTAAAGACAATGTTTTTATATTAAAAAAAAGTTTTGTTAATCTTTCCTACTTAACATGCTCCACAGAGAGCATCTGATTGATAGTCAATATCTGGGAGCCCTTTAACAAGTTGTAGCTTGCTAAGTTTAGAGATCAATCTCCAGTTAGCATAACCTAACCTTCTGTGCCAGACCCATTTCAAATCTCACACTGACATAAAGAGAACTACTTTCTAATCAGTCAATTCAAAAAGATTAATTTTATAAACATTTCCCTTCCTCTTACCTTTGAATAAAATGGATTTTCCAGATTCATTGATGACTGAACATAAGTTCTTAATAAACCAGACTTCATAACCACTGCCACAAAATTAACTAATGCTCATTAGGTTATGTTTGAGTCCACTTACTAACCCAAAAATTAATGACAAAGATTAAGGAATTACCAATAATACCCATAGCAATGATCTTCCCTTTTGTCCTCCTCAAAATCCCACACTTCCTTCCTCTTTCAGAGTTAGGGGAACATCTTCCTTTTTCCTATCATATGACGTGAGTAGCCACTGTCCAGGTACCATGATTGTTGTCTTGTTTCTCCCTTTAGGAATATCTGCAGCAAACACAATTTTAGATTTAGGTACCCATAATCTTATGGGTCCTCTAGTGTTAGTTATGACAGACTTCCTTTTATTCTGCGCCTTTGCCTGATAAAAGAGTCTAGACTTATTCCATACTTTTTGCTTATAATAGTTTTGTCTAGGATAAGTTTTGACTTTGGCTTCTTACCCTTCAGAACATTTGGATCCATAAGCCTTGGGTTCCGATATCTTTAGAACCTTTTGACTTGAGATTTTTGGGTTCTGGATTCCTTAGAACCTTTGATTTATGAATGTTAGGTTCTGATTTTTTCAGGGCCTTTGACTTTGAAGTCTTAAGTACTAATTTGTTAATAACTTTTGATTTTGTTATCTCTGGTTCTCATCGGTTCAGAATTTTGCCTTTATCAGAAGCAAGCACAAAATAAGTTTTCATCTCTGTTTGAGCATTGCTTGAAGAAGAAGAAGGGTCTGAGGGATTTTTCAAGAGTTGAGCTTTTGGATTAAAACATTTTTCACTATAACCCATACTTTCTCCTTTGCTCTTACTTACTCCATATATCGTGGAAGGAAGTTTTGTTCTTTCAAGACCAATTATGATAAAGTCTTAAAGAGCCATTTCATGCTCACTCACAGGTTTATCAGACACTTTATTTACTTGAGCAATATGATCTTTTTCTAAAGATTCAATTTATTCTAAGAAGATTTTAGTTTTTATTTCAGAAGATCATATTGCTTTTTCAATGTTTTCACGTGTCTTTCCTTGTCTTGGCAATGGCTCATGAGGTATTGAATGAAAGAGATAACGCCAGATCGAGATAAATTAAAAAAATACCTCATCCATTTCTTCAGATTTTGAATCAGAGGTTGATTCATATTTTGAATTAGAGGATTTGAGAGCCATCAGTGCCATATTTTCTTATCCTTCATCTTTATTTGAATCGTCTTCATTATCAAGTTCATCCCATGTTGGCATGAGACTCTTCTTGAATTTACTTATGAAGCCGTCCTTATGGAAGCTTCCTTTATTTGGTCTTTCTTTCTGTAGATCAGAACAATCAGCTTTAAAA
Source organism: Lathyrus tuberosus (assembly GCA_022829125.1). Taxonomy (NCBI): domain Eukaryota; kingdom Viridiplantae; phylum Streptophyta; class Magnoliopsida; order Fabales; family Fabaceae; genus Lathyrus; species Lathyrus tuberosus. Next base: position 37,891,546 of record JALAZF010000003.1, on the reverse strand, counting down.
TGACCATGCTTCTTACAGTTGAAGCAATTCTTCTGATCATCTGCTTTATCTTTAGAACTAGATCCTCTGAAGCCAATGCTTTTACCAGAGAATCTTTTGTTCCTTTTTTTTATTTGCTGAAACCTCATTATGTAGAGGTCATTCCTCATCATCAGAGTCACCATCATAAACATCTTCATCAAAAGTTTCTTCTGATTTCCAAACTTTTTAGGATCTGACAGCTTTACCACTAGATTTTTTAGCTACTGATTTCAAAGCTTGTGTTTTAGGTTTCTTCACATGCTCATCACCATTCGGTTCATCTCATGGCTCTGAAGGTTGCTTATCAGACTTTCAAGGCTCAGCGTATTAAGATCGTTAGCCTCTTGAATAGTTGTGACCTTAGGTCTATATCTAGCAGGAAGACTTCTCAAAATTTTCTTTACATGATCAAATGTAGTGTAACTTTTGCTCAGAACCTGAAGTCCTGATACAAGAACTTGAAACCTAGAAAACATGGTTTCAATATCTTCATCATCCTTCATTTTGAACAACTCATATTGTTGTACAAGAAGGTTCGCCTTAGCCTCTTTGACTTGTTGGTTCCCTTCATAAGTAGAACATAAAGACTTAAAGATAGTCTTAGAAGTATACTTATCAATGATCTTGATGTATTTAGAATGAGGTAGAGCTTCTATCAGAATACCTCTAACTCTATGATGTTTTTTGTAAATTTTCTTTTGAGCTGGTGTGAGAATTTTCCAATCCTTTACCATTCCAACAACATTAACCTCAATGTTAATGCCATCCTCAAGGATATCCCACAACTCATCATCAATACCAATGATATAAGTATATAGTTTATTTTTCCACCATTCAAACTGAGTGGAGTCACCACTAAATGTAAGTGGTTTAACTAAGTAATGACTTTTCTCAGTAGTATTATAGTCATAGGGTATACCACCACTACCAGTCGTACCCGATGCACCGACATGATGGAACTAGTATTTTCTTAAGATCTTTTACTATACCACTATAAAGTGTTTAGAACATACCGTGCTCTGATGCTAACTGAAGGTGAGAAAAATACACAAGAATGCATGGGGTGTTAATTATGTATGTTAATTATTTTTCACTTTTGATAGATCAGTTTCAGATTCTGACAACACAGTGTTAAATAGCAGCCGAAGAATAATAATCAGAAGCAAGTAGAAAACCAACACACAAAGTTTATCTTGGTTCCTATCCTAAATAGAGAGTAGTCCAATCCCTTTGTCTAACAAGAGATTTTCACTATAATCAAATTGGTTACACTTTACTCAAGCAAACTAGCAAGAGACTTCTGCTCAAGCACACAGGCAAAATACTTCTACTGCTCAAGCAAACCAGCAAGAGACTTCCACTGCTCAAGCAAATTAGCAAGAGACTTCCTCTCCTTTAAACAAATAATTTAGTAGAAAAGATAACAACTATACTTGGTGTTCAAGCAGAAGTATAGAAGTAATACAACAACCACAAATGTTCTTTAACACTTAAGATTCCTAAGATATACAAAGATAAGAAATCTTAATAACTTATGCAACAAACAGTTATAAAACTTTAGCTCAAAATGCTCCGTGTTGTTCTGTTGTAGTGTTGTTATCTTCTTTCAAATCTTAAACTCCCTTTTATAGAGGCGGAAAAAGAGTCGTTGGAAGGTGACTTGCATAAGAGTTCTTTGTTGAGAAGCAGTTTAAGAGAGACGTTGGAACCTGAATCCAGTTCAGATCATTTTTCATTGAGTAATAACATTGTCCATAATGTTTTTCTCATACTAGGTATCAACCAAAATGTTGAGGAAGACTTAAGAGGTCACATCACCTTTCCTTGAGTCTTGCACAACGAAACCCTAGATGACTTTTTCTGTAACATCCATATATGACATAATACATCAAAGCATATATATCATACATGAATCCAAGTTTTGGTACTGAAATACCATAAATTCCTAGTTAACACATTGTATACATTACATGCCCAAAATACAAAGTACTAAAATCTAAGGCATAATATATACAAGATATCCCAATACACTAAGAATTATATCAATACAATGATCTCAAAATAAATTTCCACAACGGAAGTCTTTCCATCCCAAAAAGCCAAGTTAAGTAAGGAAAATCAAACAATTTTCTCCTTACCCTTCGCGAAACCTGAAGCACCTGTAATATGATCAACAACATGGGGTGAGATATTAAATCTCAGTGAGTTCCCTATCTTATAGATTCTCTCGGCTTTACAAGGTTCTATCATCCTAACCCAAGTCAGAAGGGGAAGGGAAGTGACCTTGAGTACGATTCTCACACTATATGGAAACACGTTATTGAGTCCGTTAACTCAAAAGTTATCACTATCGTCAACCCTATCAAGGCATCCCTTCTTCCCGTCCTCTTCTACGTCTAGAAGTCGGAACGAGTCATGGATCCTCGTAGATTACTTAGCATACGAGATGGATTCGGAACTAAGGGACACATTATCACCTTAATTCGTCACTTTACACGGTCCCTTTCACCGTTACAAGTCTCTTTACCCGCAGGCTCCATTTGTACTATAACATTGGGAATCAAACCTACCAAGTAATCGTGCATTCACTCCAGAGGAGCTCGTTACTCATGAAATGACACATAATGGGGAATGGTTACGATTTCGTGATTTCACATACAACCATAATTGTATTCAACAATTCTAGGCCACAAAGCCTTTAGGCCTCTTTTGCCTCTAGGCCTCTTTTGCCTTTTCTCAATAAACATTATAATTACATTTGTTCCATACTAGTGTCTTATTCTTTCTATACCATTCGGTACTGGACACACGCCTCGGCCTCTTCTGCACGAGCATCGTCATTATGTTATTTATCAATTTCCTAGCTTATTACTAGGTTCTAATATATGTTCATAGTAAGGTTTCCTCACTCTACCTATTTCATATTTTAACATGCATATTCTCACAATCATGTTTAACATCAACATTAGACAAAGCATATTACAATTGCATTTTAGAATTACATATAATAATTCAATCATAAGTCATATAACTCTTGGTTTCCCTCCGATCATTTAATCAGGTACCGAAATCGATACTTTTCACTTTTATCCCGTTGGATATTTCCACAGCTTTCCGTCGGTATCAAGAACACCTCGATCAGAAGCACGGTTCAAAAGATATTAATTTTCTAAAATATTTTTCAAAACACAACAGTGGTAACCGGTTACCCTATAATGAGTAACTGGTTACACATTCTCTCTGCGCAGACAGTGGCCAAAATTCAATTAGGTAACCGGTTACCTCAGAATGAGTAACCGGTTACTCAGTTCATTTTCTGCGTAAAAACTATAATTTTTATGCATGTAACCGGTTACCCTATAATGAGTAACCGGTTACCACTGAGTCTAAGACCTAAAAACCTGTTATTTTCAGCATCAAAACCCAATGGAACATCATCAAAATTCATGGAAACATCATAGCAAGTATCAAACATCCATATTTCATACAACCCACACATATTATGCATTCTATTCCAAATATTAACCATAGTAACCAACATTTAGCATGATCAATCCATTTTCACCATTTTAATTCAAGCTCTAACCTAAGTTTCTATACTTAGGGTTCTAACTAGAACTCACCAACAACAAGATGAAGAAGATGTTGGGTTGATTGGATGAAGAAGAGATGATGAAGATTGAAGCTTTCTTCTTCTTCTAGGTTTTCTTTCTCTTTTCTCCTCTTGCTCTTCCTTCTCTTTACTTCTTTCTATCTTTTCTATCTTTTTGTTCCAAATGGAGAGGAAAAGGAAATGAAAAGGTATAGAGAAATATCTTTTAGTTAGCAACACTATTAAATGTCCAAAACATCTCTATAGTACCAATTGCTAAAACCTCTGAGTCAGATAATATTAATTGGATCTGTTCTGAGCTCATCGGTTACTCTAATTATCTTTGCAGATAATTTCTCAGAGTACACCGGAACCCAGTTGACCACAACCAATATTATCCAGAGTAAAATAATTTACGGGGTATTACATTTTCCATAATCTGGCGTTTAACAAGATTGGTATGCTTTGGAGACAGAGTACAAATCAGAATCTGAGTACCTTTAGCTGAGGTCTTCAGAGTCTGAGCTATCACCAGAGGCTGGGATACCATGATTAGATTCTGATCCTTCAGAAGCTAATATATCACATTTAAAATATTTTTCTGTCTTGCAATCCATCCCAAAGAATGATATTTATGAGTAAGGAGCGACCATATATAGGTTAGGTTTAGGGTTCTACTAATTGAACGAATCCTTGTATAGTTAAAATTGGGTATCATACCCCTCAGTTATTAAAATAACCGAAGGAATAGAGTAATTAATATTTAAAAAAAATAAAAATAAACAGAAAGACGTCATTTTTAATGAAATAAAATATAGACTGCAGTTGCATGGATTCAAAGCATGTACCCTGTATTAGTTTACCCATCGATTATTTATTATAACCAACTGAATAAATGGTATTTTTTGAAGAAAAAAACTTGACGTGTGCAGGAATCATACCTCGGGTTTTTGTTGAGCTAGGTGAAAACATTGTCATAAAATGTATTATTTGTAGTAGTGGTTCCTTTTGGAGTTTTTTGAGAAGGAAGCATATTATGTTTGTTTAGGAGAAAGGTCAGTTGGATGTTTTGAGTCGTTCTCTTGAGGGGATGGTCAAACAAGATCAAGAGGCAGTCTGGGTTTAGATCCTTGATTCCATTAGGACTTTTTTTGGTGAGGCCGACCTATGATCGCATTTTCGCCTTTTCTATTAGGGGTGAAGGTTGGACAAATTGCGTGATTCAAGGGCTGGCTAGTTACTGGTGAGTTTGGTGCCCTCCAAAATTGTTGTTTTCTCCTTGTTGTTTCTGGATAGGATGAAAACTAAGAAACACCTTAGTATACACATAATTATTCATGTTGATAGTGGGGTGGGATGTGTTGTGTGTCTGGGTCAGATAGAGTCGGCGAATCACTTGTTTGTTTCTTATATGATGTGGAGTATGTTATTTGACATAGAGTTTATAAGTGGATGTGTCACCCTTTTCCTATTCCTCTTTCAATTTTGGAGGTGTTCAAATTGTTTTATGAGTTAGGTAGAGGTAAGAGGGTCACTTTAAGTTTAACTTCGATGTGGTATGCAATGGTTTGAACTATTTGAAATATGTGTGATCTTGTGTTTTTTTGTCGGAAAATTTTGTCGATCAATCATAGAGTATCTATGATTATTTGTCTTTCTTAAAAATGTGTTCACTCTCACTTTTCGAGTTTTGACCTCCCCTTTCTGAATTGGGAGCAAGATCTGCTCTTGTGCTTAGGCCTATAAGGAGCGCTGAGTGACTAGCTGTAGGGGTGTTCATGTTTTATGAACTGCATTGAACTGAACCACATTTATGGTTTAGTTCAGTTTACAATAACCTCTTTAATAAAAATTCAGATAACTGCTAAAATGGTTCAATTCAATTTAAAACTAGTTTAAACCTAGTTTATATTTATAAACTAGTTTATAACCAGTTTACAATTTTAAACCAATTATATATTTTGAACTCTTTTAAAACCAATTTTTTTTCCTTTATAAAAATTTATATTTTTTCATATTAAAAAAATATTCTGCAAAATATTTATTTTTAAAAAATATATATATTTTTTAAAAATTTCTTTGAGAAAAAATATTTTTTATTTCGAAAAAAAGATATTTTAAATTTTTTTTTATTTTCAGATTTTCTATTTTCGATTTTTTTTTTTTTCATTTTTCCTAATAAAATGAAAGTGTGAATAGACCTGTTATGGACTAAGAGAAACGATTTGTGAACTTCAAATACAAATGAAAGTAAACTATGTTAGAAGTTGTTAAATTCTAAAATGCTAATTGTTTTTATTTTGGTGCAGTTTCTGTTAAGCATGATGAAATGTTCTTGCTAGTTTAAATTTGTAAATGCTACAGTTAGTTAGAAATTTCCTCTGCAACTATGCTAATTAGCATTGAAATTACTGAGCTGTAAACTTGTTGGATGTTGATGTTCAGGAATTAACATAGCTGCTGTGAATTAGATGTAATTTGTGATTCAATTAGTGCTATGTAATGTTAGTTCAATTAGCAGTTATGAAAAAGTCGAATTTTTTTGTAAATATGAAAAAGTCGAGTTTTTTCAAAAATATGAAAAAAGTCGAGTTTTTTTTCAAAAATATGAAAAATGTCGAGTTTTTTCGAAAATATGAAAAAGTTGAGTTTTTTCGAAAATATGAAAAAGTCGAGGTTTTTCGAAAATATAAAAAAATCGAGTTTTTTCGAAAATATGGAAAAGTTGAGTTTTTTCAGAAATATGAAAAAATCGAGTTTTTTCGAAAAAATGAAAAAGTCGAATTTTTTCGAAAATATGAAAAGTCGAGTTTTTGTATTTCCGAAAAAACTCGATTTTTTGTATTTCCGAAAAAAATTTGATTTTTTTTTCGTATTTTTGAAAAAAATCGATTTATTGTATTTCCGAAAAAGTCGTAATTCGTATTTTCGAAAAAATCGGTTTTTCGGACAAAATCGATATTAGTTTTTTTTTTTTTTTTTCGGGAGAAAAAATTTATTTGTAGGAAATAAAAATTTTATTTTTTTTATTTTCAAATTTTTATTTAACTCTCAATTCATTTTTTATTTATTTTATTAAAAATTAATTAATTTATATAATTAAACTAGTTTATAAAAGAAAATTGCATCTGAACTGGTTTTAGACTGAATTTGAATTATTTTAATTAAATGGTTCAACTCATTAATAATTTAAATGATTCAGTTTTTTTATAGTGCAATACAGTTTAATTTAAGTATACAATTAATCATATTTTTGAACACCCATAACTAGCTGTCCTTTCCGTTTTTGATGGTGCTCTCTCTTACCTCCCTCAAGTTGCTTCTTCAGGGGAATTCCTTTCTATTTTTCCTCTTTTCTAGTGATTCTAGTTTTTGATTGGTTCGGCTTGGTGTTTATGGTTTGGTTGGTGTAGTTTGTTTTTTTTTTTCCTTTCTTTTTTGTTTGGCTATTACTTCTAGTAATCTTTGTATTTTGTTTCTTTGGGTTTTTTATGCATATACATGGATATTTTTTATAAGAAAAAAAAAGAGAAAATATTTGAATAAGTCAAAGAGCAGATAAGTTGATTATTTGATTAGGATACCAAATCATATAAATTTGAGCATTCATGTTCATACGTATATTTTACCATATAACCTGAATCTGACCATATTATTCCTAATCCAAATATATTTTACCATGGGGAGCCATGAAGTTTTCTTTGAATATTTTTTTAGTAGAGATTGTTCATCAATTATAGTTAGTACGTTTGACTGTCAATTTTAGTTTTCTTTATTTTGCTAAAACTTTTACTATTAAACAATTCAAATACCTTTTCTCATTTAATATCATAATTAAATTTACAAATAAAATCTAACTCACAAAAATTATTTTTCATTTTATCACTCTCAACAATTTGGTACATTCTTGAATGTATCACTAAAATCACATGACTTAATATAAACTTAAACATTGGATACTACTTTATTAAGTTAAAAATGATTCTATTGCATGCAAATGATAGTGAAATTTCAAAATTTGTCCATGAGATATTAATACTATTCTGTTTCTTACTGGCATTAGGTTGCAGTGTAGTAAGAAACACAAGACCTCAAATGATAATAAATTGATGTGGAAGCTGTCAACAAATAAAGGATAGTGCAATGCAATACAATTGTTATTTTTATCATCAAAATAGCTGTGTCTTTCTCTCAGTTTCATTTCCCAAGAAAAGTCAGATACTGTATTTATTTATCATATCAATATCACACTCTCTCTCTCTCCTAAGAAAATGGTTTTTCATTCATTGAATTTCAAAACGCCAAAACATACCAAAAGATGAAGCTGATATGAGCTTTTTCCAAACATGGTTTCTGAATTTTCAACAACTTTAAAAACTTCATAAATACATTACACTAAAACACTCACAAATACATAGAAACAGAAACAATCCAGAAACATGACAGTACTCTCTATTTCGAGGTTTAGTTTTGCATCACCTCAGATACATCTATGGCTATTAATCTATCTATCTATCTGAAGTACTCTTCATTGCATCACAATGGAACTTGCTCATACGCATATCTATAATCTTTCTATCTGCTTTTTCTTCTGCTGTCTTGGAAATTAACAACATATATAATGGTGAATGGTGAATGGTGATCATACTACACAGATACCTAGCTAACATAACCTATAGCTATAGCTTCTCCTGATTCTCACTTCTTCTCGTTAACTGTTCCAGCACATCTCATCTCACCTACTATCTTCAATCAATACTTGATCATTATTCATCATTGCTCGATACCACGAAAACAGCTACGACAAAACGGTACAGAAGGTGTCGATACCGATATCGTGACCGCAACGCGAAACCTTGACTTCACTCCACAACAAGTATAAAACCATTATTAATGCTCACATAATAGTAAAAACTGAACTGTGAAATGACAAATGAAGAAGGGTGATACTGTTATAGTTATAACTCATAGTGTTATGGAAAGAGCTAGCTAGGGTTATGGTCTGCAGATGATAAGTAAGAGTTTCACTTGTGATAGGTTTTGACACTGTTGATGCTTTCTTGCCTTCCCCACGTGAAACAAACATTCCTGCAGCATTTGAGAGAGAGAGTAGGGGCCTGGTCATAATATTAGCCATAAATTATTATTATACCAGAAAACTAGAGAGATTTGCGCACTGTTCCTCTTTTTAAATCACATAATCTAATGTCTGAAAAGTTTCAGATCCTGAAAACTTTTAAACCGGTTTTAACTTTTAACCATTACAAAAAGTACAACTCCTTAGAAATGGTAGTACTGTTCTTCTTTCTTCCTTGGAATTCATTCATTGACACTGCTTTGTAGAAGATAAGTTCAAAATCAAATTTAGTTTAATTAACAAAGCTAAGTTGATAATGATTATTAGAGTAGCAAATAGAAAATTCTGACCTAAAGATAAGAAGGAGGAGCAGAAAGCCTTACCAAAACCTTACTAACAGAAGATGGTGATGATGGAGAAATTGAAGGTTGCAAGAGTTGGCTAGGGGGAATGAAGCCTGGTCCGAGATTGAGTTGAGAGTTATAAGTACTACTCATCGATCTCGGTGACCTCGAGCCAGACAACGTTCCTCTTAACCTAACTCTTGCGTCTCTTTGATAATGTTATGGGGAGAAGATGAAGAAGATGAAATGATAAGGATTTTGAGGGGAATGAAGCCTGGTCCGAAGCCTTATAGTTCATACAATTAAGATTGAACTTCTTTTGTGAAACTGAAAAGCCTCGAGCCAGCCAACATTCCCCTCAAATGAAACATCTTCAACTCTCTCTCACTCTTTGATGATGATGAAAACCCTAACCCTCACATACCTTCTTATATATAGCAAGGTGAGAGAGAGGCACATTTAATTGTGAGTGTGTATGAGGGAGAGAGAGTGTAATAACTTAGTAATAAGCACTGACTCACTCACACTACACTAATGCTGCTTTTTACTTACTCATTCACATGTTTCTAAATTAGCTTATGCAAAAAGCTCCGTTTTCAACTAACTACTATAGGAGTAGTTAAGCAACAATGCCACAAAACATTCTAAATGATTTTAATTTTTTTATGATTAGCAATGTTTGGTAAGGCTAAACCACTAAATTGTAGGGGACATTTTATATTTTATTTTTTTATAAAAAATTGTATTATCCTGTAGGGCACCGGCACATGTTATATAGTGTAAGTATTTCATTTGTTTTAAAATAAATATTGTTTAAAGTTTTGGTATAAATAAGGGCAAATGTAATAATTTAACAAAAACTAATTTTATTAGTTATTGTGTGTTTTAAACCATCATAAATGCAAATTAAAGTTCAAAATAATAAATATAATTATAAATAAAAGGCATAACTATTTTCATTAAGAAAATGATAATAACACTTGTTTAAAATTTTTATTATTATAAAGTGACACTTATTTTAAAATAGAATTTATTTTTTTATATTTATATGTTAACGATTAGTGTCATTTTTTAATTTTAATTAAATTCATTTTCTACCTTTTATTAAATAATGAGTCAGTTTGTTTTTGCTTTAAAAAATGGTTTTTTTTTTAATATTTATGAAAATAGATTCTACAAAAATATTTTTCAAAATATTATAAGTTTTTAAAATTTATTTTTTATAAATTAAAAGACTAATTTCGACCTTTTATATCATAAATATACATTATTGACGGTGAAAACATAGTTAAAATCACAATTTTTTTAAAAAGTTGTATTTAAAAAATGACTTTCATGAAAAACTATTTGAAATAACTTCAAAATTAAGTAATTTTTTGAAATTTCGATATCCAAAAAAAGTTCCGATAAAATGATGAAATATCCAAAATAAAATTTTAAGAATAACTATTCAAACCAATTTTTCATTTGAAGCTTTTATAAAAAATTTCTTTGTAAACTTTTTTACACCAAAATATATAACACTATAAAAATTATTTTAAAAAAAAGGCAAAATAAATGGGTCCAATATTAAATGATAATGAATAATGTTGGCATATTAACAATATATATTTCACTATAAAAATTATATATTTATGTTGAATACATTTTATAAATATGTGATTTTTGACAAATAGTTTTTTTAATAAAAAAAAAATATATTATATTCAAGAGGTATTAGGGTACCCCAATCCACAACACAACCTTCAACTAGGATACACTAGTCCAACATTTAAAAAAAAAAATCTAAAGGATGCATATGCCATTCATAAAAATTACAAGACATTTTACCCTTAGATAAAATTAGAATCTACCACCAAGAGAAATACTTGATTCACATTACTATTAACTCCGGATCGCCAACCTCGTCATTGACGATTATATTATTTTTTGCCCTCCAAATATTCCGACAAGCCACCACCCACAAACTACAAACAATCTTTTTAGAAATCCTTCCTATAAAACTTATAGTTCAAGACAACAAGTGTTTAGATGACAAGGTTTCATTAACCTCCCTAATTTACAACCATTCACAAACTTTACACCAAACTATCAAACTCTTAGGGCACGAAGAAAAGAGATGACTTACATCCGCCAAATGGCGAAAACATAAAACACAAACAATATCATGAGGATTTGAGAGAATTTTACGACGATATAGGTTCCCCTCGAGGGTAGCCTATCCAACAAGAGTCGCTATCCAAACAATTTGGCCTTGGAAGGAATGGAAGCTTTCCATAAATAACGCAATGCAACCATCAAGAGCTCTTCCAAAACAACTCCCCCCACAGTCATTTGCACTCTAGCATAAAATGATTTAATAGAGAAAGTATTCAAATGTCCCAAAGGTCAAAGAATAATATCCTCACAATTCTTGGTTGGAGTAATGTCCTGCAATAACATAGATAAATAATGATATTCAACTGCAAGATTTGAAGATAGAACCTGATTATGAAATTCAAGTTTCCATGACCATCCAATATCGTCCCAAACACCTAAATTTGACAGTATGCTACGTCTCGTATTTGCAATCGAGAACAGGTCTAGAAATTGGTCTTTCAAAGTCTCATTTCCCATCCATCGCGCCGTCCAAAACGGCACTGAAGCTCCATCTCCCAATCTAATAGTAATAAACTCTCCAAACGATACATGTTCTGAAGCTGAATTGATTCTCATGAGATCTTTTCACCAATGTGAATCTGAAACTTTTGCTACATAATCCTCCCTTTTTTTAATAGGCAATAAAATTTATTCACAATCGAGTATAAGGGGTACTCAATCCAAGACAAATACAACAGCAAAAATATTACATAAGTTTTAGACAAGAAACAAGTGCAACAGACCATTCAAAAAAAGAACAAAGGATAAAAGAACTAAGATCAGAACATAACCATCTCCATGACTCGAACTGAACCGAAAGAATCAACTTCGAAGCATTACTTGTTACTAATAACTAACATAGAATAAACTTATCATTACTTGTTACTAATAACTATACAATGATAAGTTTTTATAAAGTATGAAAAATCAAATTAGAATAAATTTACACTAAAATTTAACTATCTAAATTAATTTAATAAAAAAATATTATAAGTTAGATTAATATAATATATATTGAATAATATAAGATACATTTAATCATTAAAAAAATTTAATAATAAATAAATGATAAAATACATCTTAATCTCATTTTTAAAATGTCTATCAACAATTACTTTGTCTTCTCCAAATATAAAATTCTTTTTAATTAATTCACGATATTGATAAAAACTTATTTAATACAAATTTTCAATTATTGTGCTATAAATGCCAAGTATCAACTAACATTAAGCATTTGGAAAATTTCTTGTCGATGATGAATTCTCTTCTAAATATAATATTATATTTACGCATAGATGAAATATTAAAAAAAACCTAAGTAGAATCTATCGTATATTTTGCAAATAAATAATCTGCATTGGAATAATCTGATGGTGCCGGTGAACCAACCGACCTGTTTACCTGCTACGTACCCACAATTGCTCAATCACAGTCAAAGAGATAGAACAAGACAAAATGAATATTTTATTTTGAATATGTGATTTTATTTAATCATTACCTTATTATTTTTAGCCTTTTCTTATACATCCCTACTTTTAATTTCATATATAATCTCTTTTATAAAGATACTCCTATACTACACAATTTTGGGCAGTAAACAATAGTGCTAATATTTAAATATTTGTTTAAAATAATATGCAGACATGTATGTTATTGTTAATCCATACTGTGTAGGAGAGAATTTCTCCCCCTAGTTGGATGGTCTAGTTGAGCTATAGAGACAATAGTCTGTGCCTTTTGTGTCACACCAATCGTTTCAATTATTGGACTTGACAAGAAAATTACATTGACTCTATTTCTTTTGATCTTCTTTTATATGATTTGTACGTCCTGCTGGCCATAGTTTCATTCACGTCCATGTTAGTTTGGCATATGCTCAATCTATTGTTATGGGTATTGTGTGGGGATAGTTTCCTCTAATAATGTCAAGGACATTTATGTGTTTTAACGAATGTGAAAAACTTATTCCATCTCTTCTTCTCTTGTTCTATTGTCATCAATATTTGGAGTTGTGTGTTTGTCTTGTTAGGAGTTGGTTTAGAGCCCCATAACAATTGTGTTGACTCTTTTATTAAATCGTGTAATATGTTACTGGCGGCACTAGGCTTGGAGAAGACGGGTATGATTTGAATTGCAACTTGTTGGATTATTTGGTTGGAGAGAAACCACATTTTGTTCCAAGACAAAGTCTTTAATGTAGAAGAAGTTCTTCTGTCAATTAAATTAATTTCTTGGAATTGATTAGACGTAGATAGTCATATGTCTTGCATTTGTAGTTGGTACGATTGGTTTACTGCTCCTTTGTTGTGTATGAGTAACCGTGATCGATTAGAGTTTGTTTGTATTAGTTAGAGTATTCCTTGTACTCTCTTTTGATAATGAATTTTCTTTTATAAAAAAACAATGGAAATCACATTCAATGCAATAAAATGTAAAATTTCCGAAGTCATGTTTGAAGTTTTTGAGTTGACTAATATTTTTAACGTGTATAGGAGTTTTCTTACGACCCTACATGGATAAGCTCTCAACATACTATAAATTCTAAATTCAGACAACCTTACATAAATGAGATTACCACTTTATTGCACTTTTTAACTAATACAATTGACATTCATCATGATGCTCGGTAAAACTGACTTGAGCCGCACTCACATTTTGTTCATCAACCACCTCAGCCACCTTCTTCAACATGGTGGCAGAACGAGGCGCCACAACATCCACCAATGCATATGCACCTATTTACACCATAGTATGAGAGTTTGGTGGAGGAAGAGAATCCAATTCTTCTCGCTGGTGGTATGCTTGCAGGTTTTGGCGGCAAATGGCATACCCGCTAGTTCTTAATCGAATTTTGAAAAGAATCCATAACCCGAAATCATGTACTGTAGTACAGACGTTACAAGAATCCTTCCTCACAACAATGATCACATGTTCATAATAGTGTAGTGTAACAATTGAGATATAAATCAGGTGTTGATTAACCCTGGAAGCTTAACAAATGTATTGTTCTAGACGCATTTAAGAGACTCCGGCTAGATACAAATGACATCCAAACGTTTTGAGGTTCTCTGGTTGGGCTTCTGGCGAGCACGTACAGGTGAAGGGAAACATAACTCTTGAAATGGTGTTTGGACTGAACAAGAACGTGAAGGCAATGAAGGTCAAATATGTCGTTGTAGGAGCCTCTTTGCCATACAACATCATTGTGGGGTGGCCCACCCTTAACTTACTAGGGGTAGCCCAGTCAACCTTGCATTTAAGCATGAAATATCTGCTATCTAACTGGAGAGTTGAGGTATTCCAAGAGGATCAAGAAACCACCCAAGAATGTTGCTAGAGTAGTCTCAAAATAAGAAAAGTATGGATGGTTGTAGCCGCCATTCCACAACCAGGTGTGCAAGGAATAAATTTTGTGAATTTAGATCCCAAGATAGAGCCATAAAAGGAAATCCTAAAGAGGTCCAAATTGGGCCATGCGATTTTCAAGTCACCAAACTTGGCACCTCCTTATTTGAAGTAGAAAAAGAAGAGGAAGAAGAAGAGTTAGTCGCCCTACTAAGTAGAATAATCGACATGTTAGATGTAAATGCCAGAGTCAATCATCTCCACAGTGAAACCTGTGTCTCAAAGGAAGCATAAACTGGGAGAGGAGAAACAACGGAGATCGATGGTGAGGTTAAGAAGTTAAGGAGTGAAGGCTTTATAACTAGGATCAAAATCCAACCTGGTTGGCTAACGTGGTATTGGTTCATAATTTATTAAACAAATAGCGAATATGCATCAATTTCACTAACCTGAATGTAGCATATCCCAAGGATCCAGACTCATTACCAACATCAACATGCTGATGTTAGACGATAGACTTCGATCTAGAGGGGTAAGTAGATCACAAATTTAAAATTCAAACTTTTGGCAAAAATAGTTTTCAAAATTTTTATGGAACGACGGAAACAACCCGAATTGAATTGTTTAACCGAACCTACTATCGAAAAGCTCGGATATGTGTAAAGGTACACAATTGGATCATAATGAATACAAATTGTTCAACAACGATTAATCACAAAATAATCAAATGCTAAGCTATATGTATAGTTTATTTCCAATGAACAAAAACACAAAATGCAATTTATCGAACACTTTGTGTGCAATTGATATCGTTTGGAAATTCAATTTATTTTGTTGATCTTAAAACAAATCACAATCAACATGATTATGATTCTATCAACAAAAACTAATTCAAAAATGTGATAAAAATACTTCCCAATCGAATTGATCAACCAACCAATTAATTCAATAAATCTCACACATAAAAATTAAAAAAGAGAGAGAGAGAGACAAGGATTTGCTTAGGCAGTTCCTTATCAGCCTCACTATGGGCATGTATGCCCTTAATTCGAAATCGAATTGAGATACTTGCAATTAACCTTACTTTGCAAAAAATATATATACAAGAGATGAAGAACTCTAACCCTACAAACCCTATGGTTTGTTGTTGAATCTACCACCTACAAAACCCTTGATCAAAGATTTATCAAGTCACCAACAATGGCGCTTCAATTCACCAATTCTTGGTACTTCCTTTCAAGGAACCACCTTGTCTTAAGGCTTTCACACGGTTGACTGCTTCAATTCACTAATTCTTGCTACTTCCTTTCAAAAACTAATTTAAGAAAGGACTGGTGAGGTTTTCTTGGGGATTACTTGAAGCAAACTGCCCCTGACTAAGTGATTCTTGGGATGACTGCTTTACTGGTCACTTGAAATGCTTGCCCCAGCATGAGTTCTGAAGTGATTTTCTCTGAATTACAGGATCTTTAACTGCGATATGCCCCTGGTAGGATCACTGATCAAGTTTTTCAACAGTTTGAACTTGCTTGATGATGAGTGCTTACTTGCAAATAAAATGTTCATTCAAAAATGGCAATTTTAATGCAATGCTTATGCAATTTTTGAAATCAAAGTCATTATTGGAATGATATTGTTGGTGTACAGCAAACAGATCACTGGTTAAAATGCAGCATGGGTTTAGACATTCAAAGTGAAAGATAAAGCATATGTATGATATCAAACAAATGATTAGCAAATCTCTTAGGAATCAGTTTACTCAACCTTGTTGTAGTATGTTTTCAAAATAAACCTACCTTCAATTAGGTATTTTGAAGGTTGTAACGTGGTCTGGTTTACGGTTATTGAAACAAATGATATAAAGCTCAAAATTTAATTTTTACCCATCCCTTATTCGTGATGATCTTCAATCCTACGTTCTATCAGCCTATGCATTCAGATTCCAGGAGATTTGTAATTGCACTGATGATGATGGCTCAAAAGCCAAGGGATCTTTTGAGATAGTAGTCACTTCTCCCTTACAACATTATGTTTTTTTTTTAGTATTTTTGGTGACCTTAATGATTTTGATATGATGGTTAACTTATTTACAGTTTTATTGACTTTTGTTATCTCTAATTTTTTCCTGGACTGCTTCTTTGATGTTTTCAGTCCACTGGGATGCCCTGATTTTTTCCTAAGTATCCTTTTTAAGTTTTGACTTAGCGGAATTTTTTTTTAATTTGGAAAGACAGTGAATGCCTTTAGCTTCTTCGATAATTCTTTGATGTGTGCGAAGGAAAGCTTGATTGAAAGGTGTATGGAACGATTATTTTGAATTTGAATGCACATGCAAATTAATTGAGAACTACCCTGCCCCAGGTAAAGATTAAGTGTTTTTTTGTACTGAAAGAAACACCATCTTTTAGGCTCAAAGGGGTTGACTTGGGATTAAATTCCTTATTCCTTTAGTGTTTGCCAATTGAAACAATGCCTTACATCGTCCGCAAAGTCTTATTTGAAAGCATACTATTCAGGAACTTGGGTATTTCATTTTTGTCATTCTCCCTCAAATCTTTGCTTAAACAGTAGTTTGATAAAGAAAGATGAATGAGAGAAACATTGATATATTTTTGAGTTTTGAGAAAGGAAAGCATGAATATGTACAAATGTGAATGAAGTGATTCAAAATATGCAATGCTCATTTCATTAATATTAACATTGAAGACAAACAAGTTTGAAAGCAAATAAACACAATACAAACAAGGAAATTGCAAATGGAAAGAAACATGGCCTACCGACTAATCAGCATCGAGGATGAGTTTTCCTGTCTGATCCACTGGCTTTAGGAGGTGACTTGTCATGCTCTGTCTCAGTCTTAAATCACTTTATTTTGGTATAGGATTATTGATAACATTGGGAACTCTATTTGTGAAAGTGACAACATCTCCTCTAACCAAATCTTGAACTCTAGCCTTCAATGCAAAGCAATCTTCTAGATCATGGCCTCTAGCTCCCTCATGGAACTCACAATGGAGGTCAGATCTAAACTCAGGTGGAAGAAGTTTTGGAGGAGGAGGTAGGGTCCTAGTTGTAATCAGACCTTTCTAAACCAAGTAGGGATACAACTCAGTGTATGTCACGAGAATATGGTCAAATTGAGTCTTATTCCTAGCAGTACGATTTTGATTCTGTCCAACATTCTGTTGTAGAGGAGCATAAGCTTGTGGAGCTTTGACCAAAGGAGCAATTGCAGCTACATATGATTGTCCATAATGTTATTTCCTGTGATAAGGTCTCCTTTCATATGAAACACCACGTGTATCTCCCTCATTCTTCTTTTGAAAGTTCCCAGAGGTTTTTCTTGCACCACTAGAGGCTTCAACAACGTTAGCAATCTTTCCATTCTTGATACCCTCCTCTAGTCTTTCTCCAATAGTGACTAGGTCAGCAAAACCAGATAATAAACGTCCTATCATCTTTTCCCAAAAGAACGGTTGTAAAGTGTCCATGAACAATCCACTCAGTTATTTCTCTTTCAATGGTGGCTCAACCTGAGCAACCAGCTCTCTCCAACGCTGAGCATACTCTTTAAAAGATTCTTTCTCTTTCTGAGACATGTTCTGCAGTTGACGGCAATCTGGTGCCATGTCCAGATTATACTTATATTGCTTCAAGAAAGCATCAACCAAGTCTTTCCAACTTTGGATATGACTCTTATCAAGTCCCATATACCATTTCATTGAAGCTCCGCTTAAGCTATCCTGGAAACAGTGAATGAGCAGTTTGTCATTGTTGGTATAAGCAACCATCTTACGATAGTACATCACCAAGTGGCTTCTTGGACAAGTGTGTCCCTTGTACTTCTCAAATTTTGGAGTCTTAAATTTTGCAGGCATAACCAAATCAAAAACTAGGCACATGTCCATTGTAGCAGCACCAAAGACATCGTTTCCTTCAATAACTCTTAACCTCTTCTCCAGAGTCTGGAATTGTTCCCTGACTTCCCCAATATATCCAGCCTCTCCCTGACTTTTAGATTGGGGACTAGTAACATGGTACACGAAGGGAGGATTTTCATAAGCAGCATCAGTAACAATATGTACGACAAGTGGAGGTTCAGTGATTAATGGAGCATGGAATACTGGCAGTACTTATGGGCCAGCCCTTGTAGCATTTTCAAAAGGTGGAGAGTATTTTGGTGGTAACCCAAATTCTGGCCAAGTAGATGTTGGCCTCGGGGGTGGCACAGGGTCAACAGCGAAACTATTGACTTCAGAGATGACAGTCTTCTGAGGTTGAGCTTCCTTAGCCGTCAAGGTTTGCAGCATTTCCATGATCTTGCTCACACTTCTCTTTAACTCATCAATGTCTTCCCTAACTCTTTCATTGTATTGCTCTTGATCAGCCATTCTTCTTCTGACGTTGGCTCTAGTTCTGTACTTGTGTTGAGGAATCAACTTGACGGTAACTCAACAAATTCTGAAGATGAGAACGGACGACAATGAGTTTCTTGACAACTTGAATATATGCACAAATGAATGGAATGATATGCAAATGAATGCAATGATATGACGCACATAAACAGGAATTGGATCTCATAAGTTTGAGGTACAAATGGAGGATAAGTCTGATTGCTTTCCAAAATAGGGATCTCACAAGGTAGGATCTATGGCTAAACAGGAACCCCAAAGTCATGGATTTATATAACTGTTCATCACACACGACAGAAGCATGTCAGTTGACAACTCCATTATATGAATCTATTATGGGTGAGATCTTTGTATTGAACCACGTGGGAAAAGCTTCTCGGGGACCCATACTACGTGACCATCAACACTGGGTTCTAGACAAGGGTCTTAGACTCATGGACTTCCTTGACTGTTCGTTGCATATATCAGTCATTGCCAAGCAACTACTCCATCAAGAAAATCTATTCTAAGTGAGATCTTCGTACCGACCCACACGAGAAAAGATTCTCGGGGAACCGCACTACGCGACAATCAATCCTAGTAGGCCAATGGTTCGAGGTTCTACAAAGGTCCTTAGAGTCATGGATTTTAAGGAACACATTGATCACCCACGCCAAAAGCTTGGCGTTCGTCAGTATCCTCAATAGAACCTACTCTAAGTAAGGTTCTCATATCGACCTTTACGAGGAAAGCTCCTCGGTGGCCCATACTACTCAACCTCTCCTATCTCAAGTTTGCAATCTAGACTCGGGTAGAGAGGTTTTCCCTCAAGGTTTTCAATCAGAGTATCCATTCCACACCACGACATAAGAGAACAATCAACAAATAAGATACAAATATAGAAAGCATAAAGAAAGCAAAAAATAAAGCAAGCAAAGAATAGAGACAAACACCCAAACAAACGAAGAAGGCAACCTAGACTAAGCTTAACTTGCTAGGGGAAAATTCCCCAGCAGAGTCGCCATCTGTCATACCTCAAAAAATGAGAGAGGACCTCGCGATGTGCAATCGCACGCCCGCAGGATGGACTTAACAGAGTCACCATCGAACTTTATTTATTCCTAAAGAGGGAAAGGGAAAATATCGATAAAACCCACGAACGAAAGGGATAGGAAAGGATAGGGTATGATCATCGCAACCAAAACTAGGATCGGAAGTCGGTAATGCAAGGGGAAGGTATTAGCACTCCTCACATCTTTTATACTCAACGAAACCATCTAAGTTGTTTACGTGTGAATGGGTGTCGAATCTAAAGGTTACTTGCTAAGGGGAAATGAAGGGTTTTTTATTAGGGTGCTTGCCAAGGATTGGGATCCTTGTGCCTACGTATTCCAATTATGAAATCAGAAATCAGAGCTCCGTAGTTCAGAGTTGTAAATAAGTGTTTGTTGGTTGATTTTATACCTTGAAAAAGGGATTTGAGGTGGTGCCACGAGGCACAAAATTAAGTTTGATGAGTTAAGATATTTTTTAGAGTTTTGGAAAAGATTGTTCTTGAGTTGAATTGCACTAAAGGCTATGGGTAGAGGCAATTGTTTGAATTACCAAGCCAAGCGTCTTGTGTCCAAAATAATCAGAGTGAGTGTAGGAAAGCTCTATTCTCACTCCTTACCTATCACTTAAGGCTCGTGGTGCATAATTCTCGTAATTTATTGTATTTTGAATTTGTTTAAGAAAAATCCACTTGATTTGGATCAAGGGTATGTTTGGTTGATTAAGAAAATGTCTTGGTCATGGGAAGGTTGATGGTGATGCCAAAAGCAATTGACTTACAAATGGATGGTAATGTAAAATGGAGTGGAATGAGTTAAGGGTTGATGGTTATGGAGGTGATATTGAATTAATTTTATGAAAAATTCTTGACGTTAAATATTACACGTCATGGGAATGGGAATGGGGGTACATTTTGTCAAATGGTAAAAATATTACACGTCATGGGAATGGGGGTGCATTTTGTCAAATGGGGATAATACCAAGCCATTGTAAATTAAATCCATCACACAAATGCATGCAAATAAAAGTGTATGGTGCAAAGCAAGTCTCATTGTAAGAAAGACCAAGAGTAAGTTATGTGAGGTTGATGGCGATCGTAGAAACCATCGACTTACAAAGGTATTAAAAGGGGCTCGAAGTTAAATCGAGAATTATTTTGCTTTTGAAAAGGGGTTTGATGTGTTTTGAGAAAAAGAAACACTTGGCGTTGGACCAAGGTTTTAGTATTTTTGAAAAGTTAATTTTAATGGTCATATTGTCTTTTTGGATTAACAATTATTCATCAACTAAAAATACTAAAAAAAGTAATAAAATATAAATAAATAAATAAAAAATAAAAGAAATAATAAAAGGGGGGAGCACACTATCAATACAAGAGGTAAAAGAATTAAAAAACTAAAGGAAATAGAAGAAAAAACAACAATAATTAAATAAAACAATAATAAGAAAACAAATAAATAAATAAAACATACAAAAGACAAAAACATGATGAAAATTGGGGGTGTAACTAGGAAAATGCTCTAGGCCCAAAGTAGGGGGACCCCACAGGGGTGTGTTAAGCAATTAGGGGCAGTGGGGAGACTTCATCTTCCCCAAACCCACATTTGGCTACTATTTCCGTAGCAACAAAAATGGAGGAAAAAATGTCCCAATGAAAACAAAAAAACACCATAACTTTCTCAAATTTTCACGAAATTAAGCAAATAAGTAATGAAAATTTATCTACTTGATCTCACGAACACAATGATATATTAAAAATATGCAAATAATCAACAAAAAATTTGAAAATTAACAAAAATTTCAGCAACATATATTGCTTGATTCGGTCATTTTTCCACCCTTATAACAAACGAATCATGGATTCATGTTCGGGATGATGTTGGGAAGCTATTGGATATATTATTTATGTAAAACAAGTATCAATTTGCATTTTACCCTTTTTGTTCATGGAGGTTCAGGAACACTTTAAACTCTTGATTTTGAATAAATGGAGTTTCCATACAAAATAGAGGGTGATTAAGATACTAATTAAGTGCAACAAGAATAATAATGCAAAGGAAAATTAAATAAATGAAAATTAAACAAAAACAAAACACTCTTGTTTATGGAGGTTCAAGAACACTTTTCAACTCTTGATTTAAAATCAATTGAATTTCCATGCAAAATGGTGATGATTAAGGTACTAAATAAATGAAGCAAGAATAAAAGTGCAATAAAATTAAATAAATGACAAGCATAAAAGCCTACCTAAAATGCTAAAATGAATATGCTTAGAAATCAGTTATGGTGATCAAGCTGTGTAGGTCAAGTTGTGTTGATAAAATTGTGGTGATCATGTTTGTGGTGCTTGAAGACCAAGTTATAAAAGCCAATATGTAGAAGATAACACCTTAGGTCAAGTGACATTCTGTGAAGTCAACACACATATCTAATCAAGCAGTTTGTCTAATGATGATGGTTATCTTGATGAGTATCTCAAGACTCATCAGAAGAAGATTCAATGTTTCAATGAAGTACTAAATTCAAAGATAACATGACAAGGAACCAGAAGCTTCAGAGTTATTAAAGAGAGGAAATGGTGAAAGCTCACCGAGTCCATGTCGAGTGACTAGTGTCTGTAAATGTGTACGACTAACTCTAGACTTTATTAAGGCATATCACATATGCACTTTCAACCCTTAGAAAATCCTCTCTATTTCTATAAAAATCACAAAGAAATGCTTTTTGTGCCTAGCTAATTGGCTAAGAACCTGAAAAGTTGTCTCTGAGGGTTTTTGCATTAGATAATCGATTATTCCTTTTGTAATGCCTCAATGGTCATGTATTAGGGTTAACACTCGATTATGCAACAACTCTTGTAAAAGCTTACATTTTTGTATCTTATAATCAAGTATTAGATGTGCATAATTGGTTAGGGGCCTTAAAAAGTCCATGGATTGTTTTATTTTTTTAGATCCTTTTTGTCTTATAAATATAAGACTCTTTTCTCATTTCTCACACACCATAAAACATATTATAATACATTTCTATTGCTCTCCTCTTTCCTCTCCTTTTTCTCACATCTGGCTTAGTGCTTTTGAGAGTGAAATCTCTATATCTGTAGAGGCAGAATTGTAATTTCTCTATAGGAGAAAATGTGTTTTGGTTGTGAGCTAAACCAAGTGAAAATATATTGTTTCGTTATTGAGGTAAGCCAAGTAAAACCTCTTTTTTTGTTAGGGAGGTCTCAATTATTAAAACTCTCAGTCAGTTCGTGAGCTTAGCAAACTATTAAAATCTCTCATTTTGGTTTGTGACCTTAGTCTTATGTTAAAAAGCTCGCATCTGGTTATGGAGGTCTTTGTACTTAAAACTCCATCTTGGTTGGGAAGTTTGCCATTGAAATATTTCAATCCTTGAATAAGGAATTTCGTCTACAAAGCCTGTCAAAAGCTCATATCATATTGGAAACTCTCAAGAAGGAATTCTTGCAGAGAGGAGTAGGTCACTTTATTAGGCAAAACCTCTATAATTCTGGTGTTTTTCTCTCATCACTTAACTATTTACTTTACATTCATTTATTTTTGATGCAATTCCATTTTCTTATTTTTGCTACTTTTACTCCATTTGTTTTACAAAATCTTTTTAAACTTAGTTTTTGTATGGATTTTGTTTTACAAAATCTACTTTTACTCCATTTAAAAAGATTTTGTTTTAAATATGGATTTTGAAAATATTTACTTTGTTTGTCTTATGTTTAAAAAGTGGATTCATAGCCTAACTTTTTTTTAAATACTAATCATCTCAGGGGGAAAAGATGATGACAATAAACACTTCTACTTTTAACATAACTCTTTTCATGATTACACTTCCACCATTTGACGGTGATAGGCTTGACTTATGGAAATCAAGATTTGAAACTTTTATTAAAGATAAATATTTTGAAATGTGGGTTATTCTAAACAATTATTCGTTTATTCTTACCTTATCCTTTAATGATAAGGTAATGAATAAACTTGATTTTGATTGGACCGAAAAGGATTTGAGAAAAGTCAAACATCTTTTTTATGAATGCTTTAAGTTCCAAGGTTTTTATTATGTTTTTACTTGAGAGTCCACCAGGGAAGTCTGAGACACTTTTGAAATAATTTACACTACTAATAAAAACCTCTTTTACATAGGTTGAAAAAGTGGTTTTACCTTGGTTTCATAAGCGAGGTAACAAAGGACGTCATGAAAACTTGCCACTTTACCTCAGAGGTAAAGCTCCGCCAAGGGGAAAAGTGGAATTGGTCATGGGTTCGATCCCCCACAATAGTATTTTTTAGATTTTCAAAATGCACCACCTTTCCCCTCGGTTAGAATTAATACATGAGGGGTAAAATCCTATTTACAAAATTTTAGTTTTAACCTGATTTTTCGTTTTAATCTGCAAAACATCAAATTTGCTGGAAAATTATAAATTTTCCTCCTCGTCCTCCTCCTCATCATCAACAATAACAACAATAAAAACAAAATCAATAGAATCATTAAGCATTAAATCTCAACAACAACAACAAAAACAAAAACAACAACGCCAACAACAGAAGTAGCAACAACAATAACAACAACAACAACAACAAAATCAATGGAATTGTTAAACATTAAATCTTAACAACAACATAAACAAATAAACAAAATCAATAGATTTGTCAAACGTTAAATCTCAACAACAACAACAACAACAACAACAACAAAAACAATATTAAACATTTTTCTCGATACAACAACAACTAACATTAATAAGTTACGTTCATGTTTTTCTAACTAATATTAAACAATTATAACAAGTTATTACTAGAGAATGAATTACATTAAGGAACCATTCTTGAAACATTTTCCTACTCTTGCAATCCATCACAAAAAATGGTGTTATAGTTCATGCAACTACTTTCATTATCATTGTTTTCAGTATGTTAAATTTAAATTTCAGCATTTTGCATTTAAGATAGATTGTTGTGGCATTCACATTCTGATTGGCTAGTAAGAGCTTCACGTAGATCACTAAATTTTCATGTGGATTGATGAGTTGGCAATTTTTTTTACCGTTGTTTCTTTATAAATGGACGAAAAAAGATTTGTTACTTAATTTTTTTCATCAAATCAGACAAAAAAATAAAAAATAAAACACGCTACTTTTCCTCTCGGTTTCCAGCTCAACTGAGGCAATAGGTTATAAAATGTTTTAAAAAAACTTAAAAGGTGCTAAAATGTAGTTGTCGAGATTCGAAGGCTTGTCTTCTAAATACTTTACCCTTCAGTTGCCAGCTCAATCGAGGTAATATATAATCAAAAATTTTAAAAAAAATTAAAAAGTGCTAAAATGCAGTTGTTGGGACTCAAAGGCATGTCTCTTAAATACTTTTTCACTTGGTTACTAGCTCAACCGAGGAAATCTGTGGTATTTTTTTAAAAAATAAATAAAATGTGATGTGTCTTTGATTTACACCTCAGTTTTTTTTGTAGATTGATGGGAATGCTTTATATTACAATGTATTATTTGTAGTAGTGTTATGGAGTTTCTCCAAGTTTCAAGCAAGAGAGAATAAACATACAAGAAAGTTGAAACATCAACTGAATATGAAGATTATCTTCATAAAGAGTGTCCAGCCATTGGAAACCTTGGAGGATATGTAACACCCTTCTTCCTGACTCGACAAATAAATAAATAAAACATGTATATAACGAATATTCTCCAAGTAGGATGCTACTAAACAACAAACAACTCATATTTGAACCACATAATTAAAAATTTAAACCATTTGATAAGCAACGAAAAATTATAAAATATTTGGCATAAAAGCCTCAACAACCAAAAGTTTTAAAAATGGTTCAATGTTAAAAACAAATGAAGATATACAACATAAAATAAATAACAGAATAGGTTGTCTTCTTGCGTTACATATCAGAGTGAATCCAACTATAGACTCGAATAACAAGCAAATAAAGAGGCACAACGCCGTCCTCAACCTCAAGCACCTACTCAGGTACCTGATTATTTTTACTCCAGAGGAGCACAGACGCATCAACACAAAAGGGGTAAGAATACATTCAAAAATAAATGGTACACAAAATAATTGATGCGGCCGCAAGCGTACAAAAATATCGAAGTAATATAAAAGATTGACGAACCCACAAAGACTAATGTCAACCTACCGTTATCTATTGTTGCGATGTAAAGCTAGGGCTAATGATTACTTGGTTTAAACGACATTAAAATGAAACTTAGAAAATATATCAATAAGGGGATGCCGAAATATGGATTTCGTGTTCCTAAGGGACTCTGTAGATTTTAGACACTAATTATAATTAAACTGCATTCCATAGAAAATATCAATTTTAAGACTACGTCTCACACTCTCGCGCTATTGACTAAAGCCACACTCCCTAACCATGAGATTTTGTTCTCGCTCGCCCATTTTAATTAGAAAGCGTATTTTGAAAATCAATTAGATCCTAATCGATACCTAAAACGCTCTCGCTGTTTTTAGGATCGATGCCTAGTTTCCACTATCCGGTTCAATCCTCACACTCTCGCGCAATCGGCTCGAGCCTTAGTTTGCTTTTCACTCTCGTGACAAAACATTAAGACTACAATTGGAAACTAAAACCAAAACAGAATTTATAATCGTTTCGCGCCTATTATTTTCTACCGAGTCTCGTCGATAACGACAATCCTCATACGCCAGACTCAGACAAATTTAGCAAGACATTACTTCGAATAAAAACAACATAAACACAACGTTTGAATTTAAAGGCAGCATGTTAACAAGAAGAATAATGCAATGACAATAAATAAATTAAAGTGATAAAAACCTGTAAAGTAGAAATAAAAGCGATACTTGAAGAAAATAAATGAACTTCTATTAATTCCAGCAAGATTGTTGATCCAAGAGTACAAGAAACAAACAAGAGTAAAATTTGTGACAATCTCTCGATGTGAGTGATTGTCACTTTTACAAGTGTTTTTCTGCCTAAATCTATGGAGCAAATTTGACAAAGCTTCCGCACACCTTGGATAATCAGAAACACCCTTCTAGGTCCTATTTATAAAGCAATATAGCCTTGTAACTTCCCTTGATTTGTGCATGCTGATGGAGGGAAAAGGAGTTGGAAAAACTGCTGGAAAACTACCCACTTTCGCAAAAACTATTGTTTACAGCATAATGGCAAACGCCATTAGGGAAATGGCGAACGCCGTTGCCTTGATACTTAAATGACGTGGCTGGCAAGGGCAATGGTGAACGCTATTTGCTCATGGCGAACACAATATCAGTAAATTGGCAAAATTTTCTCTTTTTCTTCATTTTCTTGCTCTTTTCCCGGTTATCTCGCACGGACGCTCTTATTCGACAAATCCCTGAAACACAAACATAACACGACATAATAATACGAAAAAAAAAGTAAAACGAAATTAAATTGCATGTGAATCGAGTAGAAATAAGCGATATATTTTCACGTTATCAACACCCCCACACTTAAACCATTGCTTGTCCTCAAGTAATCAACCAACACGGTAAAAAGAAATAAGCACGGTTTGAGACAAAGGCACAACGAGAATCTTGATCATACATGGATGCTAGGCTAATGTTAGATCGATAGGTACTAAATATTAATACCAAGGATATCGTAAGGACACAATTTCAAAAACTCCCTCCTTATGCAAACCAATATGAATCATGCCATTATAACTCAACCTATATCTCTTTCTCTCTTTCACCCCATTTCATTCTAGCGCAATCACATTAAGCCCGTTATCTATACTCATTCATGGTAAGTAATTTTGTTAGTGACTATGATCTCGTTGTTATTTCATTTTTCTCGGCAAATATGCTTAAGCATCAATTTGAACTTAAAGAGTTTTGTACCGTTGGGCTAAGCGATCAGGTGAGGAGCACCTAACTTAGAAGGAATATATCTTATCATTCGTTTTTTCTCTCTTACTCTTTTTTTTTTTCATTTTCATTTTAAACCAGAGATAATACACTTATTTTCATCGGCTTCTTACTTAGTGTGTGCTTAGGATGGTGTTGACTGCTTAAATAAACTACTTAGGAACTACTTTTAAAACTAGAGCTTAAGGTCTCGACATAATGGGTACTCAAATTGATTTTTAATATTCAGGGGGTTTAGGGTGTCAGGACGGTACCGATTTTATCAAAACTTTCCCAAGTCTCTCTAACACAGCCTAAATTAAAAATAATCTATATACTTTCAGAGTGTCGTGTAATGAATCAAAGAAAAAAGAATTGTTGGAGGTTAACATTTTAAAATTTTGGGGGAATTTAATAACAAGTTAAAACCACGCATAAAGACTCGACAACACATGTAAAGACTCGACAAAACATTAAAAATAGATAAAAATCCCAAAAACATGAAATAAACTAGAAAATGATAAACTTAACTAGAAAGAGGTAAAATGAAAGCGGTAAAGTTCCTCCCCCACACTTAAACCAAACATTGTTCTCAATGTTTTGATAAAAGGTGGAAAAAGGAAAGATGGAACCATTGTGAATGCTACTGCATGCCAAATCCTCTATGATCTTGCTCTTGTTGTCCATGTCTTCGCCGACCATTTCTGCTTCGGCGGCGGGTGTTTTGAGATACCTTCGATATTTAAGCTTGTGATTCTTGCATATGTTGCATGTAGCCCATCATCTCTTATTTCTGTTGATACATGGCATAAAATAAACTTTTGCCCTCGTCATTATGAGATCTTCGATTTCACAATTCTTGAACTGACTCATCATATTGCCCGCTTCCAGAGGAAATACCTGTAGAAGTGTTAGAAAAATATGGTGCGGTGTGTGCAGGTGGTAACTGACCATGCGGAGAACGAGGGAGAGGTGAGTTATGCACGGGAGAGACATGCTATCTCCTATCATACTCATCATTGGTGTCACCACCAGCAGCAACGTTCGTAGGAATGTCCGTGGGCACCAGCTCATCTCCAAGATTGTCATCAGAGTCATATAACTAAATATCCCAATTTTGCACAATGGTGCGGTTTGGGCATGGTAAAAATAATATTCGAAACTATATCATTATTAATCATTAAATTATTCGGAGGGTAGAACCTAGAGGTTTTTCGTCTAGAAGTAGCTAAGACGTGACAAGCGGCCCATCTCTTTATTTTTTGCAAATTCAAACAAACAAACATAGAAACTTAAAAATAAAAACCTCGTGGGTTGCCTTCCATGCAGCGCTTTGTTTAATATTGATAGCTCGATGGCTAAGGAGTGCAAGCACTCATGGTGGTTCTTCGAGGACGGTTCCTCGATCGAACTTTTAATAATCTTCGGTTTCCAAGGCTACTTATCAAGCCATCTCTCATATCCCTCACCATTTCTTTTCTTCCTTCTGTGGGGTGGTTCATTCTTTTGAACTTGTGGTGGTGGTTCTGGCTCTATCCTGAGTATCAGTTTTTCAAGTTTGGGCTTAGTTATTTCATCCGCCGCCTCAAAGGCTAACCTACCCCTCTTGATAATGAATATTTTCCTAGTTTCATGGTCCTCGAATTTTCTCTTTTTATGCAGGACCTCAGACAAAGGTGCGTTGGTGTGAATATTTTCCAATACCTCCACATACGTTTTGGATTGGGAGTCTACCTTAGCTTCTACAAGCCTTTGCAGGAAAGGAATCAATGGGGTATAGGGAGGAGGAACAACAATAGATGCTTCCTTCTCTACCTCTTCGACAACCCCCCTTTCGGGTGGTGTTGGTGGATTTTTCTTAATCTCTACGCCTTTCTCACCAGAACTCTCTTCAACCTCATTATCACTCTCCCTAGGATTTTCTATTTGTTCTTCACCACTGGTTATTACAACATCCACATGTCTCTCACGGGAGGGTCCTATAGGTGTTTGCACAAGCAAGGAGATTTGAGTCTCCAATACCTCGTTATGAGTCGCGAGGGACTCGACCACAGTGTTCATCTGCCTAAGGTTTTCATTAATTTGGAGATGTTGTTTTCTAAACTCTTCATTTTGGAGAGTTTGTGTCTCCACAAAGAGCTCCATCATAGATTCTATCCTAGAGTGAGTAAGTGTCACATTGAATTCCTCTATTAGTATTTCGAGTTTAGATTTATGAAAATCTTGCGGTTCCTCAAAATACTGGGAGTGGTAATCGTAGAGGGAATTTGGGTGAGAGTGAGTTAGGGTCGCATTGAAATCCTCCATTAATTTTTTGAGGTCAGATTTATGGGATTCTTGCGATTACTCAAAATATTGGGAGTGGAAATTGTAGAGGAAATTTGGGTGATACATAGTAATTGAGATAAGAGTGCCTTAGTGTATACGGCGCAACAACGGAATCACAATATTGGCTGTTGGTCCAAACTTGATGCGTCCGCAAGTGCACGAAAATATCAAAGTAATATAAAAGATTGTTGAACCCATAAAGACCAATGTCAACCTACCGTTATCTATTGTTGTGATGTAAATCTAAGGCTAATGATTACTTGGTTTAAACGGAATTAAAATGAAAACTAAAATGAAACTTAGAAAATATATCAATAAGGAGAGGCTGGAATATGGATTCCATGTTCCTAAGGGACTCTGGAGATTTTAGGCACTAATTATAATTTAACTACGTTCCGTAGAAAGTATCAATTTAAAGACTTCGTCTCACACTCTCGCGCTATTGACTAAATCCACACTCCCCAACCATGTCGCTCGCCCATTTTTATTAGAAAGCGTATTTTGAAAATCAATTAGATCCTAATCGATACCTAAGGCGCTCTCGGTGTTTTTAGGAATGCCTAGTTTCCACTATCCGGCTCAATCCTCACACTCTTGTGCTATCAGCTCGAACCTTAGTTTGCTTTTCACTCTCGTGACAAAACACTAAGATTACAATTGGAAACTAAAACCAAAACAGAACTTACTATCGTTTCGCGCCTATAATTTTCTACTGAGTCCCGTCGGTAACGATGGTCCTCATATATCGGTCTCAAGACAATTTAGCCAGACATGGTTGCGGAAAGAAACAAACAATTTTGGGTTTTTGAATTAAGTAAAGATATAATAAGCGATTTAAAATAATTTAAAGCGATGTTTGCAGAGAAAGGTAGAAGCTTGAAACAGTAACAATGGCAGAAAAATAAAGCGTAAAAGTAAATTGTGGAAAATAAAAGCAGGAATATAAATGTGATGAATGTAAAAGAACCCAGAAAAAAACTAGAATGTAAATTGAATTAAGAACTTAAAATAGCGGCAAGATTTTATCCAAGCATTAGATAGATTGTAGGCCTAAACACTAATGGTGTGGTAGTTCTTCGATGTGAGAAAACTACCACTTTTACAATGATAATTTCTGCCTAAACCTATAAGCAGCGCTTCCGCATGACTTGGATGAGTATCCCAGGCAACGACGCCAAAAACTTGACCGCGCGACACTAACGTGTCTGTCGGATAATAACTGCAAGTATACAGTTGTTCGTTTAGTTTTAAAAAGGTTGTCAAACCTACATGGATTGATAATCAAATTAATGTTATCTATCACTGCAGTGCAAAGCTAAGGCTAATGTTTAACAGATTACGAACGGGAAGAAAGGTACTAATTGCTAAATGTTTGAAATTAATGATGAAACGAGTCCGGAATATGGATTCCGCGTGCCTAAGGGACTTGAAGAAATCGGGTGCTAATTACAACTGAACTCAGTTCTGTAGAAAATACCGACTTAAAGACTCCGTCTCACACTCTCATGCTATTAACAAGAACCACACTTCCCAACCACAGGAGTTTGCTCTCGCTCGTCCGTTTCAATTAAAAAGCGTGTTTTGAAAGTCAATGAGATTCTAAATGATGCCTAAAGCGATCTCGCTGTTTTAGGATCGATGCCTAGTTTCCACTATCCAGTTCATTCCTCACACTCTCGCGCTATTGGCCTGAACTTTAGTTTATTCCTCACTCTCGTGTCAAAATAATAAGTCATGCAATTTGGAAACTAAAACCAAAACTATCATACAATCATAAGTTCGCACCTAAAGTTTTATACCGAGTCCCTTTGGTAACGACGATCCTCATACGCCGGTCTCAATTAAATTTTTCCAGACATTATATTAACTACAGCTAACATATTCATACTTAACAAATTTAAAGCTATCATGTTAAACAATAGTTAAAAGCAATAACAGGCAAAAACAAGAAATAGTAAAAACCTGAAATTAAAGTAAACGCGATTGAAATGCAAATGTCGGCAAGCTTGAAATTATGATCCAAGAGTACAGTATAGAGGAAAATGAAAGATAGAAAAACAGTTGTGACAATCCCTCGATGTGAGTTATTGCCGCTTTTACAAGTAAATTTGTGCCTAAGAACTAATCGGGATTTCTGCAGCGCTTCCGCACGTCTTAGATGCCTCGGAATATGTCTCAGAGGTCCTATATATAGAAAATATTGGCCCTGCAACTGCCCTGGGACGTGCATGAGAGTGGAGGGAAAAGAAGTTATAAAAAACTTCCTGGAACTGCTGCTACGAACTAATGGCGAACGCCATTGCCTTATTCAATTAACTGAAATGGCAGGAAAGGTGATGTCAAACACTATCTACCTATGGCGAACGCCATATCAACGACCGAGGCAGCAATGCTTCTTTTGCTGTGCTTTTTGCTATTTTCTCACTCCTTTTCCGGTTTGCTTCCGAATCCGCAACGGATGAACCTGATATTTGAAATACACAATAAAACGAAGTAAAATACAATAATACTCGATAAAATACGGACAAATAATACGCACAATGAGCCTAAAAACATGATACGATTTCTCGTTATTAAACACCCTCACACTTAGATCGTTGCTTGTCCTCAAGCAAATTCCCAATGCAATGAAAACAATAAGCATAATATCTGAAACAAAGGTACAACACGACTCTAAAACGTATGCGACTTCCAGGCTAATTCTAAACAGATAGGTACTTAATATCTATAACAAGGACATCGTAATGACACATATATGCATTTACGGACAAAGACTCCCCCTTATGCAATACCAATCCAAATCATGCCGTTATGACCCGACCTACATTCTTCATTCCTTTTCACCTCTTTTTCATTCTCGCGCGATCACATTAAGCCAGTTTTCCCCGCACTCACATGGTAATTGAACCTGTTAGTGTTTATGATCTTGTTATTCAATTTTTTCCCTTTTTCTTCTTTTCATTTTTTTTTCTTTTCTAATTTCAAGAATCCGATCCGTTGGGCTAATTGGCCGAGTGAGGAATGCCTAACTTAGAGGGAACGTATCCTTTCATTCTCTTTTTCTATAAAACTATTCAATTCATTTTTTCGAGATCAAACACATATTTGCATCAGTTCATTACTTAGTGTGTGCCTTATGATGGTGCTGACCGCTAGTAAAAACTACTCAAGAGGCTAATACAAAGACTCGGAAATCAAGGTCTCATCATAATGGTTATTTAAATTGATGGCGCGTACTTAGGGAATCTAGGGGATTAGGACGATACCGATATTATCAAAACTTTCCCAAATCTACTTACCATAGCCTAGGATTGAAAATCAACCTATACTCCCCAACAACAACGCCAAAAACTTGACCGCGCGATACTGACGTGTCTGGCGGATAATAACTGCAAGTATACATTTGTTTGTTTAGTTTTAAAAAGGTTGTCGAACCAACATGGATTGATAATTAAACTAATGTTATTTATCATTGCAGTGCAAAGCTAAGGCTAATGGTTAACAGAAAACGAACGGGAAGAAAAATACTAATTGCTAAAGGTTTGAAAATAATGATAAAACGAGTCCGGAATATGGATTCCGTGTGCCTAAGGGACTTGTAGAAATCAGGTGCTAATTATGATTGAACTCAGTTCCGTAGAAAATACCGACTTAAAGACTTCGTCTCACACTCTCGCGTTATTGACAAGAACCACACTTCCCAACCACAGGATTTTTCTCTCGCTCATCCGTTTCAATTAAAAAGTGTGTTTTGAAAGTCAATGAGATTCTAAACGATGCCTAAAGGACTCTCGCTGGTATTAGGATCGATGCCTAGTTTCCACTATCCTGTTCATTCCTCCCACTCTCGCGCTATTTTCCTGAACTTTAGTTTATTCCTCACTCTCGTGTCAAAATAATAAGTCATGCAATTTGGAAACTGAAACTAAAACTATGATACAACCATAAGTTCGCACCTAAAGTTTTCTACCGAGTCCCATCGGTAACGACGGTCCTCATACACCGGTCTCAATTAAATTTAACCAGACATTATACTAACTACAACT
Organism: Lathyrus tuberosus; assembly: GCA_022829125.1. NCBI lineage: Eukaryota > Viridiplantae > Streptophyta > Magnoliopsida > Fabales > Fabaceae > Lathyrus > Lathyrus tuberosus. Next base: position 37,857,318 of record JALAZF010000003.1, on the reverse strand, counting down.
AACATATTCTTACTTAACAAATTTAAAGCTATCATGTTAAACAATAATTAAAAGTAATAACAAGTAAAAACAAGAAATAGTAAAAAACTGAAATTAAAGTAAACGCGGTTGAAAAGAAAATGTTGGCAGGCTTGAAATTACGATCTTAGAGTACAGTACAAAGGAAAATGAAAGATAGAAAAACAGTTGCAACAATCCCTCGATGTGAGTTATTGCTGCTCTTACAAGTAAATTTGTGCCTAAGAACAAATCGGAATTTCTGCAACGCTTCCGCACGTCTTGGATGCCTCAGAATATGTCCCAGAGGTCCTATATATAGAGAAAACTAGCCCTGCAACTGCCCTGGGACGTGCATGAGAGTGGAAGGAAAAGAAGTTATAAAAAATGCCTGGAACTGCTGCTGCGAACTAATGGCGATCGCCATTGCCTTCTTCACTTAAATGACGTGGCAGGCAAGGCGACGGCGAACATCATCTACCTATGGCGAACACCATATCAGCGATAGAGGCAGAAATGCTTCTTTTGCTGTGCTTTTTGCTATTCTCTCACTCCTTTTCCGGTTTGCTTCCGAATCCACAACGGATGAATCTGATATCTGCAAAACATAATAAAACGAAGTAAAATGCAATAAGACTCAATAAAATATGGACAAATAATACGCGCAATGAGCCTAAAAACATGATATGATTTCTCGTTATCAACTCCCCCACACTTAGATCGTTGTTTGTCCTCAAGTGAACTCCTAACGCAATGAAATTAGTAAGCATAATATCTTAAATATAGGCACGACATGACTCTAAAACGTACGCGGCTGCCAGGCTAATGCTAAACAGATAGGTACTAAATATTGATAACAAGGACACCCTAATGACACATATCCACATTTATGGACAAAGACTCCCCCCTATGCAATGCCAATCCAAATCATGCCATTATGACCCGACCTACATTCTTCGTTCCTTTTCACCTCTTTTTCATTCTCACACGATCACATTAAGCCCGTTATCCCCGCACTCACATGGTAAGTGAACCTGTTAGTGTTTATGATCTCGTTATTCAATTTTCGCAAATTTTCTTCTTTTTTTTTTCTTTTCGAATTTCAAGAATCTGATCCGTTGGGCAAAATGGACGGGTGAGGACCACCTAACTTAGAGGGAACGTATCCTTTCATTCGCTTTTTTTATAAAACTATTCAATTCAATTTTTTTCGAGATCAAACACATATTTGCATCAGTTCATTACTTAGTGTGTGCCTTAGGATGGTGCTGACCGCTAGTATAAACTACTCAAGAGGCCAATACTAAAACTCAGAAATCAAGGTCTCGGCATAATGGTTATTTAAATCGATGTCGCATACTTAGGGAATCTAGGGTGTTAGGACGATAGCGATATTATCAAAACTTTCCCAAGTCTACTTAACACAGCCTAGAAATGAAAAACAACCTATACTCTCGGAGTGTCATGCCATTGAATCAGAACAAAAAAATTTCATTGGGGGTCAATCTTAAGGGAATTCTCTAACAAAAAAGAAAAATTAACATACAATAGGACTCAATGGCGCACATAAGACTCAACACACAAATAGAAAACAATTTAACAGAAACTAACTAGAAAACATAAAAACAGCGGGAAAAGTAAAAGTAAAGTAGTAAAGCTTCTCCCCCACACTTAAACCAAACATTGTCCTCAATGTATCAGTACATGGTGAAAGAAGGAGTAGAGAAACCTAGTGTGAGGCTCAGTGATGCCGGCCTCGGCCGCGGTGACATCCAAATCCTCTACCAAGGGCAGGGTGTGGAATATGTTGCATAAGCTCTCTCATATCCGCCACCTCTGTCCTCAGTCCGTCCATCTGCTCAATAAGGTCACCCATATCATGCTCAGTCCTGTCAGCAAAATCAACCTGCTATTGGCTGACCTGGTCAATGGCAACTCTCAGCTCCTCTTGATGCCTCTGCATGCTCTGAAGAAGTAGATCACGCTCTGCCTCCATATCGTTCCGATACCTAAGCTCGGACAAAATATCATCAAGTGTACTCCGGATGGCAATGTAATCATACTCCTCGCGGGGCTGGTAGGTACCTGATAAATGGTCAGAAGCAACATGTGCGGTGTGTGTGTGGGTGCTAGGCCCGGGAGCATTTCGTCCAATAAGGTTATCATAATCCCGGTTAACTGTCTTTTCCTCATGATCGGGGACCTCAGTGTCAAAAATATAGTTATTACTAACACGAACATTAATGCGTGCGACACAAGGCAAAGTGACGCTCCTAACCTCCCGGTTACTAATCATCAAACGATATTTGCCGTTAGGCAAATTCTTAATAAGGCGCATGGAGCGGCAGTAGTCTAAATCAACAAAGGGTATGGCTAATTGTTCAAGAGCAGCCAACTTGGTGTCTAAACCTAAATCAAAGGCTATAGAGGTAATTAACCCTCAAACACAAATATAACCACCGGCTCTACCGGCGGTGGATGCAAGATGCGATAAAAGGAAAGGTGTCGGGTTAACCTTAGTCCCAGAGAGTGCATAATGGATGAATAAAAGATCTTTGGAATTCACATTCCCAATGTTTTCTCGGCCAAATATGGTGTTAGCTAATATACGAAGCAGATACCGAATGGATGGGTTATGAGTGGCGGTGGCTTTAAGGCCTTTCCAAGTGGTGGAGGTTTTACCAGTAATTTGATGCCAAAAGCCTAGAGCACTAGACTGCTACTCGCTCTCGAGAGGTGCTTGGAAAGAATACCCTTCTCCACTAGGGAACTGAAATATTGTGCCTATTCGTTCTTGGGTGAGTGTGTAATTCCTATTAAACATCCTGAAATCTATGGAACCAGTAGTGCGAGACAAGTCGGTGGAATATCGAAAAGAACTAAAAAACTCATAAGTAAACCTAGTGTATGTGGGGTTGGTAAGAGTACAAAAATGCGACATACCTAGGTTGTTTAGCATCCAGTTGACACTATTGAACAGGCCTAAGTCGCAGATAGCACCAATATGGGGATACCGTGTTGCGACGACGGGTCTTTTCCACAGCTTGTGGAAGTTGGTTCTTTGATTCTCACCAACGATGCCTTCCGCAAAATCAATCCCCATGTAGTTGATATCTCTAGCGATTCTTGGAGGCATGATGAAGATTGGATGATAAGGAGAGGGTTTGAAAGATTGGGAATGGAGATTATGAGAAGAATAGAGGAATGGTAGTGATGATGGTGTAAGAGTGATTTTTTGGTGTTTTATAGAGAATGAGAAGAATTTGGATGGTTGGGGGTTAGGGTAGGAGTTAATAGAGGTTAATGGGGGTGGTTATGGAGAGGTTAAGGAATTTGAATGGATTTGTATTGGGAAAACGTGCAAAAATAAAATTGAAAACGCGTAGGAACTGTTCGTTTTACCGTGATGGCGAACGCCATAGAGCACATGGCGAACACTATGTGTGTTGAACATTGGTTTTTCAAAGTAAAACGCCAATGGCGAACACCATTAGGCTAAAATGCACAATTTTAATTGTTCAAGTCCAGAAACAACGAAATAGGTATTTCTAAAGGCCATAATACTGTTATTACGAGTTATAGGTGCAGATGGTCTATTTAGAAGTTTGAAAATGCATAAAATTAGAAGTAGGTAATAGCTAGGAATAAAAATAAACAACGGAAAGGGAAACCGCATTAAATCAAATAATAGTAACAACATGTTTTCATCGATAATGTGACGGTACAGTAAATTCAACACAACGATGAAGGAAAATATAATGATAAACTAAAACAATTCAAAACAAAGAAACAACGGAAACAACGGTACAAGTCATCAACATCAAGCACTGTGGCGCTTAAATGAATAAACTTGCTGGTATAAGTGATCAAACTGCTCATTGGCGACATCCATAAAACCGATGAGATACCCTCGTATAGAAGTGATCTCGCTTCTAAGAAAATCTACCTCAGACTGGAAATCACAAATAGCGGTGGCAAAGTCTATAGGAGGATTAAAACGATTAGCTCCAGAGACGTGAGAAACAACATCAAGGGGAATGACATCCCGGTTTTCATAAGGTTGAGGGCTATCTGATGGAGTTGGCAACTTCCGTGGCCTTGCTATGAAGAACTCTAGCCCTACAAATCCTATGGTTTGTTGTTGATTCTACCATCTCCAAAACCCTTGATCAAAGATTGATCAAGTCACCAACAATGTCGCTTCCATTCACCAATTCTTGCTAATTCCTTGCAAGGAACCACCTTGTTATAAGGCTTTCACACGGCCGAATTAATCACAAGCACACACTTGTTGAACCCAAGATTTGCTAACATGATCCACTGTCTCACACTACTCCTTTGCAAGGAACCACCTTGTCTCAAGGCTTTCACTCGATCAGATCTGAATTGCATAATTGTATCCAAAACCTTCAAATCCTCAATGATCTTGAAGGAAAATCCCAGCTCAATTTTTTTATTTGAAACCCTCAAAGAACTCAACCCAATATTCTCGGTATATCAACCTAATTGGACGTTATCAACCCTAATCTAAATGGTCACCCAATAAAAAAATGATTATGTGTAGTTTGATTATGTGTATGCATAGAAGAGAGGTTGAAGATGATGATTATGCTTTGAAATCCCAATTACGTATAGGTTTTACACTAGAACCTTTTTTAGAAAAAGATGCATGTATCAAGTATTTATAGGTATGCAATTTTTGGAGCAAAGGAATGCAAATCATTGGAGGAAAATATGATTTTTTTTAAAGAAAGCATCGAATGTGTTGACCTATAAAAGCTATAGGTCGACCTATCAAAGCACTTGTGTCGACCTGTGAAGGTCTTAGGTCGACCTATAAAGGTCTTATGTCGACCATGTGTCGACCTATGTTGGTCAGCACATAGACATTGGCTATAGGCTCTATTATTAATGCATGGGTGTCGACCTAAGATGGATATGTGTCGACTTATGCTGAGGCAAAAGCTTCTATAGGTCGACTTAAACATGCATGTGTCGACCTACGTAATAGATTTTTCACAAAAACTTTGTTTTCAATGCATTTATGATGTATGCACCCTTTCCAAACCATTTTAATGCTTCCTAATGCTATTATGCACATCTAGAATCAGAGGATACCGTCCAATATACATTAACACTAAATTATTCTAGTTTTTACATCATTAAAAAATACATCGAATGGAAAGTTGCACTCATAACTTTTCTAATCAATAGAGACAAGAATACTTGAATACTTGAATATTGATTTTTTTATAATCTTCAAGAATTATATCACACATGTTATATATAATTCATGATAAAAAATGATCCATTATGAAATTCTTTCGGGATGCTTTATCAATTCTTTAGAAACTATGTAACAAACTATTATTTTGATATCCTCCATGGATGCTTGATAAGTTCTTCTGGAACCACACTCCTTCCAGATACTTGATAAGTTCTTCAGGAACTATATAATAAACTATTAATGTCCTTCAGAGATACTTGATAAGTTCTTCATAAACTATATAATAAACTATTATTTTGCAATCCTTTAGAGATGCTTCATATGTTCTTCAGGAACTAACAAACTCATTTGTTTTGTAAATAATTTAATAAGACATAATATCAAAATTCAACACATGTAATGAAAAAGAAAAATAATAAAATAATGAATTAATAGATATTTGTCCTTTTAAAGTTTGGTAGAGTTTTGTCATGTAACGTGATATGAAATTAATAAGAAGCAATATAATATAATAGTATATACGAATGAGAGAAAGAGAAATAATGTTGTATTGTTCTCATTATCAGTGTGTGATTCAAAATACAATGTGACTCCTATTTATATGACATATATAACAAATAGAAAATCAATATGAAATCTTCTAATTGATGGACATTCATAATTATGATAATCACGCCATTTATAACAATAATATTATTTCATGTCTTTTAGTGATCAAATAAAAAAATCTATTTAAATGAATAACTGAAATTTTATTCATATCAACTACTAAATACTAAGTGCACTCACAATTATGATATTTTAGTTAATTAGAACAAAGTAAATTTTTATCGTTAATTGATAATTATTTGTCCCTTCAATTTGAGTAATACTTTTGTATAACAAAAAATATTTAAGACCCTTCTTATAGTGCACCAAAGAGGAAGGGTGAATAAGGTATTTTGATCGATTTTTGGATTTAGTGAAATCTTACTTTTACTTTTTGGTTTAATAGGGTGAATGAAAATGGTAAAATGCATAAAAGTAAAGAACACAGAGGGATTATTCTAATTCCTCTCACAATTCGAGAGTACGTCTAGTACCTTTACCGCATGTAAGAGATTTCCCTATTTGTTAGAACCTTGTACAAGCCTAATCCTAGTCTCTATACACAAGTTACTAACTTAATCAATAAGAAACACTCCCTTATGATTTTAAAAAGTAGAAAAAGAAAATAAACCTCTATTGGTAGCTCAAGGTTACAATCAAGAAGGAATCGACTTTGAAGAAACATTCGCTCCGGTTGCAAGGTTAGAATCTATTCATTTATTACTTGCTTATGTTTGTTTATTAAATTTTTAGTTAGTACAAATGAACGTCAAGAGAGCCTTCTTCAATGGATACATCAATGATAAAGTATACATAAATGGATCTCATCATAAAAAAGGAGGAGATTGTGAAGTCAAGCTTCTCCAACATTGTGTTTTAATGAAGACAAGTATACTTTCTCAAGTTCATGTGCATTATCAAAGGTTGAGAAAAATCTCCATGACTTAATCTATGGTATCAAGAAGGATTTCTTGATGTATCCATTCAAGAAGGCTCTCTTGACGTCCATTTGGAATAACTGAAAATTAAATGAACAAACATAAGCAAGTAATAAACGAATAGCTTTTGACCTTACAACTGGAGGGAAAGTTTCTTCAAATTTGATTCCTTTTTCTTGATTGTAACCTTGAGTGTAACCCGGAGTAAAAGTTGATTTGACTTTTTTTTGGATGGATTCCTCTTTGTGTTCCTTTTCATCATCATTGTTGACTTTGGTAACATCTTCCATAGGAATTTCTAAAATATCATCATCATCATCACAAACAACTATATCCTCCTTAGAGGGGTTAGATTCATCAAAGGAGAGATGCATTGATTCTTTTATAGTTAAAGTTATTTTTATCATAAATTCTTAAATCGTTACTAGTAAGAAAGCAACAAGAAATATACCTTTGTCGGATTTCTCGTCAAACTTACCGAGATTGTCTTTGTCATTGTTGAGGAGAAAGCACTTGTACCAAAAGATATGAAAGTGAGTAATGTTTGACTTTCTTCCTTTGAAGAGTTCATAAGCAGTCTTTTTCAATAATGGTCTTATGATAACCCGATTACTTACATAACATGTCGTGCTTACCGCATCTGCCCAAAAATATTTTGGTAGATTTGAATCGCTAAGCATTGTTCTTGCAAGTTCTAATAGAGACTGATTCTTTCTCTCCAACACTTCATTTTGTTGTGGAGTCCTTGGTGCTGAAAAATTGAGAAAGATCTCATGTTCTTCACAAAACTCTTCAAATGATGCATTTTGGAACTCTCCACCATGGTCACTTCTAATTGATTCAATTTTTAGTAAATTTTCATTTTGTAATTTCTTTGCACACCTTTTGAACGTCGTGAATGCATCACTTTTCTGCACTAAAAATAGTGTCCAAGAAAATCGAGAAAAATCATCAACAATAAATAAAGCATATACATTACCTCCGAAGCTTCTAGTTCTTGATGGACCAAACAAGTCCATATGCAACAATTGAAGTGGCATTATAGTAAACACCACATTCTTTGTTTTTAAATTTGATTTGGTTTGCTTTCCCTTTTGACAAGCATCACATAATATATCTTTGACAAACTTTATCTTAGGTAAACCAATGATAAAATCATACTTGACTAGTTTGTTTAAATGTTCCATGTGAATATGGGCAACTATTTTATGCCAAAGCCATGCGTCGTTGTTGTTTACCATGAGGAATTTTACTTTCAAAGATAAATCATCTAAAGAAATCATGAAAATGTCATTAATTCTTTTACCTTTGACTTTTATATGTGATAATATGTTCATATCTTTTCCTCAATCATGTATTTACTATAGTAAGATCCAAAGCCGACGAAAACTCCAAGATGGATTTACCTTTTGCATTCACCTCCCCTATGCCAAACCCCACATGCACGCTCTCAAAACCACTTGCTATGCTACCTACATGTCCATCAAGATCCCCTCCTAGGAAAATATTTTCTCCGTGGGGTATATCATGAAGTTAACCTTCTAAGCCCTACCAAAAATTTACCTTAAGGTGTTTTGCTAACCCAACCTGAGACGTGTAAACACTAATAACATTAAAGGTATCTTGCTCCACTACAAATTTCAAGACTATGATTCGATCTCCTACCCATTTTCACATCCACAATATCCTTCTTCCACTCCTTCTCCAAAATAATCCCCACACCAAGCGTGTTTCTTCAAGATAGGATAATGTAGTTTAATATGATAAGGGAGTTCAGAATTTGGTTCTTTGAGAATTTGCTTCTTGCTTCTCCTCAAAGGTGAGTTTCTATCAATTAGCTCGCCAAGTATTTATCCTCTTTCAATGTCTTCACCTATTTTCTATTTTTTCTCCCTCTGTTTTTCTCTCTTTGTCTTTTTCAACTACTTCCTAATATACTACCTCTTATTCATCATCTACTTCTGCCTCTACTTGATTTTTCTTCTCACTCATAAGATCTCTTACCGCATAAACTATTATTTCTCTCAACTCAATGGCATTACAACTCTCTTTATTATGGTTGTCTACCATATTTCTAACAAATCCCTCACTTAAGATAGGTCTCACTACTACTTGTATAGATAACTGACCAATTTGCATTTCTAAATTTATGATGGAAGCTTAAGTGTTCTTACTCATGGTGTCATGACTCTTGGACATTGCTTCCTGGGTCTTAATCATTGATTTTTTTATTTTTTCCTACTTGTTCAAAACTTGCTTGAGTGGCTTTCGTAAAATTAGTCAAGATTTCTTTAAGTAGTGATAGTTTCATTTTAGTGGTGCTTGAGGAACTTGAGGGGCTTGAGAAAATCCTTAGTTGCTACTCCACTTGACGTTCGAGTGATGATTCCAATATGCATTATAAGTATTAGAATAAAGGTCACCTCTTTGAAAATTTCCAACATAATATGCTTCTTGCATATATCCCCTTAGAACACAGCTTCCATCAGCATGCCCTTGCCCAAAAAAATCACACTGTAGTGTCTTAACCTATCTAAAATTGGCTTGAACAAAAGCGGTTGTAGCTAACTGTCTTGAAATAACCTCAAGTTGGGCTAATATTGTTGTATTTGAATATACTTCAAGTACACCCTTTTGTTTGACTCCTTTGTCACTTGTTGAGCGATATTTGTACTGGCACATTCTTTCGATCAACTCTTTCATCTTGTCTTCATTCTTAGTATTTATGATACCTCCAGCTGAGGCATCCAAAAGCATTCTTACTTAAGCTTTTAGACCTCTGGTGAAATGTTGCATTTGTTTCATACTTGTCATGTTGTGATTTGGACATCTTCTAAGTAATAGTTTGGATATCTCCCATGCATCAGACAATGATTTAGAACTACCTTGATCGAAGTTCGAGATATATGCTCTTCTCTTTACGAACTGAGCGTTGGAGAATAACCTCTCTATAACAACACCGTTCAGTATACATTGCAACTAGTCCTTTGCTCTGCCTATAAGAGAGAAACCAAATAACCGTAGTTTTACCTGATCTTTAGTCACATCATTCGGCTTGCACATCGAATAAGTCTCGTAGAATTTCACTAGATGCTTCCAAGGATCTCTGATAGCTTTCCCGTCAAACAGGTTGTCTCTTAAACCACAAAACACATACTTTTTTATATCAAAAGTAACAAGGTTAACAAGTTGAAGACCTAAGGATATTTGTCTAACATTAATTCTCGTAAAATAATCCTCCATCATTTGTCTCGGTGGATTAGCCATCTCTTCTCTTTCTTCTTCATGTTCATCTTTAACTTGTTGTGCTTCTCTTATCACTTTTCGAATTGCTCGTCTAGTTCTTTTGATTTCTGAATCTAATGGTATCAGTGTCAATCTCAAACCTTGCATAAACAAATAAATAATACCTCAGTAGAGCTGAAGAAACCCAAAGAGAATAAGAGTAAAATATAAAAATAAATAATAACTAAATAAAATTAAAATAAAAATAAAATGTAGCACAAAAAATTTGCCTTGTTGAAACGATTTAACAATCCCTAAAAATGGTGCCAAAACTTCTTGAGAAGTTATAGACTCAACATGATCTTGATGGACGGTGCAGATGGAGAATTCAAGAGGACTTGATCACTACCGTTTTGAGGAAGAGGAGATAGATTTATTGTAGCATAAGCGACTGCAGTTGCTTCGCGCCATGCAATTGATCGAGTAACTCTAACACTTGCCATTGTTGGTGGATCTGGATGGAGTTCTGTGAAGTACTGTTAATATTTGATCAGAGAGGATCAAGAACAAAGATCCACAGTCCAAATAAAAAAAATATGAATTTCTAGGTTGAATAAGCTTTGGTTTAGTGAATATAGAGATGAATGTTCAAATGTGGAAAATGTGGGAATGAGGTGTCGCTTTCCACATACACTGCCACTGTTCTGCACGGGAATCAGAATTGATCTGTGAACGACGGATGTGGATCGCCACGGTGGTCTCGAGCCTCCAATACGGAGGAACACTACTACAAAAAGTGATTTCAACATTGGACGCTAAATGTATTTTACCTTGGCTGTAGTAGTGAGGTAACGAAGGGCGTCATGAAAAGTAACGTCTTATCACCTCGGTTTTTTAAACACAGAGGGGTATATTAAATTACACATGGGTTCAAACCCCATCATCAACATTTTTATTATTTACAAAACTAACGCCTCATACATCTCGGGTTCTATGGGCCATTTACCGTTATGAACCGTCACTTCACATGGGCCATTTACCATCACAAGCATACACCCCACGGGCGTCATTCGTACTGCACGCGGGAATCAAACCTGCCAAGTAGTCATGCGTACACTTCAGAGGAGCCCTAAGCTCATGAAACAACAACTCAAGGGAAACACTTACGACTACGTGATCTCACACATAAACGTGATTGTATTCGACAATCACAAGGCCACAATTGCCTTAATCGCAAAGAACACAAAGGTTCACACACATGTTCCATACTAGTGCTCACTCTCCTCTAGACCACTACTCGTCAAGGATACACGCCTAGGCATCGAATGCACGAGCATCACCATCTAGATTCTCTATCACAATCCTAGTATCATATTATTTATTTTGGGGTAAAGTTTCCTCATTCTCCCTATTCCATATTTTAAACATGTTATCACTCAATTTCCTTTCACAATAAGAGATTAGATGTAACACAATACATTAGAATAACCAAATGCATCTAATAAATTAACCCATAAAATTTACACAAATCTTGGGTTCTCTCTGATTTATTTAATCTGGTATCGAAATTGATATTTTCCCTTTTATCACGTAGGATATTTTCATGGCTTTCCAACGACTATTACCATGCCTCAATCGGAATTATGATCCAAAAGATAATAATTTTTAAACATTTTTCAAAATCACAACAGTGGTAACTGGTTACCTCAAAATGAGTAACCGGTTACTCAAGTTTCACTGTTCAAAACAAAATCAACATCATAGTTAGAGACACATTTTGGTAACCGGTTACCTCAAAATGAGTAACCGGTTACTTCGTCCATTTTTCACGTAAAACCTCAAATTTTCCTTCAAGTAACCGGTTACCTCAAAGTGAGTAACCGGTTACCACTGAACTAGAAGCACAAAAACCTGTTTTTAATGGTGCAAACTCAAATCAAAACTAACCAAAACATGATCCATCACAATAACAAGTATTATACATCAATTTCTCACACAACCCAATCATGTTATGCATTCTATTTCATGTTTTAACCATAGAAACAACATTTAACACATTTGATCCAAATCTACCATTTTTCTTCAAAGTTCTAACCTAAGTTTCTACACTTAGGGTTCTAACTAGAACTCACCTATGAACAAGATGAAGAAGATTGAGAGATGATTTGATGAAGAATGGAGAAAAATCCAAGCTTTTCTCTTCTCCTTCTAGGTTTCTCTTCTTTCTCCCTTTGCTCTTCCTTCTCTCTACCTCTTACTATCTTTCTTTCTAACTTGGCATAAAATGAAGAGGAAAGGAAATGAATATGATATATAAAGATATCATTAAGTTAGTAACACTAACTTAAATGTCCAATTTGTCTCTAAATTATCAATTGATAAAACCTCAGGGTCAGATAATATTAATTTGATCTGTTCTGAGCTCAACAGTTACTCTAATTATCTTAACAGATGATCTCTCAGAGCACACCGGAACCCAGTTGATCACAACTAATATTATCCAGAGCAAAATAAAATACGGGGTATTACAAATTAATTTATCCCTGAAGATCATGCGTTGGATATTCGACTCCTTGATATTTGGGCAAGATCAAATGCTTCACCTTGCAAGTATTTTTTCTGATATAAAACAAAAAAGGGTTAGATAAATAAATGATTTTCTGCTCAAAGGAATATTTAAAAACACAAACATTAAACCCATATAATTTTCTGCACTTGCAATACATCATAGAGAACTCCTAATGGAAAAAGTTAAAGTGGATGATGTAGGTAGTCTCAAGCGCTTCATGATGTTTCTTTATCAATTATAGATATCAAGGCTTTTATAATGGAAAATTTTTAGGTTTCACGCATATCACTAATGATAGTGTCTTGAGCGTTGATAATCATGAAATGACGACAAAGATTTGTTTAAGGACGGTGATTAATATCTAAAACTATCACGCTAAGTTATCCCCTCGATTTTTAAGGTGAACATGATTTTTTTTAAATTACATAGTTTACACGGAATATTGAAAAACAATAATACGGCAAAAGAAGAATTTTGGTGTAAGGAGTCATTTGTTCTAAATATTGCACACATCAAATTTCTAGGAGTTATCTGTTCCTAGCTTTGAATGCATCCAACTTCTAAAGGAATTATCTGTTCCATCATTGAAAAAATGTTTTGCTGCACTTGCAATCCATCATAGAGAACTTTTACAAGCTTCTAAATACAACAACAAAAACAACACCATTTTGTGAGGTGGATCCCAAAAGAATGATGCGTTCGAGTTTGGAGTGACTATATATAAGTTAGGATTAGGATAAAATCTATTTAACAAGTACTTTTATAGTAAAATCTGATTATCTAACCCCTCGGTTATTAAGGAAACCGACGAGATATATCATTTAGTTTACAAAAAAAATTATATAATTAAAAAAAGGTTCCTGAAATATTTTTCCCCTCAGATTTTTTGAATAACTGACATAATAAGTTGATTGTCCCCTCAGTTTTGTTAAAACCCGAGGTAATATGTGGTTTCTATTTCTTAAATAAATAAATCATGGTGCGCATTGGAATCATATCACTAGATTAACAATGATCATCCATATTAAAAAATGTAACATATGTTTTGAATTTTTAAGGATGCGTTTGAGCTTCTCTGATTGTTTCACTTCCTATTCTCCACTTTATTTAAACATTATTCCTAGTTTCAACGTCTCTTTTTCAACTCTTTGTGTCTTCAAACCTAGTTTCAAAGTCTTTTCTTTTCTTCGAAAATGTCTTTAACAACCTTAGATAAAAATCTTTTGTTCGTTATCAATGAAAAATTTGTTGATTTCAATGATTTGAAAAACAAAGGTTTTGATCTAATGAAAACTATTTGCAAACAAAGGTTGAATGGTTACATTGACATTTTTCATGGACTTATCTACATTAATCTCGTTAAACAGTTCTGGTTAAATGTCTCCGTTGGGCCATCTGGTCATGATGTTAAGTCAATCCAGTCCTATGTCAATGACTCTCTTATCACAATTACTTAATCACTTATTGCTCAGTAATGAAGAAGGTTGTTGTATTGAACATTATAGATTCAACAATGCCTACTCAGATTACCTTCACTTAGTTTATGCCAACAACTATAATCTCAGCAGTCCTGCTACTTTATGACCAATTGAAAAAGTTTTGTATCAACTTCTAGTGTTAAATCTCCGTCCAAGAGAGAAACAACTGGAAACGCTTACTTGGGATGACAAGCATCTCTTATTATTCCTTACCAAAAACATCAGAGTTAATCTTCCTCTTACCATTTTTAACTTCTTAAAGGAAAGGATAATCATCTCTAGGGAGGAAATGACTTTCCTCATATCATATGGAAGAGTTCTTTTTGAACTTTTCTCTTAGTTAGAGATAGTTAATAGTGATACTATTGAAGTTGAGTGGAGTCAGAAATTTGAATATGATAAATAGTTATTTGTTGTCCCGTTTTTAATTAATGGAATATTTTCTTTCATATTATTACCTATTCGTTTTTATTGATAACAAAAATGTTGAGAATTAATAATTAAGAAGAAAAAAATGAAAAAAAATTCACTAAGAAAAAAAGGGAAGATTCGAAGGCGCAAAGTAAGAAATCATTGAAAAAAAATCTTAAATGCAATTATAGGGATTCGAAGCGTGTTCCCTTATAGCTATACTCCCTTGGTTTTCAAAAACACTGATGTAATAGGTTTATTATTTTTTATGGAGAAAATCTAGCATTCACTTATAGCTATATTACCTCGGTTTTTTATTAAATAATCAAACATGTCGCCCCCATGACCTATGCGCTCGATTTTGTAATGTTCCAGGTGAAAGCTTTATAAAAAAAAGTGTTATTTGTTGTAGTGGAAGAGGGGTTGATCTGTAAGGTTAGTACTCTAATGCCCTAGTTAGTAAGGGAGTAAAAGGAGGTGAATGAGATTTGAATTCAAATTACTTGAGACATGACACGTTTTCCCTCTTATATAGTATGGCGATTATAATAGCTTGCAGATCTATCAACGTGAAATGCAAATATTCCTCCGAATGATCTTGGATTCGAATCACATGCACTTTTGACTCAAATACGTTTGTTCCGCATGCGATGCAATGGATCATTATGCTCTCTAGACCATATATATATATATATATATATATAAATTTGTTAACGTCAACCCACTTGTTCTTTAGGAAAGTCTATTTTAGGAAGCTTTAACTAAAATATCCTTAAATGCACCTTAAAGTCCATGTTACTAAAACACACCTTCATAAAAACAAGTGGATGTATTATAACAAACTCATAGGAGTTTGCTATAATACACCCACTTGTTTTTATGCAAGTGTGTTTTAACAAAAAAATGGTTAAATGAACCCTAAGGTGCATGTTGCTAAAATAGACCTTTATAAAAACAAGTGGGTCTATGTTAAAAAATCCATATATATATATATATATATATATATATATATATATATATATATATATATATATATATATATATATATATATATATATAATTTAATTAGTATGCACGGACAGTGTAAAATTATTTTACACTGTCAACAAATCATCCTCATATATCTTGCCATATCAAATTGTAAATTTTATATTACTGATATGACATGACAGATTGATACATTTCTATTAGATGAAGTGCATTGTTTATGTACTCAAAAGTGGCTCTATTTTAAATGCTACTTGCATACTGTACTTTGATTATGTAAGATGCGAATTGACTTAGTTTTGGAAGGATATAATGATTATAATATACTTGCACTCAGTTGCATAAACATGGTGAGAACATATAAAGAAACTCATATAGCCGTGCTTCCCGTGGAATTATAGCTAGCATGCAAACCATTTTTACTATCTCACACGCACACCACCTGTGTGATTAATTAAAAAAAAAAAACAAAATGAAACAAGTAAAACTAATCAAGATGATCATAATTAGATGATGATTGGTGTAATAGTAATAGTAGTAGTAATAATATTACGGGCATGGCTGTGATCATGAAAAGTGTGTAGCATGAAACACGTCATGGGAAAGACGGCGAATAGGGAAGAGAAAATCTGAGCCGTTGAATTGTAAGATTGAAGGAGCAGAAGGGAGAGATGTCGGTGTCAGCGGGAGCGTAGGATAGGGAGGAGGGAGTAAACAAAGAGCCCGAGTAACGAGGAACATAACAAAGACAAGAAACAAAGACCGAACCAACCAAAGATGATAGTAATAATAATAACACTATCATTCATATTCAAACAACAACAATAACTGTTACAGCAGCAGCGGCATTTACTACTCTTATTCACTTGACGTGGACTACTCTAACCAATACAACAGACTCAGTCAAGACTCACTCACCCACCCCAATTCACGCCCTTTTCATTTTCTATTCTATTTCTATACTTTTCTGCTTTATACTTTACATCTTCTTCTCTTTCTTTTCCTTCTCCTCCAAGTTTCATTTATTCAAAGGAAAAAGAAGGAGATACACTCTTTTGATTATATATATATATATATATATATATATATATATATATATATATATATTAAATGAATAAGGTCTATTTGGACAAATTATTAAAATATATTTTAAATAAAGTTATATTATTGATGATGAGAGGTTTTAAAGTAGAACATGCAACTCTCAAAATCGGTTCAAATAAAACATCAAATATGATAAAGTGTGTTCCGACCATCAAAATGCTTTCATATATTTTGTCTTTGACAACTTTGACTGTTTCAGCATATGAAGCAATAGATCCTGAGTTTAATTGATATGCACTCCAACAATCAAAATGCTTTCATACATTTTGTCATTGACAACTTTGATTTTTTTAGCATATGAAACAATAGATGCTGAGTTTAATTGGTATGTACTGACAGTATAAAATAATTTTATATTGTCATTCAATAAAAATTCATCCATTTTCTATATCATATAATTAATTTAAGATGTACTGTCTAATGTGGCGGTATACATAATGATTGGTTAACAGTATATATTTATTTTAAATTGTCTGTGCATTCCATTTTCTCATAGAACTTTTGCAAAAATACAAAATCTTATGCATAGTAATTTTGTCTCACTTAAGACAATAAATATCATTTTCAAAATAATTGGTTTTACCATTCAAAAAAGAGAGAGCGGCAACTTATTGTCCGTTTACATGCTATTGATGTATAATTTTGATTATATTTATAAAACATCAACTAATAAAAATTAATGATGCATATCAATTATATATTTTATATATATATATATATATATATATATATATATATATATATATATATATATATATATATATATATAAATATTTTTTATTTTTTTCCATTCAATTGATATATCTTATCGTATATAGATCAAATATATCAATAATAAAACAAAAATTCATTTACTTAAAATAGTGATTAGGTGAAATATAAATAAGATTTTAAGTTCTTCTTTTACATATATTTATTTTTAAATTAATTAAAGTGTTTTTTTTAATTTTTTTATATAAAAAAAAGCAATAAACATCGCAAAGTACGAATGTTGATGTCTAAACTAATCCATATTAATTTTATTAAATTAGTTTAATGGTTAGTTGTGCAAGACATCAAATACAACTAGTTGTGTGGTAACAATTACAAATAAAAATAATAAATTATTTAAAACTATAATTTATATATATATATATATATATATATATATATATATATATATATATATATATATATATATATATATATATATATTAAACACAAATAATTTTTATCAATATACATTTGAAACGAAAGAAATATTATTTTTATAAATATATCATAATAAAATAAAAACAGTTATAGTATTTTTTTCATATTATTGTAGAAATAAAAAAGTATATAATTGAAAATATAATAAAAAATGTAATTAAAAATAATAAATTAAACTTAAAAATTGGGTATGATGAATTTAAAAATGTAACAAAATATTCAAAAATATAACCGATTGGAAACAAAGCACCAGCCGCGCCAAAAGATTGAGGATAGTACTCCTAGATAAATTGAGAGTCAAACCCTGGCTGCAAGTGGATCCGACGGCTGAGATTCTCCGAGCATGGTACGCTGCAGGCATCGCCATGTGATTTCATTAAATGCTGGTTGGTACGGCGGAGTGTGGGACCGGTAAGAGGAGACATAAGCACGTGCTTTGAATTTAAGACAAACTCACGTGGAGGGGCCACCGTAGATTTTTGGCTTTGTTCTTTGTTTATGTAGGGACCACCGTTTCAATTATGGGATCATCATAACCCTCATCACTATTTGTATGTATCTTCAACACCCTTATTGCGCATTTTACGGAACCTCTTCTTTAACACGGTGTTTTGGAGTTATATAATCATCATCCAATTATTTGTCTTTTATTGTAATTTACTTAATTTTGATTTTAATGATTTTTTGTTTGTAGATACCAATATTAATTAATCAAATTTTAGAGTATATTATAAAAAAACATGTAATATTAAACTCTAATCATTTTTTATGCGCTATCTTCATGTTTGAATGTGGGACTATTTGAATGCATTGACAAATAATATTGTTAACAAGAAAATTAATTAATGATTTTGTAAAAGCTATAGTATTAAATATTGTATAATTAAAAAATTATATACAAATGCAGGAGACAAATATTTTTACTAAAATGTGTGGTTTTAAAATAATTTTAAAAAATAATTATTAAAAGCAAAATGCTAACGAGTGTGCCCGGTGCACTGGTTAAGAGCTTAAAATGGTAAGTTAAAAATAAAAAGAACCAACTTTTTAAAATATTATGTGTATTTAATAAACTAAATATAATATTTTTTTAAATTTGAAATTCTTAATCTATGTCCTGCTTGATTAGTATGACCCTTATTAAAATTAAATTAAAAAATAAAGATTGAAAAGTCAGTCATTTTACAATAAATTCTTTTGATAAATAGGTTATTCAATTTATAAAAAAATTTAAAAATTCAAAATCTTAGTTATTTCTTTATCACCAGAAAATAATAATAACAAAAGAAAAAAGTCACTTAGAGATATTTCTTAGTCTTATAAAAATTGTCATACTAAAATTTTGTGGAGTTCCTCAAAAAATAACAATTGTGTTTATTTTAATAAAAAATATTAATTAATATTATTTAGAGATTAATTGTTATGCACTATCAGTGTAATAAATTTTACATTGTTAATACATTATAATCAGCCGTTGATATTACTTTTTAAGTGGTTAGAAAAAAGTCAAAACATTCATATAATTCAGCAGTTGAGATCAACTGACAATGTAAAAAAAATTTATAGTGCATGTCAATTAATCTCTATTATGAGATTAATTATTATGCACTATCAGTGTAATAAATTTTACACTGTCAATATATCACAATCATCCGTTGATATTGAAAAGTGGTTAGAAAAAAACTTGTTTTGATATTTGAAAATGAAAAACCTGAGAAGGTTGGCCCATCGGAAGGGAGCTCGGGTCCCGAGGGTTTGCTCCCTTTTTTTGCTCTCTCTATGTGGATTAGTCGGTCTGACTGGTCGGATACCACATATATAAAAAAAATATTTGAAAATGAAAAATATTTCAAAATGTTTTTCCAATATTAAATTTTATAGAATTCTAAATATATCTTAACAAATATAACTAAGTACATTGATTAACAAAGATCCACGAAATATTTTTTATGAGACAAGGCTAATTCAATTCCGTTCATTTTTTTTTTAAATTACAATAAAATCTTTAAATTAAGATGATGATATAATACATTACTCAAGATGTCATAAAAATAAGTGTTAAGATAGATGGTAAATTGTGAAATGATGTGCATGAGTGAATAAGTCTCAATTCTTGAGCCATAAGCTGAAGTGAACAGAAAAGCTATGTCCCAATGTATTGACTTATCATCACAGATATTTATTACAAAATCGACTTTATATATAAAGATCTGTGCATGTCAAAGCCTTGGAATCCAAACATCTTTGGCTTTTCGACAACTGGAATGGAACATGCATATTCAATAATCAATTCAACATACTCCTCTTCCTCCTCCTACAAATCATATCACAAGAAGCTTTATGTTTTTAAGGACAATTATTTCTTGATAATACATAACACAATTTTCAAATTACTACATGGAACAAAGAACGATATCTGATTGATTTCTGACACCACTGTCATGTCATATTAAATTTTTGTCTATTTTCTTGTTAGTCAAACCAAAAAGATGAACTGCAATATTCATATTGAAAATGAACCTACTGTCGTACTACAAAGTCACTTGATGGATGTAATGTAATGTATAGGCTCTTCTCTTTTGGTGTGAATTGCAAAACCAGACGTAAACAAAGAATAATCACAAACATTATACAAATAAAAAATAGGACATTAGCATCAGCATCAGCATGTAGGATGCAATTAACATCAAGTAGGTTTATGTAATTTCAACAACTATGATGAACTAAAATTAAATGCAGCAGCCAAGCTTTTCACGAGGAATAAATGATTTAGGGTTTAGCAAGGAGAACACAACAATAGTTTGTGAACAAAGAGAAAACTTTTAGTATAGCTAATAAATTGCATATCAGCTTATTTTTAATGACACAAAACTTTTAAAGAGACCTATACTTAGAGATTGAGTGGTAGTATATATTGTAAATTGGAGAAAAGATGTAAGATAATTATGAGTATGTTGTCAATGATATAAGAAATACGAATACAAATTTGAAAGAGATTTGGTAAGAAAGGATAAAGAAAAAATTTAATAGATCCTCTCCTCTTTTTTAATCAGAAAAAATTGATGATGGCCCAAATCCAATTTCGTTTGTGCTAAAATTTTACAAGGTGTTTTCTCAATCTAAGCCTTCTCACCAACATAATAGGCTGGTTGACCTAACATATGGGCCATAACATTAGTTGTCCTTCTCCAAAATCTAAAATAAGTTTTGAAGATTTCTTAATGCACCCCATATGTTTCTTAGTTATCACGTGAAATTATTTAAATGATTTTAGTTTTTAGAGATATATTTTCGGACGCATTAAAAAGTCAGTTAACATTAAAATATTCTGGAGATGCGTCTCCAGAATATTTTGAAGGTTAAATCGCGTCTGACCCTTCTCTTTACTCATTTCTCATTTTTCTCAAAACCATTCTTCAAATTCTCTCAAATTTTTCTCTACACCAACTCAAAACTCAATCATAAAGACTTAACGGAACTTCAATCATCATCTCTAACATTGGAAACAACATCTGAATCATCAATTTCTTGTAAGTTTTTTGAAATTTTGATAAATTTTTTATTTTTTGTGTAAATGAGTAGAAGTCAATGGTTAGAGTTAGAAATGAGTATAATAGCATTTAAGATAGTTTAGACATATTGTATTAGATGTTTATTGGCTGAAAATGACGATCAAAACAAGTTTTCTTTTAGATTGCACGGGGTACATTGAAGCCATTGGCGCAACTTATGAGTTGCAGGAAATTCAAAAGATGCATCTCCAAAAAAATTTAGTGTGTTAGTTTCCCAAATTTCCGAGATGCATCTCCAGAATTTTTTCAGTATATTTTTATTTTATTTTCTTGCTTGTGTGTTCCAAACTTTTCATTTAAAGCTTGGATCCTCCAGTGCTTCCCACACATCTCTGGCTGGGCGAGTGTGTCGTCTTACATAAAGGATAAGTCGTGTGCTATTGCTTTTATTCTGCTTAGAGGGAACCAGGCGACCGAGCCTTACCAAGTCTATCTTAACTATTTGGTTGTTGAGGACATGCACTTCAACAACTATGTTAATCACTGTAAGACGTGGCCATTTGACGAGATAATGTTATACTCTAGATGGTTGGCCTGAGGATTATGTCTTACTGCTCATCATTTTCCCGAGCGCGTCATGCGGCAGCTTGGCTATAGTAAGACCATTCCCAGACACCATGATGTATCTGATCCTCCTACCTTGAAACGTAGACAAATAGAGAACATGTTTGATGATTATGAGATTTATCTGGTACCAGAGGAGGCACGAGCTACCATAGCTGAAAGCGACTAGGGTACACCAGATGGTTCTTCAGAGTGTCACATCCATACATGGTTCTTCAGGAGATACTATAGGAGGAGCAAGAATTCCTTACACATGTCGCTGCTTATCGTACGAGAATTAGAGTAGATCGAGCAATTCAAAGATATGAGTTTGGTGTGTGAAGGAACTCCTAACAGTGTTGAGTTGGGTATGTTGAAGTTGGCTAGTGGCATTTCGGAAGAAACCAAAGAAGACCAGAAGCACGACTTAGGAGTGATTGACCGATTAGTGTCGTACCTCGAAAAATACGACCCTTTGCGAATGGTTGCATAATAGTTTTTAGACCCTCTTCTACAGTAAAGACGAATGCTAGAGGGTTGTTAACAGTGTTGTGAGTAGTAGAGGTCATAGCAACGTGAGAAAAGAAGAAAGCAAGTAAGGTTGTGATTCTCTGAAAGTTGTAGAAAATAGGCGCGAAGAAGAAGGAAAGAAATGAAAGACGTGGAAATAGTATTTATAAGCATAAAACTCGAACACTGATGATAGCCAAGTGGCAGTCGATGGTGGTTTATGATTGTTTTGATCCTTGGTAATCGTGACGCATAAATTTTTTATCATTATGCGTGATGTCAACAGATTGGACTTAAACTCGAAATTTGGCAAGAATAAAACACCATTTCTCACTCGAAGATAATCTCGGTCGAAATTGGCCTTTTAAGGGGCACTTTGTTAGCTAGCAAATTTCGACCGGGGAAAAAAGAAGTGGATCAAAGGGAGAAACTTTGCATCACAAACAAAAAAGCGTCGAAGTACGCCGACGTCACTGAAGAGGTTCGACGGGCAAGACAGGTCCAGCAAGCTCGACAAACAACCATTCAGGCTGAGGTCGAAGCAAGCTCGACGGACAACCATTCGAACTGAAGCTGAAGCCAAGCTAAAACAAGCATGTTTTGCTGCTGATGAGAACGTGGGGAAGTTACAAACAAAGTGGGCGTGCAAGGATGGACGCGTGGTAAGCTGTGAATAGTCGACAACAAAGCATCAATTATTTTTTATGCCTATTTAAGTAGCATTTAATTTCAGTTCAAAAGGTCGCATTTTGTAACATTGCAATGAAAACACTCAAAGTACCAACGTCTAAGAGAAACGAGTTATTTCTACGCGTCCAACTTATATTCAAGCAATTTACTTTATCAGTTTCTTTGTCAATTCACTTTCCTTTCTAGTTTTTTTGTCATGTTTTCTCATTTATTTATCTTAGTTGCACCAATGCAGTTTCACTTAATTCCTTGTCTACCATTTCAAATCCAAACACTTAAATAATCATTCCATACTTAAAACTAAGTCTAAGATTTCGTAGTCGATCCTGCAAGTAACCTTTAATAAGAGGCTAGAGATTGTTCGCCAGAAATCTGTGCAAACAAATTGGCACACCCAGTGGGACCTGTTATGTTATGTAGATGCAACTGAGTATTGCTAAGAAAATGGTAGATCCACGAAATACCAGTCCCAACGAGGAGCAATTCTCTGGAGGAAATACAGTTGTGTCACAAATAATTGATGATGGTTTTAACACTATGGTTGCGGTTTCGACTGCCCATAGTGCACCAATACTATCCCTGCGTCGGCCTGAAATTCCAAGACCGACGATGGTTGGAACTTCAGGGCCATATATGCCAAGTTTCACAATGCCCATGTATGGTAGAGATCGGAGCTTTGGAATGCCAATCAAATTGATGGCAAGTATACATAGTAGCGGTTCGACGTTTGGAAAACATTCATCCTCAGCGTTTTCACCTTACAATGGATTAGGACCCACCTCAACTAGGGCACAAGTTCGACAGACGACCCCGCCTTAACCAGAGGTACCAAGTTCGACATGAAGAGAGGATCGACGAGACAATCAACCAATAACCCCAGGCGGTCAAACCAATACCTAGGGTGGCTCATCGTTCTCCAGTCGTGTTAGTTAATAGAAACCAAGATCCTGACCACGTAGTCAGGAAAGTTCGACGGGATGCAATGGCTGGAGAACAAAACCCAGAAACCATTGTCGAGCGAATCATGGTACGAAATGGTGTGAACCCTGGCTTTCAAAGGCCAACGTATTCATCCCCATTACCGGATTTTGTTGTGCAAACAAAATTGCCTAAGGGATGGAAGGTTCCAAATTTCACCAAGTTCGCTGGGGATGCCGAAGAGTCCACTATCGAACATGTTGCCAGGTATCGAACCGAAGCTGGTGACATAGCGAATAATGAGGATTTAAAAATGAAATACTTCCCAAGTTCCCTCACAAAAACTGCGTTCACTTGGTTTACAACGCTACCTTCACAATCCGTCCATACGTGGGCATAAATGGAGAGATTGTTCCATGAACAATTCTACATGGCACAATCGAAGATAATTTTGAAAGAGTTGGCCAGCGTTAAATGGAAGGCCGCTGAGTCAGTCGATCAATATCTCAACAGGTTTAGACTTTTGAAAGCAATATGCTTTACTCAATCCCCTGAACATGAGTTAGTCGAGATAGCTGCAGGCGTGTTAGATTATTCTATTAGGAAAAATTTAGACACTTAATATCTTAGAGATATGGCACAATTGGCGGATAGGGTTCGACAAATCGAACGAATGAAAGCTGAAAAAACCATAAATGGTAAATACCATAAGAAAGAGAAAGTGTCTTATGTAGATACATACGCATACTCTTCTGATGATGAAGAGCTCATTGACGAAAGTGGTCAACGTGGCTGAGCTCAAACCAGGACTTCTCTACGCTTGTAAATTGTTGAAACCATCAAACGGGAAAAATCCCTTTGGAACTGAAAAACAGATAAATTCGTTGCAAAAAATTATACTTTCGATATATCTAAATGTAACCAAATATTTGATTTTTAGTCAAGGATGGTCAAATTATTGTGCCTCAAGACCTGAAAAATCCCCATTAGAGCAGAAGAAAAAAAGGGGATTCTGTAAGTTTCATAATTTTCTTGGTCATAAAACGTCTCAATGCGTTCTTTTGAGGGATTTGGTGCAAAAGGCTTTGAAAGAAGGCAAGCTTCAATTTGGTGAAAAGCTAAAGATGCAAGTGGATACACATCATTTGAAGATTGAGGAGGCCTTGTATGTTGAGCCCTTTGAGTGCAAGATGGTTGGAACTACTAATGGTTTCAATGGAGCCTTGTATGCTGAACTTTTTGAGTGCATGATGGTCGAAACTACTGATGGTTTCGACATGAAAAATGAAGATGAATTGAGGGCAGTCTATCCTCAAGCCGGAGAAGAGTTAACTGATTTCCAAGAAAAATGCAGAGTGAGAGAGTTGAAGGTTGTGCTATGTCTAAGATGCAATGTTGACTTTGATGAAAAAGCTACTAAAAAGTATGAAGCTAACAAGAATAAGGCCCTGAAAGGATAAAAGCCTCCCATTCCAAGATTTGTGTTTGACAGAAAAGGAGCCCCTCGACGAAATGAAGAGTTTAGAAGGCAATTCCAACTGCCTTGACCAAGGACCTTTCATCCTCCGTCGGACACCCCATGTAAGTTCTGTGTTTTTTGGATTGGCTACATTTTGGTGAAACAACATGCTGTTAGTAAGATGTTAAACCATATGTTCTGCCATGACAATCATACATCATGTTCTGCATGATGTTGTGACATGTTCCAGGACATGTTATACCATAAAGATAGGGCATGACTATTTTGGTATTTTTAGTGTGATTTTTTAGTGTGTTCTGCTGCACACATGGGTGATATTCATGGGAGTATATTGTGGGAATTTTTGTTATGACAGATTCTGATAGTTTTCATAAAAAGGTTTCTTGAGCCTTTTTAGGAAAGTTTGTATTTTGTTCATATTATTGTGTAGGATGATTTGCAGTGAGATAAAACTGATTGATGCTATTATTGCGCCTCAAGAAGCCCAAGTCCATTAGGTCTGAAGGTTATTTAAAGTGAAGACCAAACCTTATTGATGAAAGAACACAACGTGAATATTTTGGGAAATAAGGATTAGCCGTCTTTAGGGTGTAGTGCTTGTTAATTGTATGTCACTCATGTATCTTCTGATGCATTAAGGTTGACTGATTGTTCATTGTTCATTGTCCACTCTAAAGCTTTTAAGCAATAGTGTATTGTTCTTAATTTAAGCTTTTAAGCAAAATCAAGTATTGTCTTGGAAGTGTGCTACTTCTATTTTTGTGTAATTGTTGAATTGTCACTAGGATTGTGACTGATTAGGAAGTGAGAGGGGGATCTCGTATCTAGAGGGTGTCTAGGTAGAAGTTGCACAAGGTAGGGATTAAGCTAGAAGTTGTAAATGGTGGAGTTTAGCTTTGAAATAATACTATGATAGTATATTTCCTTCCTGGCTTGGTAGCCCCCAGATGTAGGTGAGTTACACCAAACTTGGTTAACAATTTTGGTGTTAATTTTACTTTTTCTGTCATTTAATTTTCTGCATCTTTTACTTGTGTGATCAAGCTGTTGTTGATCCCGGTGTTGTGACATTTTTCTCGACATCTGATATCTGCATGCCAGAATTTCAATTGATATCAGAGCAGGTCACCCTGTTCTTCTTTTGGGTGAGTTCCAGGGAGTTTGCATTCTGGTACCATGGACAAGGAAGAAGGATACAACAACATACCACCTCTTTTGGATGGATCCAATTATGACTGGTGGAGGGATCGTACGATAGCCTTCCTAAAATCTATGGACACTTGATCATGGAAAGCTGTCATAGAAGGTTGGGATCACCCCATTGTGAAGGACAAGGATGGCAATGAGTCCTTAAAGGCATAAGAAGACTAGTCAGAAGAGGAAGATGAATTAGCTTTTGGAAACTCCAAAGCCTTAAATGCCATGTTCAATAGAGTAGATAAGAATACCTTCAGGTTGATCAGTACCTGTATTGTGGCTAAAAGGGCTTGGGAAAACCTCAGGACAACTAATGAAAGCACAACTAAAGAAAGTATGTCTGATGAAAAGTTGGTTAGAGAAACTCTCAGAGCCCTACCTAAGAGATCTGATATGAAGGTGCCAGTTATTGAAGATATAGAGACTCAGTATGATCTGGACACCAAGGAAGGAATGTCAAATACTATTGGCAATCATGTATTGGAGAAGATGATAAAAAGAACAAGACTAAATGTCGATAACATTTCTCTTGACACCAACAAGAACTATGATTCTCAAGAAAAAGACAAAGGTGTTCAATGTTATGAGTGTTAAGGAATTGGACAACTTAGTGTAGAATGCCCAATATATCTCGAGAAACAACAAAAAGGAACGACTGTTTCTTAGACTAAGGATGGCTCTGCAGGTGGAAAAAGTAATGAAGATATCAAGCTTGTTAAAGCCTTCTCTGGGAAATGTGACTTTGTAGGAGGAAAGAAGATGTCATATCAAGACCTAGCTGACGCGTATAAAGACTTATGTGTCATAATTAAAAAAGAGTGCAAGGAGGGTGAAAATCAAAAGCTTGTCTTAAGACAACTGTAGGTTGAGAAGAAGAATTTTCTTACTAAAGTGTCTGATTTTCAGAGTAAATATCTCGAGTGACCTCTAAGCTAGATCACTTGACCAAGCCTGTTAGAGTGTTAAGTAATGGAACATATGTGTTGAATGTTATACTCAAAGCTGGAATTCCAGCAGGAATTGAATATACCAAAAAGGAAAAATCTTCTGTATCTAGACATGTCTATCCTAAGAAGAGAAAAGAACACTTTTGTCACAAAGAGAAAGTTACAACATCTTATTCAACATCTGAGATCTTTCATCAGATCTGAAGGCCACCGTAACTCATGGAAGCATCTAGAAAGTATCTGGATAACCTCTATAAGAAAAAATTATGATGAGTGTCAGGATGAGAAGAAAATCTCATAAATATCAAATGTCACACAAAATGTTATGATATTATACTATGATCACATGAAAGGCCTCAAAGAGGTGAAGGCCCTCACTTCTTATGGAATTAAGAAATGGAATAACATTTCTCGTCCACCTCTTAATCTGGATAAAGCTGAGGTCATTAAAAGTGTAGTATACAGGTCAATTTTCAATTAATACAAATTTAAGAAGCTGATGAGTGTTGTTGGAATTTGTAGTGCAAAAAAAAAGTAGTAAGGTGCAGACATGCAACAAGTAGTTTTTTTCTCCATTTAGTGACTTATGAAAAATCAGAAGCATCATTACCCAGTCTTGGGTTTTTCACACGCTACGCAAACCCTTTCACCTACTATACTATTCATTCGTCTTGCTTGTTTAAACTTCAGTCTCAACAGGGGTTAAATCTATTCTTTCCCAAAGAACTTGCTCAGAACATCATTCTTGATATCTCGTTGAAGATGGGGAGTCCCACCTAGCTAGGAGACAAGCAAAAGGAGGCGAAGCTCAGGAGCAAGAACTCCCCAGCAGAGTCGCCAGCTGGAGATGGCTGGTTTATACCCGAGTGAATCGCACACTCAAAGATAACACAGAGTCGCCACCGAACTTTATTTAGTCCCAAAGGACAGGGAAAATATCGATAAAACCCGAGGGGAAGAGAAACGGGAACGGGGGTCGGTTATGCGAAAGGAAGGTACTAGCACCTAACGCATCCGTCGTACTCGACGGGAACCATTTCGCTTGCTTCTAGGCTTGGATGGGTTATCTCTTTAAAGGCTTCTAGATAAAAGAAGGAGAGAAAGGAGAAAAGGAAAGGAAGAAGACGAAAGAAAGAAAAGAAAGTGAGAAAGTGCTCACGGAGGATTGGGGCCCTTGTGCCTACGTACCCTCATAGTGAAATGAGGAAATCAGAGTGTTGTAGTTCATGGAACCAGGGGACAGAGAAAAGGGAAAGGAAGGAAGGAAGGAAGGGTGTAAGTGTGCTCACCAAGACATCGCATCTCGTGCCTACGTATCTGACATTTGAATGAATGCAGAATCAGAGCTTCCGTAGTTCGGGGAACTAAGACGAAAAAAGAGAAAAGGAAAGTGGTGTCAGAAACCAAGAATTAAAGAAAGAAAGAAATTCCACTGGGGATTCCAAAGAAATGGTGTCAAAACCAAGAAAGAAGAGTAAAAGGCAAAAGAGAGTATTCCACTGAGGAGTAAGAGACTAAAGTGACTGTGCACGAAACAAGAGAGAAATGGTGTCAAAACCAAGAGAATAAGAGATAGAGAAAGATCCCCTGGGGATGCAAAAGGAATGGTGTCATAACCAAGAAAGGAGTGCAAAGGAAAAGATAGTAATCATGCTGAGAATGAAATGCAAGAATGGTGTCGAAACCAAGAAGATAAAGGGGTAAAAAGAATAAAGAGACTCCACCGGGGAGTAAGAGAACAAAGAAACCGTGACTAAGAATCAGAAGGTAGCGACCCTACTGAGGAAACAAACAAAGGAAAGGTGTTACAACCAAGAGAAAAGAGGACTCGGTATGTTAACTGACTGGAAGTGGTTAACCGAAGGAAGAGATTAAGACTCTGTGGGGAAAAAAAGTTTTAACAGATAAGAATTGTAATTGAACAAAGAACGGGTGTAGGACCGAGCGAAGGTCGTGACCCCAAAGGACGGGTGTAGGACCGAGCAAAGGTCGTGACCCAAAGGACGGGTGTAGGACCGAGCAAAGGTTGTGACCCAAAGGACGAGGGTAGGACCGAGTAAAGGTCGTGATCCAAAGGACGGGTGTAGACCGAGCAAAGGTCATGACCCAAAGGACGGGTGTAGGACCGAGCAAAGGTCGTGACCCAAAGGACGGGTGTAGGACCGAGCAAAGGTCGTGACCCAAAGGATTTCAGTACACTGACTGAACAAACAATACCTGACCGAAGAAAAGGGTATTCGAACCAAAGAAAGGTTACTAAACCAAAGATGCAAGTATTCGAACCAAAAGGAAGTTGCCAACTACTGGGGATTCGGTATTTACAGACTGATTGTGATTAACCAAAAGGAGCGAGTGATTAACCAAGAGAAGGTGATTAACTTGAAAAAGAACTCAGTATTAACAGACTAGCTGTGATTAACTGAAGAAGACGAGTGATTAACCAAGGAACGATGATTAACTCAAAAAGAGGTTTAGTATTTTAACAGCCGGACTGTGGTTAACTAAAGAAAAGGGTGATTAACCAAGAGAAGGTGATTAAC
This sequence comes from Lathyrus tuberosus, assembly GCA_022829125.1. Lineage (NCBI taxonomy): Eukaryota > Viridiplantae > Streptophyta > Magnoliopsida > Fabales > Fabaceae > Lathyrus > Lathyrus tuberosus. The sequence continues at coordinate 37,827,206 of JALAZF010000003.1, read as the reverse complement.
CCAAGAGGACACTCAGTGTATTAATAGACAGACTGTGGTTAACTGAGGAAACGGGTGATTAACCAAGAAAAGGTGATTAACCTAAAAGGCTCAGTATTTTAACAGGCAGACTGTGGTTAACTGAGGAAACGGGTGATTAACCAAGAAAAGGTGATTAACCCAAAAGGCTCAGTATTTTAACATGCAGACTGTGGTTAACTAAAAAGACGCGCAAATTGGTGTTTTAACGGACAGACATTGGTTAACCAAACAAAGGGAGAGGAACCAAAAGAAGGTTGCGAACTCCGCTATAGTTTCGGTATTTAACAGGAAAACTATGTTTAACCGAAGAAAGAGCTCGATTGTAGGGGAATAGAGCATTGGTTTTAACAGTATGACTGTGATCAACAAAAGGAAGAATAATTACAACTCTCATGGGGAATCAACAAAAGAGGTGACTAGCCACGAGAAAGGATAATGCAAAAGGGAGAGGGATGCTAACCTAAGACAATGATCTTTAACCAGGGAGATGGTGATTGATCAGAAGTAGAGATTAAAAGAGGTAGGAGTGATCAAGGATCGACTCGACTGGGGAAGGAGATACGCTACCGCCTGGAGATAGAGATGACTAAGCCAGGAACAGGGTCATTCGTCCCCTACCTGAAGTGGTCAGAATGAGAGTAGGAATTCTCCCTTATCATTCCTTCTCTAACACACAGGGTGTAGTGCAGAAGTTGAAACGAGCAGCGTAACATCACCAATTTGTACAGTGCTCCAGTGCGTTGTGAAATGAACAGCATAACAGCTTCAATTTGTACAGTGCTCTAGTGTATTGCGTCGGGCTTCGTGCGAAAGCTCCAAATCAGTAGGGGATCAAGAAAGAGAAAGTCTAAAGAGATTCTAAAGAGAGGGAAGAGGGAAGATCAACTAATCGAAACACGGTTTCGATCAATTAATCAAAGGGAAGCAATGCTAACAACTTTCCAAGGAGAATGGAAAATCATTAAAGCAAAAGGTGTGAATTGATTGTACAAGATTAAGTTCATCCATGAAGAATAAACTTAATGCAAAGCAAAGAGAGGGAGTGCAAAACAGTACCACATGACATTGAAGATACAACACAAATCATGTATCATGTAGCCAAAGAGAGTGCAAGAATTAGCATGTTCAAAAAATATCAAGAACACACATAATTGCAAGAATTGATAAATCAATCATTGAATTAATGTAAATATGCCTTAAACAGAGGTTAACAGCATTTAAAACATCCATAAATATCAAGTGTGTCAATCCATGGAAGTTAGAGGAAGAAAGAATGTCAAACAAACTTGAGAAAACTCAAAAAATGGCCATCCTGTTCAGTGGTAACCCGTTACTCACCACAGGGTAACCGGTTACTTGCTTGAAAATTGGCGTTTTTGGTGAAAATTGCACCGAGTAACCGGTTACTCACCAGAGGGTAACCGGTTACCACTGAACAGTGGTGAAAAAACCCAACAAAAACAGCTTTCCAAAAGCGATTTTCAGCATTTAATCACTTATGCCAACCACCACATGCTAGGGCATGAATTTGTGCACGAAAGTTACATCATGTAAGAGCAATTAAACACAAATTACAAGCATTAATCATGAAGATCAAAGATCAAGCAATTGCATGATAAATTAAACCAAAAACGATCGGAATTACAATGTAAATACGCGAAAACGATCGAAATAGTGAGTAAAGTAAGATCTACCAACCTACAAGCCGGAGGATTGACTTGGTAATTGTTGTAAATGAAATGTGATGAAGATAAGTGAAGAAAACCATAGAAAACCAGAGATTCCTCCACTTGCACTTCGAACCGTGGCGAAACCGAGCAAAATGCGATAAAAGCTCCGAAATCAAATTTCGCACCGTAGGATCTTGAAGCCAACACTTAAGATGAATTCCAAAACTAATAGAACTCCATAAACTCAAGCATAATTGTAAAATGCTGAAGATAATCAAAGAAAACCAAAGGAATCTTAAATTGCACTTCGAATTGTAGCGAAACCGAGCAAAATTCGATGAAAACTCCAAAATGAGAATTATCACCGAAGCAACTTGAAGTGATCACTTGAAATGAATCCAAAAGCTACTGAAGCTCCACAAAATCCAGTAGAATGGAATGATGATGAAGGTTAAGCTCAAGAAAAAGCACTTTCAAGGTGAAAGTAGCTTTTCTTCAATGGTGAATTAAGAGCTTTTGTGTGGTTTGGGGAAGAAGATGAAGTAGAATGTGTAGAAGTTGCAGCAAAATACAGAGAGAAAATAAGAGAATTGAGAGTGAAAAGAGTGTGAATTTGTGTGAATGGTTGTGGAGGATTTGTGAAATGAATGAAGCTTTGCTTATATAGACTTTTGGTTTGGAGTGTGAGAGGTTTGGAGCTAGCTTTGGACTTAGCTTTGGGTTTGGAACTAGGCTAGGAGTTAGTTACACTTGACTCACTGAGTCAAGGTAGTTAACGGTTAGTTCGGACCAACCCGGTAATAATCCCAATGTGAGTTTCAACATCCAAAGGTTGACATGCTTGTAAATTAAGTAACATGGTGCTCTTAATTTAAAGTGATGCATTGAATAAATGTAAGGGAAATCAATTGAATGGTCTTGAATTGTCTAGAATGTTCCACATGCTGCTAGAACACTGTAGAAATAAAGACCAAAGAGTGTGCACAACTGCTGTCCCAAAAATGCAGCAGGAACTGAAATTTTGTACAGAGTAACTGGTTACTCAGCAGAGGGTAACCGGTTACTTCAGTCACATTTGCCCAAATTTTCTTGGGAAATGATGCTGAAGTCCTGGTTTCTATTTTCCACCTCTTGTCTTGATGAGTGAATATGGAAACCTTTATTTTGAGCTTGTTTTGATGATGAGATAATCTTGAGAGGATGCGATTAATCGGGCTTGGAAAACCTGAAGATCCTGCAGCAAGAAACACAAAGAGAAAAGTGTGAATGCGTATGTCGACGATGCGAATGCACATGCTTATGAAAAAAATAAAAAAGGAGGCCAAATTTTGGGTTACGACACTCGTCCTCAGGATTTCAAAAACAAAATATGTCTCACAAAGAAGACATGTCTGATTCCACTCCCTGTTCTCCTAACATTTCTGAAGAAATGCCTAATGTGATAAAGGATGTTGTTCCTCTCTCTATCATTCCGAGTGAAACTCCGAAGAAGCGCAAAACAAAGATCCGGGCAGGAAAAGAACTCCACTCATCTGGTGTAATTACTTCTACTAAAAAGATCTCTAAGGAAATCCTATTTGTTGATGTGCATAGCGGTTCAGCTAAATCTAATGTCACTAACATAATCAAGGAGTCTGGAAAACCTGATATTGAAAAAGCTCCTGGAAGATCCAACCAGACAGACATTGAAGTCGACCAAAGCATACATAGGTTATTATTTGACATTCTGAAAGGAAAGACCACTCCTGATGATGCCCCTGATGTTGGGACATTAAAGACAAATTCATCTGGTGCTGCGAACAATGAAAATCCGAAGGCTTGTGAAACTGAGCACGAGGCTGCTACTGAAGCCGACATTGAAAAGAATGTTACAAAGAATGAGGTAGTCAACATTGACAGTCTTACTTTTGATGATGAACCCATTAGTAAAAGATTACCTCCTAACATTGCCAAGAGATTGAAAAGCAGGAAAGAAAAGGCTAATGATACGTTTAAAAGCACTCCCTCAAACAAAAGTGTAAATGTGGGTCCAATGAAGGGATGAAGCAAAGTTTTGACTCCTGCTTTTGGGAAAAAGAACCTAAAGAGGAAGGATGTTTCCTCCAGCGACTTAGAGTTTGAGGTTGAAATAGATGTCAAGGACATCGTCCATAAGGACGGAAGAAAATTAGCAGCTAAAGAAGCTTTGTTGAGATTCCTGATATCCCTTTGGATAATGTATCCTTCCACTCATTCGAAAATGTTGAGAAGTGGAAATATGTCTACCAACGACGCATTGCCTTTGAAAGAGAATTGGGGAAAGAAGCTTTAGAATGCAAGGAGATTGTTAATCTCATTGATCAAGCTAATCTGATGAAGACAATTTCTAAACTAGGAAAGTGTTATGAGAAGCTGGTAAAGGAATTTGTTGTGAACATCACTCAAGGGTGTGATGATTATAGGAGTGTGGACTTCAGGAAGGTTTATGTAAGAGGAAGTTGCGTGGAATTTCCCCCCGTGATAATCAACAGGTAATTAGGAAGATGTGAATCAGAACGACCAGAAGTTAAGGTATCTGATGATCTCATCTCTAGAGAAATCATTGGGAATCAAGTGAAGAAATGGCCTAGGAAGGCAAGCTATCTGCAAGTTATATAAGTGTGAATTATGCAATCCTTCACAAAATTAGAGTTGTCAATTGGGTGCCTATTAATCATAACTCCACAACAGCTACGAGATTGTCTAAGTTTATCTACATAATTGGATCCAAAATAGACTATGATTTTGGTACTTATATTTTTGAACAAACCTTGAGACATGCCACATCATCTGCGGTAAAGCTGCCCATAGCTTTTCCAAACTTAATATGTGGCATAATTTTGAACCAATACCCAGGAATCCTGTATGAGTCAGAAGATTTTACTAAGAGAGAATGTCCGCTTATCTTTCACCATAAACTCTTTGAAGGGACACATGTTGCAGACATTGTCACAACCTCAATAAAAGAAAGGGTACCTTCCACTTCCAAGGTTGGTGTCATAGCTGAACTAAGAGCCACATGTAAAGAATTGGATGAGACCATTAAAGTCTATACTGCTAGAAAAATCAAACTGGAAGGACTCGTTAAAAGTTTGTCTAAGGAATGATGATGCAGAGAAAGAGGAGGAAAACAATGATGACCAAGATCGTAGCCGTGAAGATGGGAGCTCTGAAGATTAGAGTTAGTTGAAGTTTTTTGTGTACTATTTGGGAATGTGCCCCTTTTTGTTTTTGTCTTGTCTCTGTATGCACTCTTGTGCCTTTTGGTGTAATTCTTAACAAAGTTTTGTGTGCTTCCATCTGATACTTTTGTGTTTCCATCAGTACTTATGCTTAAAGCATTTTGTTTTTGTGCTTCCATATATGTGTGTTTCCATGTACATTTACTCTATTTTCTTTTTGTCAATTTTTGGCTAAAAAGGGGAATGTTGATTTGTATGGTGTTTCTGATGTTAGATCAGATGTCATGACTTTACGTCATATTTATACTACTGCTTAGAAAGAGTAGTTTTTCATTGTTGTTGCCTGGCTGTATGCAACATTTAGGGGAGCATGATAAACTATTGTGTGTCTGTGCTGAAAGGTTAGATTCTCTGCTGTTGGTATACAAGATCAGAATGCTTTTTTGTTGGATTATGTGGTGTTATATCTGGGAGAATGCATTATTCTCTGCAGTTGATTGTGGTGTTCAGGGGGAGTGTGCTTGTGCTTATGCTTGTGTTTTTTAAAGTGTGAGTTCATGTGTTTTTTTCCTGGTGATTTGGGTTTTCCCCTTCAGGGGGAGTACTGGTTATGTATGACAGGGGAAACTGTGTACATGTCTGATTTGTTTCAGTAAGGATGAAGTTTGTACAAAGCTTACATGTTCACATGTAGCTTGTGTTGGTTTGTGATGTCATACCAGATGTCTTGACATTATGTTGTCAGGTTTTCTTTATTGGTTTGATTGCATTGTGCTTGGGTTTCTTTGTTTCTGCTTTGTTTCTGCTGTGTGTGCCTCTAATGTTTGCTAAGGTTGTTTTAGCCAAAATTTTCCAATGGGGGAGATTGTAAGTTCTGTGTTTTTTGGATTGGCTACATTTTGGTAAAACAACATGTTGTTAGCAAGATGTTAAACCATATGTTCTGCCATGACAGTCAGACATCATGTTCTACATGATGTTTTGACATGTTCCAGGACATGTTATACCAGAAAGATAGCGCATGACTATTTTGGCATTTTTAGTGTGATTTTTGAGTATGTTTTGATGCACACGTGGGTGATATTCATGGGAATATATTGTGGGAATTTCTGTTATGACAGATTCTGTTAGTTTTCATATAAAGGTTCCTTAAGCCTTTTTAGGAAAGTTTGTATTTTGTTCTTATTATCGTGCATGATGATTTACAGTGAGACAAAACTGATTTCTGCTATTATTGCGCCTCAAGAAGCCCAAGTTCATTAGGTATGAAGGCTATTTAAAGTGAAGACCAAACCATATTGATGAAAGAACACAACGTGCATATTTTGGGAAATATGGATTAACTGTGTTTTGGTTGGTCTTTATGCTTGGTAGTCTCTAGATTATGGTGAGTTGCACTGAACTGGGTTAACAATTCTGGTGTTAATTTTAATTTTCTGTCATTTAATTTTCTGCATCTTTAACTTGTGTGATCAAGCTGTTGTTAATCCCGGTGTTGTGATATCTGTCTCGATATCTGATATCTGCGTGCCAGAATTTCACCTCGCAAGAAAAATTGGTGGAACCAGTGAATCAAAAAGGGGCAAAGAGGCCAAAATGGAGAGTACTTGATCTGGAGACATAAATGAGGAATCCAGAGAAAAGAATTGGACCTAAAGGCTATGTGGTTTCTCCTAATTACGAAGGTAAAAACCCCATGACAAGAACGCAATGGAGGTGTTATTAAAGGAACAAGAAAGCTGAGAGAGAGGCTTCAACGTCGCAGCTAAAACCTGTCAAAACTCCTGGGCAGAAATGGTATTATCCAAAAGAAAGGCTGGTCGAGAAGGAAAAATTGTGGCGAATCAGACGCTGGCCATGAATGTTGATCTTTCGGGAGAAAAGGAGATAATATCAACCCAAAATACAAAGTACACTCCCCTGATCGAGGAGGAAGAACCTGAGTACACTCCTTAGTCATATGAGGAAGAACTTGAATACACTCCTTAGTCGGATGAGGAAGAACCTGAATACACTACCGAGACGGATGAAGAAGAGCCCGAGTATACTCCTTCACCAGAAGATGAGATGGTCGACGATAATTATGGTGAAGACTTTATCATCAACTGCGGTATTGTGTCGGTGTTACCTGCTGAATATGGCAGAGTGTCAGAAGTTTCCGTAGCCGACGAAGACTTTGTGCCAGACAAAACGGTTAAAGATAAACCATTGTGTTACTATGTTATGAACAGTGGTGTGGTGGAAGAGCAGAAAGCTATGTTTGAGAAGCCTAGTCCAGGAATGATGTATCATCTAAAACCATTATTCATAAGGGAAAAGGTAGATGTGATTCCAATAAACAAGGTGTTTGTCGATGGAGGGACAACTGTCAATTTAATGCTTTATACCTTGTTCAAAAAGATGGGAAAGTGTGATGCTGGTCTTCGACAACACAATATGGTTTTATCCAACTATGAAGGAAAAACTAGTAACATACTAGGAGTTATCCAAGTCGAACTAAGTGTTGGTACAACTACCCGATCAATGTTGTTCACGGTGATAAACTCCAAAGCAAACTTCAATTTGCTGTTAGGACACGAGTGGATCCACGGAATAGGAGCAGTGCCATCAACCTTACACGAAAGCTTAATTATCTGGAGAAAAGATGGCGTTGTAGAGAATATCAAAGCTGATCAGAGTTACTATAGAATCGATGAAGCGAAGGGCGTGAAGAAGTCCATTGACCAACGTTTAGTAAATGTTACGCCTTGTGATGGAGAATTAGAAGTTCACACCTCTGTCGAAAATACAAACTGTTTCCTGAGTCTAGATCCCGACTATGGGTTTATCTGGGATACCGAACAGACAATAGAGCCTAAAGAGGTGAATCCACCTACGGGATGGCCTGAGGTCGATGAAGATGACCACTGAGTCAGAAAGTCTGGCTTGAATTTCGGCATATCTGGTTGAAAACAAAAGAAAATCGGCACTAGAAGCCGAGAAGCTACAAAATTTGGTTGTCGAGGCCAAAGTCGAAAACCTTGAAAATGGGCAACAAGGCCAAACAACAGCTTCAGAAAGCCAGAGGCTAGATTGTATCTACGACAATGAGCCTTTGGGGTTTGAGAAAGACCCATTTACTACCTCAGTCGAATCTTAATAGATGCTGAAACTAGGTACAATATTATTGAAAAATTATGCTTGTGCTTGCACTTCTCATGTATGAAATTAAAGCAATATATAAAACCAGTTGATGTTTATGATTTGTCTCATTTTGATGTTATTAAACATATGTTGTCTAACCCCATTTTACATAGTCGAATTGGGAAACGGGCACTTGCATTAACTGAATTCTCTTTGACATATATGCCTTTGAGGGCCATGAAAGGCCAAATTGTGGTAGACTTCATTGTAGATCATGCAATAGTTGACCCGTCACTGAATATGATTTACACAAACCCTTGGAAGTTATACTTCGACAGGTTAAGTCATAAAAACAGAACTGGTGTTTGAGTCTTAATATTATCTCCAAAAGGAATTCCGACGAAGTTCAAGTGTCAAGTAGACTAGAGATGTTCCAATAACGAAACGGAATATGAAGCCCTAATCAATGGCCTCAAAATATTGAAATATTTAGGACCAAAGAAATTCGAAATAAAGGGTGAACGATATTTTTGAAGTTTTTGAAGTTTTTTCCATTGATAATTTGACAAAGTCAGATTGGCGAAGGCCAATCATAGAATACTTGGAAAATCCAGTCGGAGACACTGACAGGAAAATCAAGTATAAAGCATTAAGTTATGTCTGTATGGGCAATGATTTGTAGAAAAAGACTCCAGAAGGTGTATTACTCAAGTGTCTTGGAGATATGGAGGCGTACCTAGCAATATCAAAGGTACATAGGGGAACGTGTAGAGCTCACCAAGCTGGCCATAAAATGAAATGGCTACTATTTAGACAAGGTATCTATTGGCTAAGCATGTTAAAGGACTGTATTGACTTCGCCAAAGGATGTCAGGAATGTCAGAGATATGCAAACATTCAATATGTGCCAGTCACTGAATTGCACGTGATCATTAAACCATGGCCTTTTCGAGGGTGGGCATTGGACATCATAGGCGAAATTCGATCAGCCTCATCGAAACAACAAAAAATTATCCTGGTGGGTGTAAATTATTTCACAGAGTGGATAGAGGTCGTACCTCTGGTAAAAGTAGTTCAAGAGGTGGTGATCGAATTCATTCAGAAATACATTATTTATATATTTGGAATTCCTGAAACCATTACCACGGACCAAGGATTAGTTTTTGTTGGTAAAAAATGCAAGAGTTTCCACAGCTTACTACGCCTAAGCAAATGATCAAGTTGAAGCAGCTAACAAAGTGATAATTAGGCTGATCAAGAAACATCTTGCCAAAAAACCTAAGAATTGGCACAAAATACAAGATCAGATTTTATGGGCTTGTCGAACATCCCATAAGGAGGCAACAAATTCAACGCCTTTTCGTTTGACATTTGGTCATAGTGTTGTGTTACCATTGAAAATTTGTTTGCAATCAATTAGGATACAACGGCAAAACAAAATTCCGTTAGAACCATATTGGATCATGATGATCGACGAAACAGTTGGTTTAGACGAAGAAAGGCCTGCTGCATTAGACGTGTTGTTGCGACAAAAAACGTGGGTGGCGAAAGCATACAATAAAAAGGTTAAGATGAAAACCTTCGCAGTGAATGATAACATTTGGAAAGTGGTCCTACCTATGGATCAAAGAGATCGAACTTTAGGAAAATGGTCACCAAACCGGGAAGGACCATTTCAAGTGATTCAAACGTTTACGAATAATGCCTATGAAATTCAAGAACTAGGTATTGATCGACGAGTCTTAAGGGTAAACGAGAAATATTTGAAAAATATAAACCTATGCTTCAAGAGATTCCAATCAAAAGGGAATAAAGCATATCATTAATAATGGTGGCCAAAACGGAATAAACCAAAATGGCAGTCAAAGTATTCAAAAAAAGAATTACATCTTCTAGACAATAAAAATAACTAAGCAGGGAATCTAGACTTAAAGTCTTCAAAGAGAGTCTTTTCATAAGCAATCCTGCTGTCAAGACAGGCGTTCCTCTCCTCTAAGTGGTCAATTGTTTCTTTGATTTTGAGGGCTTTCTCACCATGAGCAACCCCCTTGAGTATATCCTAGTTGACAACATCCTGAGTTGGAAGGTCTTCAGACGAATCTAATGAAGCTTTCTGTTGCTTGACTTCAACAATCTTTTTGTTAAGTTAGTTTATTTGAGCCTGATAAGTTGAGATTTGTTGGTTGAAGGCACGGTGTTTGTCGATACATTCCTAACTCTTGGCCTCAAAGTCATTCATCTTTTTCTCACAAGCTTCGCTGAAGTCCCATTCCAATCTCATCTGGTTTGACTTCATCTTGATTTGAAATTCAGTGTTCTGTCGAAGAGAGAGATCCTTGACAAGTTGATTGAAAAAGGCCTAGAACTCAATCAGGTATTGAGCCAAAGAATCAAGAATGTTGTATTGAGAGATTTCATCGAGAAGTTTGAGAACACCATCCCACATAACAGCTTCCTCTTCGAAAACGGCCAAAAGTTCACCCTCAAACAGATATGTTTTGAGTTGTTGGAGTTTGAGGGTAACAAAAGCATCCATTTCTAGCATAGAAATGGGAGTCGAGCCAGAGATCTGAGCACTAGCTGGCACCTGTCGGAGTCTTTAAAGTCTTCACAAAGTCTCAGCTGGATTCTTCTGCTTCATAGCTAGAATTTCTTCTTGGCTAAGGGAACCGTTGAAATTTGTGTCTTACAAGAGTGGGTGGGGGCACCTTCTGCAGAAGCTTGTGGATTCAAATTGCCTTTGCCAGGCATGTTGTCAGTAGCAGCAGTCGAAGGCTCCTGATTTGCATCATTGTGCGTGTCGGGATCTGAATTATGTTCGGTCAAAAAGCCTTGAAAATCATCATGTTTTTGGGGACTCAAATGGGTTGAAGTCTCCGTCAGATCCTCACCAGGTAGTCCCTATAGAAAGGATACAAAGTCAATATCAAGGAATAACTCACGAAGTTAGACAACGAGAATGTTCAGTACCTCAGAAGTTGTGTGTTTGGGAGGAGAAGTTGGAGTTGTATCTTCCAGACCAATAGATTTGGAGGTCGAAGTAAGATTGTCTAGGCCAGAGGGTTTGGCACTCGAAGAGACGATTTTCGAAGCCGGTTTCTTTAGAAAATATTTCTTTTCTTCTTAGCTTGAGTGGTCGTAGTAGGCGTCGAAGCCTTCACAAAAGAAAAGATTTGAGAGTGAGTTATGCTATCAGAAGCTTCACCTTCAATAGATGGCGCCTCTTCGGAGACCTAAGCAATAAGAGACGTAAGAGGTTCATCAAAGTGAACATCATAAGACACCAAAACGCATCATACCCGTGGTTTTGAAATTGGAGATGCCTTTGTCTTCTTTGGAGGTTTATTTGGGGCTGGTGCAGAAGCCGGAGCACGCTTTCGACCCTAGAGGACAAATACAAAAGACATTTAGTTCGTTTTGCTTCTGAACAGAAGAAATTCGATGAAATAGTGGTTACCTTCTTTGGCTGAGCCTCATCAATGTCAGCAGTTTGGATAGTTTCGACGGAAGAATCCGTTGTCGGCTTCGCAGCTGGTAGTTTGCTTTCCAGAACGGAAAGAGCGTCAATTAAATTTTGGAGGAAAGTTGAGCTGGAAAAATACAGGCGCTGGTATCCAAACCACCATTTATCAAGTTCCTTGGTGGTGAAGAAGGAATATTGAAACTTGAACACAGGAAGTTCAAGGTACTGGGTTGTCTTGTGAAACTTGAGGCAAGCCACATGGCTGTTAGAGTTCAGCTGTCGACCACCCCATACAATTTCAGTCGAATGGGAAACTAAGGAATTTGGTAGCATTTGGCTCAGACAAAATTGTCAAGCCACCAAATTAGGTTGGTAGTTCATGAACCCATACCCATTCGACCCATATTCGATTCTGAAAGACATCAGTGTGGAAGTCAGAAACGCTCTCCATACAGCATTTGACTGCGCTGCAGAATTTGGAGCAACACCAGGAAAAGGATCCCTAAACCAAGTCGGACCAAAGCTTCGATCCACAAAAGGAGCCATGGCCGAAACAAAGTCGTGGCTTCGACAAACATATTAATATACTTCATGAAAATGAACCTGTTGGGAGTTTCTTGACAGGTGGTTAAGGCAAGCCTCATGCCTTTAATAGGCCGGCTCTGTGTCCAATGCATAATACGCTCCGACACAAGAGCTCCTAGTTGATACTCAAAGGTGGCGTTCAACCAATGTTACAACAGACATATAGGGCCCGACAAATTCAAGGGTTTAGGAGTGGCGTGAAGGAGTTTTAGCTTCAGAGAAGCAATATCCTAAGAATGATAGAGGGACACCAGCAGAAGTTTGCCCAAGCAAACCTATCGACCCTCTTTAATCTGGATCGTTAAACTAATATAGCTATTAGCTATCTACAAAGAGCCAGGATAGAACACGTAGTAGGAGACCCAAAGAGTTTAAAAAGCAATATGTTCCCTTTAGGAAACATCCTCAGAATCTTGGACATGGTGGTCTTTGATATAATGTTTGAGACTAGAACAAGTGAAAGAAAAAGTGTTCTCAGTCAAAAGAGTTGGTTCAAAAGTTTTACCCAAAGGTGAGAAGCCAGTAATGGCTGCCACATCGAAAAGAGTAGGCATGAACATACCACAAGGAAGTTGGAAGGTGTTAGTGGAACCTTCCCAGAAGTAAATTGAAGCGAGCAGCATGCAAGGATTGACTTTATGGGCATGCCTCGATATCTGGACGGCGTTAAAGATGCCAACTATTTTCTATTGTTCTTGACGTTTGCTTTGAACCCTATCGAGCCAGGCCAAGTAATCCTTGTTGCCCGGAGTGGGCATCGATCGAAAAACTATGGTATTCATGAATTTCAAATCGAGAGAACCATTCTTTTTTAAAGCAGGTGGAATGGCGGAAGTATAACAAGGAAAGTATTCTTGAACCTTTTTTGGGTGTGTCTTTTCGTCTGGATACGGCCCATGGAAGTAACAAAGTTTGTCAGCAACAGTGAAAGGAATAAGCATTTGTCGTTGCCAGGTATCCACTACAGATTTGTTAGTTGACAGTGGTTGAGGAATATTTTTTAGATCATCTTCTTCGGTAAGGACGAATGCTAGAGGATTGTTACAAGTGTTGTCAGTAGTAGAGGCCACATCAACATGAGAAAAGAAGAAAACAAAGGATGTTGTGATTCTCTGAAATTTGCAGAAAATAGGCGCGAAGAAGAAGAAGGAAAAAAATGAAAGATGTGGAAATAGTATTTATAAGCATAAAACTCGAACGTTGATGATAGCCAAGTGGCAGTCGATGGTGGTTTATGACTGTTCGGTTCCACTGTGGTGGGAAAACTAGTGAGGGTAGCTGAGAAACCCACGACCTAGGGAGTAGTCGAAATCATGAAAAATGATGGAGTGTTCCTTGGAAATCGTGATGCAGAAAGTTGTTATCATTAAGCATGATGTCAACAGATTGGACATAACGTTACAATTTGGCAAAATGCCATTTCTAAGTTAAAGATAATCTCAGTCGAAATTGTCCTTTTCGGGGGGAAATTTTTTGGCTAGAAAATTTCGACTAGGAAAAAAGTAATGGATCAAAGGGAGAAACTTTGCGTCACAAACAAAGAAGTGTCGAAGTAGGCCAACGTCTCTGAAGAGGTTCGACGAGAAAGACAGGCCTAGCAAGCTCGACGGATAACCATTCAGACTGAGGTCGAAGCAAGCTCGACGGACAACCATTCAGTCTAAAGTCGAAGCAAAGCTAAAACGGGCAAGTTTTACAGCTGATGAGACGCGAGGAAGTTACAAACAAAGTGGGTCTTCATGTTTGGACGCGTGGCAAGCTATGAATAGCCGATAGCAAATTAGTAGTTATTTTTAATGCCAATTTAAGTAGTATTTTGTTTCAGTTCAAAAGGTCGCATTTTGTAACATTGAAAAGAAAACACTCAAAACACCAGCGTCTAAGAGAAACGAGTTATTTCTACACAAATGTATGCATGCATCCAACTTATATTCAAGCAATTTACTTTATCAGTTTCTTTGTCAATTCACTTTCCTTTCTAGTTTTTTTTGTCTTGTTTTATCATTTATTTATCTTAGTTGCACCACCGCAGTTTTGCTCAATTCCTTGTCTACCATTTCAAATCCAACCACTTAAATAACCACTCCATACTTAACACTAAGTCTAGGATTTTGTAGCTGATCCTGCAAGTAACCTTTAATAAGAGGCTAGAGATTGTTCGCTAGAAATCTGCGCGAACAACTTCAGAGTCTACGAGAATGATGTGATCAAATTTTGAGACAAAGTTTACATTCCGGATGTACAAGAACTTAAAATGAGTATTCTTGAAGAAGGTCATAGGAGTGGGTCGAGTTTAAATCCTGGTGCTACTAAGATGTATCAAGACTTGAAGAAATTTTTTGGTGGCCTGTTATGAAGAAAAATGTAGCAAGTTTGTCTATCCTTTTTTTATATGTCAAAAATCAAAGATTGATCATGAGAAGTCGTCAGGTCTGATGCAACCGTCGAGCATTCAAGAGTGGAAATGGGATAGTATTTCTATGGATTTTGTGACAAGTCTGCCTAAGACGACAAAGGGACGTGACTCCATTTGGGTAATTATGGATAAGCTGAATAAATAGACTCATTTTATTCCGATTAATACCAGTTGTCCTTTGCAGAAGTTAGCCGAGTTATATGTTGATAAGATTGTCAGCTTGCATGGTATTCATTCGAGTATTGTGTCAGATCGAGATCTGAGATTCACTTTAAGATTTTGGGAGAGTTTAGAGAAGGCGTTGGGTACCAAGTTGAGGTTAAGTTTTGCTTATCGTCCGTAGACAGACGATCAAATAGAGAGGACTATTCAATCATTAAAGGATTTGTTGAGAGCTTGTGTGCTAGAACAAGGAGGTGTTTGGGATAACTACTTTCCTTTTATTAACTTCACTTATAATAACAGTTTCCATTCTATTATTGGAATGGCACCATTCAAGGATTTGTATATGAAGGTATGTAGGACTCCTCTGCGTTGGTACAAATCAGGCGAGAATGTTGTGCTCAGGTCAGATATTGTTCGACAGACGACTGAAAAGATTAAATTGATTCAGGAGAAGATGAGATCTTCCCAGAGTTGACAAAAGAGCTACCATGATAAGATAAGGAAAGCCTTTGATTTAGAGGAAGGTGATCATGTGTTCCTAAGAGTTACGCCCGTAACTGGTGTCGGTCGAGCTTTGAAATCTAGGAAGCTCACTCCATCATTTGTTGGTCCTACCAAATTATGCAGAAGATAGAAGGAGTGGCCTATCATATCACGTTGCCACCACTGCTTGCTAATCTTCATGGTATGTTTCATGTGTCCCAGCTGAGGAAATACATTCCAGATCCGTCTAATATGATCCAAGTCGACGATGTGCAGGTGAGATATAACTTAATGGTCGAAGCATCGCTTGTGCGGATAGATGGTCGGGAAGTGAATCACTTGCGTGGTAAGGACATTACCTTGGTGAAGGTAGTTTGAGGAGGACCACCTGATCGAAGCATGACTTGCGAGTGTGAGGAGCAGATGAGAGAGTCGTATTCGACTCTGTTTTCCTCAAGTAATTTTCGAGGGCGAAAATTTTTTAAGTGGGGGAGAGTTGTAACACCCCATTTTTAATTATTCATTTTTTTTGAATTATTAATGATTTATGCATGCTTTGATTTATTGATGGGTTTGGTCGATTAAAATAATTAGATGGTGTAGAAATTAATGGAAATATTTAGGGTTCTTTTAGTGATTAAATAATAAGAGTATTTCTTTAATTAGGTGAATATATTGGAATATTAAAATAAAAATGAAAATAAGGATGTGTAGAGGTGCTTTGCCCGCTCTCTGGTGTGTTTCTCCCAGCAGAGTGTGTGTGTGTGTGTGTGTGTGAGTGTCCTCTCTTTAATAGAGTGTCAACTTTAAGCAGAAAATGTTTATCCTTTCTAAATCCCCCATCGAGTTTGATTCTCGTGGAAGATTTTTTATTCAACTTCCATTCCCAATTCATTTACCTGGATGGAACTAAACCCATTTGAGTTATTTCCTCATTTGGTTGAGTCTTGTTTGAGTGTTTCTCTCCAGATTGATCCTGGATTGAACTTTGGTCCCCAACAGTGTTGGTTGGATCCCTATAGGCTTTGAAATCTAGATGGTTGAGAATGCAATCAATTTTGCACCCTTAAAGATGCCTTGCCATCATCAGCAAATTATTTTTTATTAAAATATTTCTGCTTCCCTAGCAGTGTTTTTGTAACACTCTTTTGGTCCCTCAACCAGTGATAGTCTCTTTTGAGTAGCTGGTATGACCCCAAATTGTTAAATTTGTATCTTCACATTAAATAGCGTCTCTCTAGTTTTTCCTCAGTAGAGAAGTTTTTTGTGAAATTCTTGATTCTTATCCAATCAAGTAAAACCTCATTTTCCTTCAAATGGCATCTCTTCGAAAATGTCTTGTTGAGAAGTTTGTTGTGAAATTAATCTTTCCCATTAAATGGCATCTCTACGAAAATGTCTCGTCGATAAGTTTAATGTGAATTATATCTTGTTCCATCAAATGGAATCTCTTCAAAAATGTCTCGTTAAGAAGTTTGTTATGAACCCCTTTTTTCCTTCAAATGGAATCTCTCCGAAAATGTCTCTGAGAAGTTTGTTGTGAAACCTTTTTTCGTTAAATGGCCTCTCTTTGAAAAAGTCTCGTCGAGAAGTTTAATGTGAATTTTATCTCTCCCCTTAAAAGGAATCTATTCGAAAAATTCTAATTGAGAAGTTTGATGTGGATCTTACCTTTCCCTCCCAGGTGTTTTTCCTTCAGAGTTGGTATTTGCAGCTGCTTGCATTGTTAAGTGTCTCCCTGTGGAGTTTCTTTCCTTCGTTTTGTTTCAACTATGCAATGGTTTGTTCCCATACATAGTTATCCTTGGAGTTAAGTTTTTCCCCGTCTCTAGTGGAATGTTCTTTTCCCCCACTGAGTCCCTTATCCGCATTCATTTCATATCATATGCATTATGTGGTATCTTAGTTTAGCACCCCAAAATTTGCCCTCTCATTCCTTAACCTTAACTGGCTTATGCTTCTTTTCATTTCACATCTGCATTTATGCATTGCATCGGTTCTAATACATGTGATCAAGGAATTTTCCAGTAGCTCAGGGTGTCATCAGTTTCGGGGTTATTTCAGCAGTGTTCAGAGCTTAACAGATAGCTTTCAAAGTCATTTCGAGCATTTATTTTGCCCATTGGATGATTTGATTATCAGAAGTTTCGGCAGTTATCTTTGCTCAGCGATTCGGCACTGGACAGTATTTTCTTAGCGGGATATTTCGAGTGTGGAAAGTAGTTCACAACATATTTCAGGCATGGTTCAATGGCCATATAAAATGGCAAGTTTCAAAGGTCTAATGTGGCTTAGAACAGGTGGCAGCAAGCGATTCTACAAGTTTCCCTCCATTTGGCACCAAGAATTTGAATTTTTTAAAGGTAGTAATCGATTACCGCATATGGGTAATCAATTACCCTGGGCGAATTTTGCCCAGTCTGCTCATTTTTCAGCACTTCAGAATTTGGTTCCAAATGGTGGTCATGCGCTTTGCTTGTGCATTTGTTGGAATGATCTAGAATTGCTTCCTTTTCACAATTTAATTGCATTTCCCTCCAAAATTCAAACACTCTCATTCCTAATTCCACTCCTTATTTCCATTCCTCTCACTAACCCACACTCTAAACCACATTTGAATTCCTAACCTAGGGGTTATTTAAATAAAATTGCTCCAAACCTCACTCATTCACTCTCATTTTCACCCTAATTTTTAGAATTTGCTCTCATTTTCTCTCACATTTGTTTTCACTCTCCATCTTCATCTTCAACCTCACTCCAAAGCTCTTCCATAAAAGTTAACAAATTATTCATTGGAATTTGTTAATCCTTGAGCTAAAGCCTCTCATTACCATTCCATCATTTGATTCCATTGTTGATTTTTGTTTGGATCTAGATCTGGAATTTTGGAAGTGATTATTTGAAGTGATTTTGAAGCATTTCTAGCTTATTGCTCGGATTTCCAGCTTTTCTTGCAAGAAGATCTTGGATCTATGGTTTTCTAGCTTGGATTCATTGATTGCAGCTTAACAACACTTACCAAAGCAATCCTCAGCTTTGTAGGTTGGTTAAATTCAGATCTAAACACGTTCTTGCTTATTTTTAATTTGCAGTTGTGGATCTGTTCATTGCTTGCTTTGATCTTTGATTTGGTTGTTTGATTGCTGCAATTGATGTTTAATGGATGTGATTTAATGTGATTTTCGGGCACAATTGAATATGCATGCATATGGTTGATTGAATTGGAGAATTGCTGCTGAAAAGTGCTTCTGAACTGGTTTTTTTGCCACTGTCTCAGTGGTAATCAATTACCACATATGGGTAATTGATTACTCTTCCTTTTCCATGTGTATTTTTGTAAGTTTTCAAAGGGTAATCGATTACCAGGATGAGGTAATTGATTACCATTAGGACATATTGCCTTTTTCTTGCATTTTCAAGCTTGTTTGAGTTCCTTTTCATCCCTAAACTTCATGGATTGATGTGGTGCATTTATGTAAATTGTTTTTGACCTATTTCATCATCCTTGATTGTATGCTTGTATTTCTTCGACACGCGACTTTTGGTTTTCATGATGCATATCCATAATTCTTTTGTGTTGCATTCTTGATGTGTTGATCATGTTGCCTAATTGTTTGCACATTGTTGATGGTTGATTATTGATGTTTATCATGCTGGATATGTATCACATGCCTATGTTTGTTTCCGATCCCGTAATTGCATAATCCTTCAAATTCGTTAATTGGTGTTGATATGCGTGGTTATCTCGTTGGTTGTTTAAATGTGCAATCTTGTTGAATTTGCTTGTGCTAAATTGTTAATGCATGTTCTTGATTGACCCTTACCATGTCATATGCTTTCATTGCAATGTTCATATGCACATGCTGCCTGACTTTTTACACCTTTGTGTTGAATTTTAACATGCTGTTGATTGTGCATCCATGCTGCCTGCTGCCTTTTTACACCTGTTATGTGCTGAATACATGAGCTGGTAAATGCTGTTTGGTGTATGTGCTGGATTTTACTGCTGAATTAGTGCTAAAGTGATGTTGTAGCTGCTATTTTTAGCTTGTTCCTCTAGTTTTTAGGTTTTTTTCGCATGTTCCTTTAGGATTCCCTAGTCCAACTTAATTTTTTTTATTAAGCTTGGAGTAGGATAGACATTAGGAGCTAATCCATGCATGATAACAATTAGGATAGTCCCTTTCAAACCTCCACCGTAGGTCTATCTCTTTGTATGGCAACATTAGGTACAATTCCCTTCTATCTAAACTTTAAGACCATTGTGCATGACAACATTAGGATCTAGTTTCCCATAGTTGTTTTCTTTTCAACCCTTTGAGTCCTCTCTCTTCTCATCTCAAAAACAAAATAAAAAAACTTAATAAATACGATGAACATTGCGCACCACGAGCCTTAAGTACATGGGAAATGATGAGTGAGGGGTCTCCCCTTGCTTTTATAGAGTGTTTAGCATACTTCCCGTTTGGGGACTACCATGCAACGCATTCGCTCCTATGTCATAGACTTTAGTGCAATGCGCATCACAAATGAATTCAATTCACTTCTTCGATAAGTCCGAAATCTTTTCTCTCGCCCTTGTGCGATTGAGATCCCGTTTTCCTATAGTCTTGTGAACTACGGATGCTCTGATTCCTCATTCACATTCCCTAATGAGGATACGTAGGCACGAGGATCCCTATCCTTGGCGACCACACTAACAAATAACTTCCTTTTCTCTCGCACCCATGTGATCGAGACCAATCAGTTAACCAAACCTGTTCTCTTACCCTAGTGCAATTGAGACCTTTTCGACCCGTAGGTCGAACTATGACTACTCTGATTTCCTCTTTCTTGTACGATTGAGGATACGTAAGCACGAGGATCCCTATCCTTGGCGAGCACACTAACAACTAACTCCCCTCTTCTCTCGCACCCGTGCGATCGAGACCATCAGTTAACCGAACCTTTTCTCTTACCCTAGTGCGATCGAGACCTTTTCGACCAGTAGGTCGAACTACGACTGCTCTGATTTCCTCTTTCTCGTCCGATTGAGGATACGTAGGCATAAGACGGCGATGTCTTGGCGAGTAACCTTCCCTCCTTTACCCGTAGTCCTCCGAACTACGTTGGCTCTGACTTTCCCATTGCACGAGGGAATACGTAGGCCTAGGACGACGATGTCCTATCGAGTCTCCTTTTGTTTTTTCCTTTCTCTTTATGTATAGCAGTAGGCTTTAGATAACACACCCTTTGATTAGACAACAAGCATGGATCCCGTTGAGTACAACGAATGCGGGGGGGGGGGGGGGGGGGGTGCTAATACCTTTCTCTCGCGTAACCGACTCCTGAACCCAGACTATGGTTGCGATGACCATGTCCTCTCCCTTTTTAGGTTTTCTTTGATCGTTTCCTTCCCCCCGTCGGGATAAATAACGTTCGGTGGCAACTCTTCTATTTTTTCCTCCAGTTGTTTTTCGCAATTGCGACAGCTGGCGACTCTGTTGGGGACTCTGGTTCCCTATGTGAGTCAATCCTACCGCTTGTCTGTTATTATTTCATTGGATTTTTACTTATGTGCATTATTTGTTGTATATTACTGTATTTTACCACATATATTGCATTTGATTATTGTTATCATATTGCGCTGCTGCTGTTGTGCTGTTGAGTGGGTTGGTTCCATGAGAGATAAGCCCAATAGCCAGGCTTGATTGTACACTTAGGATTATAGTTGAAAGTACTGTAGCTTGCATGGCGTTTGGCCATGTTTAGTTAGCACGAAAATCCATATTCAGATGAGGTTTTCTTTGGAGATGTTCTATCCTGCGCGTTGGTGCACACGATAGGATGTTGACTTAGAGAGCTTGTGACTCTGGAGACCGTTCATTGGAAGTCAGTTGAGGCCTCCTCGATTGATGATGATGCCAAACCAGAAATGGTGACCGTATCATATTTTCTCGACCTAAGAGCCCGTGAGGCTGAGAACCTACTAGGATGCCGTCCAAGACTAGAACCCACATGTGAGAGGGAATGGGTTTTTGCAGGAAACCTTGACCTTCAACCAACCCAGTTTTCTAGTTTTCTTGTTAGTGTGAACTTATTAACCTAGTATTCTGATTGTCCTGGTATTCTGGTATTCTGGGTTTCTTATCAGAGCGGATTGTTGATCTTATCCAATCAGCAACACAACCGATATTCAGAGCAAATGGATACCTTGATCCTATGTTTGCATTTGCATAACATCATTTGCATTCTGACATTCATGTTCATTTATTTCCAGGATTCGTATCTTATCCTTGATTCTCATTGCTGAAGATTTTCAAAGACGAACACTAGTAGAAAAAAAAGAATGTGGTCTATAAGTTTCCAACTTCGGTGTTCCATCCATCTGGTGTTTATTCTTGGTATTAAACTGGAATCAAGGGGTAGATCGCCCTGGAAATATTCGAACATGGCATTTGCATTGCATTATCATACTCATTTGTATATTCAGACCTGGTTTCTTCAGAATTGCATGGCGAGGCTAGTTATTGTTATCCTGACCTGGTTTCTTCAGAATTGCAGACTTAACTTTTTAAGCCAGTCAGAAGTTGATCATGGAGTAAATTCAAGCCGAGTTGAGGGAAGTACGAAGCCAAATGGGGCAGTTTATGGGGGACATGCAAACTTTGTTTCAATACCAGAAAATGCTAAGGGAGGAGGTCCATCAACCGAAGACTCAGATGGGCCTGATCATGAAAGTCATGAGAAACTTGTTAAGAAAGGAAGGCAATCCCATGCCTGAGGCTGCATCAGAAATTGTCGTTCCACCCTTGCCTGTGGGATCTCTCCCAAAGCTTGATGTGCCTCACGGATCTTCCTCACAACCTCATGTTCAAGAATTTCCCTGTCAACAGCTATTTCCTGTTTCCCAAGACAATCCCAAGATTAAAAAGTATGCACAGAGGCCGAAGTAACCTGAAAGGATCTTTGATCCTCCTCCTATGCCTTGTACACAGCAGATTGCCACTGTAGCCATCCCGGCTGCACCTGAACAACAGAATAATGCTCCTTGTCGGTATCAAGATAGACCGAAGATGAACAGGCACTTCGAGACTCCACCAATGCCATATTCTCAACTACTGCAGCGTCAACTTCAGCTTCAATTGGTTGAACTTAGGATGTTGGCTTCGCTTACTGGCACTCCCCCACCGGGCTATGATGCAAGTGCCCATTGTGTTTTCCATTCTGGGGCACCGGGGCATATTGTGGAGAAATGTAAGGCCTTTCAGTACCAGGTCCAAGATTTTATTGAAGCAAAGCCAATTGAATTCACGTCGAGTGACGTGAGTATACAAGGTGGTCCTACTCCTGCTGCTGTAAAAGAAGTGAATATCCTAGTTTTCTCTCCTGAGGATACATCAAGTTAGGGGAATATCTTGTAGTCCTTGGTTTTAGAATCTCCACATCCGCAACTGTTACTTGTTCCTAAGCCAAGTCTAAGGATGAAAGTGCCTGAACGAGAGGAGCACCCAAATCGGTATCAGCAACAGACTAGCTCCCAGAAGAAACAGCAAAGACCCAGAAGGCCCGAGAAAAGGTTTAATCTCATTAGTGTTCCTCACCCCCAGCTGCTTGCTCGCTTTCTTCAAGACTCTTTGATTCAGCTAAGGGAAGTTGTGCCTGTTCCATATCCCCTCCCTCTAGATTATGACAGGAATGCTAGGTGCGAGTACCACTCAGGAACACAGGGGCATGCAATTGAAAATTGTAACGTGTTCAAACACAAGGTACAAGATCTGATTGACGTTGGGGTCATTACTTTCACTGCAGATGGTCTGCGCATTAATTGAAGCCTCTCAAGTGAGCACTTGAGACTGCAAGACATTGTCAGAAGCAATCAGTCCGGTCGGAGCCAAGCCTCCTTAACCACGATGATCATCAGCTTTCTTTACTGCATTTTTCATTTGTATTTTTCATTGTTTGTTAATGCTTTATTTACATGTAAAAACTTGTTTGTTTCTGAATGAGAATGTTAATGCAATGAGTATGTTTTTCTTGAAGAAGTTCATTCGTGTTCACTCATATAATATTTTTGTGCATTGTAATACCAATTTTCTTGCTTAAGCTCTTTGAGGGAGAATGATGAAATAAAAAAGACATGAGATCACTGTCTGTATGCTTTTGAATAAAACATTGTTGATGATGTACAAGCATTGTTTCGAATCCCTAAACTTCGGAGATATAAGGAAGATAATCCCTAGTTTACCCCTTCAAGCCTAGAAGTAGGAGTTTCATTCGGATTTTTAAACCCTTAAGCTTAACTTGAGGCAGGGTAGTATTTAGTTAATTTGACTGAGCGTTCAAATTTCAAAAGGAGTGTGCATCCAAGGATCCATTACCTTTTATCCTTCACAATCCCACAATGTTCATCCCTCACCAACCAAAGGAAGAAGCAGTCACAACCCTTCCAAGACAGCTAGTGTCACACGATTTGTTCAAAAGAAAAAAGAGAATCAAAAGAAAAAGAAGAAAGAAAGCCCGCTAAGTCGAAACTTGAAAACAGGTGACTTAGGCAAAAGTTAGGGCATCCCGCTGGACTTCAAAATCGAAAAATTCAAAAGAATCGGTCTAGGCAAAATCAAGGAAATAAAAAACAAAATAGAAAAAAGGAGAAAGGATTACGAAAGAGAAATCCTCGAGCAGGAGCAAGTCGTGTGACTATAGACACCAGAGACAAAAGGGATGACTGTCACTCCGAAAACCTTGTGGGTTCCTCAACCATCACTTCTATCATCAAATACCTCTTTCAAAAGGCGAGCGCTTGTGCCGAATTAACTGAACGTAAGACTGGAGAACATCAAGGAGAATGGGTGGGTACAAACAAAATTTTGAGCCATAAATCCTTTTTCTCAAACCGTGAACCAGGCCTCATTACAACCCTCAAAAGTCCTAATTGAAGCAGGGTTTATTCTGAAGGCGTACTTCAACGGAATATCGTTCCTAAATCCTATGAGTTGTGCTAAAAAACTTTTGTTGGTATTACATGTGCATGCTATATTCCATTCAAAAATCTGTGTCACACTTTAACCAGTGACTCATTCACAGGTTTTGGCGATATCTTTTCAATAAAAATTTCAAGATTAGTATATGTGTTGCATTAGAATTCTCATTCTCGGAATTAAAATTTTCTGCTTGCATACATTGCACTTGACGCCATTGAAGTTTGCATAATGGGCACCAGTCGAGAAGTCCAACTTGGCCAAGAGGAAATTCCTAGACAGTCATATTGAGGGGCATGTAGCCAAGAAACTCTGTCGAGTGTGTGGGCTTTCCCAGTAAGTTGTGTTAAGAAGTTGCCAATCTGGGGCAGTCGCGTTAAGAAATCTCTCTGAAGTTTAGTTAAATTAGGGCAATCACATCAAGATTCGACGAATTTCTCCGAGAGCATTTAGTTTGGGGCATTCCTTCAAAGATCGGCCAGATAGAGGCAAAGTCATGTCGAGGCTCGTACTGAGGCAGGCCACTTCAAGAGCACAAGAAGTTTTCCACTTCAAGGCAGGCCACTGAGGCAGTATACGTCAAATCCTCATGATACCTCTTAAAGACAGGTTCCTTTATGGGTTATGCTATATCAGGGCACCTTTTGGTCATATCACATCTGTAGGGTTCATGCTGATAGCTAACACGTGACGTCCTCAGTAGAGTTTCTTTCCCCGGCAGAAATTAATAAAGTTTTATCACTCTCGACAGAGCATTATGAAGATTTTGATTATGCTCCCCAGCAAGAGTTCAGAAGTTCGCTCTCTCCTAGACAAGTTGGTGAAGTTTACTGCTCTTCATTAGGAGTTCATATTCTCGTACAGGATAAGAGTGTCTGGTCTGTACTTCCTAATCGGGTATGTGGTAAGTTTGTTTCCATCTCCCCAACGGAGCAAGGGTAGAAGGTAGGTCTCTAACAGAGGAGTAAGTCCATACTGAGCAGAGTTGATATCGTCAACCCTCGTTCCCCAAGCTAATTTGTTGGTGGTGGTTGGTATTCCCAAGCATGTCAAAGGTCGATTGTTATTGACACCTCTCTTCATCAGATTCATGGGATGTTTCCCCAGCAGATGTTTGTTATTCCTACTTTCCTGCAAAATGGAGGTTTAGTTGGGTTCTCGAGCAGAGTTTATGACCCTGGAGACAGTTCAGTTTGTTATCCCCAGCGGAGTTTGCCTCGTCTCTTCAGCATTTATTTTGCTGGAGTTGTCCTGTTGCATATCATAAGCATCATTTCATTGCATCCTCAAACGCATAGCATTTCCATTTCGTATGGAGCATTACGCCATAGAAAGAAATTCAAACATATGCATGCGGAGCATAAGCCAGATTTGGTACCTTGCACGGAAACCCGAATCAACTTTTAGTCAAGAAGGTGACATATCCACAATAGACATTTCTTTGGTCATGTTTCTTTCTGTCAAATCCCTTTGACGATGTGTTTCTTCGGCTAGGTTTCTTTTTGTCAAATCCCTTTGACGATTTGTTTCTTCGGTCAGGTTTTCTTTCTATCAAATCCCTTTGACGATGTGGTTCTTTGGGTATGTTTTCTTTCCGTCAAATCCCTTGGACGAGGTGGTTCTTTGGGTGTGTTTTATTTCCGTCAAATCCCTTTGACGATATGTTTCTTCGCTTAGGTTTTATTTCCATCAAATCCCTTTGACGATGTGGTTCTTTGGGTATGTTTTCTTTTCGTCAAATCCCTTTGACGATGTGATTCTTTGGGTATGTTTTCTTTCCGTCAAATCCCTTTGATGATGTGTTTTCTTCGGTTAAGTTTTCTTTCCGTCAAATCCCTTTTATGATGTGGTTCTTTGGTTATGTTTTCTTTCCGTAAAATCCCTTTGATGATGTGATTCTTTGGGTATGTTTTCTTTCCTTCAAATCCCTTTGACGATGTGATTCTTTGGGTGTGTTTTCTTTCCTTCAAATCCCTTTGACGATGTGTTTTCTTCGGTTAAGTTTTCTTTCCATCAAATCCCTTTGACGGTGTGGTTCTTTGGGTATGTTTTCTTTCCGTCAAATCCCTTTGACGATGTGATTCTTTGAGTATGTTTTCTTTCCGTCAAATCCCTTTGGCGATGTGATTCTTTGGGTGTGTTCTCTTTTCGTCAAATCCCTTTGACGATGTGTTGCTTCAGGTAAGTATTCTTTCCGTTAAATCCCTTTGACGATGTGTTGCTTCAGGTAAGTATTCTTTCCGTCAAATCCCTTTGACGAGGTGGTTCTTTGGGTATGTTTTCTTTCCGTCAAATCCTTTTGATGAGGTGGTTCTTTGGGTAAGTTTTATTTCTGTCAAATCCCTTTGACGATGGGGTTCTTTGGGTATGTTGTCTTTCCTCCAAATCCCTTTGACGAGGCGTGACTGGGCTCAAATTATATTCTCTCTCCCTACGGTTTGCAAATTTCCAGGTTCTTTTTGTATTCAATCACCTTCTACCTCGAATGTGTGAAAGCCATTGCTATCATCCTTTCAGGTCCAAGTTGATTGAATAGGGTTAGCTATAGCACCCTAAAATTTTCCCTCTTATTCCTTAACCTTAACTGGATTATACTTCTTTTCATTTCACATCTGTATTTATGCATTGCATCGGTTCTAATACATGGGATCAAGGTATTTTCCAGCAGCTCAGGGTGTCATCAGTTCCGGGGTTATTTCAACAGTGTTCAGAGCTTAATAGATAGCTTTCAAAGTCATTTCGAGCATTTATTTTGCTCACTGGATAATTTGATTATCAGAAGCTCCGACAGTTATCTTTGCTCAGCGATTCGGCACCAGACAGTATTTTCTTAGCGGGATATTTCGAGTGCAGAAAGTAGTTCATAATATATTTCAGGCATGGTTCAGTGGCAATATCAAATGGCAAGTTTTAGAGGTCTAATGTGGCTCAGAACAGGTGGCAGCAGGCGATTCTACAAGTTTCCCTCCATTTGGCTCCAAGAATTTGAATTTTTTGAAGGTGGTAATCAATTACCACATATGTGTAATAAATTACCCTGGGCGAATTTTGCCCTTTCTGCTCATTTTTCTCCACTGTAGAATTTGGTTCCAAATGGTAGTCATGTGCTTTGCTTGTGCATTTGTTGGAATGATCTAGAATTGCTACATTTTCACAATTTAATTGCATTTCCCTCCAAAATTCAAACACTCTCATTTCTAATTCCACTCCTAATTTCCATTCCTCTCACTAACCTATACTTCAAACCACATTTGAATTCATAACCTAAGGGTTATTTAAATCAAATTGCTCCAAACCTCACTCATTTATTCTAATTCACTCTCATTTTCACCCTAATTTTCAGAATTTGCTCTCATTTTCTCTCTCATTTTTTTCACTCTCCATCTTCATCTTCAACCTCACTCCATAACTCTACCATAAGAGTTAACAAATTCTTCATTGGAATTTTTTAATCCTTGAGCTAAATCCTCTCATTACCATTCCATCATTTGATTCCATTGTTGATTTTCGTTTGGATCTAGATCTAGAATTTTGGAAGTGATTATTTGAAGTGATTTTGAAGCATTTCTAGCTTATTGCTCGAATTTCCAGCTTTTCTTGCAAAAATCTCTTGGATCTCTGGTTTTCTAGCTTGGATTCATTGATTGCATCTTAATAATACTTACCAAAGCAATCCTCAGTTTTGTAGGTTGGTTAAATTCAGATCTAAACTCGTTCTAGCTTATTTTCAGCTTTTACAATGTAGATCATTAATTTGTTGTTGTGGATCTGTTCATTGCTTGCTTTGATCTTTGATTTGGTTGTTTGATTGCTGCAACTGATGTAATACCGCGTATTTTATTTTGCTCTGGATAATATTGGTTCTGATCCACTGGGTTCTGGTGTACTCTATGAAATTATCTGCAAATATAATTAGAGTAACGGATGAGCTCAGAGCAGGTCAAATTAATATTATCTAACCTTGAGGTTTTATCGAGTGATACTTTAGAGACAAAATGGACATTTAAGTTAGTGTTACTAACTAAATGATACCTCTACATATCATAATCTTTTCCTTTCCTCTTCATTTGTCACAAGAATAGAAAGAATAGAGAGAGGAAGTAGAGAGAAGGAAGAGCAAAGGGAGAAAAGAGAAAGAAAACCTAGAAGAAGAAGAAAGCTTGGATATTCATCATCTCTTCTTCAATCATCTCTCAATCTTCATCATCATCTTGTCTAGAGGTGGGATCTAGTTAGAACTTTAATTTTAGAAATGTTGGGAATAATTGATTTTAGGTTAGAAGTGTTGGATTTGTGAATAATGTTATGGAATCGATGTTTCTAACTGTTAAAATGTGGAATTAGTCGGGTAGAATAGTCGGGTTATGTGTTTACTGAACCTAATATGCTTGCTTGATGTTCCCATGAATTTTGGATGAGTTTCCATTGAATTTATGCTGAAAATAACAGGTTTTTAGCCTCTGGTTCAGTGGTAACCGGTTACTCACTTTAGGGTAACCGGTTACTTGCAGGAAAAATAGATGTTTTTACGCAAAAATGAACTGAGTAACCAGTTACTCATTTTGAGGTAACCGGTTACCTTATTGGTTTTTGGCAACTGTCTGCGCAGGAAGAATGCGCAACCGGTTACTCATTTTGAGGTAACCGGT
This sequence comes from Lathyrus tuberosus, assembly GCA_022829125.1. Lineage (NCBI taxonomy): Eukaryota > Viridiplantae > Streptophyta > Magnoliopsida > Fabales > Fabaceae > Lathyrus > Lathyrus tuberosus. The sequence continues at coordinate 37,798,471 of JALAZF010000003.1, read as the reverse complement.
TACCACTATTGTGTTTTGAAAAATGTTTGAAAAATTAATATCTTTTGAACCGTGTTTCCGATCGAGGTGTTCTTGGTACCGATGGAAAGCTGTGGAAATATTCTACACGATGAAAGTGAAAAATATTAGTTTTGTTGTCCAATTAATTAAATCGTAGGGAACCCAAGAATTGTGTAACTTTGTGATTTAATTATTATGTGCTATTCTATCACAAAATTCTATTATGCTTACCTTTCCTATTGTTGTTAAGTATGTTGAGAGATAACATGTTAAAATATGGAATAGGAAGAGTGAGGAACTTTACCATGAAATTATACTAGAACCTAGTAGGTGACTAGGAACTGGTAGATAATCTAGATGGCGATGCTTGTGCATGTGATGTAGGAAGGTGCGTCCTTGCCGAGTAATGGTCTAGAAGAGAGTGAAACACTAGTATAGAACATGTGTGAATCTTGTTGGTTGTAAAAAGGCGAAAGGGCCTTAAGGCGAATGTGGCCTTGTGATTGTCGAATACAATCGCGTTTATGTGTGAGATCACATAATCGTAATCGTTTCCCCTGATTTTCGGTTTCATGAGCTTGGAGCACCTCTGGAATGTACGCATGATTACTTGGTAGGTTTGATTCCCGCATGTAGTACGAATGGAGCCTATATGGTAAAGAGACTTGTGATGGTTAACAGTCAATGAGAATTGACAACGCACGGTTAACGGGCCGATAATCCCAAATCCATTTTGTATGCCAAGTAAGTTACGAGGATCAATGACTCGTGTCAAATTCTAGACGTAGAAATGGACGGGAAAAGAGGATGCTTTGGTAAGGTTATCGATTAGTGATATTTTGAGTTGATGAACTCATGGACATGATTCCATATAGTGTGAGATTGTGAACTCAAAGTCATTTCCCTTCCCCTTGACTTGAGTTAGGATTGATAGAACCTTGTAAAGCTGAGAGAATCCATAAGATATGGAACTCACTGGGATTTAATATCTCACCCATGTTGTTGATTATATTACAAGTACCACAGGTTCCGCGATGGGTAAGGATAAAGTCATTTGATTATCCTTACTTATCTTTGCTTTTTGGGATGGCATGGCTTCCGCTTTGAAGACTTTATTTTGAGATCATTATTTTGATCTAGTTCTTAGTACATTGGAACATCTTGTATATATTATGCCATAGACTTTTAGTATTTTGTATTTGGGCATGTAATGTATAAAATGTGTTAACTAGGAACTTATGGTATTTTAGTACCAAAATTTGGATTCATGTATAATATATACGCTTTGATGTATGTTGTTATATATGGTTGTTACAGTTGGTATCAGAGCAGGTCGTATCCTCGACCTAGCCATGAAATAGTATATGTGTGTCTTTCCGTTCATATGCGTTGTGTCGCCATTGGTCTTAGGTGTTATATTTATGGCATTGAGCCTGATCAACTTAATCCTATCTGTATGACTCTTAGGAATATGGCTGAAGGACGCATAATTCGTGGTAGATCCGGAACTACTTCTACTGGGACAAATCCGCCAGGCGGCGAGGAATATGTCCCATGGCCCTAGTTTTTGCAACAGATGCAACAGCAGCAGAACCTGTTCATGCAGCAAATGGTACAATAAATGAATAGGAGTCTTCATCCTCAAGCAGTTGTTCCAGATGCTGTAGGTGGGATTTTTCGGGATTTCATTCGCATGAATCCTCTGGAATTTCATGGCGGATTAGATCGGGTGAAAGCTCATGAATGGGTGGCTGGTATGGAGAAAATCTTCCTGATAGTTCAGTGTAGTGAAGAGAACAAGGTGGTATTTGCTTCTCACTCATTGAAAGGTCCTGCTATGAGGTGGTGGGAGAGTGCTTCAGCTTTAATGACTATCCCAGATGTGCCTAAAGTCTGAGAGCAATTTAAGATTACTTTTATGGAGAACTATTTCCTTGGTTCCTTGAGGACCCAAAAAGAGTTTGATTTCCAACAGTTGAGGAAGGGTACTTTGTCTGTGGCCGCCTATGCTGAGAAGTTTGAAATCATGGCTGCTTACTCTAGGCAAGCCATGTATGCTCCAGAAGATTGGTGTTAAATTGACCAATTCCTTTTTGGATTGAAAGTTGAGATTTCTCATAGTGTGTCTCAAAGAGAGTTCACTACTTATGCTGAGTTGCTAAGGCAATGTTATGTGGCTGAGAACAGTTTGAAGAAAGTTCAAGAAGAGGGGGATTTGAGTAGGTCGAATTAGAATGATCGTGGAAGATCAAACCAACAGTTTAGGCCTAAACAACAAGGTTTTAAGGGGAAGCAAGTTCATAATTCTAGGACTAGGGCACCTCTTGTATGCTGTACTTGTGGAAAGAATCATCATGGTAGAGGTGGCTTCGAAGGAATGAAGTGTTATCAGTGTCAGAAAGTGGGTCATATGGCGAGAGATTGTCCTCAGAATAAGAATCAGAGGCAAGGAAAGAGTATCGGTCGAGTTTATACCTTGGATGCAAAGAAGGCTAAGGGTGATAACTTTTTTATTGTTGGTACGTGTTTCGTTAATGGGCATCCATGTTTTGTATTATTTGATTGTGGAGAAACACACTCTTTTGTGTCAATGCAATGTGTGAAGCGACTTAGGTTGCAAGCTATTCCGTTGTCACCACCCATGGTGGTTACTATTGCAATGGATGAGATAGTTGAAACACCTTTAATGTGTGAAAATTATGTTTTACCTGTGGATGGGAGAGTTTTTCAGATTGATCTTATTTGTTTGCCGCTTAAGAAAGTAGATGTTGTTTTGGGAATGGATTGGCTTTCTGCTAATTTCGTATTTAATGGTTGTGAAGAGAAGCTAATCATCATTCCATCCGTTGAGGCTACTCCGAAAGATGTGTTGACCACCATTTTAGAAGGTACGGTTGGAATGATAAATTTCTTGTTTGAAAAGGAAAAATATGTTCTTTTGGTCCTTACAAAGGAGGAGAGTAGCGACCTACAAGTTCTGAGTATTCCTGTAGTCTTTGAGTTTTCCGAAGTTTTCCCCGAGGATATCACTTCTCTTCCTCCGGTAAGGGAAGTGGAATTCTCTATAGACCTGGCATCGGGAACGACTCCTATATACGTTTCTCAGTATCGGATGGCCCCACTTGAGTTAAGAGAATTAAAGGATCAATTGGAAGAGTTAATAGCTAAGCATTTTGTTCGACCTAATGTCTCGCCCTGGGGAGCTCCAATGTTGTTAGTGAAGAAGAATGATGGTGGAATGTGGTTATGTATTGATTACCGGCAGTTGAATAGAGTCACCATCAAGAACAAGTATCCATTACCAAGGATAGACGACCTGTTAGATCAATTGAAAGGAGCCTGTGTGTTCTCGAAGATTGATTTATGACCGGGTTATCATCAGATCCGTGTGAAGAGTTCAGATGTCTCAAAGACCGCGTTTAGAACCCGCTATGGCCATTATGAATTCTTTGTTTTGCCTTTCGGTGTTACGAATGCCTCGGCAGTTTTCATTTATTATATGAATCGGATATTTCAACCTTACTTGGACCAATTTGTAATGATCTTCATTGACGACATTCTTATTTATTCTCGTACTTCTAAAGAGCAAGAAGAGCATTTAAGAATCGTTTTATCGATATTACAAGATAGACAACTTTTTGCCAAGCTAAGCAATTGTGAGTTTTGGATGTCGGAAGTTAGTTTTCTTGGTCATGTCATATCTCAAGGAGGCATGGCGGTAAATCCATAAAAAGTGGAAGCGGTGATTAATTGGGAGAGATTGAAGAATGTTTCCGAAGTTAGAAGTTTCTTGGGACTTGCGGGTTATTATAGAAGGTTTATAAAAAGGGTTTTCTCAATTTGCTTTACTAATGACTAAACTTACTCGAAAGGATTGTCCTTATGAGTGGGATTCGGCTTGTGAACAAAGTTTTATGAGTTTGAAGGAAAGATTGACGACTGCTTCTATTTTGATCATTTCTGATCCTAGCAAGTCGTATGAAGTATTTTGTGATGCGTCAAAGATGGGATTAGGAGGTGTCTTAATGCAAGAGAGTCACGTGGTAGCTTTTGCTTCTCGATCATTAAAAGTTCACGAGAAGAATTATCCAACGCATGATCTGGACTTGGGTTGCAAGCTATTCCGTTGTTTTTACACTGAAAGTGTGGCGTCATTATTTGTATGGAGTACATTTTGAAATGTTCAGCGACCACAAGAGTTTAAGGTATCTACTTGACCAAAAAGAGTTGAACATGTGTCAAAGGAGATGGATGGAGTATTTAATGGTTTATGAATTGGAACTAAAGTACCATCTGGGTAAAGCGAATAAAGTAGCAGATGCATTGAGTCGAAAAGTGTTGCATAATGTCGAGTTGCTGATGTTAGAGTATGCCTTATTGGAAAAGTTTCGAGATCTTAATCTTCAATTTATTTGGACTCCTAATGGTGTGATTATGGGAAATTTGAATGTCAATTCTACTCTTAGAGAGGAGATTCAACAAGTGCAAGTGTTGGATGAGAAGTTACAGGAAGTGTTAGCTCAACCGAGTTTCGTGGGAGCTACCTGTAACACCTCAAAATTTGCCCTCATGTTTTAGCTATAACTGGCTTATGTTTCATGTCATTCTTTGTATTATCATCATTGCATATCATTGGCTCTTGGCTTGGGATCAAGGTACAAAAGGAACTTCAAGTGGATCACCTTCTCCTAACCAGTGCAAAAATAGGGTTTTGGAATTCTTAAGTATAACACCCCAATGGGCAAGATCTTTGAGTTTTTATCATCTCCAAATGACATATCTCATCTTTGTTTGAGAGGATACACTTCGTATTCAGAGGAATTTAGATTTGGAGGATGTGTTAATTTCTCCTAGACTGAGGGTACAAAACTAGGGTTTGCCATAAAATCAGTTTATTTCTGATTTTTTGGGCAAGACTTGATTCTATGGTATTCTTCATGTCTTTAAGGGTCTAAGATTAGAGAATTGTCCATCAATTTGGTTTGGAAGAGTTTCAATTGAATAATTGACTGAAAATCAGGAGAATTGGGGAAAAGTCAACTGAGCAGAGGAAAAAGTCAACTCTAGACTTTTTGAGGTCAAAATATTGTTCCTCATGTCAAATATGTTCTTGGTGAAGATTTGATCAAGGAATGTCTAGGGTTTCATAAAAAATCAAGAAAGATTCAAAGTTGCCAAATTTAGAAACTTAGGGTTCCCATTTATGGCAAGTTTTGTCAAGCTGAGGGATCACTTTTGAAGCATTCTTTCTCTATGGTCCAAGCTCCAAATTGAAAGGGTAGGGAGGCCTATCAAAAGTTCACATTCCAAGCTTCAAAACCATACCAAGAACACCTCCATTGGATCAAAATTGAGAGAGATATGATCAATCAAAGTTGAGGGAAATCAAGGCAAGTTTGCAAGTCATGACCAATCAGCACGCAGTAATTTCAACAAAAACCTTATGTGCATGTTTTGTCCAAGTTCAAGGTCAGATTTCTTCATGATGGAGACTCCAAATGAAAAATTGTCCAACATGGTTTTTGTTCCTTTTGATCTCCTCTACAACTTTAGTGTTGGAGGAATTTTCATTGGATCAAAGTATGTGAGAGATATATTGGTTCAAAGTGTAGACCCCTAGCTGATTCATCCCATGCACACATGACCCAGGCACGACCAAGGCAAGTTGGTCAGCCAGCCCAACCATGACCAAGAGATTTCAGGGACATTTCAAGCATATTAGAGGCTTCCATTGTGTTTGTTTTTAACTCCAATATTGTTCTACTTCAGGAGACCTTTCCAAAAATCCAAAGATCTTGACATTTCATCCATGGGTTGATGAAATATTTCTTGCTAAAGTCATCATCATAGCACTTGTGTTGGTTTCATTACAATCCAAAAGGGAGTGGATTGTATGAGCATGTCATTCCATTTCCAGCCATATATATGTCAAACATTGCCATAATTAGCCATGCAAACCTTTCACATATACACCTGCACATGTACCTGCATTGCTATATATGTTCAAACAAGGGAGAGAAATAGAAACTTGCACAAGAAGTTTGTACAAGCTGCTACACTCATCATCACCACCCTACATCATATATTCACCATAACATGTCATGATCCTCTCCACATGTGAACAAAACACCATAACCCGTGCCATTAACCTCACTTCACTCTCCATTTTTTTCATTTTCATTTCCACTCAACTCATTCTCCAACTGTTAACCAAACTTCTAACTATTGACCACAGTTGGTTAACATTTAGCCCACCATATATAAACCAAATCTCTAAATGAATTGAGGGGAACTGGTTCATTCTTCACATTTCACCAAAACCTCATACTCTCTCTCTGAATTTTTCTCTCCCTATAAACTCTGAGATCTCGTTTCCCTCTACTTTCTTCATCTTCATTCATCATCAATTAACATATGTAGAGGATATGTGAGCAAAAGATTGGATCTATAGAGGTTGCATCTTGAATCCTCTTCATCTTGATCAGTTTGGTTTTGCAAGAATTTTGAAGTTTGTGTAGCCTTTATTTGGCCAGTGATAATCTCCAAAGCAAGGAGCCTCAGCACTGGTTTTCTCTTGTAGCAAAGGAAGCATCAAAAGTACAGGTTTCAGTTCAATCTTTTTACTCTCTTTATGCTTTGATTTCACTTGCATATGCTTGATTGAAGCTCAATAGGAGCAATGTGAATCTCCGTCTAGTTGATAGGCACCTTAGGTGCTTAGTTGATTTTGCTAGGGCAAACTGTTTGGCTTCGATATGCATTATGTATGCATTGTTTGTGAATTCTAGTGGTAGATTCGTGATCTACGTTGTGAGAGGATCTTTTTGATATAAGATTTGCACGTTTCTGGACTGTTTGAGGACTGAGCACGGCGGAGGATCGCCGGAGAAGACGACCGGAGTCTACTCCGGCCACCTGAGAGTTTAAACTCACATAAACCCTAGTTTTTCTCAGTTTTAATCGTGTGCGTTGATTGTTTCTTGATCCAATGGATATAACGCTGCCATCACATTAATGAGGAGGCTCCTCATCACGTGCCTCATTTTTCTGATCCATGTGATTCCACGTGGTTGATACACTATTGCTTATCATGTGCGTGCTTGCTTATTCATTTGATTGCCTTAGTTTTGTGATCATATTGATCTGACTTGATCCAAAGGCCATTATTGAGTCAACTTTTGACTGAAGTCCACCACATAGACCCTATCTGAGCACGTGGTATTGGACTGGGCAGATATTGATATCCACACCCCCTCCCTTTGAGCCCAAAGCGCATTGTAACTTGGTTTTTGCTTTCGTGGCACCCCCTGACCATTTCTTTGTTTTTTTTTTAATTTTCTTTTCATATATGTTTGCCATTTGATTTTTAAAAATACTTTTGAGCATCCAAATATTCCAAAAAAATTCATGAAGTATTATAAGACATTTATATAATTTTGACATATTTTATTTTCTGATTTTATCATATTTTACCATATTTTCATGAATATTCATTTATTTTCTTTTGTATGAGCATTTAAACATGATACATGCTTCATCATTGATTTGTTTGACATAGTTGTAGATTGAATCTTTGCCTTAAAATTGACACATGCATTTATGATATGTTGAGGTATGCCATGATTTTTTTATAGATTTTTAGGTCATTTCTTGTTGACTGTTGAATGAGGTCTTTGAGCCATTTGTTTATGTGATTGGTTTGAGATTGTGAAGCATCTTTGAGCATGTTTGGTATTTGATTTTGAGTCATATTTTTTAGACATGTTTACACACTGATTGTACCTCTATTTACTTGTCTTTTCTCAATTTTCTAATTATCTTAATATGACTTTATGGATTGTATGAAAGCATGCTTGTTTGTGTGAATGTTAGAAGGCTTGTGCTACGGTTTTAATGTGGATTGTGTGCATTTCCTTTTGATAATTGTTGAGACCTCTTAATCCATGTTGCATGAATATTATAGGTTACTTTCCTCATGTTTTAGGTCACTCAAAGTTCATTCTTACATGACTTTTATGCACATGTTTTAACTTGAAATGTGTTGTGTAATTGTGCATTCTCACTTGACTTTCTTTGAGCACATGTTTGTGTCAACTCTTGTATGATCTTGCACATTCATTTTGACATGATTCCACTTCTGTTTGTGATCATTTGTAATCATATTCCATGACCTCTAATTGCATCTTGCATGTTTCTTAAGTTTATAAACCTTTGCATGCTTCTTTGAACTTGTTTGAATCATGTTTTCTTCTAATCTTCTATGTGCTTCAACATGACACTTGTATGGACTTTGTGCATATATTCTTGACTTCTAAATGTCATTTCAAATGTCATGTGTTACTGACTTGTGTCCATTAGACATGTATAATCTCATTTCATTTTTATCTTTGACTTGCATTACAAGTATGCTTTTCATTGTTGAACTTCAATTGTGTTTGTTCAATTCTTCCTGCTTCAATTCTTTACATGCTTGCATCCATGACTTGTATGTTCATTCAATGACATCTCCATGCTTTAATAAATGTCATTAACTTCTGAATTTCATGTTTACATATGCATTCATTAATGTTCATGAACCATATGCATTCATATTACTTAGTTTGTGCACAACTTGCATTTGTGTGAACTTTTAATGCATAGTTTGACATTGTTTGCTTTCATTTGGTATGTTTACTTTGGTAAGGACCATTGACATGCACCTACAGACCTTGGATGATCCTTAACCCTTAGGACCTTTCTCTTTTGATTTGAACCTTGTTTGCTTTTCAAATTGTCTTCTTAAAGCAACTAGCACTTGTTTGGTTTACTTTTGATACTTGTATTCATATTGGCACTAACCTTTTATGTAGGGGCAGAGGTAAGGTGCTTGAACATGTGGATGGTTATCCATGTTCATCTCTTCTTTCATCTCTCATCTATATTACTTGTCTTTTACTTTTGTGAATAGCATGATATAATGCTTTGTGTACAACTTTCCCACACCCTTTGGGATCCTAGCTCATCCTTAATTTTTGATTAAGGTGAGGTAGGATAAGCATTAGGTAGTGCTATCCCTCTCTTCTATTTAGACTTATGTTCTTAAACCTTGACCTTAGGGCCATCTTTTGCATTATAACATTAGGAACAAACTAGTTTCCCCTTAGTGTTTTCTTCTTCTTTGAGTCTTCTCTTCTCATCTCATCACCTTTCTAAAACATCTAATAAAGGTTAACGGGTATTGTGCATGAGCCATATATATGGGAAGTGAGGTATGGGGGGGGGGAACATCTCTTCATTCTTCTAGGGTACTTAGTGTACGTCCTGTTGGGGACGATACACCCGTATTCGTTCCTATGTTGTAGACTTGGGTGCAATGCAAGTTGCAAACTAACTTCAAACCAATTCTTGTCTAAAAAACACAAAACAAACGCAAACCTTTTTGTCCTTCGGGATCGTTAAGTTTCAAACCTTTTTCCATAAAAGGGCACGTTATTTTCCGTTTTGTCGCAAATAGGTATCGACCCTAACTGCCAGACGCGAACTTAACGTCTCTCATAAAAAACACCGACCTTGTTAGGTTGAACTACGATTGCTCTGATTTCCTCTTTCTGGTTATATTGAGGATACGTAGGCACAAGGCGACGATGTCTTGGTGAGCAACTTCCCCCCTTAGTTCATGTCCGAACTATGTTGACTCTGACTTTCCCATTGCATGAGGGAATACATAGGCCTAGGACTCCGACGATGTCCTATTGAGTCACTTCTTTTTCTTTTTCCCCCGTTTCTTCGTTCTTCTCTGTTCCCATTCCTTTTCTTTTCCAGTAGCAGTGGAGTTCTAGATGACGACACCCTTTGATCGAGACAACAAGCGCGGATCCTATCAAGTACGATGGATGCGTGGGGGTGCTAATACCTTCCCCTCGCGTAACCGACTCCCTTACCTGTTTCTCTTGGTCGCGAGACCATGCTTTTCCTTCCCTCAGGTTTACGCAGTGTTTCCTTTCCTTCTCTTGGGATAAATACACATTGCTGGCGACTCTGTTTCCGCGCCACTTTCGCGTTTGTACCTGGATGAAAATCCCGGGAGCGACAGCTGGCGTCTCTGCTTGGGAGAGGTTGACCTCTTGCTGGTCCATCCCCTTTGCGAGTCAATCCTAGCGTTTGTCTGTTTTATTTTCATTGGGTTTTTTTTGTGATGCTTTATTTTGTTGTATATTACTGTATTACTGTATTACTGTTTTACTGTATTTACTGCATTTATTGCATTGCATTTCATTATTATGCAGGACTGTGCTGTGCTGTACTGGATTTTCTGTTTGACAGGTTGGGATTTCTGAGAGATAAGCCCACTACCCAGGCTTGAGCATACATATAGGTATTAGAGTGAGTGGACGTGACGCTCCCGTGGTGTTGGCCACGTGCGGGTGTTCACGAGACCCACAACCAGACAAGGTTCTATCGGGAGATATATGCTACTGTATGTTGGTATAGGCCAGTAGTTATTCTCTTGAGGAACTGTCGACTCTGGTGACCATTCCCGAGGACTCAGTTGCGGCACTCCTCCCGAGATGTGATAATGGCATACCAAAAATGGCAAACCCATTACGCATTCTTGATCCGAGGACCCAATGCTGGGGACATGCTATAGGATATCCTTTTTTAGGGGAATCAGTTGAGGCCTCCTCATTTGATGATGATGCCAAACCAGAAATGGTGAACGTATCTTCGTTTCTCAACTTGAGAGTCTGTGATATTGAGGATCCTCGCTTTTCTAGTACCCACATGTAAGAGGGGCGGGTTGTTTGTAGGTTTGCAGGTAACCTTAACTTTCAGCATACCTGATACTTTGGATTTCTTATCAGGATTTCTTATCAGTATGAACTTATCAGTGTGGTTACTCTGGTGTTCTGGGTATTTGGTGCAAAACTTTGATATTATCCAGTCTGTTCAGTGCAGCCAGCTTGTGTGGATACCTTGATCCCATGCTTTGCATTGCATTTCATTTTTTTGACATTCATATTTTTGCATTTCCAGGTAGTATCTGATCTTGTGATTCCAGTCAACAGGTGGTCATCGGGATGGACACTCAGAAGAACATCATTGTTTACAAGTTCCTGAAGATCACTCTTGGTTAGATTGGCAGTTTACAGGATATGGCCGGTCCGAAAGTGTTGGGAATGTTTAAAGAGAAATATGGTTGGATCTTATCTTTCGCTCGTAACATCAGTGAGTATGAATACAATGGCTTGCACACCTTGATGCAGTTCTATGATCCTTCCCTGAGATGCTTCGTGTTGCCAGATTATGTGTTGGTCCCTACTCTGGAGGAGTACTCAAACATCCTGGGGATTTCCATTAAAGAAGGTATTTCATTCTGTGCTTCCAAGGCAGATCTTGACTTCAAAGCTGTGGCCGTTGCTCTTTATTTGAGCATATCAACTTTGGAGGCTGACATCACCAACAAGGGAAAGTCCCGTGGCTATCACTTGGCGTACTTGGTAAAGAAGGCTCAAGAAGCAGCTAAGGAGAAGAAGTGGACAACTTTCAATGCAATACTGGCTCTCTGTGTGTATGGCATTGTCTTGTTTCCGAGTGAATCTGATTTCGTTGATGCGGATGCTATCCGGATCTTTACAACTCAGAATCCAGTGCCGACCTTGTTAGGAGATCTTCACTATGCTTTGTACAAGAGGAATGAAAAGAGACGAGGTGGGATAGTTCATTGTTGTGCATCTCTTTTCTATAAGTGGTTTGCAAACCGTCTACCCCGGTCAGGCGCTTTTGTGGACACTAGGAATTCTCTGGATTGGAGTAAACGTCTGATGGGTCTAGCTGCTAAGGATATTGTTTGGGTGGATCAGGGATTGCTTGGTATGGATGTTTTGCACAGCTGTGGTGAGTACCCTAACATACCATTGATAAGGAGAAAAGGGGGTATTAATTACAATCCTGCTTTGGCTGTCAGGCAGTTTGGATATGCTCTGAAAGATCCTCCGGTTGAAAAAGATTTGAAAGAGTCTTTGTATTTTCATGTAGCCGATGGTTTAGCTGTGGCATAGAAGGCCTCTGAAGCATGGCTCAGTTGACGAAAGAAAGGAAAAATCGCTCTGGGCAAACCCAATAATCAAGCTTTCCCTCCTTATGTAGACTGGGTAAAGAGAAGAGTGGAAGAGTTCTACTTGCCTTTTGATTGGGCGCCTCCCTTGTAACCTGAGACTTTGGAGGAGAGATTCACTGTGCCTATTGAAGAATTCGATAAGCAGCAAGAATTGGTGCATGATTTGAGGATGGAGAATGCTAGTATGAGTAGTTAGCTGCAAGGTGCTTTACATGACAACCGGGAGTTGAAATGGAAAGTTCAAGATGCAACAGAGCGCCTGGAAGAGAAGGAGAAGGATCTCACTGACAGAGCTCGACGCTTTAGAAAAGTCAGTATGGCTGCTGAAGCCTCTGGCAAGCCCTACAGGAAAAACAAGAAGCTCTTGACCGAGACTGAAGCCAAGCTTGTCACGCATCAGGAAATGTGGGAAAAGCTCAAGATTGAGAATAGGGAATTGAAAGAAGAACTTCAGAAAATGAAGGTAGATAAAAAGCACTTCTCTGGTAAGTGGAAGGAAGCTCAGAAGGAAATTAAAGAGCTCAAGGTGCAAGCCAAAGTCAAGAAGTCAAGGCGCGAAGGCAACAATGTTGCTAGGCTGAATCAAGATATTGATAAGAGAAACAGATTGATCAAAGGGCTGATAGAGCAACCTACTCATCCAGACAATGTGGATCTTCTTAAGGAAGTTGAAGCCAGCTTGTTTGGAATTAATTTGTAGTGATCTTGTTGTTATATTTTGTTGGGATTACCATCAGGATTATTGATGGAATCACCTTTGATTGTATTAGACCCGTCTGTATGAATTCTTATGACGTGATATAAAACGCTTGGTTTAATCATGAATGTATCAACAACTCTCAGTTTTTGAAAAGATGTGCTTCCTTTGTGATAGTTCTACAGTATTTCTGGGTTCGGATTTTTTTTCCGATATTGTGTCTAATCCCTTGATCGGTTTCAAAGACTGGAATCAAAGCGGATACGCCCTGGGAATGTTTAAATATGATGTTTACATTTGCATTCGCATAACCATAATCATTTTGTATTTTGCATAGAAGGTTTATCTCTAGTTTTCTTATCGTGTTCTCCCACAGGCAGGATTGCTGACCAGCAGATTCATCGGTATTTTACCAGATCCAATCAAAGGAGAGCAATGGAACAGGTGCAAGCTGAGATGGCACCCATGCAGGCTCGCATGGCCCAGTTCATGGAATTAATACAAGGCGTTGCACAGGGGCAGGAACAGCTCAGGACCCTTGTTCAGCCCCTGGTGGCAAGAGTTGACGAGGATGGAGTTCTTCATGGTGGTCTTCATAATGATGTCATTCCTCTGGGCGGAGGTGGTGATGGTAATGGTATTCCTATTGGTCCTCTAGGCGGAGGTGTTCATGGCCCTTCTGTGGTGATCCCTTCGGGCGAAGGAGAGCAGGTCATGATTCCTTCTGTGGGAGGAGGAGGAAATAGTGTATGTACTGTTCATGGCCGTTGATATGATGACCAACAGGATGACATATTTGTTGTGCAAGGTGGGGATGGTGTTCCCCCGATTGTTGATGATCAGAGGATCAGGTTGATTGAGGAATAGCTGAAAGGGGTTGTGAATCAGAACTCTGTGGGCACGTATTTGGATGATCTTGGGCTGGTCCCCAGTGTCGTAATTTCGCACAAGTTTCAGGTTCCCACCTTTGAGAAATATCATGGTACCACTTGCCCAAAGACTCATGTCCGGGCATACGCAAGGAAAATGGATGTGTACTCTAGGGACGAGAGATTACTGATGCATTTCTTCTAGGATAGCCTGTCTGGGGCATCGCTGGAATGATATATGCAATTGGAGAGATGTAACGTCCGGAACTGGAGAGAGCTGGTAGAGGCTTTTGTCAAGTACTACCAATATAACACTGATATGGCTCCCAATAGGACTCATCTGTAGAGTATGTCTCAGAAGAACAGTGAAAGCTTCAAGGAATATGCCCAGAGGTGGCGTGAACTGGCAGCGAGAGTACAGCCTCCCATGTTGGAGAAGGAGATGCTGAATATGTTCATGGCTACCTTGCCGGGTCATTATTACGAGAAGCTGCTGCCTTGCTGTCGGGAAAGTTTGTTGATCTGATCTTGGTTGGGGAAATGTTGGAAAGTGGAATTAAAACTGGAAAGGTGTCGGGCAATGATGGGTCTTCTTCTAGTGTAGGGAAGAAACCTTATGTGAATTATAAGAAGAATGAGGAAGCGAATTCTGTTTCTTCACACCGCGGTAAGGGAAAACAACGTTAGAATTATAATCAGCAAGTGGCCTCTGTAACTATTCCTGCAACAACACCTCAACAACAAAACGCTGCTCCGCGTCAGTACTCAGCTAGACAGAGAACGGCTAATAGGCACTTTGCAACACCTCCCATGTCTTATGCCCAATTATTTTAGCATTTGCTGCAGTTGCAATTAATCCAGAAGAGTACTTTGGCACCCCTTACCGGCAATCCACCTCCCGGTTATAACATCAACGCTCGCTGTGAATTTCACTCTGGCGCACCAGGACACCATATTGAGAATTGTAAAGCTTTTAAGCACAAAGTCCAGGATTTGGTGGACTCGAAGGCCATCAATTTCTCCAACGACGTGCCCAATGTCATTCAGAACCCCATGCCAAATCACAATGGGCCGAGGGTCAATGCTGTTGTAGAAGATGATGAGTCTTTGAATTTAGTTTTGGACGTGAATGAATTGAGGACTCCTTTGTTGGTAGTGAAGGAGATATTACTGAAGGGTGGGGTGTCCCCAGGTTGTGATAAAAGCTGTTCAGGGTGTATATTGCTGGCTAATGTTTGTGATATGCTAAGATCTGGAATTCAGAAGCTAATTGATGAAGGTCGGCTACAGTTTGATAGGTGCGGTCAGAATAAGGAAGTTAATGGCAAAAAGAATGAGGTTGTCATTGTTACAATCCCTTTTAAAACGGTACTATTTCAGCGTCAGCAAAACCAGCGCCAGTCATTATCACCACTCTTGGGCCCGTTCCGTATGAAAGCACAAAAGGTATTCCTTGGAATTACGGTGCCGAAGTGTTTGTTAACGGGCAGAAGCAAGAACTAATAGGAACGGCAGTGATGAACTCCAGTGTTGAAAGTAATGGGGAAGCGGGAGCCATCATGAGGAGTGGTAGAGTCTTTATCCCATATGATGATCAGGCTGTTGGTTCTAGACCAGACAAAGGAAAGCAGGTTATGGATAATACTGTGCAGACGCCAGTAGTGAATGATTCCACGGTAAAGCCAGTTGATAACTCATTCTCGGAGAATGTAGAAGAGTTTATGAGGCTGATTCGGAAAAGCGACTACAAAATTGTTGACCAGTTGCACCAAACTCCGTCCAAGATATCCATATTATCTCTGTTATTATGCTCTGAGGCGCATCGAAACGCGCTGTTGAAGGTATTGAATGCTGCGTATGTTCCCCAAGAGATATCAGTTAATCAGCTTAAGGGGGTAATGGCTCATGTTAATGCAGGAAATGGTTTGGGATTTACCGATGTGGATTTGACTCCAGTAGGGAGAAATCATAATAATGCTTTGCACATTTCAGTTGAGTGCCGAGGATCTTTGATGTCGCATGTGCTTGTCGACACTGGGTCATCTTTGAATGTTTTACCTAAGAAAGCACTGATGAAGTTGGACACTTGTGGGTTAATCTGCACACCAAGTGATTTGGTGGTGCGTACATTCGATGGTTCCAAGAGATCTGTCTTCGGGGAAATTGTGCTGCCAATTAAGGTTGGTCCAAAGGTTTTTGATGCTACCTTCTATATCATGGACATCCAACCTGCTTACAGTTGTTTACTGGGCCGTCCATGGATTCATAGTGCTGGGGCTGTGACATCCACACTGCATCAGAAACTGAAGTACATGGTAGACGGACAAGTGGTGAAGGTTTGCGGAGAAGAAGATATCATGATAAGTCATCTATCTACTTTCAAGTATGTGGAGGTAGATGGCGAAATACATGAAACTTTATGTCAGGGTTTTGAGGCGGTGAAGATCACTGAGGAATCTCTTAAGGAGGTCAGCCAATCTGAAATGATACAGCATCCTGCAATGGTATATCAGCCAGAGGTCTCCATGTCTTCCTTCAAGGATGCACGTGCTGTGGTAGAAGCCGGCGGTTTGCAGAAATGAGGTCAAGTTATCGAGGTCCAGAAAAAGCAGAATACTTACGGGCTGGGATATAAGCCACCCAGGCGTCCTGAGGATCCTCCCAAGTTTTATGGTCCGATCCGTTTCACCTGTGCTGGTGTGTTCTTTGACATAATCAATGCTATTGATGAGGAAGGGGATAACGATTGTGATATGGATAATTGGATCCGCCCCTGGATTCCAGGTCAAAGTCTTCGCAACTGGTCATCAGAGAAAGCCATTCAAGTGACCGGCTCAGTGTAATTGCCTTTGTTTTCCTGTTATGATAATCCTACGTTCTTCCCAAGGCGTAGTGATTTTTGTTTATAGGGCTTGAATAATTTGTGTGTTTACTTTATCATTAATAAAGGACGTTTTCACATTCAAATATTTTGATCCCTGTTTTTCTGTTTTTACTTTTTGCATTAACTCGCATCAAAATGGCAATGTGTTTTTGTTTTTTGCATACATAATAAACATAAATCATCAATCATGCAGGTTTCCTTGTTCAGATACCACCAATCATGATTCAGCTATGGCTCGGTATGATTTCGACAATCCCATTTATCAGGCTGAAGAGGAGGCTGATGAAGATTGTGACTTACCCGAGGAATTGGCCAGACTGTTGAAACAGGAGGAAAGGGTCATTCTCCCTCATCAGGAAGAGATTGAGATTGTTAACTTGGGGACCGATGACGCGAAGAAAGAAGTAAAGTTTGGGGCTGCTTTGGAAGACAGTGTAAAGGGAAGATTGATTGAAATGCTTCAAAAGTATGTGGATATCTTTGCCTGGTCTTACCAAGACATGCCTGGGCTTGACACTGACATCGTGGTACACCGGCTGCCGCTCAAAGAAGGTTGTACTCTGGTAAAGCAGAAGCTGAGAAGGACGAAGCCAGACATGTCTGTCAAGATTAAAGAAGAGGTTCATAAACAGATAGATGCTGGATTTCTGGCTGTGGCAAGCTATCCTCCGTGGGTTGCTAACATTGTGCCTGTACCTAAGAAGGATGGAAAGGTCAGGATATGTGTTGACTACAGAGATCTGAATCGAGCAAGCCCGAAGGATGATTTCCCGCTTCCCCACATTGACGTGTTAGTGGACAACACTGTTCAATACTCTATTTTTTCCTTTATGGATGGCTTCTCTGGGTATAACCAAATCAAAATGGCCCCAGAGAACATGGAGAAGATGGCGTTCATAACACCGTGGGGAACATTCTGTTACAAGGTAATGCCCTTTGGATTGAAAAATGCTGGGGCAACCTATCAGCGGGCAATGGTGACTCTCTTTCATGATATGATTCACAAAGAGATCGAGGTATATGTTGATGACATGATTGCGAAGTCACAAACGGAGGAAGAGCATATGGTGAATCTTCAGAAGCTGTTTGAAAGGTTGATAAAGTTCATATTGAGGTTGAATCCGAACAAGTGCACCTTTGGGGTGAGGTCTGGAAAATTACTGGGGTTCATTGTCAGTGAAAAAGGTATCGAGGTTGATCCTACCAAAGTAAAAGCCATACAAGAAATGCCTGAATCGAGAACAGAAAAAGAGGTTCGTGGTTTTTAAGGGAGGTTGAACTACATTGCTAGATTCATCTCTCATCTTACGGCCACGTGTGAACCAATATTTAAATTATTAAGAAAGGATCAAGAGGTAAGGTGGAATGAAAATTGTCAAAAGGCGTTTGAAAAAATAAAAGAATATTTGCAGGAACCTCCGGTCCTTTTACCGCCATTGCCAGGAAGGCCAATGATTATGTATCTTACGGTTCTTGAGAATTCAATGGGATGTGTGCTCGGTCAACACGACGAGTCAGGTAGAAAAGAGCATGCCATCTATTACCTGAGTAAAAAGTTCACTGATTGTGAGTCAAGGTACTCGATGCTGGAAAAAACATGTTGTGCACTCGCTTGGGCTGCTAAGTGTTTGAGGCAGTATATGTTAAACCACACAACCCTCTTGATTACGAAGATGGATCTGATCAAGTATGTGTTTGAAAAGCAGACGCTTTCTGGAAGAATAGCCCGTTGGCAGATGGTTCTGACAGAATACGATATTCAATATGTTTCCCAAAAGGCCATTAAGGGAAGTGTTTTGTCAGAATATCTTGCTGGACAACCAATTGAGGATTATTAACCAATGAAGTTTGACTTTCCGGATGAACATATCATGTTTCTGAAGATGAAAGACTGTGAGGAGCCTTTGTATGATGAAGGACCTGAAATTGGATCCTAATGGAAGCTGGTCTTTAATGGGGCTGTTAATTCATACGGTAACGGAATTGGGGCAATCATTACGACTCCACAGGGTTCTCATATACCCTTCACTGCCCGATTAGCGTTCATATGCACCAACCATGAGGCGGAGTATGAAGCATGCATCATGGGGTTAGAAGAAGTAATTTATTTGAGAATCAAGAACCTCAATGTTTATGGTGATTCCGCGTTGGTAGTCAATCAGATTACAGGTGAATGGGAAACTCGTCAAGCAAATTTGGTGCCTTATAACAACTATGCCAGAAGGTTGTTACCTTTCTTTGACAAAGTCGATTTCCATCATATACCCCGGTTGGAGAATCAGATGGCAGATGCGTTGGCAATGTTGTCTTCGATGTATCAGGTGAATCATTGGAATGAAACTCCCTCAATCAGAATTATGCGTCTGGATAGACCAGCTTTTGTGTTTACGGTGGAAGGTGTATCAGATGGCAAACCTTGGTATCATGATATTAAGGTTTTTCTGAAGAGTCAAGAGTATCCAGAAGGTGCGTCAACCAAAGATAAGAAAACTCTAAGGAGGTTGGTAGGGAACTTCTTTTTGAATAAAGACGATGTGCTGTACAAGAGGAACTTTGACATGGTCTTGTTACGTTGTGTTGACGAACACGAGGCAAGCCTGTTAATGGAAGAAGTTCATGAAGGATCTTTCGGTACCCATGCCAATGGGTATGCTATGGCCAGAAACCTGTTGAGAGCAGGGTATTATTGGATGACTATGGAGTCTGATTGCTTCAAATATGCTCGAAAATGTCATAAATGCCAGATTTATGCTGATAAGGTGCACGTGCCACCTACTCCTCTGAATGTGTTGTCATCACCCTGGACCTTTACCATGTGGGGCATTGATATGATTGGAAAGATTGAGCCAACTACTTCCAATGGGCATCGTTTCATCCTGGTTGCCATTGATTATTTCACGAAGTGGGTGGAAGCAGCCTCGTACGCCAACGTCACCAAACAAGTGGTAGCTCGGTTTATCAAGAAGGACATCATCTGCCGGTATGGAGTCCCGGAGAGAATCATTACTGATCATGGTTCAAATTTGAATAACAAGATGATGAAGGAGCTATGTCAGAGGTTTAAGATTGAACATCACAATTCTTCTCCCTATCGTCTGAAGATGAATGGGGCTGTCGAGGCAGCAAATAAGAATATCAAGAAGATTGTGCAGAAGATGGTGGTAACGTATAAAGACTGGCATGAGATGTTGCCTTATTCTTTATACGGTTATCGCACTTCGGTGCGTACGTCAACTGGGGCAACTCCTTTCTCATTGGTATATGGTATAGAAGCAGTTCTACCAATAGAGGTTGAGATCCCTTCTTTGAGAATTCTGGCAGATGTGAAGCTTGATGAAGCTAAATGGGTGCGTCCCAGATTGAATCAGCTGAACCTTATTGAGGAAAAGAGATTGTCAGCCATTGTACATGGTCGGTTGTATCAGAGCAGGATAAAGAAAGCCTTTGATAAAAAAGTGCGTCCTCGGTGCTTTCAGGCCGGTGAATTGGTTTTGAAAAGGATCCTTCCTCCTCAAACAGATCACAGGGGCAAATGGACTCCAAACTACGAAGGGCCATTTGTAGTAAGACAAGTTTTCTCTGGAGGATCCTTATTACTCTCAACTATGGATGGCGATGATTTTACGTCCCCTGTGAATGCAGACGTAGTCAAAAATTACTTTGCATAAAAGAGACCCGCTGTACATAAAAAGAATATCCAGGCAGAAGGGGGCATCCCGGCGAACCATAAAAAGAAAAGGTTCGGGCAAAAATTAGGGATAAAAAGAAAAGAAAAGAATAAACCTGCAACGCTGAAAACCTGGAAAGGCAACTTTGGCAAAAATGGGTATCCCGGTGGATTGAAAACCCGAAAAGGGCGACCCAGGCAAAAGTTAGGGATTTGAAAGCAAGAGGCTACGATCTGTGTTCGATTTGTGAACACTTTTGATAATTGGAAAGTTTCTACGGAAAGGAATCAGTCCAGTCAGTCTCTTTGAAGGCCAAAGCTTCAGCGGATAAACGGGCCATATTGGGTCATAGCTGAAGTGAATCATGGTGGATATCGCTTCCCCACATTGTCGACATGTGTATTTTCTTTTACTTCTTTTTGTGCAATTACCTCTTTTCAGGAATTACTTCTAGATGTAAATGCCTATTTATAGGCCAATTCATGCAATAAAATTTTCATTTTATTCAAAGAGCTTTCCATTTGTATTTTTGCTTTAATTGTTTTGTTTGTGAAAACGTCCGATATTTTTGATAAATATTGCATGCGAAAATGTTAAGCTTTGCGAAGCATATCGGAAAACACTGGAAATTGCTCGGACAGCAGTCATTAGGATGGTAATCTAGATAGCCATTTTTGCATATACTGTTGATTTTGTTTGCAGGGTAGCAGGATTTCTCCCCAGTAGAGTTATTCTCCTCAGCATTGAAACTTCATCCTCCTCTGCAGGTTGTTACTCTCCCCAACCCGAGTATAGAGGATTATTTCCCCAGCTAGAGTTGTTTGTGATTTATTACTCTCTTAGCAAGCAGTCAGAAGTTGATATTTCTGTATCCCCTTGGACAAGGAGGTTATTTTCCCCATAGGGTCTTGGCACTCATGTTCCCCAGCTAATCAGGGAGTGTTTTTCTCATCAGCAACGGTATGGTCTGATCCCCAACAGATGAGTAAGCTTGATGGTATTCCTTGGCAGAGCTGGTGGCGTCAATCACTATTCCCCAAGCAGGTTTGCTAATAGTGGCTGATATTCCCCAGCAAGTTAAGGGTACATATGTCTCCCAGCAGCAGGTTAAGTTCAGTAATATCCCCAAGCAGGTTCGGTATTATTGACTTGTCCCCCAAGCAGAGTTTGGTGATGATCTTTGCAGTGGTTTGTTCAACCGCGATTGATATCCCCAGTAGGTCTTAAGTCCAATTGTTATTGGTATCCTTCAGATCCAGGTGTTGAGTTCTTGCTTCGGTAGAATTCATTGGTAATCCCCAGCGGAGAGAAATTCTCTTTGGGTTCCACTTCAATAGTCTTTTTTATCCATCTCCGACAGAGTGGAAGTTCTCTCGGAGTTTTCATCTCTAGCAGCATTGGTGATCAGGAAGTCGTTCAATGAAATCTTCCTCAGCAGGGTATTTAATTCAGAGGACAATTTAGTTTGTCATCCCCGGTGGAGTTGCCTTCGTCTTCAGCATTTATTTTGCTGGAGCGCCTCTTTTGCATTGCATAAGCATTCTTGCATGGCATCCTCCCAAATGCATAGCATTTCCATTTTGTATAGAGCATTACGCCATAGAAAAATTCAAACATATGTATTCGAAGCATAATCTAGGTTTGATATCGGTTACCAATTTCTTTCCCCAGCAGAAAGAGATGTAATTCAGGAGATGTTGTTTGACATACACTGCAACCAATGGATCTGTCTTTCTTACTGTTGGTCCTTCCTAGACTCCCCTACAGAGATGTTTGTATAGATTTCTCTTTCCCCAGCGGAGTCATCTTCTTTTCAGGTCGTAAGTCAGTTGATTCTACTTCCTGCGCATATCCTTTGTTATCCCAACTTTTGGTTGGTACCCTATCTGTTATCCCAACTATTGGTTGGTCTCCCTTGTTTTATCCCAACTATTGGTTGGTTTCCGTTGTTCCTCCTAACTTTTGGTTAGTATCTTCTATCCCAACTCTTGGTTGGTATTCTTCGTTGTGAGTTCTCCATTGGTCGGCGTTCTCGTTTATCCCAACTTTTGGTTGGTATTCTCTTTGTTATTCCAACTATTGGTTGGTACCCTTATTTTATCCCAACTTTTGGTTGGTATTCTTCGTTGAGTTCGCCTTTGGCCGGCGTTCTCGTTTATCCCAACTTTTGGTTGGTACCCTTTGTAATCTTAACTTTTGGTTGGCACCCTTTGTTATCCCAACTTTTGGTCGGTACACGCTTTGCTTTATCCCAACTCTTGGTTGGTATCCTTCCTGTATTCCAACTTTTGGTTGGTATTCTTCGTTGAGTTTGCCTTTGCCTGGCGTTCTTGGTTATCCTAACTTTTGGTTGGTATTCTCTTTGTTATCCCAACTTTTAGTTGGTACACGCCTTCTTTTATTCCAACTTTTGGTTGGTATTCTTCGTGGTGAGTTCGCCTTTGGTCGGCGTTCTCATTTATCCCAACTTTTGGTTGGTATTCTTTTTGTTATCCCAACTATTGGTTGGTATCCTTCCTGTTATTCCACCTCTTGGTTGGTAGTCTTCGTTGTGAGTTCGCCTTTGGTCGGCGTTCTCGTTTATCCCAACTTTTGGTTGGTATTCTTTTTGTTATCCCAACTTTTGGTTGGTATTCTCTTTGTTATCCCAACTTTTGGTTGGTATTCTTTTTGTTATCCCAACTTTTGGTTGGTATTCTCTTGGTTATTCCAACTATTGGTTGGTACCCTTATTTCATTCCAACTCTTGGTTGGTAGTCTTCGTTGTGAGTTCGCCTATGGTCGGCGTTCTCGTTTATCCCAACTTTTGGTTGGTATTCTCTTTGTTATCCCAACTTTTGGTTGGTATTCTCTTTGTTATCCCAACTTTTGGTTGGTATTCTTTTTGTTATCCTAACTTTTGGTTGGTATTCTCTTTGTTATCCCAAATTTTGGTTGGTATTCTCTTTGTTATCCCAACTATTGGTTGGTACCCCCCTTTGTTATCCCAACTTTTGGTTTGTGCCCTCTTTGTTATCCCAACTATTGGTTGGTATCCATTGTTTCTGAGTCCACCTTCGGTTAGCAAAAACTTTATTGCGTATCTCCCCACAGGTTTCAAATTTCTAGGTTATAGTATTCAAACCCCGTGTATCCCGATTGTCTGAAAGCCGCTACTATCATCCCCTCGGATCCAAGAAGTTTGAATAGGGGCAGCTGTAACACCTCAAAATTTTCCCTCATATTTTAGCTATAACTGGCTTATGTTTCATGTCATTCTTTGCATTATCATCATTGCATATCATTGGCTATTGGCATGGGATCAAGGTACAAAAGGAACTTCAAGTGGATCACCCTCTCCTAACCAGTGCAAAAATAGGGTTTTGGAATTCTTGAGTATAACACCCCAATGGGCAAGATCTTTGAGTTTTTATCATCTCCAAATGAAATATCTCATCTTTGTTTGTGAGGATACACTTCATATTCAGAGGAATTTGGACTTGGAAGATGTGTTAATTTCTCCTAGACTGAGGGTACAAAACTAGGGTTTGCCATAAAATCAGTTTATTTCTGATTTTTTGGGAAATACTTGATTCTATGGTATTCTTCATGTCCTTAAGGGTCTAAGATTGGATAATTGTCCATCAATTTGGTTTGGAAGAGTTTCAATTGATCAATTGATTGAAAATCAGGAGAATTGGGGAAAAGTCAACTGAGTAGAGGAAAAAGTCAATTCTTGACTTTTTGAGGTCAAAATATTGTTCCTCATGTCAAATATGTTCATTGGTGAAGATTTGATCAAGGAATGTCTAGGGTTTCATAAAAAATCAAGAAAGATTCAAAGTTGCCAAATTTAGAAACTTAGGGTTCCCATTTATGGCAAGTTTTGTCAAGTTGAGGGGTCACTTTTGAAGCATTTTTTCTCTATGGTCCAAGCTCCAAATTGAAAAGGTAGGGAGGCCTATCAAAATTTCACATTCCAAGCTTCAAAACCATACCAAGAACACCTCCATTGGATCAAAATTGAGAGAGATAAGATCAATCAAAGTTGAGGCAAATCAAGGCAAGTTGGCAAGTCATGACCAGTCAGCACGCAGTAATTTCAACAAACACCTTATGTGCATGTTTTGTCCAAGTTCAAGGTCAGATTTCTTCACGATGGAGACTCCAAATGAAAAATTGTCCAACATGGTTTTTGTTCCTCTTGATCTCCTCTATAACTTTGGTGTTGGAGGAATTTTCATTGGATCAAAGTATGTGAGAGATATATTGGTTCAAAGTGTAGACCCCTAGCTGATTCATTCCATGCACACATGAGTCAGGCACGACCAAGGCAAGTTGGTCAGCCAGCCCAACCATGACCAAGAGATTTCAGGGACATTTCAAGCATATTAGAGGCTTCCATTGTGTTTGTTTTTAACTCCAATATTGTTCTACTTCATGAGACCTTTCCAAAAAGCCAAAGATCTTGGCATTTCATCCATGGGTTGACGAAATATTTCTTGCTAAAGTCATCATCATAGCACTTGTGTTGGTTTCATTACAATCCAAAAGGGAGTAGATTATATGAGCATGTCATTCCATTTCCATCCATATATATGTCAAACATTGCCATAATTGCCATGCAAACCTTTCACATACACACCTGCACATGTACCTGCATTGCTATATATGTTCAAACAAGGGAGAGAAATAGAAACTTGCACAAGAAGTTTGTACAAGCTGCTACACTCATCATCACCACCCTACATCATATATTCACCATAACATGTCATGATCCTCTCCACATGTGAACAAAACACCATAACCCTTGCCATTAACCTCACTTCACTCTCCATTTTTTTCATTTTAATTTCCACTCAACTCATTCTCCAACTATTAACCAAACTTCTAACTATTAACCACAGTTAGTTAACATTTAACCCACCATATATAAACCAAATCTCTAAGTGAATTGAGGGGAACTGGTTCATTCTTCATATTTCACCAAAACCTCACACACTCTCTCTGAATTTTTCTCTCCCTCGAAGCTCTGAGATCTCGATTCCCTCTACTTTCTTCATCTTCATTCATCATCAATCAACATCTGTAGAGGATATGCGAGCAAAAGATTGGATCTATAGAGGTTGCATCTTGAATCCTCTTCATCTTGATCAGTTTGGTTTTGCAAGAATTTTGAAGTTTGTGAAGCCTTTATTTGGCCAGTGATAATCTCCAAAGCAAGGAGCCTCATCTCTGGTTTTCTCTTGTAGCAAAGGAAGCATCAAAAGTACAGGTTTCAGTTCAATATTTTTACTCTCTTTATGCTTTGATTTCACTTGTTTTTGCTTGATTGAAGCTCAATAGGAGCAATGTGAATCTCTGGTTAGTTGATAGGCACCTTAGGTGCTTAGTTGATTTTGCAAGGGAAAACTGTTTGGCTTCGATCTGCATTATGTGTGCATTGTTTGTGAATTCTAGTGGTAGATTCGTGATCTACGTTGTGAGAGGACCATTTGATATAAGATTTGCACATTTCTGGATTGTTTGAGGACTGAGCACGGCGGAGGCTCACCGGAGAAGACGACCGGAGTCTTCTCCGGCCACCTGAGAGTTTAAACTCACATAAACCCTAGTTTTCCTCAGTTTCAATCGTGTGCGTTGATTGTTTCTTCATCCAATGGATATAACGCTGCCAGCACATTAATGAGGAGGCTCAACATCACGTGCCTCATTTTTCTGATCCTTGTGATTCCACGTAGCTGATACACTATTGCTTATCATGTGCGTGCTTGCTTATTCATTTGATTGCCTTAGTTTTGTGATCATATTGATCTGACTTGATCCAAAGGCCATTATTGAGTCAACTTTTGACTGAAGTCCACCACATAGACCCTATCTGAGCATGTGGTATTGGACTGGGCTGATATTGATATCCACACCCCCTCCCTTTGATCCCAAAGCGCATTGTAACTTGGTTTTTGCTTTCGTGGCACCCCCTGACCATTTCTTTGTTTTTTTTAATTTTCTTTTCATATATGTTTGCCATTCGATTTTTAAAAATACTTTTGAGCATCCAAAAATTTTACAAAAATTCATGAAGTATTATAAGACATTTAAATAATTTTGGCATATTTTATTTTCTGATTTTATCATATTTTTCCATATTTTCATGAATATTCTTTTATTTTCTTTTGTATGAGCATTTAAACATGATACATGCTTCATCATTGATTTGTTTGACATAGTTCTGGATTGAATCTTTGCCTAAAAATTGACACATGCATTTGTGATATGTTGAGGCATGCCATGCATTTTTTTTATAGATTTTTAGGTAATTTCTTGTTGATTGTTGAATGAGGTCTTTGAGCCATTTGTTTATGTGATTCGTTTGAGATTGTGAAGCATCTTTGAGCATGTTTGGTAATTGATTTTGAGCCATATTTTTGAGACATGTTTTCAAACTGATTGCACCTCTATTTACTTGTATTTTCTCAATTTTCTCATTATCTTAACATGACTTTATGGATTGTATGAAAGCATGTTAGTTTGTGTGAATGTTAGAAGGCTTGTGCTAACAGTTTTAATGTGGATTGTGTGCATTTCCTTTTGATAATTGTTGAGACCTCTTAATCCATGTTGCATGAATATTATAGGTCACTTTCCTCATGTTTTAGGTCACTCAAAGTTCATTCTTACATGACTTGTATGCACATGTTTTAACTTGAAATGTGTTGTGTAATTGTGCATTCTCACTTGACTTTCTTTGAGCACATGTTTGTGTCAACTCTTGTATGATCTTGCACATTCATTTTGACATGATTCCACTTCTGTTTTTGATAATTTTCAATCATATGCCATGACCTCTAATTGCATCTTGCATGTTTCTTAAGTTCATAAACCTTTGCATGCTTATTTGAACTTGTTTGAATCATGTTTGCTTCTAATCTTCTATGTACTTCAACATGAAACTTGTGTGGACTTTGTGCATACATTCTTGACTTATAAATGTCATTTCAAATGTCATGTGTTACTGAATTGTGTCCATTAGACATGTATGATCACATTTCATTTTTATCTTTCACTTGAATTACAAGTATGCTTCATTGTTGAACTTAAATTGTGTTTGTTCAATTCTTCGTGCTTCAATTATTTACATGCTTGTATCCATGACTTGTATGTTCATTCAATGACATCTCCATGCTTTAATAAATGTAATTCACTTCTGACTTTGATGTTTACATATGCATTCATTAATGTTCATGAACCATATGCATTCATATTACTTAGTTTGTGGACAACTTGCATTTGTGTGAACTTTTAATGCATAGTTTGACATTGTTTGATTTCATTTGGTATGTTTACTTTGGTAAGGACCACTGACATGCACCTACTGACCTTGGATGATCCTTAACCCTTAGGACCTTTCTCTTTTGATTTGAACCTTGTTTGCTTTTCAAATTGTCTTCTTAAAGCAACTAGCACTTGTTTAGTTTACTTTTGATACTTGTATTCATTACTTGTATTCATATTGGTACTAACCTTTTATGTAGGGGCAGAGGTAAGGTGCTTGAACATGTGGACGGTTATCCATGTTCATCTCTTCTTTCATCTCTCATCTATCTTACTTGTCTTTAACTTTTGTGAATAGCATGATATAATGCTTTGTGTACAACTTTCCCACACCCTTTGGGATCCTAGCTCATCCTTAATTTTTGATTAAGGTGAGGTAGGATAAGCATTAGGTAGTGCTATCCATCTCTTCTCTTTAGACTTAGGTTCTTAAACCTTGACCTTAGGGCCATCTTTTGCATGATAACATTAGGAACAAACTAGGTTCCCCTTAGTGTTTTCTTCTTCTTTGAGTCTTCTTTTCTCATCTCATCACCTTTCTAAAACATCTAATAAAGTTTAACGGGTATTGCTCATGAGCCTTATATATGGGAAGTGAGGTATGGGGGGGGGGGGGAACATCCCTTCATTCTTCTAAGGTACTTAGTGTACATCCTATTGGGGACGATACGCGACGTATTCGTTCCTATGTTGTAGACTTGGGTGCAATGCAAGTTGCAAACTAACTTCAGTCCACTTCTTGTCTAAAAACCACAAAATAAACGCAAACCTTTTGTCCTTCAGGATTATTAAGTTTCAAACCTTTTTTCAGAAAAGGGCACGTTATTTTCCGTTTTGTCGCAAACAGGCATCGACCCTAACTGCCGGACGCGAACTTAACGTCGCTCATAAAAAACACTGACCTTGTTAGGTCGAACTACGACTGCTCTGATTTCCTCTTTCTGGTTAGATTGAGGATACGTAGGCACAAGACGACGATGTCTTGGCGAGTAACCTCCCCCCTTAGTTCGTGTCCGAACTACGTTGACTCTGACTTTCCCATTGCATGAGGGAATACGTGGGCCTAGGACTCCGATGATGTCCTACCGAGTCACTTCTTTTTCATTTTCCCCCGTTTCTTCGTTCTTCTCCATTCCCGTTCCTTTTCTTTTTCAGTAGCAGTGGAGCTCCAGATGACGACACCCTTTAATCGAGACAACAAGCGCGGATCCCATCGAGTACGATGGACGCGTGGGGGTGCTAATACCTTTCTCTCGCATAACCGACTCCCTTACCCGTTTCTCTTGGTCGCGAGGCCATGCTTTTCCTTCCCTCAGGTTTACGCAGTGTTTCCTTTCCCTCTTTTGAGATAAATACACATTGCTGGCGACTCTGTTTCTGCGCCACTTTCGCATTTGTACCTGGAGGAAAATCCTGGGAGCGACACTACCGATGGAATTATTCTGTTTAACCAAAGGATTTGTGTTCCGAATGATGCGATGTTAAAAAGAAGAATTTTGGAAGAAGAACATAAGAGTGCTTTTACTATACATCCTGGTTCTTCAAAGATGTATCAAGACTTGAAGAGAGACTATTGGTGGTCTGGTATGAAAATAGATATTGCGGTGTATGTATTGGAGTGTGCGGTATGTCAACAAGTGAAAATTGAACACCAAAGACCGGGTGGCTTATTACAACCGTTAGAAATTCCGGTGTGGATGTGGGATACTATTTCTATGGACTTCGCAGTTGGGTTACCCCGTGCACAAGGTGGTTATGATTCTATTTGGGTGATTATGGATCGGTTGACGAAATCTGCATATTTCTTAGCCGTGGAGACTACTTACAAGGCAAGTCATCTTGCAAGGTTGTTTATTTTGGAAATTGTGAGGTTACATGGTATTCGCTCTAGTATTGTGTTCAATAGAGATCCAAAGTTTAATTCAAGATTTTGGGAAGCTTTTCAACAAGCTATGGGAACAAAGTTGTGTTTGAGTACGTCGAATCATCCTCAAACGGATGGTTAGACGGAACTGACGATACAAATGATGGAATATATGTTAAGGGCTTGTGTGCTTGGAAGTGGAGGAAATTAGATAGAACTTTTACCGTTGATTGAATTTTCGTACAATAATAGTTATCATGCAAGTATCGGTATTGTCCCTTATGAGGCATTGTACGGACGCCTTTGTGTTGGGCGGAAGTTGGCGAAGATAGAATTTTGGGACCCGGGATTATTCAAGAGACTACAGAAAAGATTAGAATATTCCGTGACAAAGTTAAACAAGCGCAAGATCATCAGAAGAGTTATGCAGATAACTGTAGGAGACCTTTAGAGTTTGATGAAGGTGACCATGTGTTTTTAAAGGTTACTCCGAGATTGATATTGAAATGACCTTTTAAGTTGCGGAAGTTAAGTCCGAGATACGTGGGACCGTATCAAATTTTAGCCTTACCGCCTTCTCTGTCAGAGATGCACGATGTTTTTCATGTGTCTCAACTCCGGAAGTTTGTTTCAGATCCTCTTCAGCCAATTCTACCAGATACGATTGAGATAGAAGCAGATTTAACGTATCACAGGAAGAGAAACTAAGGTACTTAGGAATAAAGAGATTCCTCTTGTGAGAGTTCAGTGGGATGCGACGCATCCGGGTGATGCAACTTGGGAACTAGAGTCAGAGATGTGAGATGCTTACCCTCATCTAATCAGGTAATTTTAAATTCGAGGACGAATTTCTATTTAAGGATGGGAGGATGTAATACCCCGTATTTTATTTTGCTCTGGATAATATTGGTTTTGATCCACTGGGTTCCGGTGTACTCTGTGAAATTATCTGCAAAGATAATTAGAGTAACTGATGAGCTCATAGCAGGTCAAATTAATATTATTTGACCCTGAGGTTTTATCAAGTGATACTTTAGAGACAAATTGGTCATTTAAGTTAGTGTTACTAACTAAATGATACCTCCACATATCATAACCTTTTCCTTTCCTCTTCATTTGTCAGAAGAATAGAAAGAATAGAGAGAGGAAGTAGAGAGAAGGAAGAGCAAAGGGAGAAAAGAGAAAGAAAACCTAGAAGAAGAAGAAAGATTGGATCTTCATCATCTCTTCTTCAATCATCTCTCAATCTTCATCATCATCATGTCTAGAGGTGGGTTCTAGTTAGAACTTTAATTTTAGAAATGTTGGGAATAGTTGATTTTAGGTTAGAAGTGTTGGATTTGTGAATAATATTATAGAATTGATGTTTCTAACGGTTAAAATATGGAATTAGCCGGGTAGAATAGTCGGGTTATGTGTTTATTGAACCTTATATGCTTGCTTGATGTTTCCATGAATTTTGGATGAGTTTCCATTGAGTTTATGCTGAAAATAACAGGTTTTTAGCCTCTGGTTCAGTGGTAACCGGTTACTCACTTTAGGGTAACAGGTTACTTGCAGGAAAAATAGTTGTTTTTACGCAAAAATGAACTGAGTAACCGGTTACTCATTTTGAGGTAACCGGTTACCCTATTGGTTTTTGGCTATTGTTTGCACAGGAAGAATGCGTAACCGGTTACTCAATTTGAGGTAACCAGTTACCACTGTTGAGTTTTGAAAAATGTTTGAAAAATTAATATCTTTTGAACCGTGTTTCTGATCGAGGTGTTCTTGGTACCGATGGAAAGCTGTGGAAATATTCTACATGATGAAAGTGAAAAATATTAGTTTTGTTTCCCGATTAAATAAATCAGAGGGAACCCAAGAATTGTGTAACTTTGTGATTTAATTATTATGTGCTATTCTATCACAAAATTGTATTATGCTTACCTTTCCTATTGTTGTTAAGTATGTTGAGAGATAACATGTTAAAATATGGAATAGGAACAGTGAGGAACTTTACCATGAAATTATACTAGAACCTAGTAGGTGACTAGGAACTGGTAGATAATCTAGATGGAGATGCGCATGCATGTGATGTAGGAAGGTGCGTCCTTGCCGAGTAATGGTCTAGAAGAGAGTGAAACACTAGTATAGAACATGTGTGAATCTTGTTGGTTGTAAAAAGGCAAAAGGGCCTTAATACGAATGTGGCCTTGTGATTGTGGAATACAATCGTGTTTTTGTGTGAGATCACAAAATCATAACCGTTTCCCCTGATTTGTCGTTTCATGAGCTTGGAGCTCCTCTGGAATGTATGCATGATTACTTGGTAGGTTTGATTCCCGCGTGTAGTACAAATGGAGCCTATATGGTAAAGAGACTTGTGATGGTTAACAGACCATGAGAAGTGACGGTTCACGGTTAACAGGCCGATGATCCTGAATCCATTTCGTATGCCAAGTAAGTTACAAGGTCCATGACTCGGGTCGCCTTCTAGACGTAGAAGCATACGGGAAAAGAGGATGTCTTGGTAAGGTTATCGATTAGTGATATTTTGAGTTGATGAACTCATGAACATGATTCCATATAGTGTGAAATTGTGAACTCAAAGTCATTATCGTTCCCCTTGACTTGAGTTAGGATTGATAGAACCTTGTAAAGCCGAGAGAATCCATAAGATAGGGAACTCACTGGGATTTAATATCTCACCCCATGTTGTTGATTATATTATAGGTACCACAGGTTCCGCGAAGGGTAAGGATAAAGTAGTTTGATTATCCTTACTTATCTTGGCTTTTTGGGATGGCATGGCTTCCGCTATGAAGACTTTATTTTGAGTTCATTGTTTTGATCTAGTTCTCAGTACATTGGAACATCTTGTATATGTTATGCCATAGACATTTAGTATTTTGTATTTGGGCATGTAATGTATACAATGTGTTAACTAGGAACTTATGGTATTTCAGTACCAAAACTTATATTCATGTATAATATATATGCTTTGATGTATGTTGTTATATATGGGTGTTATAGTTGGCATCAGAGTAGGTCGTATCCTCGACCTAGCCATGAAATAGTATAAGTGTGTCTTTCCGTTCATATGTGTTGTGTCGCCATTGGTCTTAGGTGTTATATTTATGGCATTGAGCCTGATCAACTTAATCCTATCTGTATGACCCTTAGGAACATGGATGAAGGACGCATAACTCGTGGTAGACCCGAAACTATTCCTGCTGGGACGAATCCGCCAGGCGGTGAGGAATGCGTCCCATGGCCCCAGTTTTTGCAACAGATACAACAATAGCAGAACTTGTTCATGCAGCAAATGGTACAATAGATGAATATGAGTCTTCATCCTCACGCAGTTGTTCCAGATGCTGTAGGTGGGAATTTTTGGGATATCATTCGCATGAATCCTCCAGAATTTCATGGCGGATTAGATCCTGTGAAAGCTCATTAATGGGTGGCTGGTATGGAGAGAATCTTCCTGGTAGTTCAGTGTAGTGAAGAGAACAAGGTGGTATTTGCTTCTCACTTGTTGAAAGGTCCTTCTATGAGGTGGTGGGAGAGTGCTTCAGCTTTAATGACTATCTAAGATGTGCCTAAATTCTGGGAGCAATTTTAGATTACTTTTATGGAGAACTATTTCCCTGGTTCCTTGAGGACCCAAAAAGAGTTCGATTTCCAACAGTTGAGGAAGGGTACTTTGACTATGGCCGCCTATGCTGAGAAGTTTGAAATCATGGTTGTTTACTCTAGGCAAGCCATGTATGCTCCAGACGAAAGGTGGAAAATTGACCAATTTCTTTTTAGATTGAAAGCTGAGATTTCTCACAATGTGTCTCAAAGATAGTTCACTACTTATGCTGAGTTGCTAAGGCAATGTTATGTGGCTGAGAACAGTTTGAAGAAAGTTCAAGAAGAGGGGGATTTGAGTAGGTTGAATTAGAATAATCGTGGAAGATCATACCAATAGTTTAGGCCTAGACAACAAGCTTTCAAGGTGAAGCAAGTTTAGAATTTTTGGACTAGTGCACCTCCCGTGTGCCGTACTTGTGTTAAGAATCATCATGGTAGATGTGGCTTCGAAGGAATGAAGTGTTATCAGTGTCAGAAAATGGGTCATATGGCAAGAGATTGTCCTCAGAATAAGAATCAGTTGCAAGGAATGAGTACCGGTCGAGTTTATACCTTGGATGCAAAGAAGGCTAAGGGTGAAAACTCTTTGATTGCTGGTACGTGTTTCATTAATGGGCATCCTTGTTTTGTATTACTTGATTGTGGAGCAACACACTCTTTTGTGTCAATGCAATGTGTGAAGCGACTTGGGTTGCAAGCTATTCCGTTGTCACCACCCATGGTGGTTACTACTACCATGAATGAGATTGTTGAAATACCTTTAATGTCTGAAAATTGAGGTTTATATATGGATGGGAGAGTTTTTCAAATTGATCTTATTTGTTTGCCGCTTAAGAAAGTTGATGTTGTTTTGGGAATGGATTGGCTTTCTGCTAATTCGGTATTTATTGGTTGTGAAGAGAAGCTAATCATCATTCCATCCGTTGAGGCTACTCCGAAAGATGTGTTGACCACCATTTTAGAAGGTACGGTTGGAATGATAAATTTCTTGTTTGAAAAGGAAAAATATGTTCTTTTGGTCCTCACTAAGGAGGAGAGTAGCGACCTACAAGTCCTGAGTATTCCTGTAGTCTATGAGTTTTCCGAAGTTTTCCCCGAGGATGTCACTTCTCTTCCTCTGGTAAGGGAAGTGGTACTCTCTATTGACCTGATACTGGGAACGGCTCCTATATCCGTTTCTCCGTATCGGATGGCCCCACTTGAGTGAAGAGAATTGAAGGATCAATTGGAAGAGTTAATAGCTAAGCATTTTGTTCGACCTAGTGTCTCGCCCAGGGGAGCTCCAGTGTTGTTAGTGAAGAAGAAGGATGGTGGAATGTGGTTATGTATTGATTACCGGTAGTTGAATAAAGTCAGCATCAAGAACAAGTATCCATTACCAAGGATAGACAACCTGTTAGATCAATTGAAAGGAGCATGTATGTTCTCGAAGATTGATTTACGGTCGGGTTATCATCAAATCCGTGTGAAGAGTTCAGATGTGTCAAAGACTTCGTTTAGAACCCGCTATGGCCATTATGAATTCTTAGTAATGCCTTTCAGTGTGACGAATGCCCCGGAAGTTTTCATGGATTATATGAATCAGATATTTCAACCTTACTTGGACCAATTTGTAGTGATCTTCTTCGACGACATTCTTATTTATTCTCGTACTTCTCAAGAGCACGAAGAGCATTTAAGAATCGTTTTATCGATCATACAAGATAGACAACTTTTTGCCAAGCTAAGCAAGTGTGAGTTTTGGATGTCTAAAGTTAGTTTTCTTGGTCATGTCATATCTCAAGGAGGCGTGGCGGTAGATCCATCAAAAGTGAAAGCGGTGATTAATTGGGAGAGACCGGAGAATGTTTCCGAAGTTAGAAGTTTCTTGGGACTGACAGGTTATTATAGAAGGTTTATAAAAGGTTTTTCTCAATTGGCATTACCAATGACTAAACTTACTCGAAAGGATTGTCCTTATGAGTGGGATTCGGCTTGTGAACAAAGTTTTATGAGTTTGAAGGAAAGATTGACGACTGCTCCTGTTTTGATCATTCCTGATCCTAGCAAGTCGTATGAAGTATTTTGTGATGCGTCAAAGATGGGATTAGGAGGTGTCTTAATGCAAGAGAGTCACATGGTAGCTTGTGCTTCTCGACAATTAAAAGTTCACGTAAGAATTATCCAATGCATGATTTGGAATTGGCGGTGGTTATTTTTACACTGAAAGTGTGGCGTCATTATTTGTATGGAGTACGTTTTGAAATGTTCAGCGACCACAAGAGTTTAAAGTATCTATTTGACCAAAAAGAGTTGAACATGCGTCAAAGGAGATGGATGGAGTATTTAAAGGATTATGACTTGGAACTAAAGTACCATCTAGGTAAAGCGAATAAAGTAGTGGATGCATTGAGTCGTAAAGTGTTGTATAATGCCGAGTTGATGATGTTAGAGTATGCCTTATTGGAAAAGTTTCGATATCTTAATCTTCAATTTATTTGGACTCTTAATGGTGTGATTATGGGAAATTTGAATGTCAATTTTACTCTTAGAGAGGAGATTCAACAAGGGCAAGTGTTAGATGAGAAGTTGCAGGAAATGTTAGCTCAACCAGGTTTCGTGCGAGCTACCGATGGAATTATTCTGTTTAACCAAAGGATTTGTGTTTCGGATGATGCGATGTTAAAAAGAAGAATTTTGGAAAAAGCGCATAAGAGTGCTTTTACTATACATCCTAGTTCTTCAAATATGTATCAAGACTTGAAGATAGACTATTGGTGGTCTGGTATGAAAAGAGATATTACGGCGTATGTATTGGAGTGTGCGGTATGCCAACAAGTGAAAATTGAACACCAAAGATCGGGTGGCTTATTACAACCGTTAGAAATTCCGGTGTGGAAGTGGGATAGTATTTCTATGGGCTTCGCAGTTGGGTTATCTCGTGCACAAGGTGGTTATGATTCTATTTGGTTGATTGTGGATCGGTTGACGAAATCTGCACATTTCTTAGCTGTGAAGACTACTTACAAGGCAAGTCATCTTGCAAGGTTGTTTATTTCGGAAATTGTGAGGTTACATGGTATTCCCTCTAGTATTGTGTCCGATAGAGATCCAAAGTTTACTTCAAGATTTTGGAGAGCTTTTCAACAAGCTATGGGAACAAAGTTGTGTTTGAGTACGTCGAATCATCCTCAAATGGATGGTCAGACAGAACGGACGATACAAACCATGTAAGATATGTTAAGGGCTTAGGTACTTAGAAGTGGAGGAAATTGGATATAACTTTTACCGTTGATTGAATTTTCATACCATAAAAGTTATCATGCAAGTATCGGTATGGCCCCTTACGAGGCATTGTACGGACGGAAATGTAAGACACCTTTGTGTTGGGCGGAAGTTTGCGAAGATAGAATTTTGGGACACGAGAATATTCAAGAGACTACAGAAAAGATTAGAATAATCTATAACAAAGTTAAACAAGCGCAAGATCGTCAGAAGAGTTATGCGAATAACCGTAGGAGACCTTTAGAGTTTGATGAAGGTGACCATGTGTTTTTAAAGGTTACTTCGAGATTGAGATTGAAAGGACCATTTAAGTTGCGGAAGTTAAGTCCGAGATACGTGGGCCGTATCAAATTTTAGAAAGGATTGGTGAAGTAGCTTACAGATTAGCCTTACCGCCATCTCTGTCAGAGATGCACGATGTTTTTCATGTGTCTCAACTCCGAAAGTTTGTTTCAGATCCTCTTTGGCCAATTCTACCAAATACAATTGAGATAGAAGAAGATTTAACGTTTGAGCCTCAACCAAGCCGTATCACAGGAAGAGAAACTAAGGTACTTAGGAATAAAGAGATTCCTCTTGTGAGAGTTCAGTGGGATGCGACGCATTCGGGTGATGCAACTTGGGAACTAGAATCAGAGATGTGAGATGTTTACCCTCATCTATTCAGGTAATTTTAAATTCGAGGACGAATTTCTATTTAAGGAGGGGAGGATGTAATACCCCGTATTTTATTTTGCTCTGGATAATATTGATTCTGATCCACTAGGTTCCGGTGTACTCTGTGAAATTATCTGCAAAGATAATTAGAGTAACTGATGAGCTCAGAGTAGGTCAAATTAATATTATCTGACCCTGAGGTTTTATCAAGTGATACTTTAGAGACAAATTGGACATTTAAGTTAGTGGTACTAACAAAATGATACCTCTACATATCATAACCTTTTTCTTTCCTCTTCATTTGTCACAAGAATAGAAAGAATAGAGAGAGGAAGTAGAGAGAAGGAAGAACAAAGGGAGAAAAGAGAAAGAAAACCTAGAAGAAGGAGAAAGCTTGGATCTTAATCATCTCTTCTTCAATCATCTCTCAATCTTCATCATCATCTTGTCTAGAGGTGGGTTCTAGTTAGAACTTTAATTTTATAAATGTTGGGAATAATTGATTTTAGGTTAGAAGTGTTGGATTTATGAATAATGTTATGGAATCGATGTTTCTAACGGTTAAAATGTGGAATTAGTCGGGTAGAATAGTAGGGTTATGTGTTTATTGAACCTAATATGCTTGCTTGATGTTCCCATGAATTTTGGATGACTTTCCATTGAGTTTATGCTGAAAATAACAGGTTTTTGGCCTCTGGTTCAGTGGTAACCAGTTACTCACTTTAGGGTAACCAGTTACTTGCAGGAAAAATAGTTGTTTTTACGCAAAAATTAACTGAGTAACCGATTACTCATTTTGAGGTAACCGGTTACCCTATTGGTTTTTGGCTACTGTCTGCGCAGGAAGAATGCATAACCAGTTACTCATTTTAAGGTAACCGGTTACCACTGTTGTGTTTTGAAAAATGCTTGAAAAATTAATATCTTTTGAACCGTGTTTCGATCGAGGCGTTCTTGGTACCGATGGAAAGCTGTGGAAATATTCTACATGATGAAAGTGAAAAATATTAGTTTTGTTGCTCGATTAAATAAATCGGAGGGAACCCAGTGTAACTTTGTGATTTAATTATTATGTGCTATTCTATCACAAAATTGTATTATGCTTACCTTTCCTATTGTTGTTAAGTGTAATGAGAGATAACACGTTAAAATATGGAATAGGAAGAGTGAGGAACTTTACCATGAAATTATACTAGAACCTAGTAGATGACTAGGAACTGGTAGATAATCTAGATGGCGATGCATGTGCATGTGATGTAGGAAGGTGCGTCCTTTTCGAGTAATGGTCTAGAAGAGAGTGAAACACTAGTATGGAACATGTGTGAATCTTGTTGGTTGTAAAAAGGTGAAAGGGCCTTAAGGCGAATGTAGCTTTGTGATTGTCGAATACAATCGCGTTTGTGTGTGAGATCACTTAATCGTAATTGTTCCCCCTAATTTGCCGTTTCATGAGCTTGGAGCTCCTCTGGAATATGCACATGATTACTTGGTAGGTTTGATTCCCACGTGTAGTACGAATGGAGCCTATATGGTAAAGAGACTTTTGATGGTTAACAGGCCATGAGAAGTGACGGTTCACAGTTAACAGGCCGATGATCCCGAATCCATTTTGTATGCCAAATAAGTTACAAGGATCCATGACTCGGGTCGCCTTCTAGAGGTAGAAGCGGACGGGAAAAGAGGATGCCTTGGTAAGGTTATCGATTAGTGATATTTTGAGTTGATGAACTCATGAACATGATTCCATATAGTGTGAGATTGTGAACACAAAGTCATTTCCCTTCCCCTTGACTTGAGTTAGGATTGATATAACCTTGTAAAGTCGGGAGAATCCATAAGATTTGGAACTCACTGGGATTTAATATCTCACCCCATGTTGTTGATTATATTACAGGTACCACTGGTTCCGCGTAGGGTAAGGATAAAGTCGTTTGATTATCCTTATTTATCTTGGCTTTTTGGGATGGCATGGCTCCCGCTATGAAGACTTTATTTTGAGATCAGTGTTTTGATCTAGTTCTTAGTACATTGGAACATCTTGTATATATTATGCCATAGACTTTTATTATTTTGTATTTGGGCATGTAATGTATACAATGTGTTAACTAGGAACTTATGATATTTCAGTACCAAAACTTGGATTCATGTATAATATATATTCTTTGATGTATGTTGTTATATATGGGTGTTACAGATGTTTGATGGCTATGATTTAATGTGATTTTCGTGCACAATTGAATATGTATGCATATGGTTGATTGAATTGGAGAATTGCTGCTGAAAAGTGCTTCTGAACTGGTTTTTTTTGCCACTGTCTCAGTGGTAATCGATTACCACATATGGGTAATCGATTATTCTGCCTTTTCCACGTGTATTTTTTACAAGTTTTCAAAGGGTAATCGATTACCAAGATGAGGTAATCAATTACCACTGGGACAAATTGCCTTTTTCTTGCATTTTCAAGCTTGTTTGAGTTCCTTTTCATCCCTAAACTTCATGGATTGATGTGGTGCATTTATGTGGATTGTTTTGACCTATTTCATCATCCTTGATTGTATGCTTGTATTTCTTCGACAAACGACTTTTGGTTTTGGTTCGAATTCGTTAATTGGTGTTGATATGCGTGGTGATCTCGTTGGTTGTTTAAGTGCGCAATCTTGTTGAATTTGCTTGTGCTAAATTGTTAATGCATGTTCTTGATTGACCCTTACCATGTCATATACTTTCATTGCAAAGTTCATGTGCACATGCTTCCTGAGTTTTTACACATGCTGTGTTGAATTTTAACATGCTGTTGATTGTGCATCGATGCTGCCTGCTGCCATTTTACACCTGTTATGTGCTGAATAAATGAGCTGGTAAATGTTGTTTGGTGTATGTGCTGGATTTTACTGCTGAATTAGTGCTGGAGCGATGTTGTAGCTGCTGTTTTTAGCTTGTTCCTCTTGGTTTTAGTTTGTTTTCGCATGTTACCTTAGGATTCCCTAGTCCAACTTAATTTTCGATTAAACTTGGAGTAGGATAGACATTAGGAGCTAATCCATGCATGATAACAATTAGGATAGTCCCTTTCAAACCTCCACCTTAGGTCTATCTCTTTGCATGCTAACATTAGTTAGAGTTCCCTTCTATCGCACTTTTAGGACCATTGTGCATGACAACATTAGGATCTAGTTTCCCATAGTTGTTTTCTTTTCAACCCTTTGAGTCCTCTCTCTTCTCATCTCAAAAACAAAACCACAACACTTAATAAATACGATGAGCATTGTGTGCCACGAGCCTTAAGTACATGGGAAATGATGAGTGAGGGGTCTCCCTATGCTTTTCTAGAGTGTTTAGCATCCCGTTTGGGGTCGTCCATGCGACAGATTTGCTCCTATGGTATAGACTTTAGTGCAATGCGCATCACAAATGAATTCAATTCACCTCTTCGGTAAGTCCAGAATCTTTTCTCTCGCCCTCGTGCGATCGAGATCCCGTTTTCCCGTAGTCTTGTGAACTACAGATGCTCTGATTCCTCATTCCCTAATGAGGATATGTAGGCATGAGGATCCATATCCTTAGCAAACACACTAACAACAAACTTCCTTTTCTCTCTCCCCCGTGCGATCAAGACCAATCTGTTAGCCAAACCTGTTTTCTTACCCTTGTGCAATCGAGACCTTTTTGGCCCATAGGTCGAACTACGACTGCTCTAATTTCCTCTTTCTTGTCCGATTGAGGATACATAGGCACGAGGATCCCTATTCTTGGCGAGCACACTAAAAATTAACTCCCCTCTTCTCTCGCACCCGTGCGATCGAGACCATCAATTAACCGAACCTTTTCTCTTTCCCTAGTGCGATCGAGACCTTTTCGGCCCGTAGGTCGAACTACGACTGCTATGATTTACTTTTTCTCGTCCGATTGAGGATACGTAGGCACAAGACGGCGATGTCTTGGCGAGAAACCTTCCCCCTTCACCTGTAGTCCTCCAGACTATGGTTGTGATGTCCATGTTTTCTCCCTTTTGAGGTTTTATTTGATCGTTTCCTTTTCCCCATCAGGATAAATAACATTTGGTGGCGACTCTTCTGTTTTTTTTGTCGGTTGTTTTTCGTAGTTGTGACACTTAGGTCCAAAAATTGGGTTTTCTGTATTTAAGTCTCTTCTATCTCGTTGAGACAAAGATGTCAATCTTCATATCTCCAGAAAGAAGAAACATAAATAGGGGCATCTTTCATACCCTAATTTTTAACCCTAAGATCCCACATATCATTTACATTTTAGTACACAAACAAGATCACATGCTTGGTCTTCTCCCCCTCTCACTCTTTGGTTTTTCCTAGGAAGAGGTCACCAAGCACCCTTTTGTGTGTTTATATGTTCATTGTTTATCTAATCACAAATCAAAGTATATATGTCTTGTTTCTTTAAGTTTATTGTGCAAGGTAGAGCATCTAATCAAGGGGTTCAAGTGTGGTTCCTCAACTAGGGCTTTGTTCGTCTCAAGGCACAATGTGGAAATTCATTGATTCTCAAGAGTTTTCCTCTCAAGACATGGCTTTTAATCTCAAAGTTTATGGTCATCAAACATCTCAATATCATTTATACCAAGGATACTTCAAAGTCTTGTTCCTTGCTTCCCAAGAAAGTCAAAGGTTTATGTGTTTATTTTGATGCCTTCATCAACAAGTCAACTCAAACTTTGAGCAATATAATCAAAGGAAATTCAAGGACATCTTATTTTGAGTAAATATGAACATTCATGTACCTTAGAATGCAAGAAAATCCCAAGTGCACAAGTTGACTCTAGAAGGTTGGACCAAAAAGTCAACATTTGCAAGTCAAAGTTCCAAAGACTACAACTCCTTCAATTCTCC
Source organism: Lathyrus tuberosus (assembly GCA_022829125.1). Taxonomy (NCBI): domain Eukaryota; kingdom Viridiplantae; phylum Streptophyta; class Magnoliopsida; order Fabales; family Fabaceae; genus Lathyrus; species Lathyrus tuberosus. The sequence goes on along the minus strand of JALAZF010000003.1, from coordinate 37,756,677 downwards.
ATATTTTTTAGTTCTTCTTTTTGCATACGACTCTTCTCAATATCCTCTAAAACTTCTCTTTACATGACAAGAGCCAATTATGCTTGGAGGATCATCAAATATTTGAAGACATTATAGGTTATTTATGGACTTAGTGAAATTTGACCTATTTTCAAATGACTTTTCCCCAACTTTCAAGGATCACAATTTCTTCAATTTTTATCCTTTGAGGCTGATTCTTTTTGCATAAAATCATTTACACTGCCCTCTATAAGTTTGCTTCAACGATTACGATCAAATTATACTTGGAAAGCCTTGGAAAATGTTGAAATATTATAGGTCATTTTCTGCCTAAAAGACTTAGAATTTTTCTAAGTATGGTGACCAATTTTTAATGCCAACTTCAACACATCATAACTTTCTCCTCAGATGTCCAAATGAATACTTTCTTGGCACATTGTAAACTAGGCCATGAGGACTACACATTTAAAAAAGAATAGGATAAAAAAGCCTCATGAGTAGAATGCCCCATTGAGTTGAACATGGTGACTTAAAACTGAAGAAAGCTCCATGATCAGAATTTTGATTCATCTAATCTCCAATTACAAGTCAATTTGGCACGAGTTAACCACTTAAACATGTTTAGTGAAGTGTCTAAAGTTTAATTGAGCCTTGAAACACAAGTTTTAGCTAAGTTTTGAGTAAATTCAAGTCACACTTTTGGCATGATGAGGGTGCACACGATTACACTCAGTTTCCACTCCATTCACCCCTCTCAGAATTCTATCATCTTCAGCTATAAATAGAGGAGCTCACTACCTTCATTTCCAAGCTTTTGAGAGCCATTGAAACTCTACTTGTACTTTAAATTTTTCTAGAAATTTCCACCATCAGGTTTTGAATTCTATCCAATTTCAACCCAATTTCTTTGTTCTAATACCTCCATCGGCATCCTATGAAGCTTTTGGTTCAAGTCTCAAGCTCCCAGACCTTTTGAATTGCTCTGACCAGATCAAGCTTCTTCAGCCTCCAGCCATCATCTCAACAAGGTAATTAGAAGTTTGAAATCACTTCAAACAAGTTACCACAATGTAGCTCTTGGCTTGCTGATCATTTCCCCTAACTTTTCTACTGTTGATTGCTTGAGTTCATTATTTATTTTTTGTTTGAATACTCGTTTTCATTTAGGCATTTATTCAAATTTCTCCTCACTCCTTTTCAATAAATGAAAATGGAGGATGGAGTTGTGTTCGCCTCAATGAGACGGTTGAAGTGGCATAGGTCTCGTGACTTGAGTTTACCATTTGTGGAACTCTGGTGACTTTAGTTGTCACACGCTGGCACTTTGAAATATTCTGATTGACTGATTTTAAATGAGATATGGTGTTTTACTATGCGCGTGTTCCATGGTTTTCTATCACCTCAGGTGCGTTGGATCTGCCACGTCAATTAATGAGGCTTGATCCAACGCGCCTTGTTTTTTCTCTTTTTCTTATTTTCTGATTTTATTTTTTAAATTGCATTAATCTTCAAAAATTCATAAAAAATATTTGCATTAATATTTTTCACTCCAATTTTTTTCATAGTTTCATAAAAATATTTCCTATTTTTTGAGCATATTTGTGAATTTTTATTTCATCATTTGCTATTTTTCATATTTTTTTTATTTTTTCATTTGTTTTAAATAGTTAAAAAAATTTTATGCATTTTAAAATGCTGAAAAATTTTGTATATGATTCTTGAGTTGTTTCTAATTTTTTGGATTTTTCTTGGTCATTTTTTATTTTGTTTGATGCATCATTTGCATTTTCATATTTATTTTCATTTTAAAATTCATTTTAAAAATCATTTTGATGCATATTATTTCATTTTATTGCATTTTGTTCTAGTTTGACCTTTGTTGACTGTTGTTTGACTTGAATCTTGGTTGATTTGGTCAAGTTTCATCAAGCTCGATGGATATTTGGTGTTGATGGGGTGAAAACCCTAATCCACCAAAATGGATAGTTGATCTTGATGATAGCTTGATCAATCCTTTGATTCAATTTGATTTTTGATTCATTGCTGCCTATTTTTCATTTCCCTTCTCTTTTCTTTTTTTTTTCTTTTGGTTGATGAAAATCTTTAGCATCATGGATTGTTGATGATCAAAGATGTTTGAACATTCGTTATTTCAAACATGTTGTTGAAGTGATCATTTGAATCACTCATTTCAGTTTGGAGTAGTGATAGGTTGCCTTTGATCATTGATGAAAGTCTTTGATTAAGATGAGACCAGTCCTCTTTTTCTTTTTGGTGTGGCAAGCTTTAGGAGAATGACTTACATGTCATTTCTCTAGCTTGAATTAACACATAAATTGTTATTGAGCAGCCTCCCATAGTATGAACTTCCTTATAGGTTGTGCTACGATTGCTTAACATAGCACTAAATTTGTCCCGAATTAAAAAATAACTCATTTTTGTAAGTGAGACTGTCAGCCTCCTATTCTCCATGGTATTGTGTTAAATAGATTGGATCTTTTGTTATCAAAGAGAGCTAGTGACATACTTGTTGATTTTATCCAATTCGGATCCCTTCTCTTGGTAATGTATGAGACCATGTTTTCATGCTTGTGGATGTCTAGTTGAGTGTTATCCAAAAAAATGACAAATTGGCCTATCTTTTCTAATCAATAACTCACTACCTTTTTGTTTTATTTCTTTACTTTATGCTATTTATTTATTGCAATTTACTTTATACTTTTATTTTAGCCTTTCATATCATACTATCATATTTCTTTTTTTTCTTTGTCCACTTGGACTTATGTTTATGCTTATGCTCTTTTTGTTTTTGTCCATTTGGACATCCTCTTTAAACATTAATAAATATCAAAACTCCTAAAAAACTTGGTTACTTTTGTGGACTTGATGTCATTACCCTATGCTTTGGATGTAGAGTCATAGACTTAGAAGTAGGAATCTTGACCCTAGCTTTGAATTTGGCATCTTGAATCCTAATCTTCATATGCTACCTATGGTTTGAATTATTCTTGAGGACCTAGCTTGGTTATTATGATCTCATTTGATGCTTGGTTGACTTGATAGAGGCTTAAATTCAAAGGACTGAATTTTTTATTGATTTATGTCATGGAGCTTGATTATTTCTTGGTTAGATCTTTATTGATTTATGCAATAGTATAACACCCATATATAACAACATACATCAAAGTATATATTATACATGAATCCAAGTTTTGGTACTGAAATACCATAAGTTCCTAGTTAACACATTGTATACATTACCTGCCCACAAAACAAAATACTAAAAGTCTAAGGCATAAGATATACAAGATGTCCCAAAATACACTAAGAACTAGATCATAACAATGATCTCAAAATAAAACACCATAGCGGAAGCCATGCCATCCCAAAAGCTACGATTCGTAAGGAAAAGTCAAACCACTTTATCCTTACCCTTCGCGGAACCTGTAGTACCTGTAATATAATCAACAACATGGGGTGAGATAATAAATCTCAGTGAGTTCCCTATCTTATGGATTCTCTCGACTTTACAAGGTTCTAACCAATCCTAACTCAAGTCCAAGGAAAAGGGAGAAGGACTTCGAGTTCACAATTTCAATTCTCACACTATATGGAAACATGTCATGAGTTCATCAACTCAAAATATCACTAATCGATAACCTTACTAAGGTATCTCCTTTTCTCGTCCGCTTCTACGTCTAGAGGGCTACCCGAGCCATAGATCCTCGTAACTTACTTGACATATGAAATGGATTTGGGATCATCGGTATATTAACCGTGAACCGTCACTTCTCATAGCCTGTTAACCATCTCAAGTCTCTTTACCATATAGGCTCCATTCATACTACACGCGGGAATCAAACCTGCCAAGTAATTATGCATACGTTCCAGAGGAGTCCGAGATTCATGAAACTGCAACTCAGGGGAAACGGTTACGATTACATGATTTCTCACACAAGCGTGATTGTATTCGACAAACATAATGCCACATTCGACTTCTCACCTATACTTGGTTCACTCGTGTTCCATACTAGTGTTTCACTCTCATCTAGACCATTATTCGGCAAGGATGCACCGTTCTACAACACATGCCCGAGCATCGCCATCTAGAGTTTTCTATCAATTTCTAGTCACACTACTAGATTCTACTATTTTCATGTTGAGGTTTCCTCACTCTTCTTATTCCATTTTCATTTTAGCATGCATATTCACTCACAATCATGTTTAATCAATAATAGGATAAGCAAAGCATATTATAATTGCACAATAGAATTTCATATGACAATTCAACATAATTGTACCACTTTTGGATTTCCTCCGATTATTTAATCGGGAAATAAAACCGACATTTTCACCTTCATCATATAGATTATTATCACATCATTCCATCGGTACCAAGAACATTTAAATCGGATGAACGAGTCAAAAGTTATGGAATTTAAAAGAAAAGGGAACATTTGAAAAGGTCCCAGAAGCGCCCGGTGCTACAAAATTTTGCCCGGCGGTGCCCCTTCGCTTCTGCTTCGCCCGACAAAGCAGGAGCGTAAGACCCTTGTTAATAACTTAAAAGTTACAGAAGTGTTCCATGCTGCGCCCCTTGGCCATCGCCCGGCGGAGCAGAGGCGCATGCTTTACGTCACCCGACGCCCAGAGCACCGCCCGGTGCTACGCGCCAGGAGCATAATTTTCTGTTGTGTTTTACATGGTTCCTTGGGTCCAAAATCTAACTTTTCCAAACCAAAACATCTCCAAACAGCCAAAACAAGTATCAACAACGTTCATATGCATATTACGATTATACTACGCAATTTGTATCAATTTTCAACCGTTAGATTCATGATTTTAGCAAGATTTCTCATTTCCTCACAGTATCAAACCTAACTCTAAAACTCAAGAAACTCTACAACTAAAGCATCTATCTAGAACCCACCTTGATTATAGGATGATGATGAAGAAGAACAGATGATTTGATGAAGAAGAGATGGTGATCTTGATCTTTCTCTCTTCTAGGTTTTCTCCTCTTTTTCCTTCCTTTCTTCTTCCTTCTCTCTAACTTCTTTCTATCTTTTCTTTCTATGTTTGGCAAGGGAGGAAAAGAAATGATATAGGAAAATATCATTAGTTGGTAATACTACTATATGTCCAAATAGTCTCTATAGCTCCAAATAATAAAACCTCAGAGTCAGATAATATTAATTGGATTTGCCCTGAGCTCAACAGTTACTCTAATTATCTTTGCAGATAACTTCTCAGAGTAAACCGGGACCCAATTGATCACTAATATTATCTAGAGTAAATAAAAAAATACGGGGTATTACATCCTCCCCTCCTTAAATAGAAATTCGTCCTCGAATTAAAGATTACCTGAAAAGATGAAGGTAAGCATCTCACATCTCTGATTCCAGTTCCCAAGTTGCATCGCCTGGATGCGTCTCATCCCACTGAACTTTCACAAGAGAAATCTCTTTATTCCTTAGTACCTTAGTTTCTTTTCCTGTGATACGGCTTGGTTGAGGTTCAAATGCCAAGTCTGCTTCTATCTCAACTGTACCTGGTAGAATCGGCTGAAGAGGATCTGGTACAAACTTCCAAAGCTGAGACGCATGAAAAACATCATGCATTTCTGACAAAGAAGGTGGTAAGGCTAATCTATAAGCTAATTCACCAATCCTTTCTAAAATTTGATATGGTCCCACATATCTCGGACTTAACTTTCGTGACTTAAATGGTCCTTTCAATCTCAATCTCGGAGTAACCTTCAAAAATACGTGATCACCTTCATCAAACTCTAAAGGTCTCCTTCGGTTATCCGCATAACTTTTCTGACGATCTTGTGCTTGTTTAACTTTATCACGGATCATTCTAATCTTTTCCGTAGTCTCTTGAATAATCCCCGGTCCTAAAATCCTATCCTCACCAACTTCTGCCCAACACAAAGGCGTCCTACATTTCCTTCCATATAATGCCTCGTAAGGAGCCATACCAATACTCGCATGATAACTATTGTTATACGAAAACTCAATCAACGGTAAAAGTTCTATCCAATTTCCTCCACTTCCAAGCACACAAGCTCTTAACATATCTTCCATTGTTTGTATCATCCATTCCGTCTGACCACCCGTTTGCGGATGATTCGATGTACTCAAACACAACTTCGTTCCCATAGCTTATTGAAAAGCTTTCCAAAACCTCGAAGTAAACTTTGGATCTCTATCAGACACAATACTAGAGGGAATACTATGCAACCTCACAATTTCCGAAATAAACAACCTTGCAAGATAACTTGCTTTGTATGTAGTCTTTACGGCTAAGAAATGCGCCGATTTCGTCAACCGATCCACAATTACCCATATAGAATCATATCCACCTTGAGTACGGGGTAATCCAACTACGAAATCCATAGAAATACTATCCCACTTCCTTATCGGGATTTCTAAAGGTTGTAACAATCCTCCCAGTTTCTGATGCTCAATCTTTACTTGTTGGAATACCGCATACTCCGACACATACACCACCAATAGTCCTTCTTTAAGTCTTGATACATCTTCGAAGAACCTGGATGTATAGTAAACGCACCTTTATGCGCTTCCTCTAAGATCCTTCTTGTCAACACTGCATCATTCGGAACACAAATCCTTTGGTTAAACAAAACAACTCCGTCGGTAGCTCGCACAAAACCCGGTTGTACTAACACCTCTTGTAACTTCTCATCCAACACTTTTCCTTGTTGAATTTCCTTTCTAAGAGTAGAACTAACATTCAAGTTTTCCATAATCACACCATTAGGAGTCCATACAAATTGGAGATTAAGATCCCTAAACTTTTCCAATAAGGCATACTCTAACATCATCAACTCGGCATTTCGTAACACTTTCCTACTCAATGCATCTGCCACTTTATTCGCTTTACCCGAATCATACTTTAGTTCCAAATCATAATCCTTCAGATATTCCATCCATCTCCTTTGACGCATATTCAACTCTTTTTGGTCAAAAAGATACTTTAAACTCTTGTGGTCACTAAACATTTCAAAACATACTCCATACAGATAATGACGCCACACTTTCAGAGTAAATACAATTGCCGCCAACTCTAAATCATGCGTTGGATAATTCTTCTCGTGGACTTTCAACTGTCGAGAAGCATAAGCCACCACGTGACTATCTTGCATTAAAACACTTCCTAACCCTATCTTAGATGCATCACAACATACCTCATACGACTTGTTAGGATCAGGAATGATCAGAACAGGAGCAGTCGTCAATCTTACTTTCAAACTCATAAAAATTTGTTCACAAGCCGAATCCCACTCATAAGGACAATCCTTTCGAGTAAGTTTAGTCATTGGTAACGCCAATTGAGAAACGCTCTTGATAAACCTTCTGTAATAACCTGGTAGTCCCAAGAAACTTCAAACTTCCGAGAAATTCTTTGGTCTCTCCTAATTAATTACCGCTTTAACTTTTGATGGATAACTGCCACACCTCCCTGAGATATGACGTGACCAAGAAAACTAACCTCTGACATCCAAAACTCACACTTGCTCAACTTGGCAAAAAGTTGCTTCTCTTGTAAGATTGATAAAACGATTCTCAAATGTCCCTCGTGCTCTTGTGCAGTACGAGAATAAACAAGAATGTCATCAATGAAGATCACAACAAATTGGTCCAAGTAAGCTTGAAATATCTGATTCATGTAATCCATAAAAACTATCGGAGCATTCGTCACACCGAAAGGCATTACTAGGAATTCATAATTGCCATAACGGGTCCTAAACGCGGTCTTTGGTACATCCAAACTCTTCACACGAATCTGGTGATAACCCGACCGTAAATCAATCTTAAAGAACACACTGGCTCCTTTCAATTGATCTAACAGATTGTCTATCCTTGGTAACGGGTACTTATTCTTAATGGTGACTTTATTCAACGATCGATAATCAATACACAACCGTATTCCACCATCTTTCTTCTTTACCAATAACACTGGAGCTCCCCAGGGTGAAACACTGGGTTGGACAAAATGCTTAGCCATTAACTCTTCCAATTGATCCTTTAATTCCCTTAACTCAAGCGGCACCATCCGATTCGGAGAAACAGATATAGGAGCCGTTCTCGGTATTAGGTTAATATAAAATTCCACTTCCCTCTCCGGAGGAAGAGAAGTGACATCCTTGGGGAAAACCTCTGAAAACTCACAGACAATAGGGATACTCAAAACTTAAAGGTCGCTACTCTCCTCCTTAGTGAGAACCAAAAGAACAGATTTTTCCTTCTCAAACAAGAAATTTATCATTCCAACCGTACCTTCTAAAATAGTTGTCAATACATCCTTCGAAGTAGCTTCAGTAGATGGAATGATGATTAGCTTCTCCTCACACCCGTTGAAAACCGAATTAGCATAAAGCCAATCCATTCCCAAAACAACGTCTACTTTCTTAAGCGGCAAACAGATAAGATCAATCTGGAAAACTCTCCCATCCACAGATAAAACACAATTCTTACACATTAAAGGTGTTTCAACTAGCTCATCCATGGCAGTAGTAACCACCATGGGAGGAGATAATGGAATAGCTTGTAACCCAAGCCGCTTCACACATTGCATTGACACAAAAGAGTATGTCGCTCCACAATCAAATAATACAAAATAAGGAAACCCATTATCAAAACACGTACCAGCAATCAAATCGTTATCGCCCTTTGCTTTCTTTGCATCCAAGGTATAAACTCGCCCGGTACTCTTTCCTTGTGCTTGATTCTTATTCTGAGGGCAATCTCTCGCCATATGGCCCACTTTCTGACATTGATAACATTTCATCCCTTCAAAACCACACCTACCATGATGAATATTACCACAAGTACGACACACAGGAGGTGCACTTGCTCTAGCATTCTGAACTTGTTTCCCTTTGAAAGCTTGTTGCCTTGGCCTAAACTGTTGGTTGGATCTTCCACGATCATTATGGTTCGACCTATGCAAATCTCCTTCTGCCTGAACTCTCTTCAAACTGTTCTCAGCCACATAACATTGCCTTAGCAATTCAGCATAACTAGTGAACTCTCTTTGGGACACACTGTGAGAAATCTCAGCTTTCAATCCAAAGAGGAATTGGTCAATTTTCCACTTTTCATCCGGAGCATACATAGCCTGCCTAGAGTAAGTAGCCATGACTTCAAACTTCTCAGCATAAGCAGCCACAATCAAAGTACCTTGCCTCAACTGTTGGAAATCAAACTCCTTTTGAGTCCTCAAAGATCCAGGGAAATAGTTCTCCATAAACGAAATCTGATATTGCTCCCAGACTTTAGGCACCTCTTGGATAGTCATCAAAGCCGAAGCACTTTCCCACCACCTCATAGCAGGTCCTTTCAACAAGTGAGAAGCAAATACCACTTTGTTCTCTTCACTGCACTGGACTATCAGAAAGATTCTCTCTATGCCAGCCACCCATTTATGAGCTTTCACAGGATCTAGTCCACCATGAAATTCATAAGGATTCATGTGGATGAAGTCCTGAAAGCCTCTACTTAAAGCATCTGGAACAACCACTGGAGGATTAAGACCCCCATTCATCTGTTGTACCATCTGCTGCATGAACTGGTTCTGCTGCTGCTGCATCTGTTGTAAGAACTGGGGCCATGGGACATACTCCTCGCCGCCTGGCAGATTCGTCCCAGCTGGAGTAGTTGTGGGTCTACCACGATTGCTTCATTGTACGTCAGCCATGGTCCTAAACGTCATACAGATAGGATTAAGTTGATCAGGCTTAATGCCATACATATAACACTTAAGACGAATGGTGGCACAACGCATATGAAACAGAAAGAAATACTTATACTGTTTCATGGCTAGGTCGAGGATACGACCTGCTCTGATAGCAACTATAACACCCATATATAACAACATACATCAAAGTATATATATTACACATGAATCAAAGTTTGGGTACTGAAATACCATAAGTTCCTAGTTAACACATTGTATACATTACATGCCCACAAAACAAAATACTAAAAGTCTAAGGCATAACATATACAAGATGTCCCAAAATACACTAAGAACTAGATCATAATAATGATCTCAAAATAAAACGCCATAGCGGAAGCCATGTCATCCCAAAATCTACGATTCGTAAGGAAAAGTCAAACAACTTTATCCTTACCCTTCGCAGAACCTGTAGTACCTGTAATATAATCAACAACGTGGGGTGAGATAACAAATCTCAGTGAGTTCCCTATCTTATGGATTCTCTCGGCTTTACAAGGTTCTAACCAATCCTAACTCAAGTCCAAGGGAAAGGGAAAAGGACTTCAAGTTCATAATTTCAATTCTCACACTATATGGAAACATGTCATGAGTTCATCAACTCAAAATATCACTAATCGATAACCTTACCAAGGTATCTCCTTTTCTCGTCCGCTTATACGTCTAGAAGGCGACCCGAGTCATAGATCCTCGTAACTTACTTGACATATGAAACGGATTCAGGATTATCGGCCTGTTAACCGTGAACCGTCACTTCTCATGGTCTGTTAACCATCTCAAGTCTCTTTACCATATAGGCTCCATTCATACTACACGCGGGAATCAAACCTGTCAAGTAATTATGCATACGTTCCAGAGGAGTCCGAGATTCATGAAACTGCAACTCAGGGGAAACGGTTACGATTATATGATTTCTCACACAAGCGTGATTGTATTCGACAATCACAAGGCCACATTCGCCTTCTCACCTATACTAGGTTCACCCATGTTCCATACTAGTGTTTCACTCTCATCTAGACCATTACATGGCAAGGATGCACCGTTCTACAACACATGTCCGAGCATCGCCATCTAGAGTTTTCTATCGATTTCTAGTCACACTACTAGATTCTACTATTTTCATGTTGTGGTTTCCTCACTCTTCTTATTCCATTTTCACTTTAGCAGGCATATTCACTCACAATCATGTTTAATCAATAATAGGATAAGCAAAGCATATTACAATTGCACAATAGAATTTCATATGACAATTCAACATAATTGTACCACTTTTGGATTTCCTCCGATTATTTAATCGGGCAATAAAACTGACATTTTTCACCTTCATCATATAGATTATTATCACAGCTTTCCATCGGTACCAAGAATATTTAAATCGGATGAACGAGTCAAAAGTTATGGAATTTAAAAGAAAATGGAACATTTGAAAAGGTCCCAGGAGCGCCCGGCGCTACAAAATTTCGTCTGACGGTGCCCCTTCGGCTCTGCTTCGCTCGACGAAGCAGGGGTGTAAGACTCTTGCTAAAAACTTAAAAGTTACAGAAGGGTTCCACGCTGCGCCCCTTGGCCATCGCCCGGCGGAGCAGAGGCGCACTCTTTGCGCCGCCCGGCGCCCAGAGCACCGCCCGACGCTACGCGCCAGGAGCAGAATTTTCTGGTGCGTTTTACATGGTTCCTTGGGTCAAAAATCCAACTTTTCCAAACCAAAACATGTCCAAACAGCCAAAACAAGTATCAACCATGTTCATATGCATATTACGATTATACTACATAATTTGTATCGATTTTCAACCGTTAGATTCATGATTTTAGCAAGACTTCTCATTTTCTCACAATATCAAACCTAACTCTAAAACTCAAGAAACTCTACAACTAAAGCATCTATCTAGAACCCACCTTGATTAGAGGATGATGATGAAGAAGACAGATGATTTGATGAAGAAGAGATGGTGATCTTGATCTTTCTCTCTTCTAGGTTTTCTCCTCTTTTCCCTTCCTTTCCTCTTCCTTCTCTCTAACGTCTTTCTATCTTTTCTTTCTATGTTTGGAAAGGGAGGAAAAGAAATGATATAGGAAAATATCATTAGTTGGTAATACTAATATTATCTAGAGCAAATAAAAAAATACGGGGCATTACAAATAGAATAGTCACTTCATCCCATCCCCTTCTTAAATTTTCAAAATCTTATCCGTTTTTCAAATTCTTCTTCTTCAAACTAGAACCTCTTTCATAATAAACCTTGACTCTTGTCAAGTGCTTTTTTTTCAAACCTTTTTCTTTAATAAATTCTAATCAATCTTAAGCATGCTTTGACTATTTTCAAAGGACATAAAATACACAAACCCATTCAAATCCTTTTTGTGCCTTTGTGCAATTTTTCTTTTAAACTTTTCATAAAGTTTAGACATTGTTGCTCCGGTTTTCGTGACACGGCCACTACCGCATTTGGTGCTACTTTCTGATTTCTAATATTTATCCTATGAAGCTTAAAAGGAAGGGGAAGATTGTCATACCCCGAATTTTGACCACTAAGATTTCCCATCATTGTGAAAATCATCATCACAATATGGAGGAACCATCATACCTCATCAGTCTCCCTAAAGATGGGTGAGCATCCACTACAATCGAATTTAGGGTTTCAAGCCCTCTCAGAGATCTTAGAAAAAGGATCAATCAAGAAATGACATGATCTTCAACTTGTCTAGCCTCTCAAATATCCACAAGGGATCAAGAGGACTCCCACTTCAAGGATTAAGCACAAGGCTGCTCCCTTCCAGGTGGATCAAGCCTCAAGATCGCCAGTGTCACCAAATTAGGGTTTGGTCGACCAGGGCCTCCAGATGAAAATTTTCCTCTGGGCATGAGCCAATGCTTCAAAGCATATCCTAAAATACTCCATGGAACCTCATGGGCCCAAGCATCAAGTCAATTTGACCTCAGGGGATGCATACATCAAAAATCAGGAATTAGGGTTTCTTGACCTAATTCACCCCTAAGTTGACTTTTGGGACAAATCATGAGCCAAGACCTCAAGACATGATTTGAGGGTCTCGAACATACCACATTGATCCATTTGTAACAATGGATTGGTCCAGGAAGCTTGAGCAGCAAGTCTCAATTTCATCAGTACCACAGTTAGGGTTTTGAGGAAAAAGTCAACTATAGCTTTGACTTTTGACCAGGACATGCTCCCAAACCCTAGGACATGATTCAATATACCCTATAACACCTATGAAATCAATCCATCAAGTTTGATTTAGGTCAAGTACTTGATTTCATAGAGGATCGCACAGTTTGGAATTCATCTGACAAAAAGTCAACTGTGCACAAAAGTCAACTTTGACTTTTTGAGATTTTTCACAAAAATGGTTTTTTAACCCTAAAATGATGTTAATGTATGATTTGAATCATCATTCATCAAGAAATATAAAGAAAAGTGGGATAACTTGTAAAAGGGGTAACCATAAAAACTTAGAATATTTTCTAAGTTATGAACAAAGTGGCAAGGGTACCAACTTTGGAGGATCATAACTCCTAAACCACAAGGCCATTTTCCCCATCCAAAGCTAGATTTGTAGATCTCATCACCCTCTACAAAAGCTTAAAACTGACCTCCCTCCAAATTACTCATGGATTTTGAGTTATGGAATGATCAAAATCACAAAAAGTGAAAATGTCACTTTTTTCCAACACTTAGTGAAATTTTCACTAAGTCAGAATCTTCCTTCAATTTTTTCCAAATGTAGGGGCATTTCTCACTTGTATCTAAAAAGTATCAAAACCAAATATGATCAAATAGTTGTTGTATCATATGAGGGCTTTCCAAAATGGCCAAGAATATCACCAAATTCCACTTGGACCAAGAGATATGATAATGGCAATATGCCTTGCTGAAAACTGCCAAGGCTAGGCAGAATTTTGCATTTTTTCTCGATTTGGAAAAATCAGATAATTCCAAGCCTTGTCATCACTTTGGACACATCTGAGGATCAAATCTAAAGGGGACAAACACTGAGCCAAGCCTCCAAAGTCCTTGGAACAAGAAGTAGCATGCCAAACCTAGAATTATCTAAAAGAGGGACAAGACTTCAATTTTGGATTGGAGCATTCAATGCATACACCAAGGTGGCATGGACTAAGCCATTTGCAACTGAATCCAGTCAAGACTTATCCAAGACCAAGGGACCCATAGCCCTGTGCCCTACCCTCTAGTCAATGGCTAGAGGAGACTTGGATTCCAAAGTGCAACCATTGGCCAAACCTCTGCTGCAGTTGCCATTCACTATTAATCCCAAAACAAACTTGCTCTACTATAAATAGAGCTCATTTGTGCTCAGTTTGAGTACACCAAAGCCATCAAACCGATGCTTTCCTCAAAATCCCTCTCTTTAGGCCAAAATGCCTTCTTTAGCAAGGTAACTCTGTGTTTTTGAGTTAGAGAGCATTTCCATCACAACTCATGATCGTAACACCTCAAAAACATCATATGCAGGTGATCCAAACTATCAAAAGTGACCTGTAACACCAAAATCACAAAGTCACCCCTCGAAACCTCAAAATAGGCCTTTTGTGCATTTTTCAAGTCATGTCTTAATTCAGTCACTTTCCAAACCAGATAAAACCTCAAACACATTCCAAATAACATCCTTGAACTGTCTCAAATGGTTCCCCCCATCTGGAACACCATTTGAGAGAGTTGATATTTTGGTCATTTTAACCCCTTTTGCAAGAAAGGGCCAGTTTGTGTTTTTGCAGGTTCCAGCTGATTCCAACCATCCTCAAAGCTTCTAAGGGATCATTTGAGAGTGTCCAAAGCATCAAACCATTTCTGGAACCAGAAGTTTGGCATATTGCACAGAAAACTCCAAAAGCTCAAAAAGAGGTAAGCCTCATGACTTGAACTTTCCAAAATATACATTGCTTTGAAGTCCACTGATCATACACACCTCATACATGCTATATATGTTGTGTTTGAACCAATTCATCATGTAATTCATGTCTGTATCAAAGTGTAGCATAGAAAATGCAATTATCGGCCTTTTTCAAAACCACTATCGGGTTTTGAGAAGGGAGTATGATCTGAAAAAAATACCACCACCATTGGATTCCTTGTGAAATTCTAGGCCAGATGCATATAAATTTTGTTCCCAACCATTGAGAAATGAGAAAGTTATGGACCTTCCCGTTTCTTGGCAAAACTTGTCTTGCCTTGCCTTGGCTAGACCTAGAAAACAAGGCATGCCTTGTATATTTGTGGTTTCACTTCAAGCAATGGATGTATCACCACCCTAGTGGTAAGGCACGCGCCCTATAACCTTGAGGTCGTGGGTTCAAACCCCACCCATGCTATTTTGTGTTTTCTCACATTTTTGCTATTTTTTCCAATATTTTCATGTTTTATTAATTAATTGGAAAATTAATAACTCCTTCAATTTTAATTATTTTTTATTGGTTCTTTTTGTAAAAAATCACAAAAATGTTGAAATATTTTATTCCACAAAAGAAAATTAAGTTTATATTATTTATTTAATATAATTAGTATTTTTGTGAATAAATTCCTTTTTAATGTTTTTAAACATTTTAAAAGTGAATGTTTACTTTGAAAATCAAAACCAAGTGAGTTTTAATTCATCTTGTGATTAATCCCTCATTTCTAAAACCTTAAAGAAAAATCACAAATGGTTTATTCAAACTTATTTGGTATTTTATTTGATTTTCTTTAAATATTTACTTTTAAAGAATAACAAATTAGGGTTTCTTTGATTTTCACCCTTTTCAAACACTTTTGGGACTCTAATAGAGTGTAAGACCCAATCCTTTGTAAATACAAACCTATTTTTGGGCCTCACTTATTGTATAAGTCCAGTTGTACTTCAAAAAGTTCGACGCGATCATCGCCCGTTGAAAAACAAACCCTGGGCCTCTCCTCGAGCTATAAGACGCATTCAAAATCTTTTGGGCCTCTATTAGAGTGTAAGACCCAACCCCCTTTGAAAACCAAACCATTTTGGGCCTCAATGCATTGTATAAGACCCACCGCGTTTTTAAAAACCTCGGCGCGATCGCCATTTTCAAACAAATGACCCTGGGCCTCTCCTTGAACTGTAAGCCCCACCACTTGTACAAAAATAAATCTCTTGGGCCTCTATTAGAGTGTAAGACCCAATCCCCTTTTAACCAAAACTTTTTGGGCCTCAGATATTGTATAAGTCCCCCTGCGTTAATAGAAAACCTCGGTGTGATCGCCAATAAAAAAAAACCAATCATCTGGGCCTACCCTCGTGTTGTAAGCCCCATTCTTTTTCTTTAAACACTTGGGCCTCTTGAGAGAGTGTAAGACCTATCCCCTTGTATATAAAACCTTCTTGGGCCTCAGTCACTTGTATAAGTCCCTCTGTATAAAACGATAGTGCTATCACTGATAAACCTTAGGCCTCTCCTTGAGCTGTAAGCCCTAACATCTTTTCAAAATACTTTCTCCTTTAATTTTGAATATACTGTTG
Organism: Lathyrus tuberosus; assembly: GCA_022829125.1. Lineage (NCBI taxonomy): Eukaryota > Viridiplantae > Streptophyta > Magnoliopsida > Fabales > Fabaceae > Lathyrus > Lathyrus tuberosus. The sequence goes on along the minus strand of JALAZF010000003.1, from coordinate 37,740,408 downwards.
TTTTCAATCTTTCTTTGTTGAACAACTAACCAATCAGCATGGAAGCTCTATAACCGAGTAAGTGTTTATATGCTTTCTTTATCCGCTTTCATATACATATAAACTGTATTGTGGGGCTGTTTCACTGTAAGTCTTCTTTCATAAACTCATATCAACTATGTAATACTAGTATAGATATTTAGAGTTTCCCCGGCAACTACGTCTAGCACTAAGCCCTGTTGATCACTCTTAAATAGACAAACTAGATCCCCATAGGATTACCAGACACAGTCTTCCCTCCTCTTGGGGTTAAACAATATGGAGACGTGAAAGGCATCATTCTCGGTGAACGCTTTCTCAGACTGTCACCCTTAGAAATTTTCAAAGAAACTCTACTCCCCAGAGATGATCTTTTCTCCGTGAATGGCATCTCTTGAGTTTCTTCCAAATTCTCGGACTTTCCTGGCATGATCTATTCTCGGTGAATAGCATGTCTTGAACTTATTGGGGTTTAGGGACCCACAGGCATCCTAAAAGCCTCCCCGCCTCCTCTTAGGCGTTTTACAAGGACCCTACGGCTTCTTCGAAGTATTCACAGCCTCCTCTTAGGCTTCGTATAAGGATTCTTCCTTCGGGAAGAGAGCCTCCTCTTGGGCTTCGTACAAATTGTCCCTCGGCTTCTTAAAAGTTTCCAGCCTCCTCTTGGGCTTCGTAAAAATTGTCCCGATGACCTCCTAGACGTATAGGAACAGAAATTAGTCATCTTAATATAACAGTATTTCAAAGAGTCTAGATCTTTCTACCGTGAACGTACTACTATTGTTTCTTGAAGCATAGTACAAAAGATAAAACTCTAGACTTGGACAGTCTAATCTCCTTGAGTCTCGAAGGCATTCTCAAGTAGGGAAAAACACCAGTAGACTCGGACAGTCTCCAATACCCTCTGGATTCCCCATTTCCTTAATGAACAGGAAATAACCCTGATCCTCTGATCAATCCCAAAGCATAGCCTTACCTTTAATCAGTCTCTTTATAAGAACTGATTTTCTCTTTTAACCAACCTACTGGACCTGTCACTCAACTAAAACAACAATCCTTTTAGACTCTATCTCGGGCTTCGTACGAGATACAAAAAGACTCTCTTGTTGAGTCAACCTTTAGCCTCCATCTCGGGCTTCGTACGAGATACAAAAAGACTCTCTTATTGAGTCAACCTTTAGCGTCCATCTCGGGCTTCGTACGAGATACAAAAAAACTCTCTTGTTGAGTAAATCCTCTTTTAGCCTCCATCTCGGGCTTTGTACGAGATACATAATCACTCTCTTGTTGAGTATAAAAGGCTCTCTTGTTGAGTCAACCCACTTTTAGCCTCCATCTCGGGCTTCGTACGAGATACAAGAACACTCTCTTGTTGAGTATAAAAGATTCTCTTGTTGGGTCAACCTTTAGCCTCCGTCTTGGGCTTCATACAAGACACATATAAAAGCACTCTCTTGTTGAGTCAAACCCTTTTATCCTCTCTCTCGGGCTTCGTACGAGACACAAAAGCATCCTCTTGTTAGGTCAATAGCCTCCTCTTAGGCTTTGTATAAGAAAAACCCCGGTTGAGTCGATAAACCTTTTAGCATCAAAACTGTGCCTCGTTCACAGGATACAAACATCAATAACTCATTTCATCTAATTGCTGTAAGCGGCAAGCATCTGGATTATTTACGTCCACGCCACTGTCCTTCTTTTAGCATGAGAAATTCGTAAGGAAAGATAGCATTGCTCTACACTGAGTTAAAGTCTTCTCCTTCAGGTTAAAACCCCCTATAAAGGAAATTAGGGCATTGCTAGGATTCACATATCCCGGTTAAAGTAATCCTCCTTTATAGTCAGTCACCCAACAGTTGTGACAAACGAACCCCCTTTAGAGATGACAATTTCTCTCTAAAGACAACACCTTTTTAGGTTCACATCTTGGGCTTCGAACAAGATACAAATCGACCTTTTCAGCTTCACGTCTTAGGCTTTGAACAAGACACCAAAACACCATTTCCTCCCATCGAATAGAAGGAACTACGATCGCTCTGATTTCCATGTTTCGGTAAACGGGAATACGTAGGCATAAGATTGAAAGAAAAATCTTTGCGAGCACACTAATCCAAAGCCCCAAATCCCATACCTTCACATATCAAATGAAAAGCATCAGTCCTAGCATCCTAACAAAACTCCCCATGAACATTCCCTATGTTTCATTCTAAACAAAGTAAGAGGAAAAAGGCCCCATTACCATATAGCCTCCGTAACCTAACAGACCGCTGTTTAAACTCAGTATGTAAGCAGGGTTAATTGGAGACATCTATTTCCCTTCCTTAGTCAGGTCAATAGGATAAAAAATGAATCGACCTGTAGTAACCCCAGAGCGACAGTGCTTAAGAAACACGTCCAAAATCGCTCGCTACAGAAAAGTGGCTCCCACCATGGGGCCCATCTTTCTTTCTTACAATCTAGGGTGAAAATCTTGGACAAGTCATTTTCATGGCGGTGGCCACCACAGAAAAGTGCCGCCCACCGTGGGGCCCTTTCTTTTCTTTCTTTCTTTGGGGATTTCATTGGGATAGGACTCTTTTTAGACTTCACTAGGATCTTAGGTCAAAACCTTTAAAGTCGGGAAGGTACCATAGAATGGCGACTCCGCCAGGGAGCCTTTTTTGTCAGGAACATAGGATTCATAGCTCTTTAAAGTCTAGGAGTTTAGGACAAATATATATACTGCTTTTCCTAATTGATATCTGTGTTTATTTTTCTGCTAATGGGAATGCGTGTGATGCCGCATATGGAAAGATTGAGTATACACCTAGGAAAAACCTCTTTTAGTAGTGCGGAAACTATTGGAAATGGTTGTCACGCGATACTACCCTCTTCTGATGGTTCTTCGAAAAACATCACCTAGCACGGTTTCCGACCCGCTGGTGTTTTCTCGACAAGAACTGATGATTTTGAGAGACAGGTACAAAAATCACTAGTATAAACCTTTGGGGGGGGGTAGAGCCTTGACTTCATGACACCGACCCTTTGACCCCATGTTTTTTCTATGTTTTTGTGTGCTGCATTCATGCATTCATCTAAAAAACATTACATCAAAGAAAAACTTCTCTTCTAGTCTCTCTTTTTCAAATTAAACTAAGACAATGATTACAAATGTCAGCGAAAAAGATTGCGCTTATGGACTTCGGTAGAAGAAGAACTCATAAGTATACCTTCAGGGTTCCAAAACTAGAAGATTTGAGAGGATTAGCGAGGATGATCACTAACTCTGAAGCTTTCAGAGCCAAGTATGGAGGTCTGCTACCTCTGTCAAGAGTCCATGTGATTGAAGGAATCATGGAGGCACTCATTCAGTTTTACGATCTGGTCTATCACTGTTTCACATTCCCGGATTACCAGCTCGCACCAACGCTGGAGGAGTATTCTCACCTAACTGATTTACATATTACTGATCGAGCTCCATTTTCTGGACTGGAAGAAATTCCAAAGGATCAGACCATTGTAAGAGCAATCTATTTGGATGAGTCAGAAATCAAGACTCACATGACCACCAAGGGTGGGCTCCCAGGTTTGCCAGCCCAGTTCCTGACAAAGAAGGCTCTGTACTTTGCTAGTATAGGGAACATGACTGCTTTTGAAAGCATATTTGTCTTACTCACTTACGGCTTATTTCTGTTTCCCAACATTAATAGCTTCGTCGATATCAACGCCATTAAGGTTTTTCTCATTGGAAACCCTGTGCCAACTTTGCTCGCGGACGCGTATCATTCTGTACACTTAGGAAATTTGTACAGCGGAGGGATGATCACATGCTGTGTACCCCTGCTATACAAATTGTTTATCTCCCATTTACCCAAGTCTGCTATATTTTGGGATCATAAGAGTGCCTTGCGTTGGTCGCAGAAAATCATGTCTCTTACCAACTCTGATATAGATTGGTGCAATAGGATTTATGACGGGATCAGGATCATTGACCATTGCGGAAACTTCCCCAACGTACCCCTCATAGGAACTAAAGGAGGAATCAATTACCATCCAGTATTGGTTTGTCGGCAATTTGGATACCCGATGAGGCATGTCCCGTGTAATGCTCATCTGGAGGGTCTTTTCTTCAAGGAAGGAGAAAATGACAGGGCACTAAAGATGGAAATAGTGCATGCTTGGAAACATGTTTATAAGAAAGGACGAGAGTCTCTAGGAAAACCAGATTGTGTCTCGGTGGAGCCTTATCTCCACTGGGTACAAACTAGAGCTCTCAAGCTAAAGATGCCTTATCCTCATCACGGAGTTCTTCCGCCGAGGGAATCTGTCATGTACTTCATGACTAAAACGGAAAAACTTCAGGTTACTCTCAACAAAGTTCAACAGGAGAGGAGGTATTGGAAGAACAAGTACCGCACCTTCAATGTAGAGTGTACCAAAATACAGCAACTGTTAAAAGATAAGGATGCTCTGATTGAGATTTTTGAGCAACATGCTGTGGATAATCAGGATGACCAAAGGAATTTGCTCGTTCCTTTCACGTGGCAAAGGAATGACAACCCGAGAACGGCCCAAGAGCCCCGGTCCAAGAAAAGGAAAGTACCAGAATCAGCACCCGGTTTCTCCCCAGAGAGGACTCGGGACCCCTTAGCTTAGGTTTCTGTTTCCGCACCTTGTAATCTACTGTATTTCTATTTTTCCAATCCTTTGAATTCAATAAAACGGGGTTTCCCCACTGTTTGATATTTGCAATCTAATTGTCGAAGTTTATTTTGATTAAACAAAAAAAAACAATTAATATAATCATTGCATTCATCATTCTCATGTCACGTATTCTTCTTACCTACGAATCTCACGTTTGTGTCTCGGTTCTAGAGTCAAACTGTCTCATTCATACAATACTCGGGCCAATTGTCAGAAAAAGATGGATGATCTCGAGGAAGAGAACAGAGAGTTGAGAGAAGAGATAGACGCTCTGAGAGAGGATATGAGAAAGCTTCATAACGACATGCAAGCCATGGCAGAAGCTCAGCTACAAAGGACTGTGATATCGGAGATCACCTTAACGCCCATAGTGGAGAAGTCCGATCCTAGGTACAAAATGCCGAAAGATCGTCCTTGGGGCATGCCACTTAACTATATCCCGGAAGGATATATCCCGTTTATCAATGAGGATCAGGGAACCGCAGCAGGAACCGCTGGGCCTGAAGGTTACAAACTTCGGGAAAGCGAAGATGCCAGAGGCATGACAGTAACTCCTGAAGGTTACAAACTTTGGGAGGCACCGAGAGTCTTGGCCATAATGACTATACCACCGCCCGTGGTATACACTATCCCGGAAGGACAGATTCCACAGATACCTTCTGATGGAAACGACAACATGTTTGAAAGAATTAATGAGTTCCAGGAACAGTTCCTAGGAATGCAGAAAGAACTACAGGACCTTCGCGGTCAGGATTTATTTGGAAAGGACGCCGCAGACCTCTGTTTGGTCCCTAATGTGAAAGTCCCACACAAATTCCAGGTGCCCGACTTTGAAAAGTACAAGGGTAACTCTTACCCTCAGATTCACTTGGTGATGTTCGCTCGGCGAATGTCAGCTCAGACAGAGAATCAGGATTTACTGATTCACTACTTTAAGGATAGTTTAACCAGTTCCGCACTAAAATGGTACATGGGTTTAAACCGTGCTACGATTAGCACTTTCAGAGATCTTGGCACTGCCTTCGTCCAACAATATAAATACAATCTGGACATGGCACCCGACAGACATCAACTCAGATCAATGTCACAAAAGGACAAGGAAACCTTTAAGAAATACGCTCAGAGATGGCGTGAAATTGTTGCTCAAATTTGTCCACCTCTTAAGGAAAAAGAGATGACAAAGATCTTCTTAAAGACCTTAAGCTCATTTTATTAGGACAGAATGGTAGCCAGTGCGCCCAGTGACTTCACCGAGATGGTCGGTATGGGAGTTCGTCTTGAGGAAGTCGTCCGAGAAGGACGTCTAGTCAAAGACACTGGATCATCAAGTAGTACAAAGTGTGCTCTCCCTAAGAAAAAAGAGCAGGATATTGGGAATATCTCTCTCGGAAAGCAAAGGCGACGTTATCAACCAGTAGCGGCTGTGACTCCTACTATCAATCCTGTGCTTATTTCTACGTATCAACCTCAGGTTGCGCAAAGCCAGCCTATTCAGCAAAGGACTCAACAACCTCTTCAGCAGGCTCGTCCTCCATACAATAACAATCGTACAACACGGCCACCAGGATTTGATCCTATACCTCTATTGTACGCATAACTATTTCCGTTACTACTAGCTTAGGGGCATGTCCAGACTAAGCCCCCTCTTACAATATCGGAAAATCCGCCTTTTTGGTTTAAGGTGGATCAGACTTTCCCTTACCATCAAGGAGGACCAGGGCATAACATAGAGAACTGTCTCAATTTCAAATCCGACGTGCAAAAGCTTGTTAGGAGCGGGGTCTTATCTTTCAAGGATACAAATCCTAATGTTCTCACAAACCCGCTGCCTCAACACGAGAAAGCTACAGTTAATTTGATAGAGGGAGAGACTAACAACGTCTATCAAATTCATGATGTACTCTTGTTAAGGACCAATCTGGTCAAGATGCATTACAGACAGAGTGGATATGGCCATGTGCCACCTCATAACTATCACCAGTGTGATATCTGCTCTAAAAGCAATCAAGGATGTTCTGTGGTGCAATCAGCTCTACAGGAACAGATGGATCTCGGATGGATCCAAGAGCACCGAGTTCGTGGAGTTAACATGGTTTACACGAATTCTAACATCATTCAGAACCACGACGTCCGTGCAATGGATGTCAACTTGGTGGCGATGCACTCCAGGCAAAGCCAGTATCATAATCTGCCACGACACGATTACAGTTCCTGTCTGACTTGCTCGATAAACAAACAGGGATGCTCTTTTGTACAAGAGGCCCTCCAGCGTCAGATGGATCTTGGATGGATCCAGGACTACCATGATAGGAATCCCTATCAGATCAACATGATTCAAATCTTCGATATTCGCTTGATGAATACCAGCCTGGTAGATTTACCTGCTAAACAGGTCCGGCTCGGGTTCCTGGTATCACATGATTATCAGAGTTGTAGGGTGGGTTGCGAAAACGATCAAGGTTGTGCCCTTGTCCAGGAAACCCTTCAGCACTTGTTGAACCACTGGTGGCTTCCAATCTATATGGATAAAGACACCCAGCAAATTAGTATTACCAACGGGAACCCTACTCGGCATCAAAGTCGGGACGTTCGATCTGTGGAAACTGACCTAGTAAGGTTACATTGTATTCAAAGCGGGCGTGGCCAGGTGCCACCACACAACTATGAACGTTGTAGAGTCTGTTCGGAAAGTAACCAAGGATGTTACCTTGTGCGATCAGCTCTTCAGGGTCAGGTGGATCATAGAGAGTTCGCCCATATATGGGTTTCGGACCAATCAACTGGGCGCCGGACTACCTCGCTGATCAAATTGAGAATGTTGTCGTAATATCTGATCATCAGAAGGCTAGGGATGTTTGTACCATCATCCCTCTACTTGAAAAATCGAGAGTTCCCAACCAGGAGCGGATCGAAATTGCTTACGATGGTCCAAAAAATCAGAAGGCTCCTATAGTCATCTATCTACCAGGACCATTACCGTATGAATCAACTAAGGCTATCCCTTACAAATACGGTGCAACATCAGTCAAGAATGGAAAGGAAATTCCATTACCCTCCGTCGTGAATATTGCAGACATCAGTCGAGTAACACGAAGTGGTCGAATCTTCAACCGAGGAGTTGGAGAATTTAACAAAGAAAAGGAACCTCAGACAGAAGTTCCCAATCCACCAGTCGGTCAATCCAGTAATCTCGACCTTTCAAAAAAATAACGATGAGATGCTGAAGCTCATCCACAGGAGTGAATACAACATTGTTGATCAGCTATTACAAACTCCTTCAAAGATTTATGTGCTGTCACTTTTACGCAGTTCAAAAGCGCACAGGGAGGCTCTACAGAAAGTCTTGGAGCAAGCCTTTCTAGAAAAGGATGTAATAATCAGACAGTTCGATAGCATTGTCTCTAACATCACTTCCTGCAATAACTTAGGATTTAGTGATGAGGAATTACCTGAAGAAGGTCGCCGTCATAACATGGCGCTCAATATCACGGTCAGCTGCCAGGGCGATGCTTTAGCCAGCGTACTGGTAGACACAAGGTCAGCCCGTAATGTTATGCCGAAGTCCACTTTGATGGAATTATCCTTCAAAGGTCCCCCAATGAGAACCAGTGAGGTCGTCATCAGAGCATTTGACGAGTCCAAAAAAATGGTTATCGGCGAAGTCGACCTTCCCATAACTATTGGTCCTCACACTTTCCAAGTCGCTTTCCAGGTCATGGACATCCGAGCAACGTACAATTGTTTATTAGGAAGACCTTGGATACATCAGGATGGGGCGGTTACCTCGACCCTCCACCAAAAGTTAAAGTTCGTCCAGAACAACCAGCTCGTCACGGTCTGTGGAGAATAAGCCTTGCTCGTGAGTAACTTATCATCATCTACTGGTGTAGAACCCGAGGAGGTTATTGGAACTCAGTTCCAAGCACTGTCGGTGAGCAAGGACAATCAATCCGAAGAGGGAACTTCCATTTCCTCACACAAAGATGCTATCAAAGCGGTCGAGAGTACCAATACAACAGGATGGGGACAACTAGTCATTCCTACTGACAATAAAACAAGGAAGGGTCTTGGTTTTTCTGCAACTTGTACCCAGACAGCTACTACCAGCAATGAAAGTCTTCATCCCATTCAAGACTTCTTCCACAGTGGAGGTTTCCTTCACCCAGTGCCTCAAGAAGTGCATACCATCAATAAAGATGATTCCTCTGATATGGAGGAAGAATAGGAGTCCTATCTTAACAAGGACGGTTATATGTCTCAGGATGAAACGCTGACTCCCTTTTGCTATCCCGCACAAAGTCCGAGATTTATACCCAGGTCAGAAGTTAAAATGATATACGGACATTGTGATCCGGAAGGATGTCGTGCTCCACCAAACTCATTAGAGGAGGACACTCTGATGAAGGACAACTTTGACCAAAATTATTATGGCCCAATGGATGGCTTGCCTATCTGGCAGCCGTATCCCGGAGACTTGGGGCAAGAAAATCAGCCGAATAATGAAAATCAGCTGAGCATCATTGAACAGAATACCTGTGTCCCCGCCATGTCATGGGATCAACACTCAGGTCATTCCGAACTTATCCAGTACGATGATGATTTGGCAAAGCTTGCTGGACTTGAATTCATCAACTATGCTTTCCCAGAGGTCAACGTCATCGAGAAGGATGACTCATCCAGTTCCGAAGAAGTGTGGGACACCCTGGGACAACCAAGCGGTAAAGACGACTATATGGTCAAGTACACTGCTCCTAAAAGCTCTCGTATCAGGCTCGAAGACATCCAGCCAACTAGATGGGGAGATCTACTTGAAAGCACAAATGATATGCAAAATTCAATAGAGGAATCCTCCTACGACAATTCTGCCTGGGAGATAGATTCCAATGATCCTTCTCCACCAGAAATCAGCGTTATTTCTGAAGACAAATAAGGAAGGTGCCAGATTTTGTGATTCACCGTGGAGTTCGCCGCCAATGGGTTGTTGTCGATGTTCCTAAGATCGTTCATAAGTCAAAGTAATTGTCGTCTTTAACCTTTCACCCTGCCCAGGTGAAACAGATATTTTGATAGGGCTCACTTTCTGTAAATTTCCCTCTTCGCTTCGCCCAAAGCGACAAAGCTTTGTTTTATAGGGCCGTGGTTTCAAGAATCGACTTGTTCATGAATAAAATAACGTCGTTATGTAATTTTCGCAGTTATTGATGTTTTCTCTTTTCTCTTTTTTCAGAAAATGGTAATCCTAAATAATAACTCAATAATAAAAACAAGCAGTAAAAGAAATACACTGCACACACTCTTGCATTCTCTCTATCTCTTCTAAACACAAATCATACCGTCATGCAGATTGCTTGTTTTAAACCCCCTTGAAACATACGATCTAATGCCTTCTCCCAACTGTGAGTTCCCGGTATTTGGGGTTGAAGAAGAAAATGACGACGAAATTCCAGAAGAGATCTCCTGATTACTCAGACAGGAGGGAAGGTCCATTGAACCTCATAAAGAGCCGTTGGAAACGGTAAACTTAGGTTTGGAAAAAGAGAGAAAAGAAATCAGGATTGGGGGCACTGCTCAGTCCAACTGCCAGAGAGGGTTTGGTAAAGCTTCTCAAAGAATTCCCCGATGTATTTGCTTGGTCCTATCAGGATATTCCAGGGTTGGATACAGCGTCGTGGAACATCAGTTACCATTGAGATTGGAATGTCTGCCAGTAAAACAGAGGTTGAGACGGACTCACCCGAACATGGCCATCAAAATCAAAGAGGAGGTACAGAAACAGATTGACGCCGGTTTCCTCGCCACTTCAGAATATCCTCAATGGTTAGCCAACATCGTACCCGTTCCAAAAAAGGACAGAAAAGTCAGAATGTGTGTGGATTACCGAGATCTAAACAAGGCTAGTCCAAAGGATGACTTTCCTTTACCACACATTGACATGCTGGTAGACAGTACAACAATGTTCAAAATATTCTCCTTCATGGATGGATTCTCGGGCTATAATCAGATAAAAATGGCTTCGAAAGACATGGAGAAAACTTCGTTCATTACCCCCTGGGGTACATTTTGTTACAAGGTGATGCCGTTCGATTTGAAGAACGCCGGGGCGACCTATCAAAGGGCCATGACTACTTTTTTTCATGACATGATACACAAAGAAATCGAGGTATATGTCGATGATATGATTGCCAAATCTAAGACAGAGGAGGAGCATGTGACCCACATGTCAAAACTATTCGAGCGGTTGAGGAAGTACAAACTCCGCTTGAATCCCAATAAGTGTACTTTTGGTGTCCGTTTAGGGAAACTCTTAGGGTTCATCGTCAGCCAGAAAGGAATTGAGGTTGATCCTGACAAGGTCAAGGCCATTCGAGAAATGCCTTCTCTGAAAACTGAAAAACAAGTCAGGGGATTCCTAGGACGTTTGAACTACATTTCCAGATTCATATTCCTCATGACCGCGACATGTGCGCCGATTTTCAAATTACTCAAAAAGAATCAGGAATGCGTTTGGACAGAAGACTGCCAAACCGCCTTCGACAATATCAAGGAATACCTATCGAACCCGCCGATTCTATCACCTCCAGTGGAAGGAGGACCACTGATTATCTACCTCACAGTCCTAGAGGACTCAACGGGATGTGTACTTGGCCAACAAGACGAAACCAAAAGGAAAGAGTCTGCCTTCTACTATTTGAGCAAGAAGTTCACAGACTGCGAGACTTGTACACTATGCTTGAGAAAACTTGTTGCGCTTTGGCTTGGGCAGCCAAACGTCTGCGCCAGTACATGACTCGTCACACTACTTGGTTGAATTCCGAGATGGATCCAATCAAGTATGCCTTTGAAAAGCCTGCTCTCACGGGAAGGATTTCCCATTGGCAGATGTTGTTATCAGAATATGACATAGAGTACCACGCTCAGAAAGCCGTTAAAGGAAGTGTTTTAGCCGATCATTTGGCTCATCAACCGATTGACGATCAGGAATCAGTCGTGTTTGACTTCCTAGACGAAGATGTCATGTATCTAAAAATGAAATATTGCGATGAACCGCTACCCAGTGAAGGGCCAGAACCAGGTTCCCAATGGGGGCTTATCTTTGACGGAGCTGTCAATCATTACGGAAACGGAATTGGGGCAATCATTATCACCCCTCAGGGTACCCACATTCCTTTCACCGCCAGACTGACATTCAAGTGCACAAACAACAAGGCCGAATACGAAGCTTGTATTATGGGTCTCGAGGAAGCGATCGACTTAAGGATCAAAAACTTGGACGTATATGGCGACTTAGCCCTGGTTATCAATCAGATTAAAGGAGATTGGAACACATACCAATCAGGATTGATTCCTTACAAAGACTACGCGAGAAGGTTGCTACCCTTCTTCAATAGAGTTGAGTTTCATCACATCCCTCGTGAAGAGAATCACATGGCTGATGCATTAGCCACTCTCTCTTCCATGATTAGTGTAGGTCAATGGAATGACATACCTAAGATCGACATAATGCGCCTTGAATGGCCCGCTTACATCTTCATGATTGAAGCAGTCATAGCCAACAAACCTTGGTATCACGATATCAAATGCTTCCTTCAGAAACAAGAGTACCCACCTGGGGCACTAAGGAAGGACAGGAAAACCCTCAGAAGGTTGGCAGGCAGTTTCTTCCTGAGTGATGATACAATCTATAAGAGAAATTTAGACATGGTCTTGCTCCGATGCATAGACAGACCAGAAGCAAACATGCTGATGAAAGAAATTCACGAAGGATCCTTTGGCACTCATGCCAACGGACATACAATGGCGAGAAAAATTCTAAGAGCAGGGTACTATTGGTTGACCATGGAATCCGACTGCTACAAGTACATGAGGAAGTGTCACAAGGGTCAGATATACTCCGACAAAATTCATGTACCGCCAATGCATCTCAAAGTTCTTTCTTCCCGATGGCCTTTTTCCATATGGGGAATCGACATGATTGGCTTGATTGAGCCCAAAGCTACAAATGGACATCGGTTCATCCTGGTAGCCATTGATTACTTCACTAAGTGGGTCGAAGCAGCGTCATACGCTAATGTAACCTGACAAGTGGTGCTCCGATTTATCAAAAACAATATCATCTGCCGTTATGGTGTTCCAGGCCAGATCATTACCGATAATGGATCCAACTTGAACAATAAGATGATGAAAGAGTTATGCGCAGAGTTCAAGATCGAACACCATAACTCATCTCCCTACCGACCAAAGATGAACTGAGCGGTAGAAGCGGCTAACAAGGACATCAAGAAGATTGTTCAAAAGATGGTTGTAACCTACAAAGATTGGCACGAGATGCTACCCTTTGCTCTTCAAGGTTATCGCACATCTGTCCGCACTTCAACAGGGGCAACCCCTTTCTCTCTCGTATATGGCATGGAAGCAGTGCTCCCCATAGAAGTAGAGATCCCATAAATCCAATTATTTATGGAAGCTAAGCTTACAGAAACTAAATGTTGTCAAAGTCGACACGACGAACTCAACCTGATCGAAGAGAAACGAATAACGACACTATGCCACGGTCAGTTGTATCAGCAAAGAATGAAGATGGCGTTTGACAAAAAGGTTCGACCTCGCATCTTTAGGAAAGGAGACCTTGTGCTCAAGAAGATACAATCATTTCTCACTGATTCTCGGGGAAAATGGGCTCCGAATTATGACGGCCCCTACGTGGTCAAGAAATCTTTCTCAGGCGGTGCCTTGAGACTTGCAACCATGGACGAAGAGGAATTTTCCTACCCCACAAACGTTGATGTACTTAAGAAATACTTCGCCTAAAAAAAAACGTCTCGGTGGATTGAAAACCCGAAAGGGCGGTCCAGGAAAAAATTAGAGACATGATCAAAAATCATCCCGGTGGATTGGAAATCTCAAAGTACACAACGATTCTTTAACATGATCATTTTAGTTTTACAGAACGACATTTTAACATGATCAACGATTCTTGAAATGAAACAAAAATGAATTTACTTGTTAAAATTTCTCTGCTTTTAAACATCAAGACGACAATTTCTTTCGACGATTGAACATCGAAAGAACATCGATCGCTTTTCTAGAAGTAAGCGAGCCTCAAAGTGCAGAATCAAAGTACTCCTTCTAAACCAGTATGCCTGAATGAAGGATCAACTATGTCAGATGTGAATGCTCCATCTGACCTCTTCGGCCGAGTTCCCATCTCCTAAGTCTGACCAGCATTGCTCCCAATAGGGACCGTTTCTCCTAAGCAAGGAAGAATTACTATCTTGAACCAGCGGTACTTCTTCGCCCCGCAATGGCGAGTATCCAGTCATGTTCATCTATTAGTCTGTATGACACGTCAGTTTTGTCAGCATATACATACATACATCATGCATTATTGATTTGCATTCACATTCATATTGCATCACTATCACTCCAGTCGGTCTTGTCCCGTAGTGGTGACAGTCTTCTTAATCGAGTTGTTAAGTTCTTTCCTCGTCAGGAAAGGTTGCGTCTGAACAATCTTTCTCCTCCAGTTTATTTCTGGATAAGAATTGGCCCTTGACTACTTTGATAACTTGAACCTCTGAAAGACCAGAGAACCTTCAACTGATGTCACTCTTCGCCATTGAAGATGATATTTTCGCTTTCCCGGATTAAGGAAAATCCCTAGAGGAAGCCTCTTAAGCAGAGATTCGGCAATACAGCAGTTTTTCTCCAAAAAAAAAAACCGCTGATGAAAAGGTCATCAGCACCTCAAAATTGGATCACATCATATGTCGTTTCTCCGGGAAGATCCCGAGAAAAGTATGATATAATATCCCCAAGCGTGAAAGCAGTCTCTTAAGAGACTCATTTTCCCCAGTAGAGTCGACAAATGGCGTCCCCAAACAGAGAAGTTTGTACACATCTACAACTTAGGCGACTGGGTTCCCCAGCAAGTCTGACATAAAATTTTTTTCTATCAAATGGCATCTCCCGTGGAAAATTCTGCGAGAAGTTTGAGGAAAACCGCTACGAATAGCGTCCCTTGTCAAGAAAGTTTATTGACAAAAGAAACCGAGACTAGTTCCTTGGTAGGAAACCAGGATCGAGGGGAAGTTTATTTCAGAAACTGAGACCAGTTCCTTGGTAGGAAACCAGGATCGAGGGAAAGTTTACATCAGAAACTAAGACCAGTTCCTTGGTGGGAAACCAGGATCGAGGGGAAGTTTATTTCAGAAACTGAGACCAGATCCTTGGTAGGAAACCAGGATCGAGGGGAAGTTTATTTCAGAAACTAAGACCATTTCCTTGGTAGGAAACCAGGATCGAGGGGAAGTTTTTAGCTTTTCTAAGCATCATTTCTTAGCAAAAGAAGAAGGATGTGCAAGCTGCCATTCTTAACTACCATCAGAGTTTCGGGTATTCCGATATTTAATCCTCTTGCACCCCGAAGGCCCGAATACCTTTGCCATTCACACCTTCGGGTCCAAGAAGATTAAATAGGGGCAACTGTCACACCCCAAATTTTGACCACTAAGATTTCCCATCATTGTGAAAATCATCATCACAATATGGAGGAACCATCATACCTTATCAGTCTCCCCAAAGATGGGTGAGCATCCACTACAATCAAATTTAGGGTTTCAAGCCCTCTTAGAATTCTTAGACAAAGGATCAATCAAGAAATGACATGATCTTCAGCTTGTCTAGCCTCTCAAATATCCACAAGGGATCAAGAGGACTCCCACTTCAAGGATTAAGCACAAGGCTGCTCCCTTCCAGGAGGATTAAGCCTCAAGATCGCCAGTGTCACCAAATTAGGGTTTGGTCGACCAGGGCCTCCAGATGAAAATTTTCCTCTGGGCATGAGTCAATGCTTCAAAGTATATCCTAAAATACTCCATGGAACCTCATGGGCCCAACATCAAGTCAATTTGACCTCAGGGGATGCATACATCAAAAATCGGGAATTAGGGTTTCTTGACCTAATTCACCCCTAAGTTGACTTTTGGGACAAATCATGAGGCAAGACCTCAAGACATGATTTGAGGGTCTCCAACATACCACATTGATCCATTTGTAACAATGGATTGGTCCAGGAAGCTTGAGCAGCAAGTCTCAATTTCATCAGTACCACAGTTAGGGTTTTGAGGAAAAAGTCAACTGTAGCTTTGACTTTTGACCAGGACATGCTCCCAAACCCTAGGACATGATTCAATATACCCTATAACACCTATGAAATCAATTTATCAAGTTTGATTTAGGTCAAGGACTTGATTTCATAGAGGATCGCACAGTTTGGAATTCATCTGACAAAAAGTCAACTGTGCACAAAAGTCAACTTTGACTTTTTGAGATTTTTCACAAAAATGGTTTTTTAACCCTAAAATGATGTTAATGTATGATTTGAATCATCATTCATCAAGAAAAATCAAGAAAAGTAGGATAACTTGTAAAAGGGGTAACTATAAAAACTTAGAAAATTTTCTAAGTTATGAACAAAGTGGCAAGGGTACCAACTTTGGAGGATCATAACTCCTAAACCACAAGGCCATTTTTCCCCATCCAAAGCTATATTTGTAGATATCATTACCCTCTACAAAAGCTTAAAACTGACCTCCCTCCAAATTCCTCATGGATTTTGAGTTATGGAATTATCAAAATCACAAAAAGTGAAAATGTCACTTTTTCCAACACTTGGTGAAATTTTCACTAAGTCAGAATCTGCCTTCACTTTTTTCCAAATGTAGGGGCATTTTTCACTTGGATCTAAAATGTATCAAAACCAAATATGATCAAACAGTTGTTGTATCATATGAGGGTTTTCCAAAATGGCCAAGAACATCACCAAATTCCACTTGGGCCAAGAGATATGATAATGGCAATATGCCTTGCTGAAAACTGCCAAGGCTAGGCAAAATTTTTCATTTTTGCTCGATTTGGAAAAATCAGATAATTCCAAGCCTTGTCATCACTTTAGACACATCTGAGGATCAAATCTAAAGGGGACAAACACTGAGCCAAGCCTCCAAAGTCCTTGGAACAAGAAGTAGCATGCCAAACCTAGAATTGCCTAAAAGAGGGACAAGACTCCAATTTTGGATTGGGGCATTCAATTCATACACCAAGGTGGCATGGACTGAGCCATTTGCAACTGAATTCAGTTAAGACTTATCCAAGACCAAGGGAACCATAGCCCTGTGCCCTAACCTCTAGTCAATGGCTAGAGGAGACCTGGATTCCAAAGTGCAACCATTGGCCAAACCTCTGTTGTAGTTGCCATTCACTATTGATCCCAAAACAAACTTGCTCTACTATAAATAGAGCTCATTTGTGCTCAGTTTGAGTACACCAAAGCCATCAAACCGATGCTTTCCTCAAAATCCCTCTCTTTAGGCCAAAATGCCTTCTTTAGCAAGGTAACTCTGAGTTTTTAAGTTAGAGAGAATTTCCATCACAACTCATGATCCTAACACCTCATAAACATCATATGTAGGTGATCTAAACTATTAAAAGTGACCTGTAACACCAAAATCACAAAGTCATATCTCAAAACCTCAAAATAGGCCTTTTGTGCATTTTTCAAGCCATGTCTTGATTCAGTCACTTTCCAAACCAGATAAAACCTCAAACACACTCCAAATAACATCCTTGAACTGTCCCAAATGGTTCCCCCCATCTGGAACACCATTTGAGAGAGTTGATATTTTGGTCATTTTAACCCCTTTTGCAAGAAAGGGCCAGTTTGTGTTTTTGCAGGTTCCAGCTGATTCCAACCATCCTCAAAGCTTCTAAGGGATCATTTGAGAGTGTCCAAAGCATCAAACCAATTCAAGAACCAGAAGTTTGGCAGATTGCACAGAAAACTCCAAAAGCTCAAAAAGAGGTAAGCCTCATTACTTGAACTTTCCAAAATATGCATTGCTTTGAAGTCCACTGATCATACACACCTCATACATGCTATATATGTTGTGTTTGAACCAATTCATCATGTAATTCGTGCCTGTATCAAAGTGTAGCATAGAAAACGCAATTATAGGCCTTTTTCAAAACCACTATCGGGTTTTGAGGAGGGAGTATGATCTGAAACAATTACCACCACCATTGGATTCCTTGTGAAATTCTAGGCCAGATGCATATAAATTTTGTCCCCAACCATTGAGAAATGAGAAAGTTATGGATCTTCCCGTTTCTTGGCAAAACATGTCTTGCCTTGCCTTGGCCTGGCCTAGAAAACAAGGCATGCCTTGTATATTTGTGGTTTCACTTCAAGCAATGGATGTATCACCAACCCAGTGGTAAGGCGCGTGCCATATAACCTTGAGGTCGTGAGTTCAAACCCCACCCATGCCATTTTGTGTTTTCTCACATTTTTGCTATTTTTTCCAATATTTTCATGTTTTATTAATTAATTGGAAAATTAATAACTCCTTCAATTTTAATTATTTTTTATTGGTTCTTTTTGCAAAAAATCACAAAAATGTTGAAATATTTTATTCCACAAAAAAATTAAGTTTATATTATTTATTTAATATAATTAGTATTTTTGTGAATAAATTCCTTTTTAATGTTTTTAAACATTTTAAAAGTGAATGTTTATTTTGAAAATCAAAACCAAGTGAGTTTTAATTCATCTTGTGATTAATCCCTCATTTCTCAAACCTTAAACAAAAATTACAAATGGTTTATTCAAACTTATTTGGTATTTTATTTGATTTTCTTTAAATATTTACATTTAAACAATAACAAATTAGGGTTTCTTTGATTTTCACCCTAATCAAACAATTTCAAACACTTTTAGGCCTCTAATATAGTGTAAGACCCAATCCTTTGTAAATAAAAACCTATTTTTGGGCCTCACTTATTGTATAAGTCCCGTTGTATTTCTAAAAGTTCGACGTGATCATCGTCCGTTGAAAAGCAAACCCTGGGCCTCTCCTCGAGCTATAAGACCCATTCAAAATCTTTTGGGCCTCTATTAGAGTGTAAGACCCAACCCACTTTGAAAAACAAACCATTTTGGGCCTCAATGCATTGTATAAGACCCACCGCGTTTTCAAAAACCTCGGCGCGATTGCCATTTTCAAACAAATGACCCTGGGCCTCTCCTTGAACTGTAAACCCCGCCACTTGTACAAAACTAAACCTCTTGGGCATCTATTAGAGTGTAAGACCCAATCCCCTTTTAACCAAAACTTTTTGGGCCTCAGATATTGTATAAGTCCCCCTGCGTTAAAACAAAACCTCAGCGCGATCGCCAATAAAAAAAACTAATCATCTGGATCTACCCTCGTGTTGTAAGCCCCATTCTTTTTCTTTTATCACTTGGGCCTCTTGAGAGAGTGTAAGACCCATCCCCTTGTACAGAAAACCTTTCTTGTGCCTCAGTCACTTGTGTAAGTCCCTCTGTACAAAACGACAGTGTGATCACTGATAAACCTTGGGCCTCTCCTTGAGCTGTAAGCCCCAACATCTTTTCAAAATACTTTCTCCTTTAATTTTGAATATACTGTTGTTTTCAATCTTTCTTTGTTGAACAACTAACCAAATAGCATGGAAGCACTACAACCGAGTAAGTGTTTATATGCTTTCTTTATCCGCTTCCATATACATATAAACTGTATTGTGGGGCTGTTTCATTGTAAGTCTTCTTTCATAAACTCATATCAACTGTGTAATACTAGTATAGATATTTAGAGTTTCCCCGGCAACTACGTCTAGCACTAAGCCCTGTTGATCACTCTTAAATAGACAAACTAGATCCCCATAGGATTACCAGACACAGTCTTCCCTCCTCTTGGGGTTAAATAATATGGAGACGTGAAAGGCAGCATTCTCGATGAACCCTTTCTCAGACTGTCACCCTTAGAAATTGTCAAAGAAACTCTACTCCCCAGAGATGATCTTTTCTCCGTGAATGGCATATCTTGAGTTTCTTCCAAATTCTCGGACTTTCCTGACCTGATCTATTCTCGGTGAATAGCATGTCTTGAACTTATCGGGGTTTGGGGGACCCACAGGCTTCCTAAAAGCATCCCCGCCTCCTCTTGGGCATTGTACAAGGACCCTACAGCTTCTTATAAGTATTCACAGCCTCCTTTTAGGCTTCGTATAAGGATTCTTCCTTCGGGAAGAGAGCCTCCTCTTGGGCTTCGTACAAATTGTCCCTCGGCTTCTTAAAAGTTTCCAGCCTCCTCTTGGGCTTCGTACAAATTGTCCCGACGACCTCCTAGAGGTATAGGAACAGAAATTAGTCATCTTAATAGAACAGTCTTTCAAAGAGTCTAGATCTTTCTACCGTAAACTTACTACTACTGTTTCTTGAAGCATAGTACAAAAGATAAAACTCTAGACTTGGACAGTCTAATCTCCTTGAGTCTCAAAGGCATTCTCAAGTAGGGAAAAACACTAGTATACTCAGATAGTCTCCAATACCCTCTGGATTCCCCATTTCCTTAAAGAACAGGAAATAACCCTGATCCTCTGATCAATCCCGAAGTATAGCCTTACCTTTAATCAGTCTCTTCATAAGAAATGATTTTCTCTTTTAACCAACCTACTGGACCTGTCACTCAACTGAAACAACAATCTTTTTAGCCTCTATCTCGGGCTTCGTACGAGATACAAAAAGACTCTCTTGTTGAGTTAACCTTTAGCCTCCATCTCGGGATTCGTACGAGATACAAAAAGACTCTCTTGTTGAGTCAACCTTTAGCCTCCATCTCGGGCTTCGTACGAGATATAAAAAGACTCTCTTATTGAGTCAATCCTCTTTTAGCCTCCATCTCGGGCTTTGTACGAGATACAAAATCACTCTCTTGTTGAGTATAAAAGGCTCTCTTGTTGAGTCAACCCACTTTTAGCCTCCATCTCGGGCTTCGTACGAGATACAAAAACACTCTCTTATTGAGTATAAAAGACTCTCTTGTTGGGTCAACCTTTAGCCTCCGTCTTGGGCTTCGTACAAGACACATCTAAAAGCACTCTCTTGTTGAGTCAAGCCCTTTTAACCTCTCTCTCGGGCTTCGTACGAGACACAAAAGCATCCTCTTGTGGGTCAATAGCCTCCTCTTAGGCTTTGTATAAGAAAAACAACGGTTGAGTCGATCAACCTTTTAGCATCAAAACTGTGCCTCGTTCACAGGATACAAACATCAACAACTCCTTTCATCTAATTGCTATAAGCGGCAAGCCTCTGGATTATTTACGTCTACACCACTGTCCCTCTTTTAGCATGAGAAATTCCTAAGGAAAGATAGCATTGCTCTACACTGAGTTAAAGTCTTCTCCTTCAGGTTAAAACCCCCTATAAAGGAAATTATGGCATTGTTAGGATTCATATATCCCGGTTAAAGTAATCCTCCTTTATAGTCAGTCACCCAACAGTTGTGACAAACGGACCCCCTTTAGAGATGACAAATTCTCTCTAAAGACAACACCTTTTTAGCTTCACATCTTGGGCTTCGAACAAGATACAAATAGACCTTTTCAGCTTCACGCCTTGGGCTTTGAATAAGACACCAAAACACCATTTCCTCCCATCGTATAGGAGGAACTACGATCGCTCTGATTTCCCTATTTCGGTAAACGGGAATACGTAGGCATAAGATTGAAAGAAAAATCTTAGCGAGCACACTAATCCAAAGCCCCAAATCCCATACCTTCACATATCAAATGAAAAGCATCAGTCCTAGCATCCTAACAAAACTCCCCATGAACATTCCCGGTGTTTCGTTCTAAACAAAGTAAGAAGAAAAAGGCCCCATTACCATATAGCATCTGTAACCTAACAGACCGTTGTTTAAACTCAGTATCCAAGCAGGGTTAATTGAAGACATCTATTTCCCTTCCTTAGTCATCTCAATAGGATAAAGAATGAATCGACCTGTAGTAACCCCAGAGCGACAGTGCTTAAGAAACACGTCCAAAATCGCTCGCTACAAAGATACCTTAAACTAACCCTGCTCGCAAGTATTTTTCTTACAAATGCTAAGAGATCTGGAATCGGTGGTTGGTTATACTAAGGGAAACTATTAACACCCTGAGTATCTATAGTAGTCTATAGGAACCTTTATTGTATATATTTCTACTATTGAAATACTTGCTTGCTTAAGTTTGTTTGTTGTTTAATTGGGAAAGTTACTCCATTATGAAAATTGAGGAAATGTTTTTGTTGATTTTTTATGGTTTTCTATTGTTTTTTCAAGGTTCCTAGACATAAGGTTTTTTATTAGTGTGCTCACTAAGATCTCGCAATCTTATGCCTACGTATTCCCAAAAAGAGAATTGGGAAATCAGAGTGTTCGTAGTTCCTCCTAATCTATGAGAGGAAAAAAACTTGTTTTGTATCTTGTTCAAGGCCCAAGATGATGAAGCTAAAAGAGTGTTTGAAAGATTTGACAAATTGTCATCTTTAAGGGAGATATCTCATATATTCACTTACAATCATTTGAGAGTGATGTCATAAAGGAAGAAAGCTTTAAACTTATTGTGTTAAGTAATGACACTTTTTCCTTTATGAATTCTTTACATACTAATAGAAGGACTTTAACTTGGATATAGAATCGAAAAGTGTGCCACTTACATAAGTTAGATGAAAGAAAAGTTTTTGAACCATGATAAAGGAGAGACTCCAACTTGGATATTGAATCTACAAGAGTGCCACTTACATCAATTATCTAGAAAAAGTTTTAATTGTTTGATTTGAATTGTAGTAATTAGAAGATATATCTTCCTACAGAGATGACTCAAAGTCTCATCTGTGAGGAGATGGATTTATTTAGGTATCTTGATTGAAGCCCAAGATATGAGGCTGAAAAAAGATTGACTCAACTGGGGAGTTTTATCTGTCTTGTACAAAGCCCAAGATTGAGGCTGACTGATTGGGGGAAATTATTTGTGTAAAAAGCCTGAGAGAAGGCTAATGACTGTTGAGGAAATTTGAAGAGACTGACTTAATACTGAGGATTTGACTGACTCTTTGGGGTATTTTTATTTGTATCCTATAAAAAGCCCAGGATAAATGAGGCTAAAAGAATTTATTTGTATCCTGTACAAAGCCCGGGATGGTGAGGCTAAAAGAATTTATTGTATAGATGACTAAGACTTGATTTATGCTTTTAAGAAGCCTGAGGGTCCTTGTATGATGCCCAAAAGGAGGCTATCTTGCTGGGGAGATCCTTTGTTTGATGCCCAAGAGAAGGCAATGGTGCTTGTATAAGGCCCAAGAGGAGGCCAGGGAACTAGTTGTTTGAACTAAGTTGTAATTAAAGGGGTCCTATTGTTTGAATTATGTCTAAACTGAGGATGATATAAATGTCAAGAGAAACTTAACAAAATATGAACAAACA
Source organism: Lathyrus tuberosus (assembly GCA_022829125.1). Taxonomy (NCBI): domain Eukaryota; kingdom Viridiplantae; phylum Streptophyta; class Magnoliopsida; order Fabales; family Fabaceae; genus Lathyrus; species Lathyrus tuberosus. Next base: position 37,717,387 of record JALAZF010000003.1, on the reverse strand, counting down.
TGATTAAAGATTAACAAGTATATATATTGATATGACATGTTTGAATTCACGGAAGATTTTGTATATTTAGGTTTTGTTGTGTTGAATGTTTTATTTGTGTGTTTTATTCTATACACAAGGGTGTTGGGTCTTACACTCTAAGCAGAGGGCCGTGATTATTCTATATACAAAGGTGTTGGGTCTTACACTCTAAGCAGAGACCCATAATTTTTTTAAGATGGAATGCCACTAGGGTTGTGTTTGATTAAAGGTGAAGATGGAGATTTGAAATATTGAAAGATTTGAAAAATTGAAGAAGGTTTTGAGGAGGAGGGGATAGACTTACGCTCTAAATAGAGGCCAAAGAGTTTAGAAAATGTAACGGGTCTTAAACTCTTGACAGAGGCTCAAGATTTATTACAATTGATTTTGAGAAATGTGAAAAGTGATGGATCTTACACTCTAATAGAGGCCCATGATTTTTGAAAAGAAAAGAAAAGATGGTGGGTCTTACACTCTTGACAGAGGCCCAAGATTTTTGAAACTAAGTGTTGACTGAATTTATGAAATTCTATGAAAGAAATGTTTGAACCAGTATGATTTTTATAAAGTACTCACTTGAACAAATAATTAATCATGGTGTGAGTTTAAAAAAGGGAAGGTACTTATACCAAGTGGAGGTCCAAGATTGAATTTGAAAAGTTTAATCAGGATGAAAACCTTAATTTTAAAGAAAGATGATTTAAAACATGGTATAAATGGTGTGTGAGCCAAGATAAACATGTTGTGATCTTTAAACAAGTTTTTTAACCTTAGGTTTTATCCATATGAGAATCAAACTGAAATAGGTTTAAAAACAATTAAGAAGAAAAATCAATTTTTCAATGTTTTTAAACATAAAAAAGTAATTATTTTCAACTTATTAAAAAGCGATTAAATAAATCTTTTTTTGGAATATTTTGAAGGATTAAATTAATAGAGTCGATGGATGACACGTGTGCAAAAAATCATTTAAAAATAATTAATTTTAAATATTAAAACAATTATTTGAATTTTAATATGAAAATGAGAAAATATGAAAAAGTGACAAAAATAATGTCATGGCTGGGACTTGAACCCACGCCCTCCCACTCAATTCCTAACAAAAAACGCCCTTGTCAACTGAGCAAACGTGCGTTAGTGATAGTAATACCAAACCATTTGATAATATTTTAAAATTATGTGGTAAAGTCAAATAAAGGCGCCAGACTTCATCTTCTTCCTCAGCCTCACGAATTTTGCAAAATGGAGGCTATCTCATGAAATACGTAATGAATTTGGACGATGTAAACATGAAAGTTGCTCATTTTTAAAAAAGAATTCAATGGTGGTATTGAAATTCATTTATTTTAAGTGTGGAGTGAATTATCATGCACGAACCAGATGAACCCTAGCTATGCAAAAAATATCATGAAATCTCATACAAGCAGGATAAATAGCAATTGATTGAGGGTAAATGATTTATGAACTATCATAAGCATGTTGGTAACTTGAAATAACATTGATGTTGCATGAATTATGGAGTTTGAAAAGTTCAGGCTTATCTTGCAAGAGGAGATCGAATCCTCAGTTGTACGTATTACAGAAGTGAAATGATGATATGGACAGCTTCTCTACACCTCAAGGAATGTGTTGATGTGCTTGGAATGGATGGAAACCTTCTAGATTGATGGGCTCGAATCCAACTGCAGCTGAGTTAAGTGAGGTTGTGATCTTGGTGAATTTGATGTTACAGATGATGTTTAAGTGTTTGAATCACTTATACATGATGTATATGATGTGTTTGAACCAAAAGTTTGAGCCAAGAAGCTCTGGTTTTGAAAACATGATTCTCACTTTTGAAAATTTTGAAACTTGGAGTGAAAGAAAGAAATGAGAGAAAACAAGTGTTTTGTTGTATTGGGGTGGTTTGAATGATCAGAAATAAGCTCTCTTTATAGGTGAAAGAGTTTGTCTTGGCTGAATATGGATGGCTCAAAGGATAAGATCTCATTCAATGTTTTTTTTGCAATGTGTGATTACTTCTATGCCAAGGTACATTATCACTTCCAAATATCATAGCTACCTTTTGACCAATTCCACATTCTGCAGAGTGTTTTAATGTTGTTTAAGCAACTATCTTGACTGGAGAGTGACTTTGTTGAATATGCACTATTGCACATAAATGCATCTTGAATGCAAGGCATATATGACAAAACCCCATCATTCCAATGAGGTTTTTCTTGACTCTTTGGCTTTATCTTGCAGGTTTGTTATGATTCACTCTGATCTTTGTTGAATTGGTAAGATCATGATCATTGCACTTGACTTCCAAAATCGTGTATTGCAAGAAAATGGAAAATCTGATTTTGTATAACAGTTGCAGCAAGGTGTATTGTACCCTCCATATATCCTTGCTCAAATGGAATTAGATGATGTTCTTGGACATTTTGGAAAGCTGGTATATAACACTTCAACTTTGATGTTTGCATTTGGTCTTGATTCATCTTGGATTTTTAAGAAAAGTGGCCTCAAAGTAGGTTAAAACACAAAACAGATTCTGTCCAAAATTTCTCTAAGTGTCAAAGTTCAAAAGTTTTGAAACCCTAACTTCATGGCTTCATATCTCAAAATCTATGCACTTTTTGGGAATTCACCCTCATTGACAAAGTTGTAGCATGTACCAAGCTCTTCAATTTGGTCTTTGGATCCAAGAAAAGGGTTGCTGGTTTGGAAGTTATGACCTTGCAAAGTAGGGCAAAAATCATTGTTTTTCAAGACTTAGAAAAATTTCTAAGTTTCCTAAGGTTGCCCTTTTTACAAGTAACCTCACTTTTCTTGATTTTTCTTGATCAATCATGATTCAAATCACATACTAACATTGTTATTGGCTTGAAGAGACTATATTTGACAAAAAAACACAAAAAGTCAAACTTGATTTTGGGCACAGTTGACTTTTGTATCAGATGAACTATGATTTTGTGCTCCTTTATGAAATCAAACCCTTGGGATATTTTAAACATCATGGATGGATTCCAAGGGTGTTTTTGAGTGTCTTGAATCATGTCCCAAGGTTTGAGATCTTGTCTTGGTAAAAAGTCAAAGGTATGGTTGACTTTTTGTCAAAAGCCATAGTTTATGGTCCAGATGAATTTCAATCCTAGCATTGCTTATGAATTAAGTTCTATAGATCAATCCAATGGATTAATAAGATGTATTTCAAGTCCTTGAAAAATATTTGGAGGTTTGGGATCATACCTTGCTTAAAAAGTCAACTTAGGGACTGAATTAGGTCAAAACCCTAATTATGGTGCACTGAGGGTCTTGAGGCTTGATGAGCTCGTCATGATGCAATTTTGCACTTGATTATTGATGAGTGAAAGTTCTTGATCTTTATGGATGATATAGAGACTTGTGGTGTTGGATATGATGCTCGTCCCTTTATGACGCTCAAAACCCTAATTTACAAACAAGCAACAAACTTTGTGTTCTCTAATGGGTTAGTGACTCATGAAAGTATATTCATATAATATGCAAATGATGTGGAATTTTAGGGTCAAAATTTAGGGTATGACAGACATGAGTCATTTTCATAGTTGAGATGTGATTCTCATATCCCCATAGTATTAAAGATGTTGACATTTTCCACTTAGATGTTGAGTGATAGACTTGTTGATTTTAATCCAAGAAAAATCCTCCATCTTAAGATGATGCAAATGTTATTTTCTCATACTTATGACTGACTAGTTGTAATTTTCTCCTTAAAATGACAACTTGTTTTTTCATTTGAAATGAACCAAACAAATCATCTTTGTTATTTTTACCACGAACTACGAGGTTTTGATCCTCCATTGCACTTTGGGGGTACGTAGGCACGAGACTCAGGAAGTCTTGTCAAACACAAAAACATTAAAAAATACTTCTTTTCACACATCACAAATCTTTTACAATAAAACCATTTTCAAACCAAAAAGTGTAGATGTTTCAAAGGGATCCTATAGAGTACCAAAGACGTTTTGGGTGCTAACACCTTCCCTCTGCGTAACCAACCCCCTAACCCTTTGTCTATGTTTTTATTTTTTCTTGTTTTAGATCTTCTTTAGGTTTTGTTCGCTCTTTTTCCTTTCCTTTGGATAAAATAAAAGTGTGGTGGCGACTCTTGTTTTATGAGTTAAGTTAATCAATAGCTTATACTTATAATTTTTACCGCTACAAGAGGAACTAAGAATAAGATGGTAAATTGTGGGGAGGAGTTTGGGTAATAGAGAGAAAACATAATTAGGAGAATATGGTTATTATAAATAGGAAAGAAGTGGAGAAAAAGTTAGTTTGCATATTACATGAAAACTTGGAAAAAAGAGAAGAAGGGCTAGGGGAAGAGGAGGGAGAAGAAGGGCTTAAGAGAAAAATTTCAAGGGTTATCTCATCTTTGCTGGAATAATCAAGTAAGGGGAGGGGGAGATTATTCATTTATGGGTGATATATCATGAAATGGTAGGGAGGTGTCCCTTGGCCTCCATTAGGACTTGTGTGTTCTTTAATGATGACGAATTTGATAAATAATGATGTGTTTGTGGTTGTATGCGTGATTCAAAATTTGTTATAAATTGTCGAATCTGCCATTAAAATATGTTGATATGTGATTCTTGTTATGTTGAATTTTTTAGTTTTGTGGTGAATTGAGTTGTCCCTAGATGGTGAATCTAAATGATTAATTCATGAAAAACTTAATATGTTTATGATCTATATAATAAAATAGGTGTGATAGTGTAGTTAAATCATGAATCAAAGTAAATTAGAAGTCTGTAATTTGGTCTAGTATAGCACTGAGCGATTGGAAACTGGGCACTGTCACGTAACAACAAAACTGTGATTTTCGGAAAAACACACAGTGATAATCGGTTGTTCCCAAATGACAACCGATTACACTAGTATAAATTTTGGAAATTACACTCATGATAATCGGTTGTAGCAAAATGACAATCAGTTGTCATGCTACCAAAAAACGTGATTTTTGGGTCTGGCAAGCTTGGTGACAATAGGTTGTCACTTTGTATCAATCGGTTGTCACTATATCAATTTTTGAAAAATTTTCTACATGCTTTGACGTTTTACCTCATAATTTTTTAACCGTGTATCCAATCGACGTGCCGTTTAAGGTGTTAGGAAGCTGACACTCAGAGCTATAACATGATATAAATATGGGAATTGTTTTGTTAGCGGAATAATCGAGGGGGTCAACGAGGGAGCATTTCTTATTTGGGACACACCTTTGTGAGAGACACACCACATACTCACGTAAAACCTTAAGGTGATTAGTGTGTGGGTTCTCTTAATTATATAGTGTTCAATCTTCCCTTTTCTAATCAATGTGAGACTTCTTCCTCACATTTGATTCTCAACACTCCCCCTCAAGTGTGAGTCTATACACAATGCTCCCCCTCATGTGGAAGCTCTCTTTCCCACATACACTTGTATCACCGTTGAACTCAACGGAACACCTTCTACCAACACCTGCGGGCGGTCCCTTTCTCGAACCAAAGGCTCATGATACCATTGTTAGCGGAATAATGAAGGGGGTCAACGAGGGAGCATTTCTTATTTGGGACACACCTTTGTGAGAGACACACCACATACTCACCTAAAACCTTAAGGTGATTGGTGTGTGGGCTCTCTCAATTATATAGTGTTCAATCTTCCCTTTTCTAATCAATGTGGGACTTCTTCCTCACACTTGATTCTCAACACGTTTAAGTATTATTCCTATACCTAATGTGTTGGTGATGTTTTATTCATATGTTCGGTTAATGAATTTTTGTAATTGTTGTGATAATATTGATGTGATAATGAGACGAATTATTATACATATAATGATAACATGTTGAGTTGAGATATGTAGTTTTGGTGTGGAAACTACCCTGTGGTTGTTGTACAGGAATTATACGGTTCGATGTGATTCCACTAATTATTGTTGAAATGTTGTGGTGATACATTAATTCATTCATGCATCTTATATTATTGTTATTGGTGAAAGAGGAGGGGGTCATGATGAGGGGACTTGTGACTTTTCCAATCTCGGTGTGGAGCTCATGGGTTCAATAAATGGAACCCAGTTCATAATAAGAACCATTGTTGTGGTCGGTACCGCATGCATACGAGTCATTAATGTGTTGTGAGTTGCATTGTATGGATAAATGCATATAATGGGGATATTGGTGCGTTATGAATATTTGTGGATGTGGTGCATGATCGATTTCTATGTGAACTTGTATGTAGTGAACTACTATGATTATATATACATCGTTAATTATTTGAATCTATTCTCACCCCCTATTTATGTTGTTTCGTCTGTGCTCCTCTAGAGTACAGACAATCAGGTACTTGAGTAGGAGCTTGAGGTTGAAGACAGTGCCATGCCTCTTTAGTAGCCTGTCGATCGAGTCCTTTAGTGAAGTCGCTCTAATATGTAACAACAGGTGGAATAAGTTGCTCTTTGTTTATGATATGTAAAATATCTTTCCTTTGTTTTAGAGATGAACCATGTTTAATTTTGAGTTGTTGTTGAGGCTTTTAAAGCCATAATACTTTCAAAACAAAATTCTGCTGCGTATTGAATAGTTTAATTATAAATGAATGTTTCACTCTGTATGATGGTTTTGATGTGAGTAACATCCTACTCGATGAATTACATATTATATATGTTTTATTTGATTTAATTTTATATTCGGGAGTAGAGTGTTAATCCTACTGTGATAATATTGGCCACATGGAGCCCTTATGTTATGATAAATAAATAGGGTCTAAATGTAATAACCCAAAACCTCTTAGAACTATGAACACATCGGGATCCAAAAAGATCTAATTCTTCGTTGTTGTTTGGTTGAGAGACTAACCTCTCTAAGCCACTATTCGTTGTTTGGTTCAAAGTTAGCTTGGAAATTTCATTTTCTTGTATAACAAGGTTCGTGGACGCATCCTTCAAAAAACTCTCAAGATTAGTGGATACTCTTAAGAATAATTTTTGGGGACATGAATAGGTGCTTATTTTTATTCCAATAGGGCAACCTTTCACCAAGCTTTCCACAGACTATCCCCTATTAGGATCCAATAAAATTATATTGGTATAGAAACCATAATATATATATATATATATATATATATAGGGAACGTATCATATGAGAATGTCATTTTTATGTGAAAACATGAGAATGAATCTGAACCATTAGATTTTAGAATATATGGTGGAGATTATGTGTCAGTTTTTTTTCTCTCTCCTCCATGATTTATTTTAATAATGGAGGAGAGAGAAAACTAAAAATCACACATAATCTCCACCATTTATTTAAAAATCTAATGATTCAGATTCATTCTCATGTTCTTATATAAAAATGGCATTCTCATAAGATATGAACCATATATATATATATATATATATATATATATATATATATATATATATATATATATATATATATATATATTAATGACCAATTAGCATTCACATTATTTCGAAATGAGTCATCCTGACATCATTCAATTAATTAATTAATTATTAAATAAAAATTTTATTATTATTTTAAATTTTATTTGATTACTTTAAATCTTTTAATTTAAAAGATAACTAATATAATTAATATGATTCTATATGCTCACATAATAATTATTAAAATCTCCTACTTCTGGTCTTATTTATAAGAGAAAATTTATTTTTAAATTAATTGAATAATCCATATACTTGAACTGTATAATGGATCAAATTCATTAATTATTTATTAAATTTAAAAAATTAGCTTTTTTTTTTTATAAATAGAACCAGAGAAAAAATAATAATTAAATAGTATAGAAATATAAAATATTCTTAACGAAAAAAACCTATACACTACCTCAAATATTACACATCAACTATGTTTGGAGTTTCGTTAATATATTAATTACACTTTTCTTTTCCCAAAATCCTTCACATTGAATTCCATCTTTTAATATCAATTTTATAGCCTAGCTAATTAATATGCACACTAAAATAATACCAGATAAAACAATAAAAGTAATATTTAAATAAGAACAACTTAGACTATCGATACTTTTATAGCCTAGCTAATTAATATGCCACTCTAAAATATTACCAGATAAAATAATAAAAGTAATATTTAAATAAACACAACTTAGACTATCAATACTTTTATAGCCTAGTTAATTAATATGCCACAATAAAATATTACCAGATAAAACAATAAAAGTAATATTTAAATAAGAACAACTTAAATTATTTATGAAATAAAACTTTTAATATCACTTTTGTAGGAAAAGTGATGTCACAAAAATCTGTATTTAAATAGCAACTTAGACTCATTTGCATAATGGTGAAAAATATTGTAGTGTTTGATTCATTTTCTCGCAAACATGTTAAAGTTATTACCTTTACTTAGCATCTTATTGATGATTATTTCAATTTTAGCCCTAACTCAGGGTCAACAAGTTGATTGGAGTCCCACACAAACAACAGTGCGTGTTGAAAATGATCTTGACACCAATGTTTATATGCATTGTAAATCATCCGATGATGATCTTGGCAACCGTGATCTTGCTCGAGGTCGTTATATAGAATGGTCTTTTCGAGCTAATATTCGAGGCACCACTTTGTTTACGTGCGTCTTTCAATGGGACAATGTGAGAAAGGACGCGGTAATTTATGATGCTAAGAAAGATGAAGGTTTATGTATTTCTCAGTGTTGGAGAATTCTTAGAACTGATGGAGTCTATTTTTATAATCAATACAAAAAGTCTTGGGAGAAAAGATACTCCTGGTAAAAGCTTTAAGCTTTTCTTCTATGTATTCAAATAAAAAATAAATTAAACATTAATAAATTTGTTATATTTCTTCTTGCCTAATATTTATCTATTAAATTTGTTAGACGAGGGCAACAATCTAAAAAGAGATTGAATAGTGTTAGACGATGGCTAGGATCTAGAAGGGGGGGTTGAATAGATCCCACAATTTTATACACGCAAATAGTTACTAAAAATTGGTTTTAAAAGTTTTAACGGAAGCAACCACTGAATCACACGTCTATAACGAACCTCTACTAAAAGGATCGGATATGCACGACAATATTAGGAATGAATTACGGATGAGAAAAATTCAGATTGATCAACAAAATTTGAATGCAATCAACAATGTTTTATTTGCTTGATATTAATCCAATCAAACCAAATAGGTCGACAAACAATTAAATGCAAATGCGTTCGATTTTGCTTTGAAACAAATTACCGAACACTTGGTGTGCGTAAACACACTAAGTGCGGATTTCCAAGTAATGTGATGTTAAGCTGATCCTAAATACAATCCAAGGGATTGTATCAATTTTACAAAATAATTTATCAGCTCAAAATTACAATATCTCAGAAATTTCGATTAATTGAAACTTCGCAAATTCGAATAATATCGAAACGTAAAAGAGTAGGGAAAGAGAGGACAAACACGATTTGATTTGGAATTTCCCCAATAGTCCTCGCTATGGGTACCTCTGCCTCCAATTCCACAATTGGAATTGAGATATATATAAATTTTCGTTTGCAAATTGTTTATACAAGAGAAGAACAATGAAAATCCAAACCCTTAAACATCTTTGATTATTGATGCAGAGTCTTCTCACCCCTTGATTCAAGACGAATCAAGTGCCTCGAATTCGGTTGAACATATCACCGTCTCACGCTACTAGACTGCAAGAAACCACCGTTCTTCAGTCACCTTCACTCCGTCGATTTCGATCTTCTGCAATTCGATCCCCAAACCTTTCTTCTACGATCCTCCAACTGTAGCTACTAAACCGAACGAATACTCTGTTCTTCGGTTACCTTCGCACGGCTGAATCCCTGTAGAACGAAACGGTTTATGCAAAAACCCCCCAAAATATCCTTGATTCTTGGAGGATAAAACCTAAGGTTTTATTCAAGAAACACCTTACCAATTCTCAACCCAGAAATGAATATCACACACTTCCTAATTCTGAACGTTATCACTTTAAAACAATAGGCGACATAAACAAAAATGATTATATGTAATTGTTTGTTTACTCAAGGTTGAAGATGAAGATGAAGAGAAAGATTAGTATGAATTTTCACGTTTCTTGTTTTTCTTGAAATGTGAGCTGACCCAACTATATATAATGAATAAAATGACCAACAATATGAAATAACAGAAATAACAGAAAAATTAAATGCAGAAAAAATCAGCCCAGGCAGCGTGCGGTCGACCGCACCACATATAGGGGTCGGCGTGAGCTATCCCGTGGGAATCACTACGCAAAATAGACGACCATGCGTCGACCCATCAACACCTTGCGTCGATGTAAGCCTGCTGATTTTGCAGAAATTCAAATGCCCATAAGCATGCGTCGACCACATGCAACAGGGGGTCAGCGTGCGCTATCCCGAACTTTTCACAAAATTTGTTCAAAACAGCATGAGTCGACTCATGCTCACCTTGGGTCGACTCAAGACCTGCAGATTTTCAAAAACTCATTTTTCTGCACGTTTTTACTTACCAAGACCCAAAACAAGTATACCAAACATCAATATTATGATCATGCACATGTAGAAATTGTGTAGACCTTTTCCTATATGTTTAGACACATGAAAATCGATGTTTAGATGCAATTTGCCTGACAATGAAGTGATACCGCTCAAATTACAATCTAATGAATATCTTATTTGTTGACATCATTAACACCAAAATAGATGAAAGACTTTAGCCCACACATACTCCCCCTTTTTGAAGATGGTAACACTGTTTATCTTTCTCTTGACTTATAATTTGAGAACGGAATAACTCCCCCACTCTTTAACACTTCAATATCTGCTGCTTTAATATTTTCTACTGCTAGTATCCTTCTCCCCATTTGACAACATCAAAAAGAGTAAAAGAAGGTGGTCAAAGAGATATCATCATAACAAGTAATGGTTCATTCACCAATTTGCAAAACAGTGACACTAACAAGCATCCACATATGATACAGTTAATGCAATACTATAAATAGATAAATACGAAACATAAGAAGCAAACACGATTCATTCCATAATAGTTCAAACTAAAGAAATATAGTTCAAGTTAAAACAAACTGAAATAACATGCAAATCAAAGAACAAAACATAGAATCAAAGACACAAATAATATCATGCACTAATAATGATGCTAATCCCTATGGTCTCCTCCCCCTAAATGGGTGACCTCTTTCCCTGTAATGGTGGCCTTGTGGTGGCAGCTCCTCGAGGGAATGATTCAACTCGAGCACACTGCTGTTGAGAATGCCTAGACTGTTGGTCAGATTTTGAGTTTGAATTGTCATGGCATTTTCCAAATGAGTGAATCTGGTCATGGAGGCATCAGCAAACCTAGTGAAGTTTTGGGTATGAGTAGTCAACTGATTGGAATGTGAAGTGAACCTCTCTTGTTGAGCAATGTACCTCTGATCTTGTAATTCCTGGAATTGCTCTTGTTCGAGGTTCATCTGATTCAACATGGCCAGAATTTCTTCAGTGGCCTGGAAATCTTGTTGTGGCTGCGGAGTCGGAGGTGTAGAATATTCAAGCGGTTGCCAGTCATATTCTTCACCTTGTTGTTGCCAACCATAGTTTGAAGGAACATAAGCACCCCAAGAGCAGTCCAACTGTTGTTTTGCCATTGTCCCCAGCCCTGATTATCATAATCCTCCTCTGGTTGAGAATAACCCATCCATGTTGCATTATCTTCATCTTCCATATTCACATCAGCATTGTCACCACCTTGGTTGTCATTTTCATGTCCTTCTGCAATATCTTAATCTTCAGGAACATTAGGAAACGGGTGAGTTGATCTAAATTTGTACTTGTACTCATTTTCAACCGGATTCCAAGCATAACCCATCATGGTGAGAGTCTTTTGTTGAAATTGATGCTCAGATGAAATATTGACATAGTGAATGTTCAGAACAGAGATACCAGCCTTATTCAAAATATTCTAAATACATGACTCATAACCCAAAGCCTTGCCTTTTGTGGAGTCGCGAAGGGCAAACATACGGTATGTGAAGTAATATGGCCAGTTGATTTTAATCTTGTTCTTTAAGATGTAGATAAGATGAACCTCAGGTTTATCAACTCTAAAGAACCCTCCTTTCAGAGGTCGCAAAATATGAGCGACAATCCACTGCAGAATGCAATCAGCAAATTTCAGATGGCCCGTTGTAACATTTTTTGGAAACAGCTCGCTTGCTACAACATCATCTGAGTATTGTTCACGCAACATGGAGTTCAAATCCGTCTTAAACTTATAGTTGGGAACAAACTTGGTGTCAGTGACTTTAGGAAGATTTTCATGAGTTTCCAAACTGCACAAACTAGTCTATACAACATTGTTCATAGAGTGAGACGCGTTATACATAGAATACGTAAAATCCGTACCTTCAAATTTTCCCTTAATCCCGCAATAGAACAAGCGAACCAGATCACAGTTAAACTTATCATCACATTCAAGAAATTCATCAAAATTCTGAGCATTCAACATGTCAATTACCTCGGTGAGATGATAATTTGGAGCCATCAAAGAGTAGTATGCATGTTGTCGAATAAAAGCACGGTTGCAAAAATCATTATTGAAAGACTCAGACAGAGCATCAGAAAGTAGAGACATAACATTTACCGGAGTTGAAGAAGTTCCGGCTCTTGATGTTGAAGCTCTTGTGGTACGTTTACAAGTTGCACGTCGAGAAGCCATTGTTAAAGAAAAGAGGAAGATGATGAACAATGCGCTGTGAACAATGCGTAAATGATGAACAGTCGATAGAGTGCTTGCTTCCAAATGCCTTGTGAAATCCCTTTCTTATAAACCTTGTGAATTCAAACTTTGTGGGTTTTGAGTTTTATGGGTTTTAATGGAGTTTTGATGGATTTTGAATGGGAATTTGGAAGAGAATGAGAGGAGAAGACCAAGAAAAATCAGATTTATGACATGCAATGATGAAAAATAAAGTGCATTAAATGTATGTAGTTAATTTGAGGAACACTAGGTCGGCGCGCGAATTCCCAATAAAAAGGGATTAAGAATTCGTCAGGTATGCGTCGACCTAAGCATTAGATCCGTCGGCGCACGCTGACGTGTTTTTGAAAAATTTTAAAAATTGTGAGATGCGGCGACCGCAGATAGTCGTGCGCTAACTCGGTTGTTTTCCTTGAAAAAAATTTCAGTTCATGAGTCGACCCATGGCATTCTCTGGTCGACTCATCCAAGTAAAACATGGAAAAATTTATATTTTTGCATACAAAGGTTCCAAAATAAGATAAATAAACATGCAAACACATAGATCAAACATCCAAATAAATAATATATGCTAAAATATGTAATAAACATCAGTTTTAAAGCACTCTACATGGTACACATACTTGAAAACAATTACGAAGCGAAACGATATTACCTTGATCATGATGGAAGATGAGAGCCCTCACATATAACTCAATGACTCTTTGCATTGTTTGTTAAAAAAATAAACAAGAATATATATATGTGTGTGTGTGTGTGTGTGAAGAGCAACTATCTTAGAGGAATATTAAACACGATCCGAGATGTCGAGAACGCCAAGTTCCCTACGGATGTGAAAGAATGGCTTTGTAGCTAGTGGTTTTGTAAAAATGTCAGCAAGTTGAATTTTAGTACCAACATGCTCAAAGACCACATCACCTTTCTCTATATGATCCCTAAGGAAATGATGACGTATTTTGATATGCTTGGTGCGTGAATGTAATACAGTGTTCTTAGTTAGGTTAATAGCACTAGTGTTATCACACAAAATGGGAATACGCTCAAGTTTTAAATTGAAATTAAGTAATTGTTGTTTAAGCCATAGGACTTGAGCACAACAACTACCGGCGACAACGTATTCCGCCTCGGTTGTTGACAAAGCAACGAAATCCTGTTTCTTGCTATGCCAACACACCATGGAATTTGCAAAAAAGTGACACGTGCCACTAGTACTTTTCCTATCCAATTTGAACCTGGCAAAGTCCGAATCGGAATAGCCAACTAAGAAACAAACACTACCTTTGGAATACCACAACCCATACTTTGGAGTACTGGAGAGGTATCAAAGTATGCGCTTAACGGGTTTTAGGTGAGATTCCTTGGGACGTGCTTGATACCTCGCACACATGCATACACTGAACCTAATATCGGGACATGATGCGGTAAGATAAAGCAGAGATCCAATCATACCTCTATACCTTTTTACCTTTACATCCTTACCATTCTCGTCACGATCAAGATTTTCACTAGTAGACATTGGAGTATCTATTGCTTTGCAGTTTAGCATGTCGAAACGTTTGAGAAGCTCAAGACAATATTTAGTTTGACTCACGAATGTGCCCTCTTCGAGTTGTTTGATTTGCAAACCGAGGAAATAGTTGAGCTCCCCCATCATGCTCATTTCAAACTCCCCCTGCATCAAACTAGAAAACTCCTTGACCAAGGTCATTATAGTAGACCCAAAGATAATATCGTCAACATAAATTTGTTCCAAGATCAAATGTTATCCTTGACATTTAATAAAGAGCGTTGTGTCAACCTTCCCTCTTGAATACCCTTGATCAAGTAAAAATTTGCTTAGACATTCATACTAATCCCTAGGGGCTTATTTGAGTTCGTACAAAGCACGTTTGAGTTTATAAACATGATCGGGATATTCATGGGACTCAAAACTCGGAGGTTTGGCAACATAAACCTCTTGATTTATATATCCATTCAGGAAAGCACTTTTAACATCCATTTGGAATAATTTGAAGTTCTTAGTGTAAGCATAAGCAAGTAAAAGGCGTATAGCCTCGAGTCGGGCAACCGGCGCATAAGTTTCCTCATAGTCGATTCCTTTCTCTTGGTTATAGCCTTGTGCTACTAGCCGCGCTTTGTTACGTGTTATAACTCCATTTTCATCAAGTTTATTCCTAAACACCCATCGGGTGCTGATTACTCGATGACCTCGCAGAGGAGGGACAAGGTCCCAAACCTCATTTCTCCTGAATGATTAAGTTCATCTTGCATTGATAAAAACCAATGCTCATCGAGTAACACCTCCTTTGTGTTTTTAGGCTCAACTTGTGACACAAAAGCGGAGTAATAACAAAAGTTACTAAGTTTAGAGCGAGTGGTTACTCCCTTAGAGATATCACCGAGAATGTTGTCAATTGGATGGTCTTTGGAAGACTTCCAAGCTGGAGGAAGTTCATCTTTATCAGAATGATGATCCTCCTCACTCTTCATTGGTTGGTGATCCTTTTCCTCCTCAATACGCACTCCTTCAGGCTGATCAGTTCCCTTATCAGTGTCCTTGAGTATGTCTTCAGAAGATACACCTGCAACATGAAAAAAACTACCTTCTCTGACATTTCTCGGATAAGACTCATCAAAAGTAACATGAACTGACTCTTCAACTACACGTAACCTCTTATTATAAATTCTAGGGTTAATTGTGATTTACCCCCTTGACATATGAGCGTGTTTTGGTTTACCCCCCCACCGTTGCCATAGGCAGGTTTTGGCAACGATTTTTTCAAAAAAACCGTTGCCTAAAGGCATGTAGGGGGTAAATCAAAATTCGCTCATATGTTAGGGGGGTAAATCACAATTAACCCTAAATTCTATACACTTTACTTGACTGAGAGTATCCAAGAAAAATACCCTCGTCGGCCTTGGCATCAAACTTACCAAGAGTCTCTTTTCCATTGTTTAACACGAAACATTTGTAACCAAATACATGAAGGTGAGAGATATTTGGCTTACGCCCTTTTAAAAGCTCATACGGTGTCTTGTTTAGAATAGGCCGGATGAGCACCCTATTCAAAACCTAACAAGTCGTACTTATGGCGTCGGCCCAAAAGTATTTTGGAAGTCCACTTTCATTGATCATAGTCCTTCCAAGTTCCTCCAAAACTCTATTTTTACGTTCCTCCACCCCATTTTGTTGAGAGGTATGTGGTGCGGAAAAATTATGATCAATTGCATTAGATTCACAAAATGCTTCAAACAAATGATTTTCAAACTCACCCCCATGGTCACTTCTAATTGACACAATGTTCATGTTTAACTTGTTTTGAGATAACTTAGCAAATCTTTCAAAGGCCGAAAAGGTATCACTCTTGTTTGCTAAGAAAATAGTCCAGCAAAACCTAGAGAAGTCGTCGACTATTACAAAACCATAATAGTTACCACCTAGGATTTTAACCCTAGATGGTCCAAAGAGGTCCATATGGAGAAGCTCAAGGGGTCTCATAGTTGAAACAATGTTTTTGGATTTGAAAGAGATCCTTGTTTGTTTCCCCATTTGACAAGCATCACAAAGATGATCCTTTGTGAATTTGATTTTGGGTCAACCGATGACTAGGTCTTTAGAGACTATTTTGTTTAGCAAATCAAAGTTGATGTGCGCCAACCGTATATGCCACAACCATGAATTCTCATTCATAGTGACTAGACACTTGTAGCCATTCAACGATACTTCATTTAAGTCTAACATATAGACGTTATTCACCCTCAAGCCCTTAAACACGTCCTTTTTGTCAACATCTTTAATTATGCAACAATCTTTTGAAAAAGATACTTTATAATTCTTGTCGCATAGTTGACTAATGCTTAAAAGGCTGTGTCTAAGGCCTTCCACAAGAAGTACATCAGAGATAGTAGTAGATGAGGGGTTACCTACACTACCTTTTGCGAGAACCTGTCCCTTGTTGTTATATCCGTAGGTGACAAATCCCTTTTTCTTCGCCACAAAGTTGATGAAAAGAGATATGTATCCGGTCATATGTCTTGAGCAGCCACTATCTAGAACCCATCTTCTTTCGGTGGTCTCAAGACTTTGTACCTACAAAACAATCAAGGGAGAGTAGGTACCCAATTCTCATTGGGTCCTTTACGGTGAGTGTAACCAAGATCGCACTTGGGCAACCATTGATAAATGCCTTTCGGAACATGAAACCTTCTAAAATGACATTTAGCAATAGTATGACCAGGCTTACAACAATATAGGCAATTACGGTTCATTTGGAATTTACCTTTGCTATCACTATCTCGAATCACATACATATACTTTTGATACGGATTATTCATACTTTCTCGATAATGTGATTGATCAATAGCAAACGTAACTTTTAGCTTAAGAGCCTTGTCTAATTTGGCCTTAAGGGTTCTCACCTCTTTTTGCCAAATGGGACAAATGTCACAGCCCCAATTGAACCAAGAAGTAGGGTCCTCTTCAACCTTAGCTTTTGATGTGTCCACTATAGAGTTTTTAAGGGCTTCCAATTCCTTTTTGGAATCGGAAACCATTTTCTCCAAATATGAAAAAATCTTTTTATTTGAGGCTAAGCGTTAAAAAGCTTCCTTAGCCTCGTAGTGCAACATATCAAAAGCCTTTTGTAATTCTAAATGAGACATACTATTAGAATGATCATATTTAGAGTGTTTTACCTCTTTCTTCTTGCTGTAACGTGCCATAAGACATAGATTAACGGATTCACTTTCGTCACTTGAGCTGTCATCTTTTTTCGACTCACTATCGCTCTCCCAAGCAATGTATGTTCGTCTAGATTTGTTTGACTTTTTAAGTTGACGACTCTTATCCTTATCCTTATCCTTGTCTTTCTTAAGTGATGGATAATCCGGCTTGTAGTGCCCGGATTTTCCATAGTTGTAACACGTCCCTTTTACCTTGCCATTCTTATTGCCTTCATTTCTAGATTGCCTCCGAAATTTGACTAAATTTTTATCCGATTGTTGAATCTCATTCTTCCGAACGTATCTATTGTATCTCTTCACAAATAGGCCCATGTCATCACCAGATTCATCATCTTCGTCATTATTGGTTTCATCATCACTTTGCTCTTGAGATGTGGACTTTGAACAAGAAGCCTTAAGACCAATCGACATCTTCTCCGTATCTTTTGTTTTCTCCTTCTTCATACACTTCTCATGTTTATCCAAGCTAATCAGCACTTGCTCATGCTCATCAAGTTTGCCAAATAATGTCGTGAGGTCTAGAGTAGCTAGATTATTGGCCTCCTTGATCGTGGTGACCTTCGGTTGCCATTCCCTGTTAAGACACCTCAAGATTTTATTAGTAGCAACCTCGTTTGGAATTGGTTTACCAAGTACATGCAATTTTTTGATAATGTGAGTAAATCGTTTTTGCATATCCGCAATGGTTTCCCCGTGCTTCATGTAAAAAAGATCGAACTCTTGCGTTAGTGTGTTGATACGGGCCATCTTAACATCATTAGTGCCTTTGTGGGCTACTTGTAAAACATCCCACATGGCTTTGGCCGTTTCACAATGAGAGACTCGATAATATTCGTCAACTCCCAAAGCGGAGATCAAAATATTCCGAGCCTTCCAATCATAGTTGTACTTTTTCTCGTCCTCCTCATTCCATTGAGCTTCGGGTTTGGGAACGACAACGCCTGTGTTAGCTTTCCACGGACTATCCTCTATTAGGATGCAATAAAATTATATTGGTATAGAAACCATAATATATATATATATATATATATATATATATATATATATTGATGACCAATTAGCATTCACATTATTTCAAAATGAGTCATCCTGACATCATTCAATTAATTAATTAATTATTAAATAAAAATTTTATTATCATTTTAAATTTTATTTGATTACTTTAAATCTTTTAATTTAAAAAATAACTAATATAATTAATATGATTCTATATGCTCACATAATAATTATTAAAATCTACTACTTCCGATCTTATTTATAAGAGAAATTTTATTTTTAAATTAATTGAATAATCCATATATTTGGACTGTATAATGGACCAAATTCATTAATTATTTATTAAATTTAAAAAATTAGCTTTTTTTTTTATAAATAGAACCAGAGAAAAAATAATAATTAAATAGTATAGAAATATAAAATATTCTTAACCAAAAAAATCTATACCTTACCTCAAATATTACACATCAACTATGTTTGGAGTTTCGTTAATATATTAATTACACTTTTCTTTTCTCAAAATCCTTCACATTGAATTCCATCTTTTAATATCACTTTTATAGCCTAGCTAATTAATATGCACACTAAAATATTACCAGATAAAAAAATAAAAGTAATATTTAAATAAGAACAACCTAGACTATCGATACTTTTATAGCAATGTTTTAAAAACCGAACCGAACTGGCTGGTTCAACCGGTTGGACCAGGAATCGGAGGTGAATCCGGTTGGGTCAACCTTGCAAAACCGCTAGTGGGTCAAAACTGGAGTTAAACCGGAAAAACCGGATTGAACCGTCCAAAACCATTCGAACCAAAGAATCGGAGCCGGTTTTGTAAAACCGTCCGGTTCTCAAAAATTCATCAAATTGACCATTTTTTTTAATTTTTTTAAAAAAATTTAATATGATAATATCAAAATTAAACATACATTCTCCAATCACAAAAAAGAATTTCATGTGTTTTTTACAACCATACAAACTTCTAAGTTTTATCACTATGTTATAGTTTTTCTTTCAACCATATTCCATCATCATCATGTCGTCTCTTTCAAACATAGCCACGATGTCCAACTCTATTGATTGTCGTTCAAGTCAATAATTTTTATTTTTTCAACTAAGAATTGTTTGTCGTAGTTCAACTTAAATTCGATTTTTTGTTGTTTAATGAAGTATATTGTATTATTTATATTTTGGTATTCTATCTTATTTAATTTAGGTATTCTTAATTATTTGAACTTTATTTTAGTTATTATACTCTATTATTTTAATTTTGGTTTGAATTATTAGTTTAATTTATTTTATTGTAATTTTTTTGTTTGGTCAAAATATTTTTAAATGATGGTTGAAATGAAGTGTAGAACTGTGTTAATGTTATGTATTATTGATATTGTTGTATTAATGTTATGGATTTTTAAAATATTTATTTTATTAAGTAGAGAACATATAATAATGTGTAACAGATCTATCAAATTTAGTTTCATATTATTAGTTTATTTAATAAACGGTTCGACCGTAGGTTTAACAGGTTTAACCATTTGAACCTTAAACCGTAAGTTTCATCGGTTCGATCTTCGGTCCGGTTTTTAAAACATTGTTTTATAGCCTAGCTAATTAATATGCCACACTAAAATATTACCAGATAAAACAATATAAGTAATATTTAAATAAGAATAACTTAGACTATCGATACTTTTCTAACCTAGCTAATTAATATGGCACAATAAAATATTACCAGATAAAACAATAAAAGTAATATTTAAATAAGAACAACTTAAATTATTTATGAAATGAAACTTTTAATATCACTTTTGTAGGAAAAGTGATGTCACAAAAATCTGTATTTAAATAGCAACTTAGACTCATTTGCATA
Organism: Lathyrus tuberosus; assembly: GCA_022829125.1. NCBI lineage: Eukaryota > Viridiplantae > Streptophyta > Magnoliopsida > Fabales > Fabaceae > Lathyrus > Lathyrus tuberosus. Next base: position 37,696,988 of record JALAZF010000003.1, on the reverse strand, counting down.
ATGGTAAAAAATATTGTAGTGTTTGATTCATTTTCTCGCAAACATGTTAAAGTTATTACCTTTACTTAGCATCTTATTGATGATTATTTCAATTTAAGCCCTAACTCAGGGCCAACAAGTTGGTTGGAGTCCCACACAAACAACAGTGCGTGTTGGAAATGATCTTGACACCAATGTTTATATGCATTGTAAATCATCCGATGATGATCTTGGTAACCGTGATCTTGCTCGAGGTCGTTATATAGAATGGTTTTTTCGAGCTAATATTCGAGGCACCACTTTTTTTACGTGCATCTTTCAATGGGACAATGTGAGAAAGGACGTGGTAATTTATGATGCTAAGAAAGATGAAGGTTTATGTATTTCTTAGTGTTGGAGAATTCTTAGAACTGATGGAGTCTATTTTTATAATCAATACAAAAATTCTTGGGAGAAAAGATACTCCTGGTAAAAGATTTAAGCTTTTCTTCTATGTATTCAAATAAAAAATAATTTAAACATTAAAAATTTGTTATATTTCTTCTTTCCTAATATTTATCTATTAAATTTGTTAGACGAGGGCAACGATCTAAAAAGAGATTGAATAGTGTTAGACGATGGCTAGGATCTAAAAGGGGGGGGGGGGGGTTGAATAGATCCCACAATTTTATACACGCAAATGGTTACCAAAAATTGGTTTTAAAAGTTTTAACGGAAGCAACCACTGAATCACACGTTTACAACGAACCTCTACTCAAAGGATCGGATATGCACGACAATATTATGAATGAATTACGGATGAGAAAAATTCAGATTTATCAACAAAATTTGAATGCAATCAATAATGTTTTATTTGCTTGATATTAATCCAATCCAAAGAGATAGGTCGACAAATAATTAAATGCAAATGCGTTCGATTTTGCTTTGAAACAAATTATCGAACACTTGGTGTGCGTAAACACACTAAGTGCAGATTTCCAAGTAATATGATGTTAAGCTGATCCTAAATACAATCCAAGGGATTGTATCAATTTTACAAAACAATTTATCAGCTCAAGATTACAATATCTCAGAAATTTCAATTAATTGAAACTTTACAAATTCGAATAATATCGAAATGTAGAAGAGTAGGGAAAGAGAGGACAAACAGGATTTGATTAGGCAGTTCCCCAATTGTCCTCGTTATGGGTACCTCTGCCCCCAATTCCACAATTGGAATTGAGATACATATAAATTGTCGTTTGCAAATTGTTTATACAAGAGAAGAACAATGAACATCCAAACCCTCAAACATCTTTGATTATTGATGCAGATTCTTCTCTCCCCTTGATTCAAGACGAATCAAGTGCCTCGAATTCGGTTGAACAAATCACCGTCTCACGCTACTAGACTACAAGAAACCACCGTTCTTCAGTCACCTTCACTCGGTCGATTTTGATCTTCTGCAATTCGATCCCAAAACCTTTCTTCTACGATCCTCCGACTGTAGCTACTAAACCGAACGAATACTCTATTCTTCGATTACCTTTGCATGGCTGAATCCCTGTAGAACGAAACGGTTTGTGCAAAAACCCCCAAAATCTCCTTTATTCGTGGAGGATAAAACTTAAGGTTTTATTCAAGAAACGCCTACCAATTCTCAACCCAGAAATGAAGATCACACACTTCCTAATTCTGAACGTTATCACTTCAAAATAATGGGCGACACAAACAAAAATGATTATGTGTAATTGTTTGTTTACTCAAGGTTGAAGATGAAGATGAAGAGAAAGATTGGTATGAATTTTCACGTTTCTTGTTTTTCTTGAAATGTGAGCTGACCCAACTATATATAATGAATAAAATGACCAACAATATGAAATAACAGAAATAAGAAAAAAATTAAATGCAGAAAAAATCAGCCCAGGCAGCGTGTGGTCGACCGCCCCACATATAAGGGTCGGCGTGAGCTATCCCGTGATTTGCATGTTTCTGCACGTTTTTGCTGACCTAGACTCAAAACAAGTATACCAAACATCAATATTATGATCATGCACTTACAATCTAATGACTATCTTATTTGTTGACATCATTAACACCGAAATAGATGAAAGACCTTAGCCCTTACATACTCCCCCTTTTTGATGATGGCAACACTGTTTATCTTTCTCTTGACTTGTAATTTTAGAACGGAAAAACTCCCCCTATCTTAACACTTCAATATCTGCTGCTTTAACATTTTCTGCTGCTAGTATCCTTCTCCCCATTTGACAACAACAAAAAGAGTAAAAGAAGGTGGTCAAAGAGATATCATCATAACAAGTAATGGTTCATTCACCAATTTGCAAAACAGCGACACTAACAAGCATCCACATATGATACAGTTAATGCAATACTATAAACGGATAAATACAGAACATAAGAAGCAAACACTATTCATTCCATAATAGTTCAAACTAAAGAAACATAGTTCAAGTTAAAACAAACTGAAATAACATGCAAATCAAAGAACAAAACATAGAATCAAAGACACAAATAATATCATGCACTAATAATGACGTTAATCCCTATGGTCTCCTCCCCCTAAATGGGTGACCTCTTCTCCTGTAACGGTGGCCTTGTGGTGGCAGCTCCTCGAGGGAATGAATTAACTCGATCACAGGGCTGTTAAGAATGCCTAGACTGTTGGTAAGATTTTGAGTCTGAATTGTCATGGCATTTTCCAAATGAGGGGATCTGGTCATGGAGGCATCAGCAAACCTAGTGAAGTTTTGGGTATGAGCAGCCAACTAATTGCAAAGTGAAGTGAACCTCTCTTGTTGAGCAGTGTACCTCTGATCTTGTAACTCCCAGAATTGCTCTTGTTCGAGGTTCATCTGATTCAACATGGCCAGAATTTCTTCAGTGGCCTGGAAATCTTTTTGTGGTTGCGGAGTCGGAGGTGTAGAATATTCAGGTGGTTGCCAGTCATATTCTTCACTTTGTTGTTGCCAACCATAGTTTGAAGGAACATAGGCATCCCTAAGAGCAGTCCAATTGTTGTTTTGCCATTGTCCCCAACCCTGATTATCATAATCCTCCTCTGGTTGAGAATAACCCATTCATGCCACATTATCTTCGTCTTCCATATTCACATCAGCATTGTCACCACCTTGGTTGTCATTTCATGACCTTCCGCAATATCTTGATATTCAGGAACATTAGGAAAAGGGTGATTTGATCTAAATTTGTACTTGTACTCATTTTCAACCAGATCCCAAGCATAACCCATCATGGTGAAAGTCTTTTGTTAAAATTGATGCTCAGATGAAATATTGACATAACGAATGTTCGGAACAGAGATACTAGCTTTATTCAAAATATTCTGAATACATGACGCATAACCCAAAGTCGTACCTTTTGTGGAGTCGCAAAGGGAAAACATACGGTATGTGAAGTAATATGGCCAGTTGATTTTAATGTTGTTCTTCAGGATGTAGATGAGATGAACCTCAGCTTTATCAACTCTAGAGACCCCTCCTTTCTTAGGTCGCAAAATATGAGCGACAATCCACTGCAGAATGCGATAAGCAAATTTCAGATGGCCCGTTGTAACATTTTTCAAAAACAGCTCGCTTGCTACAACATCATCTGAGTATGGTTCACGCAAAATGGAGTTCAAAGTGTTTAGATTATTTAATTCAGCATCTCTCTAAGGGATTCGATGGGCTTAACATCCCACCCATGAGCGCCCTACTCAAGTAGGCCCCTTGGGGTTCACTACAAGGAAATATAGTTGCGCCCTGACTATCAGCAATTGCTTTTGGCCTAGTGGTAAGCGCTTGATCCTTTGTGTGGTATCAGAGTCAAGGTCATGGGTTCGAATCGCCCCGGCTGACAAGGGGGGGGGGGAGATTGTTTCGATTATTTAATTCAGCGTCTCCCTAAGGGATTCGGTGGGCTTAACATCCCACCCATGAGCGCCCTACTCAAGTAGGCCCCTTGGGTTTCACTATAAGGAAATATAGTTGCGGCCTGACTATCAGCAATTGCTTTTGGCCTAGTGGTAAGCGCTTGATCCTTTGTGTGAGAGCAAGAGTTGTCTCTATAAGTCACTCTATGTTTTGATGATAACAATAAGTATTTGTGAAAGCGCCATTTAATGTTCTAACGTGTGTTGTGTGCAGATCATATTCATAGAAGTTATCAGATCCAACAAGCACCAGCCAGATAAGCGTAATTGATAATATGTGAAGTTACTATGTGTGACACAAGTCGCAAGAAGCAAGGATGCCGATATTGCTGTTGTAATTCTCTTGTGGATGCTCTCTGAAAGTGGTCGAGATTCTGAAGATTGTGAAGCTTCTGAAGAAGAGAACCGAAGTGCTGAAGACTCTGAAGACGGATTCCTAATGGACTAGTTCTGAAGATTCGGAAGACTTGAAGTAGTAAAGGATAATGTTCTTAAAGACAAGTGCTGAAGTTCTGAAGACTGGTTCCTAATGGACTTCTTCAAATGACTGAAAACATGATGTATCAGATATCCTGTTAAGAAGGCTCTACTCATGGTTCATCAAATTACCATCAGAAGCCTCTGAAGTTTGGAAGCCAAATGTTACCGTTGTGAACAACTGTACACACTGCTCAAGAAGATATCCCGTCACTTCTCCCACAGCAAAAAGGAGATGTATTAGTACAGCTAATTATTACACAACATCTCTTTTCCAACAGCCAACAATATTTAAAACGGCTACATTTTCTACTGCGCTATTTAACGAAAAGAGTACTCGCTTCTGAAGTAATCGATGAAGTCAAAAAACTGACCAAATCCATGAATCGATTCACTCCACAAAAGATTGATTCATTCCATCAAAGGTGAATTGACCAAGTCATTGTGTGAAGATCACAACAATGATGAGTTCTCATTCTAACACTTAGAATATCCAAAGCTATCAGCATTTACACATGGCCAATGTTGTTGAAGCTCAAAGATCACATTCAACACAACAACAATGAATTGGTACAGGAGTTGTTAATGAAGAAGACAACATTGCAAATCAGTCAAGTCATCAACCACCTTCTCGTCAGCGCTACATTGAAGATCTGAAGCAAGGAGTTGTTGCTCATAGCTTGTTCACCCAAGAAGACAAAGAAGAAGAAGATCTACAAGATGTCAACCACTGTCAAATCATTATACATCTCTGTATTTTCTTAGGATAAAGCAAGGAGTTGTTGCTCACATCTTGCTCGAACACTTGTGTGTTCTTTGTACTTAAACTTAGGAGTAATCTGCTTGTTAAGAAGCATCTTTGTAATCTCCTGTATAACTAATTCTTGGTGAATTAGGATTCCTTGAGTGGTCAGTGTGACCGAAGACTCGAGAAGACAATGGCGAGATGTCATTGTAGGAAAAGCCTGAAAAAGGGTCAGTAGCGTTATGTTCATTACGATGAATCCCTGAACGTCTAGCTGTGAAAACCTAGCAGTAGATCTTGCGAGATTGGAACCTGCAGGTCAATGTTCATTATATTCATTAATTTGAATCCCTGAACGGTTCATTGCATGTTAGTCACAGTGCAGCTGTGCAAGTTGTAAGTCACCGGCTGTTGCATGTGCATCTGTAATCAAGATTGATTATAGTGGATTAAGACCTTGTGTTCAAGGCGAAATCACCTGAGGAGGGTGGACTGGATTAGCCTTTGTGGTGAACCAGGATATATCATGTGTTCTTTACTCTTATGCTTAATGTATTGTTTATATTTCTATATTGAGTATCAGAACCTTACACAAGCAAGTCAGAACCTTGCAACTCTGATAAGCTTCCGCTATGCAAGTTCTGAATGTTACTTATATTGTTCAGACTCTTGTAGGTTCTCATGCTTCATGCATTGCAGGTCTGAATGTAACTTCGTTAGTCAGAGTCTCTCAACGAACTCTGATGATTATCCTAAGTACTTTAACGACAAGATGCGAAAAGTTGTTAAAAGAGTAAATACACAATTCAAACCCCCATTTCTTATGTCTTTCTCGCACCTTCAATTGGTATCAGAACTCTGGTTCTGTTATTGATGGATATCAAACACTTAACAGTGTCAGAAAAAGATTCAGATGAGGTGCATAGAAATACTCTAGGGAAGCATGAAATCCACTTACAATTTTTGTAACAGCTCAGAAGATGACTGTGTACAAAATTTTAATTAATCTGAGTACTTGAGCAAATCACTTATTCTGAAAGTTTTTCAGTTGTCAAACAACTAAATCTTTCTCACTAAATTTTTAATGAAGATTGAAGAATCAGCTGATAAGATAGACTCATCAAATAAGAAGTAGTATCTGTTGATTGCTTATCTTGGAAGATACGTGTGGATGAACCACGTATTTGCTCAAAGTTGAATCATCAGAAAACAAGAAGTTTTGTTTGCTGAAGATTAATTCTTTATGAGTTTTTGAGATGTTTTCAAGAAACGGATTAGGTCCACCCTTGACTTTCTCGTATAAAAACTCATTCAGGACTTCTTCATGTAAAGAAGAAAGATTGTTGTTCTATGATGCTGAACTTCTGAATGAAGTATGCAGAATTCAGAAAACTAAAGAACTGGATATTGTTTTCTTGGAAGTTATATAGGAAACTGAAAGAATATTCAGGAAGAAGAATGTCAAGGATTCATCAAATACTTGATCAAGAATGAACTCTTAAGCTTTGCTTGAATCAACATAACTAAGTTCTGATAACTTGAAACTATATCTCAGGTGAATCAAATGTTAGTGATCAGATCACTATATGATAAGTTGTTCAGAACCCTTCAAGCACTGGAATCAGAAGATGTCAAGCCAGACACTTAAAGTTCTCTACTTGAAGTCAAAAGAAGTTAAGTTACTGAGGTCCCTCAGAAGGAAATAATCAGTTAACTTTTTGTTCAGAAGTAGATGTGTTGTTAATTTCTAATAAATTAACTATGAGCTTGTCAGATCAGCATTATGAAATCAAGAAGTGTCATACAAACTATGTCTAGTGTTATACACCTGTTTGATGATAGTTAGTTCTGAGCAAGATGAGCATTCGGCTTAAGAAACCAGTCAGTTTGCGATGTCTATCAAAGTCTCTCAGCACATAATCTTCAAGGTTCATGTTATAGCCTTGGACTACATGACCTTTTGGAAATAAGGAAGCCTTAAGGAAGATTGTCAAGTAAATCAGAGTTTCTGATTGGTCATTCTCAAAAATCAGATGAGTTTGTCTGAACATGAAAAAGAATAGGATCAATTGATTCTAGTTCTCAAACCAATATCAGAATTCAGAAAATAGTCATACTCTTCAGAAATGAGAATGCAAGTAAATCCCGAAGAATCCAAGAACCCTCAGCAGTTCACTCAGAAAAGGAAAAATCATAGCCAAGATTGGAAATGCATCCAGATACGTCTTCAAAGATCTCAGGTACCATCCTTCCTTCATTTATGACTTATTTTCATAATAACAACCAGAATCACTTTATCAAACCTTTTGGTTATGATGTGATTAAGTTTTGTGAAAAGTGATTAGAAAAACTTTTAAGATAATCTTTTGTCCTTTTCCGTATGTGTCTGCACATGCTTTTTGGAACAGTTAAAGTATATAGATCTCAAATATAAGATTCTCTTCATCATGTCACTCACTCTAGTTGACCACATCCTATAACCCATAAGTACACTCCAACTAGTAATCCTATTCCAGACCTAACTCTCTCTCTCTCTCTCTCTCTCTCTCTCTCTCATAAAGTCACTCCACTCAACCTAGTTAGTCTAAGAAACCATGATGTACAATTAAATTGAATGACACTTCTTAGATTCTTTAATCTATCCAAATTTCTACTTAAGAAAATCTCAGCCATCCAAATTTCCTTGATATGCGCATATTGAGTGACATCTGCTCAGCTATGAAATAGGGAAACATGCTACCATAACCAAAATAGCTCATTACCTAGGCAATAACATCTAAACCAGACATGGTCATATTCTGACAGGTCGGGATTCTCTTTTAATATTGAAAATAGTGAAAAATATTTTTGTCTGCTTTCTGGGCTATGCACTGATTAATGATAAATAAATAAAAACCTTGAAATTAGAAAGCGTGTCTTTTGGTCTCCTCTTAGAATTAATGACTTCATAATGCAGTTACTGCATCCACCTAACTTTTGCCAAGAATAAAGTGTATCTCCTTGATCTTCCCAAGAACAATAGACTACTTATCTGTCTTCATCTAAGATCTCCAGTCTTCCTAAGTCATTCTTAGTCATTGACCCATTCAGTTCAAACACCTCTATCCATCTATTTAAAGTCATTCCAAAAAGTATTCTCCACAATCTCTTATTCTCAACCTTCCTTTCACCCTAAACGCAATCTAAAATGACTCCAAGAACCTTTTATGGCAATGATGATCTCCTTGAAGTCATCAATGAAAAACGACCAAATCCAATGGATACTGATCATAATTTTCATCTTGGTATTCACTTTCAAAATTGGAATGGATACATACATATGCTAAGAGGCTCAACTTATCCTAACCTTTTAAAATCCTTTTGGATCAATGCCTCTGTTAGAAGTAATGGTCTAATCATCTCCTCTGACATTTATGGTCTCCCAGTCACCATCAACACCACAAAAATTTCTGAAGCCATTGACTGTCCACTAGGAGGTGTCACTCCCAACCATGCATCCATTCGATGCACCTCCGATGCTGAAATGCACTATATGTTTGATAAAAGATCTGCCTTTGAACCTACGAAACCTGGAAAACTTTTGCCTATTGCTAGAGGTTGGTTTAAGTTCATCTTGACAAATATTAAACCTCGCAATACAAACAAGGACTTTCTGTATCATGATGATAAGCTCCTCATCATGTGTCTTCTTAGGCAAATTCCTATAGACCTTTCCCAAGTAATCTTTGACCATCTCAAAGAATCAATCGTCACGTCAAGAACCATGAACCGATCATTCATTCCTTATGGAAGAGTCCTATCAGAAGTACTCTTCAGAGCAGGAATAGTGCAAAAGATCTGCAGAGTTTGATGTGGTCCAGATACTACTCTGGATAGGAAGTTTTGTGAAACCTTCGACAACAGTTGGTTCTCATAAAAAATTAGAAGATTACCTGTCTCAATTAGGCTAAGTTATTAGTGTGTAATGGTTTATTAAGTTCTCATGCTCATATTGTGTAATTGCTAATTAAGTTAATGAAGTATATGTTACTTTTAATTCTTTATGCCTACGTATGTGCACTTATTGTGAATCCTTGACTCCTGTCAAGAATAAATTAGAGAAGTCTATGCGTGATCTCTTGGTATTTCAAGAATAATTAACTGATTGGACTCAGTGCTAGTATTAATCCCTTAACCTAGTCATATCTAGCTTAAAATGTCTAGGAAATGACGAACCTGACGGTTGGAGTCACAAGCATTTATTTAACTATCTCTATTTGTTGCCTATTTAAGGGACCATGTCCACCTATCATTCAAAACCTACTAAGAGTGAAATCTCTGGGTTAAAAATCCTAAATGAATTCTCTATGAACACCAGTTCTCTCAAAGAACTTGGCTTTACAAGAACTTCACCCGAACTAAAGTGTCAGAAATGGGAAGGTTATATTGAGATGCTTCCAGGTCTCATTTACACAGATCTTGTTAAAGAATTCTGGGCAAATACTAATGTGTTTTCTAACGTGTATAACCAGCACATCATTCAGTCACCTGTCTCTAGAATTCTAGTGGTAATTAAACCCTCTGTCATTGCACAAGCAATCAAGTGCGATGAAAATGGTGACACCACTGAAGACTACAAGGAAAGGAAAATCTTCAATGATCTCATCTACAAAATTCATTGTGGAAATGGTCCCTCCAACTGTGTCTCCACACTTATCCCATCTGCAAAAATCTGGCACAAAATCATGGAAACTAACTTAAGACCTAGAGAAATAGGAACAAGAGTGTTGTCCTACTCAGACTGACTATTTATTTTCCTTTTGGTCAACAGAAGAAAAATAAACCTTCCTCAAACCATGTTCAATCATTTGCAGGAACAAATCCTCTTGTCTAGAAACAAGTCTTCCTTTAGCATTCCATATGGAAGGGTCATATCTCGTGTCTTTGAGATTCAAGATGTAATCTCCAGATTAGGACACATTGGAGCAACTGAAGAATGTTCACCCATGAGTTATGCTGAATTCTCTAGAATTCCCTGAAGAATAATAGGATAGAGTTATGATCTTTTTGCTCTATGTTCTGTTACCTTGTCTTTTGCATTATGTATTCTCCTCTTGGTAATGAATGAAAAATATTTTTGAATTAGGATTAAGCTTATCCTGTGCTCTATATTTTAAAACTATTTTGTGGTTCTGAGTTAAAACTTCATTGATAAATCCGATCTACTGTGTCTATAATAACGCCGTATCTGATCTCTACAATGATATATCATTGTTCTTTATCATTTTGACCTAAATATGCATAAAGCTTAAATGATACATCCTTTGAGTCTATTTATGTTCACCATCTTATCAATCTAGTGCTTAAAGCCTAAATGCTCGGATGCTCTATAACTTTTTGATGATGTCAAAAAGGGGGAGAAAGAATATGATTTTGATTGATGAATATGAATATTGATTGAAAGGAAGAAGAAAATCTTAAAACAAAAAAAATGCAACTCAAACAAGTAATCTATCATATAAAATGCGTTACTACTAACGTTTGTTGTTTGATGTTATCCGAGGAACTCTAAACAAGTTCACTAGGCATTCTAAGACAGGTCAAGAAAGAAGAACTCTATTAGTCATATGATAGAAGTTGTACACTTTATGAACATGTGTTCAGAATCAGATCTACCCAATACTGTTCAGAAGCTGAGAATTGTCTGAAATTCAAAGTTTATCTTAATCCCTGTCTCACTTGGTTCAGAAGCTGTAAGCTGTCTGAGAGTATGAGATTCAGAATGCAAGAATCAGAAGAAGAAAACTATGAAAGCAGTCAAAACAAAGTCTACATCTCAAGATGCTTGTTCAGAAGAATTGTTCAAATCAGTAGTCAAGAATTGTCTAAAGATCCGGACTGAAGATCAAAGAAGAAGTAGTTCTGATGTCTACCAAGAACTCAATTAAGAAGAAATGATTGGGTATCAAACTAAGTCAACAAATGGTAATCAGACTCAGTATACACAAAGATTGGTATCAGACTCAGTCTGCAGAGCTAAGCTGTATAATGCCTTCAATAAATTCAATGATATCAATCTCAACACTCTAAGGAAATACCGTTCAAGTAGTATAAGAAGAATACATTCACTTGGTATCATACTCAAGTTACTCTGGTATAAGACTCAGCACATCACTTGGTATCAGACTAAAATCAAATCATGTGTACCAGATTCAGAATCAAGGGTTGATTGATCACAAAAATTAACCTTCAATTGGTATCTGATAAAAAATCAAGCTTTGAGTTATGACAGTAATAAGGTTTTGAGATGAAGACCTGTGTTCAAAAGTCAAACTCTGAAAAGTCATGATCTTTATTGGTGATTAAAATTTAATATTTCTGAACTACATGTTGAAAGATCCCAATATCTGACTTATGGAAATTAGGGGGAGACTACCCAGAAGATTCAAATGATAAATCCTATAATCTTCACAAAGTCTGAAACTCAGGGGGAGTTTCTTAAAAGACAGTGTCTATCTCTGATGAATAGCGAGGCTATGTTATCAGATAAGAACTGATCTGTTTGTGCTTAAATGAATCTACTGAAAAGTAGAAATGCTTCAGAAGACTCTGAAGATTACAAGCTCTGATACGACTAAAGAAACTGAGTTCTGAAGATCTGAAGATGGAAGTTCTGATGAACTAGTCCAGATGCTGAAGACTCTTTGTTTTCTTAAAGAAGAGATAGAGAATTAGTCATTTTCTATTCTTCGTTCTGGCAATTCAAGTTGTTATTCTGTATATCTTTGGATTATATAAGATTCTAGATTATCACAGATAAAACTTTGAGGATAACACATTCAGGGGGAGTTGTTGTTCCAGACTCTAAATATGTTTGTTTTGGTGATTACCTTGTATAAAATGTTCAATCAAAATACTTGGTTTTGTCATCATCAAAAAGGGGGAGATTGTGAGAGCAAGAGTTATCTCTACAAGTCAATCTATGTTTTGATGATAACAATAAGTATTTGTGAAAGAACCATTTTATGTTCTAACGTGTGTTGTGTGTAGATCATATTCATAGAAGTTATCAGATCCAACAAGTACCAGCCAGATGAGCGTAACTGATAATATGCAAAGTTACTATGTGTGACACAAGTCGCAAGAAGCAAGAATGCTTCTGTATCTGATCGTGATCAGTCAGATCCAAGGATGCCCATATTGCTGTTGCAATGCTCTTATGGATGCTCTCAGAAAGTGGTCGAGATTCTGAAGATTGCGAAGCTTCTGAAGAAGAGAACCGAAGTGCTGAAGACTCTGAAGACGGATTCCTAATGGACAAGCTCTGAAGATTCGGAAGACTTGAAGTAGTAAAGGATAATGTTCTTAAAGACAAGTGTTGAAGTTCTGAAGACTGATTCCTAATGGACTTCTTCAAATGACTGAAGACTTGACGTATCAGATATCCTATTAAGAAAGCTCTACTCATGCTTCATCAAATTACCATCAGAAGCCTCTGAAGTTTGGAAGTCAAATGTTACCGTTGTGAACAACTGTACACACTGCCAAGAAGATATCCCGTCACTTCTCCCATAGCAAAAAGGAGATGTGTCAGTATAGCTAATTATTACACAACGTCTCTTTTCCAACAGCTAACAATATTTCAAACGACTATATTTTCTACTGGGATATTTAAAGGAAAGAGTACTCGCTTCTGAAGTAATCGATGAAGTCAAAAGACTGACCAAATCCATGAATCGATTCACTCCACAAAAGATTGATTCATTCCATCAAAGGTGAATTAATCAGGTCATTGTGTGAAGATAGCAACAATGATGAGTTCTCGTTGTAACACTTAGAATATCTAAAGCTATCACCATTTACACATGGCCATTGTTGTTGAAGCTCAAAGATCATCATTCAACACAATAATAATGAATTGGTACAGGAGCTATTGATGAAGAAGACAACATTGCAAATCAGTCAAGTCATCAACCACCTTCTCGTCAGCGCTACATTGAAGATCTGAAGCAAGGAGTTGTTGCTCATAGCTTGCTCACACAAGAAGACGAAGAAGAAGAAGATCTACAAGATGTCAACCACTGTCAAATCATTATACATCTTTGTAGTTTCTTAGGATAAAGCAAGGAGTTGATGCTCACATCTTGCTCGAACACTTGTGTGTTCTTTGTACTTAAACTTAGGAGTAATTTTCTTGTTAAGAAGCATCTTTGTAATCTCCTATATAACTAATTCTTGGTCAATTAAGATTCCTTGAGTGGTCAGTGTGACCGGAGACTCAAGAAGACAATGGCGATATGTCATTGTAGGAAAAGCCTGAAATAGGGTCAGTAGCGTTATATTCATTGCGATGAATCCCTAAACGTCTAGCTGTGAAAGCCTAGCAGTAGATCTTGCGAGATTGGAACCTGCATGTCAATGTTCGTTATATTCATTAAGTTGAATCCCTGAACGGTTCATTGCATGTTAGTCACAGTGCGGCTGTGCAAGTTATGAGTCACTGGCTGTTGCTCGTGCATCTGTAATCGAGATTGATTATATTGGATTAAGACCTTGTGTTCAAGGCGAAATCACCTGAGGAGGGTGGACTGGATTAACCTTTGTGGTGAACCAGGATATATCGTGTGTTCTTTACTCTTATGCTTAATGTCTTGTTTATATTTCTATATTGAGTATCCGAACCTTACACAAGCAAGTCAGAACCTTACAACTCTGATAAGCTTCCGCTCTGTAAGTTCTGAATGTTACTCATAGTGTTCAGACTTTTGTAGGTTCTCATGCTTCATGCATTGCAGGTCTGAATGTAACTTCGTTAGTCAGACTCTCTCAACGAACTCTGATGATTATCCTAAGTACTTTAACGACAAGATGCGAAAAGTTGTTAAAAGAATAAATACACAATTCAAACCCGCCTTTCTTGTGTCTTTCTCGCACCTTCACAAAGCCGTCTTAAACTCATAGTTGGGAACAAACTTGGTGTCAGTGACTTTAGGAATATTTTCATGAGTTTCCAAACTGAACAAACTAGTCCATACAGCATTATTCATAGAGTGAGACGTGTTATTCGTAGAATACGTAAAATCTGTACCTTCAAATTTTTCCTAAATCCCGCAATAGAACAAGCGAACCAGATCACAGTTAAACTTATCATCACATACAAGAAATTCATCAAAATTTTGAGCATTCAACATGTCAATTACCTCTGTGAGATGATAATTTGGAGCCATCAAAGAGTAGTATGCATGTTGTCGAATAACAGCACGGTTGCGGAAATCATTATTGAAAGACTCAAACAGAGCATCAGAAAGTAGAGACATAGCATTTACCGGAGTTGAAGAAGTTCCGGCTCTTGATGTTGAAGCTCTTGTGGTACGTTTACAAGTTGCACGTCGATAAGCCATTGTTAAAGAAAAGAGGAAGATGATGAACAGTGCGTAAATGATGAACAATTGATAGAGTGCTTGCTTCCAAATGCCTTGTGAAACCCCTTTCTTATAAACCTTGTGAATTCAAACTTTGCGGGTTTTGAGTTTTATGGGTTTTAATGGAGTTTTGATGGATTTTGAATGGTAATTTGGAAGAGAAGGAGAGGAGAAGACCAAGAAAAATCAGATTTATGACATGCAATGATGAAAAATAAAGTGCATTGAAAGTAAGTAGTTAATTTGAGGAACACTAGGTCGGCACGCGCATTCCCAATAAAAAGGGATTCAGAATTCGTCAGGTATGCGTTGACCTGAGCATTAGATGCATTGGCGCAAGCTGACGTGTTTTTGAAATTTTTATAAAATTGTGAGATGCGCTGACCGCAGGTAGGCGGGGGCTAACCCGGTTGTTTTCCTTGAAAAAAATTCAGTTCATGAGTCGACCCATGGCATTCTCTGGTCGACTCATCCAAGTAAAACATGGAAAAATTTATATTTTTGCATACAAAGGTTCCAAAATAAGATAAATAAACACGCAAACACATAGATCAAACATCCAAATGAATAATAATATATGCTAAAATATGTAATAAACATCAATTTTAAAGCACTCTACATGGTACACATACTTAAAAAAAATTACGAGGCGGAACGATATTACCTTGATCATGATGGACGATGAGAGCCCTCATATATAACTCAATGACTCTTTGCATTGTTAGTTAAAAAAATAAACAAGCATATATATATATATATATATATATATATATATATATATATATATATATGTATGTGTGTGTGTGTGTGTGTGTGTGTGTGTGTGTGTGAAGAGCAACTATCTTAGAGGAATATTAAATAGGATCCGAGATGTCAAGAACGCCAAGTTCCCTACGGTTGTGAAAGAAAGGCTCTATAGCTAGTGGTTTTGTAAAAATGTCAGCAAGTTGATTTTTAGTATCAACATGCTCAAAGACCACATCACCTTTCTCTACATGATCCCTAAGGAAATCATGACGTATTTCGATATGCTTGGTGCGTGAATGTAATACGGGGTTCTTAGTTAGGTTAATAGCACTAGTGTTATCTCACAAAATGGGAATACACTCAAGTTTTAAATTGAAATTAAGTAATTGTTGTTTAAGCCACAGGACTTGAGCACAGCAACTACCGGCGGCAACGTATTCCGCCTCGGCTGTTGACAAAGCAACGGAAACATGTTTCTTGCTATGCCAACCGCCAAGGAATTTGCGAAAAAGTGACACGTGCCACTAGTACTTTTCCTATCCAATTTGCACCCGGCAAATTCGAAATCGGAATAGCCAACTAAGGAACAAACACTACCTTTGGAATACCACAACCCATACTTTGGAGTACCGGAGAGGTATCGAAGTATGCGTTTAACGACTTTTAGGTGGGATTCCTTGGGACGTGCTTGATACCTCGCACACATGCATACACAGAACATAATATCGGGACGTGATGCGGTAAAATAAAGAAGAGATCCAATCATACCTCTATACCTTTTTACCTCAACATCCTTACCATTCTCGTCACGATCAAGATTTGCACTTGTAGGCATTGAAGTATCTATTGCTTTGCAGTTTAGCATGTCGAAACGTTTGAGAAGCTCAAGACAATATTTTGTTTGACTCACGAATGTGTCCTCTTCGAGTTCTTTGATTTGCAATCCGAGGAAATAGTTGAGCTCCCCCATCATGCTTATTTCAAACTCCCCCTGCATCAAACTAGAAAACTCCTTGACCAAGGTCATGTTAGTAGACCCAAAGATAATATCGTCAACATAAATTTGTACCAAGATCAAATGTTTTCCTTGACGTTTAATAAAGAGGGTTGTGTCAACCTTCCTTCTTGAATACCCTCGATCAAGTAAAAATTTTCTTAGACAATCATACCAAGCCCTAGGGGCTTGTTTGAGTCCGTACAAAGCACGTTTGAGTTTATAAACATGATCGGAATATTCATGGGACTCAAAACTCGGAGGTTGGGCAACATAAACCTCTTCATTTATATATCCATTCAGGAAAGCACTTTTAACATCCATTTGGAATAATTTGAAGTTCTTAGTGCAAGCATAAGCAAGTAAAAGGCGTATAGCCTCGAGTCGGGCAACCGACGCATAAGTTTCCTCATAGTCGATTCCTTTTTCTTGGTTATAG
Source organism: Lathyrus tuberosus (assembly GCA_022829125.1). NCBI lineage: Eukaryota > Viridiplantae > Streptophyta > Magnoliopsida > Fabales > Fabaceae > Lathyrus > Lathyrus tuberosus. Next base: position 37,680,275 of record JALAZF010000003.1, on the reverse strand, counting down.
CCTTGCGCTACAAGTCGCACTTTGTTACGTGTTATAACTCCATTTTTATCAAGTTTATTCCTAAACACCCATCGGGTGCCGATTACTTGATGACCTCGTGGAGGAGGGACAAGGTCCCAAACCTCATTTCTCCTGAATTGATTAAGTTCATCTTGCATTGATAAAAACCAATACTCGTCGAGTGACGCCTCCTTTGTGTTTTTAGGCTCAACTTGTGACACAAAAGCGGAGTATTTTTAACCTCATTGATCATAGTCCACTTTCATTGATCATAGTCCTTCCAAGTTCCTCCAAAACTCTATTTTTACGTTCCACCACCCCATTTTGTTGAGGGGTACGTGGTGCGGAAAAATTATGATCAATTCCATTGGATTCACGAAATGCTTCAAACAAATGATTTTCAAACTCACCCCCATGGTCACTTCTAATTGACACAATGTCCGTGTTTAACTTGTTTTGAGATAACTTAGCAAATTTTTCAAAGGCCGAAAAGATATCACTCTTGTTTTCTACGAAAATAGTCCAGCAAAACCTAGAGAAGTCATCGAATATTACAAAACCATAATAGTTACCACCTAGGCTTTTAACCCTAGATGGTCCAAAGAGGCCCATATGGAGGAGCTCAAGGGGTCTCATAGTTGAAACAATGTTTTTGGATTTAAAAGAGATCCTTGTTTGCTTCCCCATTTGACAAGCATCACAAAGATGATCCTTTATGAATTTGATTTTGGGCAGACTGATGACTAGGTCTTTAGAGACTATTTTGTTAAGCAAATCAAAGTTGATATGCGCCAACCGTCTATGCCACAACCATGAATCCTCATTCATAGTGACTAGACACTTGTCGCCATTCAAAGATACTTCATTTAAGTCTAGCATATAGACGTTATTCACCCTCAAGCCTTTAAACACATCCTTTTTGTCACCATCTTCAATTATGCAACAATCTTTTGAAAAAGATACTTTATAATTCTTGTCGCATAGTTGACTACTGCTTAAAAGGTTGTGTCTAAGGCCTTCCACAAGAAGTACATCAGAGATAATAGTAGATGAGGGGTTACCTACACTACCTTTTCCAAGAATCTGTCCTTTGTTGTTATCTCCGTAGGTAACAAACCCCTTTTTCTTCACCACAAAGTCGATAAAAAGAGATATGTATCCGGTCATATGTCTTGAGCAGCCACTATCCATAACCCATCTTCTTTCAGTGGTCTCAAGACTTTGTACCTACAAAACAATCAAGGGAGAGTAGGCACCTAATTCTCATTGGGTCCTTTACGGTGAGTGAAACCAAGATCGCACTTGGGCAGCCATTGATAAATGCCTTTCGGAACAAGAAACTTTCTAAAACGGCATTTAGCAATAGTATGACCAGGCTTACAACAATATAGGCAATTACAGTTCATTTGGAATTTACCTTTGCTATCACTATCTCGAATCACATACGTATACTTTTGATACAGATTATTCATACTTTCTCGATAATATGATCGATCTATAGCAAACGTAACTTTTGGCTTAAGAGCCTTGTCTAATTTGGCCTTAAGGGCTCTCACCTCTTTTTGCGAAATGTGACAAGTGTCACAGCCCCAATTGAACCAAGAAGTAGGGTCCTCTTCAATCTTAGCTTTTGATGTGTCCACTATAGAGTTTTTAAGGGCTTCCAGTTCCTTTTCGGAATCGGAAACCTTTTTCTCCAAATATGAAAAAATCTTTTTATTTGAGGCTAAGCGTTGAAAAGCTTCCTTAGCCTCGTAGTGCAACATATCAAAAGCGTTTTGTAATTCTAAATGAGACATACTATTAGAATGATCATATTTAGAGTGTTTTACCTTTTTCTTCTTGTTGTGACGTGCCATAAGACATAGATTAACGGATTCACTTTCGTCACTTGAGCTGTCATCTTTTTCTGACTCACTATCGCTCTCCCAAGCGATGTATGCTCGTCTAGATTTGTTTGAATTTGTGTATTGACGACTCTTATCCTTATCCTTATCCTTATCCTTGTCTTTCTTAAGTGATGGATAATTTGGCTTGTAGTGCCCGGATTTTCCATAGTTGTAACACGTCCCTTTTACCTTGCCATTCTTATTGCCTCCGAAATTTGACTAAATTTTTATCCGATTGTTGAATCTCATTCTTCTGAACGTATCTATTGTATCTCTTCACAAATAGGCCCATGTTATCACCGGATTCATCATCTTCGTCATTATTGGTTTTGTTGTACCCTAAATTTTACCCCTTAGATGTCATATCATCTTGCACTTATATGTAGGGATCAATCATCTATACATTGTTAACTAACCACTTAATTTTGCAAGTTTGTTTTTTTTGTATGAAAGCCAGGACTTGCACAAAGAGGAGAGCAAAGTCTCCTAATTCAAGCTCTCATATGATTCAAGGAAAGAAAGACAACTGAGGCTCCAAATGCCATCATCTGAGTTCATCTACATCCAAAGAGTCCAATTCAACAAGAAATCAAGTGTGTTTGGTTCCTATTACAAGTACCTTGAGCCATAAGTTCACCAGACCGCAAATTAGGGTTTTGTCAAGACAAGTTTGCCATTGCCTTTGATGTTGATCAAGATATGTTCACAAGCCCTGGGACATGATTCCATGTGGTAATATATATACCTAGAGGCCATCTATGAGCTTTGGGAGAGATTGAAGAGGCAAGATCATCAGAGATCATCCATGTTGTACTCCTGAGGAAGATTAGGCTTTGACTTTTGAGATTTTGATCCAAGATGAAGCATTCAAGTCCTTAATCCATCACGACATGTCTAATTATTGAGTTAGGTGTGAGAAATCAAGTCTTAAGAAGTTTCTTGCAAAGGAAGCAAGGTTTGGTTCAGGAAACTTTTTTATATGTGGGAATTTCACTACTTGTGCAAAATTGAAACAGTCATAACTTTCAAACCACACATCCAAATTGAGTGAATCAAAGCTCAAATGGAAGCTCTTTCCATGAAATTCAAAGTGTATTAGAGGACCTCTCTTCAAAAAATGCATGGTTTTTAAGTTATGAGACTTGGAAGATAAGTTGCCTTTGGGACTTAGAGAAATTTTCAGCATTTTCGCCCTAATTTTCACTCATCTTTGACCCAATTTTCCACCTAGCTCCAGGCTTCAAATCAAAAATCTTTGGACATGAAAGTTGTTCCTTGTTCTTCAAGCTTTCCAAGCATGTGTAGAACTCCCCATTTGGATGATTCAATCTCAAGATATGTTGCTTCAAAGTTTGATGTTTCATATTGGAAAAGTTTTGTAACTTAAGAAATCTTTCTAACTTCTCTTGGACAGCATGGTGTGCATGCCTTCATGACATCTTTTCTCACAATTCCAAACCTCGTCTCAAGTAGTTTTCCACATGGAAGTTGTTCTATCAAATGCCTACTTTCCATCGTGCCAAGAATCTCCTAATTTGATGCAAAATTGAATGAGCTATGGACATGTAAAGTAAGCCTCATGAGATGATGCCAAAATACATTCTTTGTCACAATTTCTATGTGTCCATTAAGTTTTCCATGCAGCAACTTGGATCAGTGAATTTCACTGGCATAAGATGCTATTTTCCACTCCAATATGATTCCAAAGTTTGCCAAAACAAGTGTAACATATATGACATGCCTTATGTACCACTTTTGACATTTCATAAAAGAGGAAACGAGTCAAAACGTGTCCACCAAGGCTTCTGCTCTCTTCCTCTTTTCATGCTGATACAATGACCATGCCAAGATAAGCCTACACAACGTGACAAACCTCTGCCACCAGCCAGCTCAAGGATTTGTCATGCTCATTTCTCAAACCATAAACCATTGTACAAAACTTAAGACCATTGTGTTTTCACTACAAAAATCAGTCTGCCTTGCCTATAAAAGGGACTCCCCTTTTCTTGTTAAAAATAACAACACAAGAAACAACTGAAATCACTCTTAAATCTCCCTATCTCTCCTCTCCATAGTCTTGCAAGAAAATCTCAAAACTTGCACACAGACCTTCTCTCAAGACTCCATGAAGCTGGTCTAACAAAAACATTACATCAACTATGAACACAATCAGAACAAAAAAGCACACGAAGCAGAACACTACACTTCTGAACATACAACCAAAGAACAACCCACTTGCCCTCATTCTTGCTCATCAACTTCAGTTCAAGCACCACTAGCTACGTAGCTGGTACGCAAAGATATTCGTTGTCGACAACTTCGTGGCAACATCACGGTGTTTCCCTCTTCAATAACTCACTTTAACGGTTATGACAATCCCGGTTTAACCGCATCATTTCAAGTGGAGCTATTCATCTAGTTTCTCATCTTTTTATGTTTGTTAATACATGTTTTCATGAGGTTGTTGATGTAGTGTTTGTTGTCGTCGTTGTTATGTTGCTCTCTTTGGTTAGCATAGTGTGTTTACCATGGGAATATCACATGTACGTGCAAGTTTCACTGTTTTGTTGCGGTCTCGTGTGGCTGTCTGTCCTTGTTTCTTTTGATATGTGAATAGGTGTGTTTAAAATATGAACCTTTTTTATGCTTGCTTACTGAATGTTATGTGTTGGGTAAGTAAATTTTGCAAGCATTTTTATTGGAAGTATAGTATGACAAGGTTTTGTTTCATGGTATTGTTGGATGAGAAAGAATGATTGTTATGCATACTTGCTGGAACAGAACTTCATGCATGTAGTATTCCATGGTTAATGTGTGATTTGCGCTGTCCATGTTGTTTGTATGCCTCCTGTACCGATTCCTCAGTGTTGTTACATTTGTCCATGATGTTCATCATTCTCATTACTAGTTTTGACGTATGCATGTTGTTGTCATTGACACTTACGGCTATTCCTTTTGTTTTTCATGTGCATATCATTTAGAATAAGATAATCCACGCTTTGCTTCTGATTTTTTTCTTTGGTTTATTGAAAATGCTGCATGAGGTATTTTGGTTATGAGAGTTTTGTCTTGTCCAGTTAGAGATATGGCTAGGGGAAGGTGTGTTTGTGTTCCTGAGAGGAAATGCATCATCTTTGCTTCTTACAAGTTTGAAAAAGGTTAAGAAATGAGGTTGGAAGATGGCTGGGAAATAACATAAAGCCATGCGCATTTTTCACGATGGGTTGATGTTAGTTTGCATGGTTACATGAAACAACCAAATCATGGCAATGAATGATTGGTGGAAACGTTTTTCGTTTGATAGTCACTTAATAGTTTGTGACCAATTGATGTTGGGTTGTTAAGACATGGCATTACTTTTTTCCATGTGGCTCCAAATTCATTTTTCTGAATGTGTGATAACTTATATGTTATTAGGGGTGGCTTATACATTGGATGTATAGCCACCCCAGTGGTATTAAAGCTGCGCGTGAAACAAAGGGGTATGGGGTTCGAATCCCCCTCACCCCAGACACCCTTTTGGTATTTTATCTCTTTTTCTGTTTCCACAAATTGAACTTGCGCCTTGCACAAATGACTGTTGGCACCCCCCTGTTCAGGCCTAGAAGCGCAGTTGCCTAATTCTTAGTCCATGGTGACTTCACTAATACACCCTCCCTGTCTTGTATATTACAACATTTTATTTTATTTTCTATTTCAAATTTCAATTATTTTAAATATTTTCTTCTTCCCAAAAATTCCAAAACAAATCATAAACCTTCTTTAATGTTTAATTTAATTTTCGATGATTTTAATTTTCACTTTTATTTTATTTTCACATTAATTTCTAAATTCACAAAAGAACATGTATAAAACATTTTTCATTTAATTTTGTACTCCACTTGAAAATTACTTAAATCTTTGAGGGTTTTTTGTGAGAATTCTTGGTACATGAGAGAGAGTTATTTAGTGAGAACTCCTTGACCTTGGATAGGTTCAGTCTATTAGGATTTTTGTTTGTATCTCTACCTTGAATATCTTTGCTACATGTATGTGCACCATTTGTTTAAATTTTGTTATGAACAATCTCATTGTCTTTTGCCATATATTGGGGTTAGCATCATACTTTTGTGATAAATCATGTTTAGTTGTTGTACACTCTCTTTGAATTATTGAACTTATGTTGTCCATTTAATCTCAAGTCCATTTGTCATACTCTTGCTAATAATTATTATCCTCCCCCTCCTTCCAAAGGAAAGACTCTCTATTGACTCTTAAGTCATAGAAAGCTCATCACCCTCTAGGCCTCCTAAGAGCCTTTATCCTTTTGGCCTCCTAAGAGCCATCTTTCCCCTAGGCCTTCTAAGAGCCTTTCTCTTTTTCTTGGCCTCCTAAGAGCCATAAATCTTACAACTTAGAACTAGGATAGAGTTTTTAAACTCTATGTGGGCTCATCACATTGAGTATCCACTTTTCCCCACTACAACCTAGACTTAGAGAGTTTCCTTAAACTCTAAATGAGCTCATACTCATTTCCCCTTGGAACTTTGGCCATAGTCAATGGTTCCTCAAATCCACCCTTAGTTAGGTGAACTACGGTTGCTCTGATTCTTTAGTCAGATACGTAGGCACAAGATGCGACGTCTTGGCGAGCAAACTTAGTGTACATACCCTTAGGTCTTTACCTTTACCCTTAGCAGATTCTTAGCAAGCAAACATAACATAACACAAACTAAACAAGAGGTTCTTGTAGAGTACTACAAATATTAAGGGTACTAATACCTTCCCTTATTATAACTAACCCCTGAACCTTAGATCTCCCCCCTTTAGGTTTTCTCGATCTTGAACCTTTCCTTTGGATAAATCAAAGTCGGTGGTGAATTCAAAGAAATGCGATGCAAGTTAATTAACAGCTTGTTATCCGATTCATATCACAACAGAAATGGCGACTTCACTGGGGAGAATTTGAGGGTTAAGCCCACCTTGTTATGCTTATGTTATTCATTTTTGTTTGCTATACTTGCACACACACACATATATATATATATATATATATATATATATATATGTTTTGCTTGGGTTCTTCTGTGTGCAGGGTGTTACTATTGAGTGGTGAGATAAGTCCTAACCCGGACTTGAGTGCACTTATTATAGGACGATGGTATATTCATGGAGACTTTGAGGGAGTCGATTCCCAAAGAAGTTGACTTGAGACACCGTCACTCAGTTGAGGCCCTCTTGAGAGTCTAGTCATGTTGAACGAGTCTAATCGTGAAAACGTGCTAATCTCGACCTAGGTTCCCTTGATATTGAGAACCGTAGATACTTTTAACCCCACTTGGCCTTTTAGGATGTAGTGCGAGGACTATGAAGGAGTCTATTCCTGAATTGGTTGCTATGCGATACTACAGTCAGACGAGATTCTCTTAAGAATTTTATTGACTACCGAGTCATTCGAGAAATCAATAAAATCCAAAAGATGGGTTGTCGACTCTGGGAACTTCTTAGAGCCCTGTTCTATAGTTATCAAACCAATAGTACATACCAATCGGAAAGGGTAAACCATGGCTCCGCGCTCGTGACCTAAACCCAGACCCTTTGCTTATGTGCTTGTACTTTTGTGAATATGTGTGCTTATGTGTTTTGTGCAGTGCATACATCTCATCACATCCATTGTTGGTTTCAAGGAACTCGAACGTTCATTCCTTTGCAAAACAAAACCAATAGAGATCATGGATTTTAAAACAAAACTCTTCAATTTTCCAAAATTTTTTTTCGTAACTTGCCTTTGAGTTCCTTGAAACCACTTGGCTTATATTTTCATTTCATGCGCATTCCCATCACATTCTCATTTCTCAGTCTTGAGTCTCTCCCTCTATGTCTGAAGGATACCTAGCACTTATTCAAGATAATGGCATCAATGAATGAAATTCTGAAGAACCAAGAAGACTTGAAAGAGGAGGTCAGAATCCTCAAATGCCAAATGAGTTGGGTTCTGAAAACTTTGCAAACTTTAATGAAAAAAAAGGAGTATGCTCACCTTGTTACTCCTAGAGAAGTTGTCAGTTCATCATCTCTTATGGTTCCTCTAACTCAAGGACCTCCTAAGCATCAAGGGTCAGACCGTCGTCAGCCACGTCAGCATGCACGACCAAGACCAAGAAAGGCAGAGAGGGATTTCACTCGGCTGCCTATGTCATACAGTTAGATACTGCCAGATTTAATCAAAGGTAGATTGATAGTGCCAAAGGAAATAGAGCCAGTGCCTTTTCCATACCTACCAGGCTCTGACGCCATTGCCCGATGTGACTACCATGCTGGGGCACAGGGGCATTCAACTGAAGATTGTAAGGTGCTCAGGAGTAAGGTTCAGAATCTGTTAGACTCTGAGAGGATCTCATTCATGCCTCAAGACATTCAAATCAACAAGCCTTTTCCATTTACCATGGTTCTCCCATACCAAGGATCTACCTTTGAGGAAATTTCGCGCCAGCCAACCTTTAGTTTTGTTCCTGCACCAGAATGTAATCATCATCAGGTGTCTACCGAAGAGGTGTTTCAGCCTCCAACGGTTGTTTCTCCTCGAGGTTCTTAAAACTAAGATAAGAAGAAGTGCACTATCAAAAGAGGTAAGGTTCACTACACACCTATCCTAGTGCCACTGAGAAAATTATTCCCACTACTGATTCAAAACAAGTTGGTGACTCCCCAACCTTACAACCCTGTGCCAGGACCTTGGCACAATCCAAATCTAACCTGCGACTTTCATAAAGGGGCTGAAGGACATAGTTTGGATGGTTGCCTGGTTTTAGAAGCTACTGTGCAAAATCTGATCCACAGCAAGGACTTGATCTTTGAGGAAGATCGCCCGAAGATTGAATGCAGATTCCGCACTGGGACAAGGGGGCATCCCATTGAAGAGTGCAAAGAGTTCGAAGCAAGACTGCTAAGTTTGCTAAAAACACTACAACCTCAGGAAGGTATGTCAGATGTCAATACCTCGACTTCTGAAGCAAAAGGCAAAAGACTTGCGAGGCCTCTCAAGGTTCTGTATCACAAGGAACTAGTGGTCAGTGGCGAAGGTGTCTCCCCGTTTGGGCCCGGAAGCTGAAATCTTTTGTAATCAATTTGCCAAGGCAGGCTGTGTTTTGTTCATTTCAGCATTTTCAATTGTATTTCCTTTGCACTTTGAATTTGTATTTGCTTATAATCTTTGTTGTACTTTCCAATTGGCAAGATTAATGAAATGTTTGTGCACATTTTGATTAAGTCTATTCGTTTCACTCATTCACTTTTATGTTCATAAAAACAAAAAAATATATATAGATATATATCTATCTTATTTCCACTTATTAAAATTGCTGTCAAGCAAAGATTGGGGAGGATGATGAAAACATTACATCCATAATTGTTGTGGTATGCTTTTGATTAAACCTTGCCGAGGATGTAAGGAATTGTTTCGATTCCCAAACACTGGAGAAATAAGGAAGATAATCCCTCGTTAACCCTTCGAGCCTAGAAGTAGGAGTTTTCTTTCATTACACAAAAAACCCTTAAATCTCAACCTTGGGGCAGGGTAGTTCTCAGTTTAACTTAGTTATGCATTCGAATGCAAGTGCTTCATGCAGGACACCAGTCAGCTCTCTCAAATCAAATGAGTAAGTGTTGTACAAGTTGTTCCTCCAAGCAGCAAATAAGGAAGGATCGTTGAGAAATCCTTAATCAAAGAATGAGCCGAGTCCCTTTCAAGGCAAAATCCAAGAAAGATGGGAAGCCCAGAACTTTGCCTTATGCAAAAGGGCTTGTACAACAACCAAAAAGAAGAGGTCTCATAACCTCAACAATCAAAGAAGAGGTCTCATAACCTCAACAACAAGAAGAAGTCTTATAACCTCAATAAAGACAAGAAGAGGTCTCAAAACCTCAGTGAAGACAATAGGAGGTCTCAAAACCTCAGCATTAAAGGATAACCAGATGTTGCAAGGGAGTAATGACTACAAAGGCATCTGAATCATCGTCAACTATCATCAATGGAAACTTGAATGTATAGCTTGAGTTAATTGAGTGTAGGATTGAAGTTCATCACGAAGATTGGGTAGGGACAAATAAACTTTGAGCCTTTATCCTTTGTTTCATAAACCGTGAACTAAGCCACGTTACAACCCTTAAAAGACCTAATTGAGGTAAGGTTGATTTGAAGGCATACTACTGCAAGGTCGATTAACCTGACTCCTAATAATTTTTGCTAATTGTGTTTGTTGATCACTTCATCTGTCATTCCATAAATGACTAAATCACCTTTGTTTTTTATTATTTAATCATTCCACTGTGTGTGTTTCATCAATAAAACTTTGATTTTAAAAGCTGGCATGAATTTTGCATTGAAATTGCTAATTTTTAATGAACAATACTTGTTTGCAAGACAATCCCATATCAAAGGAATCCCGACAAATGCAGCCAGCTAGGGAATTTGATTTGATAAAGGAAGCTCAGTTAGGGGCAACCAAGCGGCGGATTGGACAATCCACCATTCCAAGAGCTATTAAATCGGAGGCAGAACTTTTCAAAAGTTCATAATGTTGGGGCAAGCCTTATTGAGGTCATCTTATGACAAGTTTGTTTCAAGGCAGGGATTCCAATGACCCACCAACAGGGGCAAGCTGTTCCCTAGTTGTTTCTACCGCAGTCTGAGGATTTTGTATCACGAGTACCGTTAATCAGGGGCAATCAGGTCGAGATTCGGTAAATCTTTAAAAGTTCAATTAGTCTGGGGCACCTCCTTCACGGATCAACCAGTATGAAGAACAAGTTCAAGGACTTTGTTGGGTAAATACAGTTAAACTGGGGCAGATATGTCAAGATCCATGAATCTCTTCAAGAGTTTGAAGATATTGGAGCATCTGGTATACCAATTATTCTGTAAAATCCTTTTGATGACTTATCCTCATAGACCAGTTAATCAGAAGCAGTCAGGCCGTGATTTGACAAATCTCTCAAAGTTTAGTTAGTCTGGGTATCTACTTAGCATGGGACAAGTTTGTTTCCCCGTTGTTACTCCCACAGTCTGAAGAACAAGTTCAAAGACCTTATTATGCAAGCACAGTTAATTTGGGGCAGTTATGCCGAGATTCATGAACCTCTCGAAGAGTTTGAAAATATTGAAGCATCTTGCATGCCAATTCTTCTGTAAAGTCCTCTTGGTATCGTCTTCTGACAGACCATATAACCTGGGGCAGATAAGATTTGAAGATGATCATTATTCCAGAGGGATGCAGAACTACTTTGTTTCTTGTGATATCCTTTGCCAACTCCCCAGTAAGATGTTACTTCACCTAATCTTGGCAATTCTCCATGGATTTCCCTCCAGTGACGAAATCAAGCTCATGATGGAAATCCTAGTGAAGTCATGATGCTGTACCCCGAGTGGATTACTCTTTTCCCTCAGAGCAATTGGTAACCTTGAAGTAGAGATGCTAATCCTACTTATTCATCCCCAGTAATGGTCCAATCTGATGAGTTTGGCTGGGTATCTTTGTCGAGATGTTTATTTCATCTCCAGTCTCGCTTCTCTTTGTCTGTTTTGTCAGCATAAACATGGCATACACGCATTCTCATATGCATAGCATCTTAGCATTTTTGCTACCCCTTTCTGGTGTTTACCTGCTTTGTTCACTTTGGTGTTTATATCCACAAGTGACTGGGTTCGTCTTTTCTCTCCAATAGAGTTGTCAGCCCTATGTATAAGGTGTCCATCCTTCTGAATTCCCCACGGAGATTGATTCTCATGTTTGATGGTTGGTTCAGTTATTTTTTCCATAATTGGATAAGATAAATCTTTATTCGAGCTCATTCCTCGATAATTGGAGTCTTGTTTGACCGTTTCTTTCTAGCTTATCCCTAGATCGAACATTGGTCCCTGGCAGATGTGGATTTCGAACCTATCTTGAACGTGCATTTATTTTGCACTATGTCTCGCAGGAAGAATCTTTTGCAGATCCTCGCTGAAGACAAAATCCATTCTCCAACAATGTTGTGATATCAACATCTCTTTGGAATTTTTAACCAATAACAAGTAACAATCTCTTGGAGAAGCTTGTTTTTCTATGGCGATAAGTGGCAGTCTCTTCTGAGAAGCTTATCTATCCCTGGTATTATCCAACCTTTTTGCAATCATAATTGGTATTCCCCAGGAAGTCTATTCTTCGTTTATGCAACCCAGGTATTCACCAATCTGATACCTAATCTCCTCATGTGGATACCATAAGTCCAGTAATCGCTGGCATTGTTTATTCCAGGTCACCTATGAACCTTAAGTCCAGTAGTCACTGGCATTGTTTATTTCAGGTCACCTATGAACCTAAACCTCAGGTCAACTATGAACCTTGGTCACCTATGAACCAAAACATCAGGTCAACTATGAACCTTGGTCAGCTATGAACCTAAACTTTGGTCACCTATGAACCAAAACATTAGGTCAACTATCAACCTTGGTCACCTATGAACTAAAATTTCAGGTCAACTATGAACCTTGGTCACCTATGAACCAAAACATCGGGTCAAATATGAACCTTGGTCACCAATGAACCAAAATCCCCGGTCACCTATGAACCAAAATCGAACGTCAACTATGAACCTTGGTCACCTATGAACCATAATCTCAGGTCAACTATGAACCTTGGTCACCTATGAACCAAAACCTCAGGTCAACTATGAACCTTGGTCAGCTATGAACCTAAACTCAGGTCAACTATGAACCTAAACTTTGGTCACCTATGAACTAAAACATCAGGTCAACTATGAACCTTGGTCACCTATGAACCAAAAAATCAGGTCAACTATGAACCATGGTAACCTATGAACCAAAACATCAGGTCAACTATGAACCATGGTCACTAATGAACCAAAATCTTAGGTCAACTATGAACCTTGGTCACCTATGAACCAAAACCTCAGGTCAACTATGAACCTTGGTCAGCAATGAACCTAAACTCAGGTCAACTATGAACCTAAACTTTGGTCACCTATGAACTAAAACATCAGGTCAACTATGAACCTTGGTCACCTATGAACCAAAACATCAGGTCAACTATGAACCATGACCACCTATGAACCAAAACATCAGGTCAACTATGAACCTTGGTAACCTATGAACCAAAATCTCAGGTCAATTATGAACCTTGGTCACCAATGAACCAAAATCCCCGGTCACCTATGAACCAAAATCTTAGGTCAACTATGAACCTTGGTCACCTATGAACCAAAATCTCAGGTCAACTATGAACCTTGGTCACCTATGAACCAAAATCTTCGGTCACCTATGAACCAAAATCCCAGGTCAACTATAAACCTTGGTCACCTATGAACCAAAATCCTTGGTCACCTATGAACCAAAACTTCAGGTCAACTGTGAACCTTGGTCACCTATGAACCAAAACATCAGGTCAACTATGAATCTTGTCCACCTATGAACCAAAACTTCAGGTCAACTATGAAACTTGGTCACCTTTGAACCAAAACCTCAGGTCAACTATGAACCTTGGGCACCTATGAACCAAAACTTCAGGTCAACTATGAACCTTGGTCACCTATGAACCAAAACATCAGGTCAACTATGAACCTTGGTCACCTATGAACTAAAACATCAAGTCAACTATGAACCTTGGTCACCTATGAACCAAAACCTCGGGTCAACTACGAACCTTGGTCACCTATGAACCAAAATCCCCGATCACGTATGAACCAAAACATCGGGTCAACTCTGAACCTTGGTCACCTATGAACCAAAACATCAGGTCAACTATGAACCTCGGTCACCTATGAACCAAAAACTCAGGTCAACTATGAACCTTGGTCACCAATGAACTAAATACCCGGTCTCTTTTGAACCAAAATCTCAGGTCAACTATGAACCTTGGTCACCTATGAACCAAAATCCTCGGTCACCTATGAACCAAAATCTTAGGTCAACTATGAACCTTGGTCGCCTATGAACCAAAATCCTTGGTCACCTATGAACCAAAACATCAGGTCAACTATGAACCTTGGTCTCCTATGAACCAAAAAATCAGGTCAACTTTGAACCATGGGCACCTATGAACCAAAACATCAGGTCAACTATGAACCAAAACTTCAGGTCAACTATGAACCTTGGTCACCTATGAACCAAAACCTCAGGTCAACTATGAACCTTGGTCAGCAATGAACCTAAACTCAGGTCAACTATGAACCTAAACTTTGGTCACCTATGAACTAAAACATCAGGTCAACTATGAACCTTGGTCACCTATGAACCAAAACATCAGGTCAACTATGAACCATGGTCACCTATGAACCAAAACATCAGGTCAACTTTGAACCTTGGCCACCTATGAACCAAAATCTCAGGTCAATTATGAACCTTGGTCACCAATGAACCAAAATCCTCGGTCACCTATGAACCAAAATCTCAGGTCAACTATGAACCTTGGTCACCTATGAACCAAAATCTCAGGTCAATTATGAACCTTGGTCACCTATGAACCAAAATCTCCGGTCACCTATGAACCAAACTCTCAGGTCAACTATGAACCTTGGTCACCTATGAACCAAAATCCTTGTTCACCTATGAACCAAAACTTCAGGTCAACTATGAACCTTGGTCACCTATGAACCAAAACATCAGGTCAACTATGAACCTTGGTCACCTATGACCCAAAACCTCAGGTCAACTATGAAGCTTGGTCACCTATGAACCAAAACCTTAGGTCAACTATGAACCTTGGTCAACTATGAACCAAAACTTCAGGTCAACTATGAACCTTGGTCACCTATGAACCAAAATCCCCGATCACATATAAACCAAAACATCGGGTCAACTCTGAACCTTGGTCACCTATTAACCAAAACATCAGGTCAACTATGAACCTCGGTCACCTATGAACCAAAAACTCAGGTCAACTATGAACCTTGGTCACCAATGAACTAAATACCCGGTCTCTTTTGAACCAAAATCTCAGGTCAACTATGAACCTTGGTCACCTATGAACCAAAATCCTCGGTCACCTATGAACCAAAATTTTAGGTCAACTATGAACCTTGGTCTCCTATGAACCAAAAAATCAGGTCAACTATGAACCATGGCCACCTATGAACCAAAACATCAGGTCAACTATGAACCTTGGTCACCTATGAACCAAAATCTCAGGTCAACTGTGAACCTTGGTCACCAATGAACAAAAATTCCCCAGTCACCTATGAACCAAAATCTCAGGTCAACTATGAACCTTGGTCACCTATGAACCAAAACCTCAGGTCAACTATGAACCTTGGTCAGCAATGAACCTAAACTCAGGTCAACTATGAACCTAAACTTTGGTCACCTATGAACTAAAACATCAAGTCAACTATGAACTTTGGTCACCTATGAACCAAAACATCAGGTCAACTATGAACCATGACCACCTATGAACCAAAACATCAGGTCAACTATGAACCTTGGTCACCTATGAACCAAAATCTCAGGTCAATTATGAACCTTGGTCACCAATGAACCAAAATCCCCGGTCACCTATGAACCAAAATCTCAGGTCAACTATGAACCTTGGTCACCTATGAACCAAAATCTCAGGTCAACTATGAACCTTGGTCACCTATGAACCAAAATCTCCGGTCACCTATGAACCAAAATCTCAGGTCAACTATAAACCTTGGTCACCTATGAACCAAAATCCTTGGTCACCTATGAACCAAAACTTCAGGTCAACTATGAACCTTGGTCACCTATGAACAAAAACATCAGGTCAACTATGAATCTTGTCCACCTATGAACCAAAACTTCAGGTCAACTATGAAACTTGGTCACCTATGAACCAAAACCTCAGGTCAACTATGAACCTTGGGCACCTATGAACCAAAACTTCAGGTCAACTATGAACCTTGGTCACCTATGAACCAAAACATCAGGTCAACTATGAACCTTGGTCACCTATGAACTAAAACATCAAGTCAACTATGAACCTTGGTCACCTATGAACCAAAACCTCGGGTCAACTACGAACCTTGGTCACCTCTGAACCAAAATCCCCGATCACGTATGAACCAAAACATCGGGTCAACTCTGAACCTTGGTCACCTATGAACCAAAACATCAGGTCAACTATGAACCTCGGTCACCTATGAACCAAAAACTCAGGTCAACTATGAACCTTGGTCACCAATGAACTAAATACCCGGTCTCTTTTGAACCAAAATCCCAGGTCAACTATGAACCTTGGTCACCTATGAACCAAAATCCTCGGTCACCTATGAACCAAAATCTTAGGTCAACTATGAACCTTGGTCGCCTATGAACCAAAATCCTTGGTCACCTATGAACCAAAACTTCAGGTCAACTATGAACCTTGGTCTCCTATGAACCAAAAAATCAGGTCAACTTTGAACCATGGCCACCTATGAACCAAAACATCAGGTCAACTATGAACCTTGGTCACCTATGAACCAAAATCTCAGGTCAACTGTGAACCTTGGTCACCAATGAACAAAAATTCCCCGGTCACCTATGAACCGAAATCTCAGGTCAACTATGAAGCTTGGTCACCTATGAACCAAAACCTCAGGTCAACTATGAACCTTGGTCAGCAATGAACCTAAACTCAGGTCAACTATGAACCTAAACTTTGGTCACCTATGAACTAAAACATCAGGTCAACTATGAACCTTGGTCACCTATGAACCAAAACATCAGGTCAACTATGAACCATGGTCACCTATGAACGAAAACATCAGGTCAACTATGAACCTTGGCCACCTATGAACCAAAATCTCAGGTCAATTATGAACCTTGGTCACCAATGAACCAAAATCCTCGGTCACCTATGAACCAAAATCTCAGGTCAACTATGAACCTTGGTCACCTATGAACCAAAATCTCAGGTCAATTATGAACCTTGGTCACCTATGAACCAAAATCTCCGGTCACCTATGAACCAAACTCTCAGGTCAACTATGAACCTTGGTCACCTATGAACCAAAATCCTTGGTCACCTATGAACCAAAACTTCAGGTCAACTATGAACCTTGGTCACCTATGAACCAAAACATCAGGTCAACTATGAACCTTGGTCACCTATGAACCAAAACCTCAGGTCAACTATGAAGCTTGGTCACCTATGAACCAAAACCTTAGGTCAACTATGAACCTTGGTCAACTATGAACCAAAACTTCAGGTCAACTATGAACCTTGGTCACCTATGAACCAAAACATCAGGTCAACTATGAACCTTGGTCACCTATGAACCAAAACATCAAGTCAACTATGAACCTTGGTCACCTATGAACAAAAACCTCTGGTCAACTATGAACCTTGGTCACCTATGAACCAAAATCCCCGATCACATATAAACCAAAACATCGGGTCAACTCTGAACCTTGGTCACCTATTAACCAAAACATCAGGTCAACTATGAACCTCGGTCACCTATGAACCAAAAACTCAGGTCAACTATGAACCTTGGTCACCAATGAACTAAATACCCGGTCTCTTTTGAACCAAAATCCCAGGTCAACTATGAACCTTGGTCACCTATGAACCAAAATCCTCGGTCACCTATGAACCAAAATCTTAGGTCAACTATGAACCTTGGTCGCCTATGAACCAAAATCCTTGGTCACCTATGAACCAAAACTTCAGGTCAACTATGAACCTTGGTCTCCTATGAACCAAAAAATCAGGTCAACTTTGAACCATGGCCACCTATGAACCAAAACATCAGGTCAACTATGAACCTTGGTCACCTATGAACCAAAATCTCAGGTCAACTGTGAACCTTGGTCACCAATGAACAAAAATTCCCCGGTCACCTATGAACTGAAATCTCAGGTCAACTATGAAGCTTGGTCACCTATGAACCAAAACCTCAGGTCAACTATGAACCTTGGTCAGCAATGAACCTAAACTCAGGTCAACTATGAACCTAAACTTTGGTCACCTATGAACTAAAACATCAGGTCAACTATGAACCTTGGTCACCTATGAACCAAAACATCAGGTCAACTATGAACCATGGTCACCTATGAACGAAAACATCAGGTCAACTATGAACCTTGGCCACCTATGAACCAAAATCTCAGGTCAATTATGAACCTTGGTCACCAATGAACCAAAATCCTCGGTCACCTATGAACCAAAATCTCAGGTCAACTATGAACCTTGGTCACCTATGAACCAAAATCTCAGGTCAATTATGAACCTTGGTCACCTATGAACCAAAATCTCCGGTCACCTATGAACCAAACTCTCAGGTCAACTATGAACCTTGGTCACCTATGAACCAAAATCCTTGGTCACCTATGAACCAAAACTTCAGGTCAACTATGAACCTTGGTCACCTATGAACCAAAACATCAGGTCAACTATGAACCTTGGTCACCTATGAACCAAAACCTCAGGTCAACTATGAAGCTTGGTCACCTATGAACCAAAACCTTAGGTCAACTATGAACCTTGGTCAACTATGAACCAAAACTTCAGGTCAACTATGAACCTTGGTCACCTATGAACCAAAACATCAGGTCAACTATGAACCTTGGTCACCTATGAACCAAAACATCAAGTCAACTATGAACCTTGGTCACCTATGAACCAAAACCTCTGGTCAACTATGAACCTTGGTCACCTATGAACCAAAATCCCCGATCACATATAAACCAAAACATCGGGTCAACTCTGAACCTTGGTCACCTATTAACCAAAACATCAGGTCAACTATGAACCTCGGTCACCTATGAACCAAAAACTCAGGTCAACTATGAACCTTGGTCACCAATGAACTAAATACCCGGTCTCTTTTGAACCAAAATCTCAGGTCAACTATGAACCTTGGTCACCTATGAACCAAAATCCTCGGTCACCTATGAACCAAAATCTCAGGTCAACTATGAACCTTGGTCACCTATGAACCAAAATCCTTGGTCACCTATGAACCAAAATTTTAGGTCAACTATGAACCTTGGTCTCCTATGAACCAAAAAATCAGGTCAACTATGAACCATGGCCACCTATGAACCAAAACATCAGGTCAACTATGAACCTTGGTCACCTATGAACCAAAATCTCAGGTCAACTGTGAACCTTGGTCACCAATGAACAAAAATTCCCCAGTCACCTATGAACCAAAATCTCAGGTCAACTATGAACCTTGGTCACCTATGAACCAAAACCTCAGGTCAACTATGAACCTTGGTCAGCAATGAACCTAAACTCAGGTCAACTATGAACCTAAACTTTGGTCACCTATGAACTAAAACATCAGGTCAACTATGAACCTTGGTCACCTATGAACCAAAAAATCAGGTCAACTATGAACCATGGTCACCTATGAACCAAAACATCAGGTCAACTATGAACCATAGTCACCAATGAACCAAAATCTCAGGTCAACTATGAACTTTGGTCACCTATGAACCAAAACATCAGTTCAACTATGAATCTTGGTGACCTATGAACCAAAACTTCAGGTCAACTATGAAACTTGGTCACCTATGAACCAAAACTTCAGGTCAACTATGAACCAAAACATCAGGTCAACTATGAACCTTGGTCACCTATGAACCAAAACATCAAGTCAACTATGAACCTTGGTCACCTATGAACCAAAACCTCGGGTCAACTATGAACCTTGGTCAACTATGAACCAAAATCCCCGATCACGTATGAACCAAAACATCGGGTCAACTCTGAACCTTGGTCACCTATGAACCAAAACATCAGGTCAACTATGAACCTCGGTCACCTATGAACCAAAAACTCAGGTCAACTATGAACCTTGGTCACCAATGAACTAAATACCCGGTCTCCTTTGAACCAAAATCTCAGGTCAACTATGAACCTTGGTCACCTATGAACCAAAATCCTCGGTCACCTATGAACCAAAATCTTAGGTCAACTATGAACCTTGGTCGCCTATGAACCAAAATCCTTGGTCACCTATGAACCAAAACTTCAGGTCAACTATGAACCTTGGTCTCCTATGAACCAAAAAATCAGGTCAACTTTGAACCATGGCCACCTATGAACCAAAACATCAGGTCAACTATGAACCTTGGTCACCTATGAACCAAAATCTCAGGTCAACTGTGAACCTTGGTCACCAATGAACAAAAATTCCCCAGTCACCTATGAACCAAAATCTCAGGTCAACTATGAACCTTGGTCACCTATGAACCAAAACCTCAGGTCAACTATGAACCTTGGTCAGCAATGAACCTAAACTCAGGTCAACTATGAACCTAAACTTTGGTCACCTATGAACTAAAACATCAGGTCAACTATGAACTTTGGTCACCTATGAACCAAAACATCAGGTCAACTATGAACCATGACCACCTATGAACCAAAACATCAGGTCAACTATGAACCTTGGTCACCTATGAACCAAAATCTCAGGTCAATTATGAACCTTGGTCACCAATGAACCAAAATCCCCGGTCACCTATGAACCAAAATTTCAGGTCAACTATGAACCTTGGTCACCTATGAACCAAAATCTCAGGTCAACTATGAACCTTGGTCACCTATGAACCAAAATCTCCGGTCACCTATGAACCAAAATCTCAGGTCAACTATAAACCTTGGTCACCTATGAACCAAAATCCTTGGTCACCTATGAACCAAAACTTCAGGTCAACTATGAACCTTGGTCACCTATGAACCAAAACATCAGGTCAACTATGAATCTTGTCCACCTATGAACCAAAACTTCAGGTCAACTATGAAACTTGGTCACCTATGAACCAAAACCTCAGGTCAACTATGAACCTTGGGCACCTATGAACCAAAACTTCAGGTCAACTATGAACCTTGGTCACCTATGAACCAAAACATCAGGTCAACTATGAACCTTGGTCACCTATGAACTAAAACATCAAGTCAACTATGAACCTTGGTCACCTATGAACCAAAACCTCGGGTCAACTACGAACCTTGGTCACCTCTGAACCAAAATCCCCGATCACGTATGAACCAAAACATCGGGTCAACTCTGAACCTTGGTCACCTATGAACCAAAACATCAGGTCAACTATGAACCTCGGTCACCTATGAACCAAAAACTCAGGTCAACTATGAACCTTGGTCACCAATGAACTAAATACCCGGTCTCTTTTGAACCAAAATCTCAGGTCAACTATGAACCTTGGTCACCTATGAACCAAAATCCTCGGTCACCTATGAACCAAAATCTTAGGTCAACTATGAACCTTGGTCGCCTATGAACCAAAATCCTTGGTCACCTATGAACCAAAACTTCAGGTCAACTATGAACCTTGGTCTCCTATGAACCAAAAAATCATGTCAACTTTGAACCATGGCCACCTATGAACCAAAACATCAGGTCAACTATGAACCTTGGTCACCTATGAACCAAAATCTCAGGTCAACTGTGAACCTTGGTCACCAATGAACAAAAATTCCCCGGTCACCTATGAATCGAAATCTCAGGTCAACTATGAACCTTGGTCACCTGTGAACCAAAACCTCAGGTCAACTATGAACCTTGGTCAGCAATGAACCTAAACTCAGGTCAACTATGAACCTAAACTTTGGTCACCTATGAACTAAAACATCAGGTCAACTATGAACCTTGGTCACCTATGAACCAAAACATCAGGTTAACTATGAACCATGGTCACCTATGAACGAAAACATCAGGTCAACTATGAACCTTGGCCACCTATGAACCAAAATCTCAGGTCAATTATGAACCATGGTCACCAATGAACCAAAATCCTCGGTCACCTATGAACCAAAATCTCAGGTCAACTATGAACCTTGGTCACCTATGAACCAAAATCTCAGGTCAATTATGAACCTTGGTCACCTATGAACCAAAATCTCCGGTCACCTATGAACCAAACTCTCAGGTCAACTATGAACCTTGGTCACCTATGAACCAAAATCCTTGGTCACCTATGAACCAAAACTTCAGGTCAACTATGAACCTTGGTCACCTATGAACCAAAACATCAGGTCAACTATGAACCTTGGTCACCTATGAACCAAAACCTCAGGTCAACTATGAAGCTTGGTCACCTATGAACCAAAACCTTAGGTCAACTATGAACCTTGGTCAACTATGAACCAAAACTTCAGGTCAACTATGAAGCTTGGTCACCTATGAACCAAAACATCAGGTCAACTATGAACCTTGGTCACCTATGAACCAAAACATCAAGTCAACTATGAACCTTGGTCACCTATGAACCAAAACCTCTGGTCAACTATGAACCTTGGTCACCTATGAACCAAAATCCCCGATCACATATAAACCAAAACATCGGGTCAACTCTGAACCTTGGTCACCTATTAACCAAAACATCAGGTCAACTATGAACCTCGGTCACCTATGAACCAAAAACTCAGGTCAACTATGAACCTTGGTCACCAATGAACTAAATACCCGGTCTCTTTTGAACCAAAATCTCAGGTCAACTATGAACCTTGGTCACCTATGAACCAAAATCCTCGGTCACCTATGAACCAAAATCTCAGGTCAACTATGAACCTTGGTCACCTATGAACCAAAATCCTTGGTCACCTATGAACCAAAATTTTAGGTCAACTATGAACCTTGGTCTCCTATGAACCAAAAAATCAGGTCAACTATGAACCATGGCCACCTATGAACCAAAACATCAGGTCAACTATGAACCTTGGTCACCTATGAACCAAAATCTCAGGTCAAGTGTGAACCTTGGTCACGAATGAACAAAAATTCCCCAGTCACCTATGAACCAAAATCTCAGGTCAACTATGATCCTTGGTCACCTATGAACCAAAACCTCAGGTCAACTATGAACCTTGGTCAGCAATGAACCTAAACTCAGGTCAACTATGAACCTAAACTTTGGTCACCTATGAACTAAAACATCAGGTCAACTATGAACCTTGGTCACCTATGAACCAAAAAATCAGGTCAACTATGAACCATGGTCACCTATGAACCAAAACATCAGGTCAACTATGAACCATAGTCACCAATGAACCAAAATCTCAGGTCAACTATGAACTTTGGTCACCTATGAACCAAAACATCAGGTCAACTATGAATCTTGGTGACCTATGAACCAAAACTTCAGGTCAACTATGAAACTTGGTCACCTATGAACCAAAACTTCAGGTCAACTATGAACCAAAACATCAGGTCAACTATGAACCTTGGTCACCTATGAACCAAAACATCAAGTCAACTATGAACCTTGGTCACCTATGAACCAAAACCTCGGGTCAACTATGAACCTTGGTCAACTATGAACCAAAATCCCCGATCACGTATGAACCAAAACATCGGGTCAACTCTGAACCTTGGTCACCTATGAACCAAAACATCAGGTCAACTATGAACCTCGGTCACCTATGAACCAAAAACTCAGGTCAACTATGAACCTTGGTCACCAATGAACTAAATACCCGGTCTCCTTTGAACCAAAATCTCAGGTCAACTATGAACCTTGGTCACCTATGAACCAAAATCCTCGGTCACCTATGAACCAAAATCTTAGGTCAACTATGAACCTTGGTCGCCTATGAACCAAAATCCTTGGTCACCTATGAACCAAAACTTCAGGTCAACTATGAACCTTGGTCTCCTATGAACCAAAAAATCAGGTCAACTTTGAACCATGGCCACCTATGAACCAAAACATCAGGTCAACTATGAACCTTGGTTACATATGAACCAAAATCTCAGGTCAACTGTGAACCTTGGTCACCAATGAACAAAAATTCCCCGGTCACCTATGAACCGAAATCTCAGGTCAACTATGAACCTTGGTAACCTATGAACCAAAACCTCAGGTCAACTATGAACCTTGGTCAGCAATGAACCTAAACTCAGGTCAACTATGAACCTAAACTTTGGTCACCTATGAACTAAAACATCAGGTCAACTATGAACCTTGGTCACCTATGAACCAAAACATCAGGTCAACTATGAACCATGGTCACCTATGAACCAAAACATCAGGTCAACTATGAACCTTGGCCACCTATGAACCAAAATCTCAGGTCAATTATGAACCTTGGTCACCAATGAACCAAAATCCTCGGTCACCTATGAACCAAAATCTCAGGTCAACTATGAACCTTGGTCACCTATGAACCAAAATCTCAGGTCAATTATGAACCTTGGTCACCTATGAACCAAAATCTCCGGTCACCTATGAACCAAACTCTCAGGTCAACTATGAACCTTGGTCACCTATGAACCAAAATCCTTGGTCACCTATGAACCAAAACTTCAAGTCAACTATGAACCTTGGTCACCTATGAACCAAAACATCAGGTCAACTATGAACCTTGGTCACCTATGAACCAAAACCTCAGGTCAACTATGAAGCTTGGTCACCTATGAACCAAAACCTTTGGTCAACTATGAACCTTGGTCAACTATGAACCAAAACTTCAGGTCAACTATGAACCTTGGTCACCTATGAACCAAAACATCAGGTCAACTATGAACCTTGGTCACCTATGAACCAAAACATCAAGTTAACTATGAACCTTGGTCACCTATGAACCAAAACCTCTGGTCAACTATGAACCTTGGTCACCTATGAACCAAAATCCCCGATCACATATAAACCAAAACATCGGGTCAACTCTGAACCTTGGTCACCTATTAACCAAAACATCAGGTCAACTATGAACCTCGGTCACCTATGAACCAAAAACTCAGGTCAACTATGAACCTTGGTCACCAATGAACTAAATACCCGGTCTCTTTTGAACCAAAATCTCAGGTCAACTATGAACCTTGGTCACCTATGAACCAAAATCCTCGGTCACCTATGAACCAAAATCTCAGGTCAACTATGAACCTTGGTCACCTATGAACCAAAATTTTAGGTCAACTATGAACCTTGGTCTCCTATGAACCAAAAAATCAGGTCAACTATGAACCATGGCCACCTATGAACCAAAACATCAGGTCAACTATGAACCTTGGTCACCTATGAACCAAAATCTCAGGTCAACTGTGAACCTTGGTCACCAATGAACAAAAATTCCCCAGTCACCTATGAACCAAAATCTCAGGTCAACTATGAACCTTGGTCACCTATGAACCAAAACCTCAGGTCAACTATGAACCTTGGTTAGCAATGAACCTAAACTCAGATCAACTATGAACCTAAACTTTGGTCACCTATGAACTAAAACATCAGGTCAACTATGAACCTTGGTCACCTATGAACCAAAAAATCAGGTCAACTATGAACCATGGTCACCTATGAATCAAAACATCAGGTCAACTATGAACCATAGTCACCAATGAACCAAAATCTCAGGTCAACTATGAACTTTGGTCACCTATGAACCAAAACATCAGGTCAACTATGAATCTTGGTGACCTATGAACTAAAACTTCAGGTCAACTATGAAACTTGGTCACCTATGAACCAAAACTTCAGGTCAACTATGAACCAAAACATCAGGTCAACTATGAACCTTGGTCACCTATGAACCAAAACATCAAGTCAACTATGAACCTTGGTCACCTATGAACCAAAACCTCGGGTCAACTATGAACCTTGGTCACCTATGAACCAAAATCCCCGATCACGTATGAACCAAAACATCGGGTCACCTCTGAACCTTGGTCACCTATGAACCAAAACATCAGGTCAACTATGAACCTCGGTCACCTATGAACCAAAAACTCAGGTCAACTATGAACCTTGGTCACCAATGAACTAAATACCCGGTCTCCTTTGAACCAAAATCTCAGGTCAACTATGAACCTTGGTCACCTATGAACCAAAATCCTCGGTCACCTATGAACCAAAATCTTAGGTCAACTATGAACCTTGGTCGCCTATGAACCAAAATCCTTGGTCACCTATGAACCAAAACTTCAGGTCAACTATGAACCTTGGTCTCCTATGAACCAAAAAATCAGGTCAACTTTGAACCATGGCCACCTATGAACCAAAACATCAGGTCAACTATGAACCTTGGTCACCTATGAACCAAAATCTCAGGTCAACTGTGAACCTTGGTCACCAATGAACAAAAATTCCCCGGTCACCTATGAACCGAAATCTCAGGTCAACTATGAACCGTGGTCACCTATGAACCAAAACCTCAGGTCAACTATGAACCTTGGTCATCAATGAACCTAAACTCAGGTCAACTATGAACCTAAACTTTGGTCACCTATGAACTAAAACATCAGGTCAACTATGAACCTTGGTCACCTATGAACCAAAACATCAGGTCAACTATGAACCATGGTCACCTATGAACCAAAACATCAGGTCAACTATGAACCTTGGCCACCTATGAACCAAAATCTCAGGTCAATTATGAACCTTGGTCACCAATGAACCAAAATCCTCGGTCACCTATGAACCAAAATCTCAGGTCAACTATGAACCTTGGTCACCTATGAACCAAAATCTCAGGTCAATTATGAACCTTGGTCACCTATGAACCAAAATCTCCGGTCACCTATGAACCAAACTCTCAGGTCAACTATGAACCTTGGTCACCTATGAACCAAAATCCTTGGTCACCTATGAACCAAAACTTCAGGTCAACTATGACCCTTGGTCACCTATGAACCAAAACATCAGGTCAACTATGAACCTTGGTCACCTATGAACTAAAACCTCAGGTCAACTATGAAGCTTGGTCACCTATGAACCAAAACCTCAGGTCAACTATGAACCTTGGTCAACTATGAACCAAAACTTCAGGTCAACTATGAACCTTGGTCACCTATGAACCAAAACATCAGGTCAACTATGAACCTTGGTCACCTATGAACCAAAACATAAAGTCAACTATGAACCTTGGTCACCTATGAACCAAAACCTCTGGTCAACTATGAACCTTGGTCACCTATGAACCAAAATCCCCGATCACGTATAAACCAAAACATCGGGTCAACTCTGAACCTTGGTCACCTATGAACCAAAACATCAGGTCAACTATGAACCTCGGTCACCTATGAACCAAAAACTCAGGTCAACTATGAACCTTGGTCACCAATGAACTAAATACCCGGTCTCTTTTGAACCAAAATCTCAGGTCAACTATGAACCTTGGTCACCTATGAACCAAAATCCTCGGTCACCTATGAACCAAAATCTCAGGTCAACTATGAACCTTGGTCACCTATGAACCAAAATCCTTGGTCACCTATGAACCAAAATTTTAGGTCAACTATGAACCTTGGTCTCCTATGAACAAAAAAATCAGGTCAACTATGAACCATGGCCACCTATGAACCAAAACATCAGGTCCACTATGAACCTTGGTCGCCTATGAACCAAAATCTCAGGTCAACTGTGAACCTTGGTCACCAATGAACAAAAATTCCCCAGTCACCTATGAACCAAAATCTCAGGTCAACTATGAACCTTGGTCACCTATGAACCAAAACCTCAGGTCAACTATGAACCTTGGTCAGCAATGAACCTAAACTCAGGTCAACTATGAACCTAAACTTTGGTCACCTATGAACTAAAACATCAGGTCAACTATGAACCTTGGTCACCTATGAACCAAAAAATCAGGTCAACTATGAACCATGGTCACCTATGAACCAAAACATCAGGTCAACTATGAACCATAGTCACCAATGAACCAAAATCTCAGGTCAACTATGAACTTTGGTCACCTATGAACCAAAACCTCAGGTCAACTATGAACCTTGGTCCGCAATGAACCTAAACTCATCTCAACTATGAACCTAAACTTTGGTCACCTATGAACTAAAACATTAGGTCAACTATGATCCATGGTCACCTATGTACGAAAACATCAGGTCAACTATGAACCATGACCACCTATGAACCAAAACATCAGGTCAACTATGAACCTTGGTCACCTATGAACCAAAATCTAAGGTTAAGTATGAACCTTGGTTACCAATGAACCAAAATCCCCGGTCACCTATGAATCAAAATCTCAGGTCAACTATGAACCTTGGTCACCTATGAACCAAAATCTCAGGTCAACTATGAACCTTGGTCACCTATGAACCAAAATCTCCGGTCACCTATGAACCAAAATCTCAGTTCAACTATAAACCTTGGTCATCTATGAACCAAAATCCTTGGTCACCTATGAACCAAAACCTCAGGTCAACTATGAACCTTGGTCACCTATGAACCAAAACATCAGGTCAACTATGAATCTTGGTGACCTATGAACCAAAACTTCAGGTCAACTATGAAACTTGGTCACCTATGAACCAAAACTTCAGGTCAACTATGAACCAAAACATCAGGTCAACTATGAACCTTGGTCACCTATGAACCAAAACATCAAGTCAACTATGAACCTTGGTCACCTATGAACCAAAACCTCGGGTCAACTATGAACCTTGGTCACCAATGAACCAAAATCCCCGATCACGTATGAACCAAAACATCGGGTCAACTCTGAACCTTGGTCACCTATGAACCAAAACATCAGGTCAACTATGAACCTCGGTCACCTATGAACCAAAAACTCAGGTCAACTATGAACTTTGGTCACCAATGAACTAAATACCCGGTCTCTTTTGAACCAAAATCTCAGGTCAACTATGAACCTTGGTCACCTATGAACCAAAATCCTCGGTCACCTATGAACCAAAATCCTAGGTCAACTATGAACCTTGGTCGCCTATGAACCAAAATCCTTGGTCACCTATGAACCAAAACTTCAGGTCAACTATGAACCTTGGTCTCCTATGAACCAAAAAATAAGGTCAACTTTGAACCATGGCCACCTATGAACCAAAACATCAGGTCAACTATGAACCTTGGTCACCTATGAACCAAAATCTCAGGTCAACTGTGAACCTTGGTCACCAATGAACAAAAATTCCCCAGTCACCTATGAACCGAAATCTCAGGTCAACTATGAACCTTGGTCACCTATGAACCAAAACCTCAGGTCAACTATGAACCTTGGTCAGCAATGAACCTAAACTCAGGTCAACTATGAACCTAAACTTTGGTCACCTATGAACTAAAACATCAGGTCAACTATGAACCTTGGTCACCTATGAACCAAAACATCAGGTCAACTATGAACCATGGTCACCTATGAACCAAAACATCAGGTCAACTATGAACCTTGGCCACCTATGAACCAAAATCTCAGGTCAATTATGAACCTTGGTCACCAATGAACCAAAATCCCCGGTCACCTATGAACCAAAATCTCAGGTCAACTATGAAGCTTGGTCACCTATGAACCAAAATCTCAGGTCAATTATGAACCTTGGTCACCTATGAACCAAAATCTCCGGTCACCTATGAACCAAACTCTCAGGTCAACTATGAACCTTGGTCACATATGAACCAAAATCCTTCGTCACCTATGAACCAAAACTTCAGGTCAACTATGAACCTTGGTCACCTATGAACCAAAACATCAGGTCAACTATGAAGCTTGGTCACCTATGAACCAAAACCTCAGGTCAACTATGATGCTTGGTCACCTATGAACCAAAACCTCAGGTCAACTATGAACCTTGGTCAACTATGAACCAAAACTTCAGGTCAACTATGAACCTTGGTCACTTATGAACCAAAACATCAGGTCAACTATGAACCTTGGTCACCTATGAACCAAAACATCAAGTCAACTATGAACCTTGGTCACCTATGAACCAAAACCTCTGGTCAACTATGAACCTTGGTCACCTATGAACCAAAATCCCCGATCACGTATAAACCAAAACATCGGGTCAACTCTGAACCTTGGTCACCTATGAACCAAAACATCAGGTCAACTATGAACCTCGGTAACCTATGAACCAAAAACTCAGGTCAACTATGAACCTTGGTCACCAATGAACTAAATACCCGGTCTCTTTTGAACCAAAATCTCAGGTCAACTATGAACCTTGGTCACCTATGAACCAAAATCCTCGGTCACCTATGAACCAAAATCTCAGGTCAACTATGAACCTTGGCCACCTATGAACCAAAATCCTTGGTCACCTATGAACCAAAATTTCAGGTCAACTATGAACCTTGGTCTCCTATGAACCAAAAAATCAGGTCAACTATGAACCATGGCCACCTATGAACCAAAACATCAGGTCAACTATGAACCTTGGTCACCTATGAACCAAAATCTCAGGTCAACTGTGAACCTTGGTCACCAATGAACAAAAATTCCCCGGTCACCTACGAACCAAAATCTCAGGTCAACTATGAACCTTGGTCACCTATGAACCAAAACCTCAGGTCAACTATGAACCTTGGTCAGCAATGAACCTAAACTCAGGTCAACTATGAACCTAAACTTTGGTCACCTATGAACTAAAACATCAGGTCAACTATGAACCTTGGTCACCTATGAACCAAAAAATCAGGTCAACTATGAACCATGGTCACCTATGAACCAAAACATCAGGTCAACTATGAACCATAGTCACCAATGAACCAAAATCTCAGGTCAACTATGAACTTTGGTCACCTATGAACCAAAACCTCAGGTCAACTATGAACCTTGGTCAGCAATGAACCTAAACTCAGCTCAACTATGAACCTAAACTTTGGTCACCTATGAACTAAAACATTAGGTCAACTATGATCCATGGTCACCTATGTACGAAAACATTAGGTCAACTATGAACCATGACCACCTATGAACCAAAACATCAGGTCAACTATGAACCTTGGTCACCTATGAACCAAAATCTCAGGTTAATTATGAACCTTGGTTACCAATGAACCAAAATCCCCGGTCACCTATGAATCCAAATCTCAGGTCAACTATGATCCTTGGTCACCTATGAACCAAAATCTCAGGTCAACTATGGACCTTGGTCACCTATGAACCAAAATCTCCGGTCACCTATGAACCAAAATCTCAGTTCAACTATAAACCTTGGTCATCTATGAACCAAAATCCTTGGTCACCTATGAACCAAAACTTCTGGTCAACTATGAACCTTGGTCACCTATGAACCAAAACATCAGGTCAACTATGAATCTTGGTGACCTATGAACCAATACTTCAGGTCAACTATGAAACTTGGTCACCTATGAACTAAAACTTTAGGTCAACTATGAACCAAAACATCAGGTCAACTATGAACCTTGGTCACCTATGAACCAAAACATCAAGTCAACTATGAACCTTGGTCACCTATGAACCAAAACCTCGGGTCAACTATGAACCTTGGTCACCTATGAACTAAAATCCCCGATCACGTATGAACCAAAACATCGGGTCAACTCTGAACCTTGGTCACCTATGAACCAAAACATCAGGTCAACTATGAACCTCGGTCACCTATGAACCAAAAACTCAGGTCAACTATGAACCTTGGTCACCAATGAACTAAATACCCGGTCTCTTTTGAACCAAAATCTCAGGTCAACTATGAACCTTGGTCACCTATGAACCAAAATCCTCGGTCACCTATGAACCAAAATCTTAGGTCAACTATGAACCTTGGTCGCCTATGAACCAAAATCCTTGGTCACCTATGAACCAAAACTTCAGGTCAACTATGAACCTTGGTCTCCTATGAACCAAAAAATCAGGTCAACTTTGAACCATGGCCACCTATGAACCAAAACATCAGGTCAACTATGAACCTTGGTCACCTATGAACCAAAATCTCAGGTCAACTGTGAACCTTGGTCACCAATGAACAAAAATTCCCCGGTCACCTATGAACCGAAATCTCAGGTCAACTATGAACCTTGGTCACCTATGAACCAAAATCTCAGGTCAACTGTGAACCTTGGTCACCAATGAACAAAAATTCCCCAGTCACCTATGAACCGAAATCTCAGGTCAACTATGAACCTTGGTCACCTATGAACCAAAACCTCAGGTCAACTATGAACCTTGGTCAGCAATGAACCTAAACTCAGGTCAACTATGAACCTAAACTTTGGTCACCTATGAACTAAAACATCAGGTCAACTATGAACCTTGGTCACCTATGAACCAAAACATCAGGTCAACTATGAACCATGGTCACCTATGAACCAAAACATCAGGTCAACTATGAACCTTGGCCACCTATGAACCAAAATCTCAGGTCAATTATGAACCTTGGTCACCAATGAACCAAAATCCCCGGTCACCTATGAACCAAAATCTCAGGTCAACTATGAACCTTGGTCACCTATGAACCAAAATCTCAGGTCAATTATGAACCTTGGTCACCTATGAACCAAAATCTCCGGTCACCTATGAACCAAACTCTCAGGTCAACTATGAACCTTGGTCACCAATGAACTAAATACCCGGTCTCTTTTGAACCAAAATATCAGGTCAACTATGAACCTTGGTCACCTATGAACCAAAATCCTCGGTCACCTATGAACCAAAATCTCAGGTCAACTATGAACCTTGGCCACCTATGAACCAAAATCCTTGGTCACCTATGAACCAAAATTTCAGGTCAACTATGAACCTTGGTCTCCTATGAACCAAAAAATCAGGTCAACTATGAACCATGGCCACCTATGAACCAAAACATCAGGTCAACTATGAACCTTGGTCACCTATGAACCAAAATCTCAGGTCAACTGTGAACCTTGGTCACCAATGAACAAAAATTCCCCGGTCACCTACGAACCAAAATCTCAGGTCAACTATGAACCTTGGTCACCTATGAACCAAAACCTCAGGTCAACTATGAACCTTGGTCAGCAATGAACCTAAACTCAGGTCAACTATGAACCTAAACTTTGGTCACCTATGAACTAAAACATCAGGTCAACTATGAACCTTGGTCACCTATGAACCAAAAAATCAGGTCAACTATGAACCATGGTCACCTATGAACCAAAACATCAGGTCAACTATGAACCATAGTCACCAATGAACCAAAATCTCAGGTCAACTATGAACTTTGGTCACCTATGAACCAAAACCTCAGGTCAACTATGAACCTTGGTCAGCAATGAACCTAAACTCAGCTCAACTATGAACCTAAACTTTGGTCACCTATGAACTAAAACATTAGGTCAACTATGATCCATGGTCACCTATGTACGAAAACATTAGGTCAACTATGAACCATGACCACCTATGAACCAAAACATCAGGTCAACTATGAACCTTGGTCACCTATGAACCAAAATCTCAGGTTAATTATGAACCTTGGTTACCAATGAACCAAAATCCCCGGTCACCTATGAATCCAAATCTCAGGTCAACTATGATCCTTGGTCACCTATGAACCAAAATCTCAGGTCAACTATGAACCTTGGTCACCTATGAACCAAAATCTCCGGTCACCTATGAACCAAAATCTCAGTTCAACTATAAACCTTGGTCATCTATGAACCAAAATCCTTGGTCACCTATGAACCAAAACTTCTGGTCAACTATGAACCTTGGTCACCTATGAACCAAAACATCAGGTCAACTATGAATCTTGGTGACCTATGAACCAATACTTCAGGTCAACTATGAAACTTGGTCACCTATGAACCAAAACTTTAGGTCAACTATGAACCAAAACATCAGGTCAACTATGAACCTTGGTCACCTATGAACCAAAACATCAAGTCAACTATGAACCTTGGTCACCTATGAACCAAAACCTCGGGTCAACTATGAACCTTGGTCACCTATGAACTAAAATCCCCGATCACGTATGAACCAAAACATCGGGTCAACTCTGAACCTTGGTCACCTATGAACCAAAACATCAGGTCAACTATGAAACTCGGTCACCTATGAACCAAAAACTCAGGTCAACTATGAACCTTGGTCACCAATGAACTAAATACCCGGTCTCTTTTGAACCAAAATCTCAGGTCAACTATGAACCTTGGTCACCTATGAACCAAAATCCTCGGTCACCTATGAACCAAAATCTTAGGTCAACTATGAACCTTGGTCGCCTATGAACCAAAATCCTTGGTCACCTATGAACCAAAACTTCAGGTCAACTATGAACCTTGGTCTCCTATGAACCAAAAAATCAGGTCAACTTTGAACCATGGCCACCTATGAACCAAAACATCAGGTCAACTATGAACCTTGGTCACCTATGAACCAAAATCTCAGGTCAACTGTGAACCTTGGTCACCAATGAACAAAAATTCCCCGGTCACCTATGAACCGAAATCTCGGGTCAACTATGAACCTTGGTCACCTATGAACCAAAATCTCAGGTCAACTGTGAACCTTGGTCACCAATGAACAAAAATTCCCCAGTCACCTATGAACCGAAATCTCAGGTCAACTATGAACCTTGGTCACCTATGAACCAAAACCTCAGGTCAACTATGAACCTTGGTCAGCAATGAACCTAAACTCAGGTCAACTATGAACCTAAACTTTGGTCACCTATGAACTAAAACATCAGGTCAACTATGAACCTTGGTCACCTATGAACCAAAACATCAGGTCAACTATGAACCATGGTCACCTATGAACCAAAACATCAGGTCAACTATGAACCTTGGCCACCTATGAACCAAAATCTCAGGTCAATTATGAACCTTGGTCACCAATGAACCAAAATCCCCGGTCACCTATGAACCAAAATCTCAGGTCAACTATGAACCTTGGTCACCTATGAACCAAAATCTCAGGTCAATTATGAACCTTGGTCACCTATGAACCAAAATCTCCGGTCACCTATGAACCAAACTCTCAGGTCAACTATGAACCTTGGTCACCTATGAACCAAAATCCTTCGTCACCTATGAACCAAAACTTCAGGTCAACTATGAACCTTGGTCACCTATGAACCAAAACATCAGGTCAACTATGAAGCTTGGTCACCTATGAACCAAAACCTCAGGTCAACTATGATGCTTGGTCACCTATGAACCAAAACCTCAGGTCAACTATGAACCTTGGTCAACTATGAACCAAAACTTCAGGTCAACTATGAACCTTGGTCACTTATGAACCAAAACATCAGGTCAACTATGAACCTTGGTCACCTATGAACCAAAACATCAAGTCAACTATGAACCTTGGTCACCTATGAACCAAAACCTCTGGTCAACTATGAACCTTGGTCACCTATAAACCAAAATCCCCGATCACGTATAAACCAAAACATCGGGTCAACTCTGAACCTTGGTCACCTATGAACCAAAACATCAGGTCAACTATGAACCTCGGTCACCTATGAACCAAAAACTCAGGTCAACTATGAACCTTGGTCACCAATGAACTAAATACCCGGTCTCTTTTGAACCAAAATCTCAGGTCAACTATGAACCTTGGTCACCTATGAACCAAAATCCTCGGTCACCTATGAACCAAAATCTCAGGTCAACTATGAACCTTGGTCACCTATGAACCAAAATCCTTGGTCACCTATGAACCAAAATTTCAGGTCAACTATGAACCTTGGTCTCCTATGAACCAAAAAATCAGGTCAACTATGAACCATGGCCACCTTTGAACCAAAACATCAGGTCAACTATGAACCTTGGTCACCTGTGAACCAAAATCTCAGGTCAACTGTGAACCTTGGTCACCAATGACCAAAAATTCCCCGGTCACCTATGAACCAAAATCTCAGGTCAACTATGAACCTTGGTCACCTATGAACCAAAACCTCAGGTCAACTATGAACCTTGGTCAGCAATGAACATAAACTCAGGTCAACTATGAACCTAAACTTTGGTCACCTATGAACTAAAACATCAGGTCAACTATGAACCTTGGTCACCTATGAACCAAAAAATCAGGTCAACTATGAACCATGGTCACCTATGAACCAAAACATCAGGTCAACTATGAACTATAGTCACCAATGAACCAAAATCTCAAGTCAACTATGAACTTTGGTCACCTATGAACCAAAACCTCAGGTCAACTATGAACCTTGGTCAGCAATGAACCTAAACTCAGCTCAACTATGAACCTAAACTTTGGTCACCTATGAACTAAAACATTAGGTCAACTATGATCCATGGTCACCTATGTATGAAATCATCAGGTCAACTATGAACCATGACCACCTATGAACCAAAACATCAGGTCAACTATGAACCTTGGTCACCTATGAACCAAAATCTCAGGTTAATTATGAACCTTGGTTACCAATGAACCAAAATCCCCGGTCACCTATGAATCAAAATCTCAGGTCAACTATGATCCTTGGTCACCTATGAACCAAAATCTCAGGTCAACTATGAACCTTGGTCACCTATGAACCAAAATCTCCGGTCACCTATGAACCAAAATCTCAGTTCAACTATAAACCTTGGTCATCTATGAACCAAAATCCTTGGTCACCTATGAACCAAAACTTCAGGTCAACTATGAACCTTGGTCACCTATGAACCAAAACATCAGGTCAACTATGAATCTTGGTGACCTATGAACCAATACTTCAAGTCAACTATGAAACTTGGTCACCTATGAACCAAAACTTCAGGTCAACTATGAACCAAAACATCAGGTCAACTACGAACCTTGGTCACCTATGAACCAAAACATCAAGTCAACTATGAACCTTGGTCACCTATGAACCAAAACCTCGGGTCAACTATGAACCTTGGTCACCTATGAACCAAAATCCCCGATCACGTATGAACCAAAACATCGGGTCAACTCTGAACCTTGGTCACCTATGAACCAAAACATCAGGTCAACTATGAACCTCGGTCACCTATGAACCAAAAACTCAGGTCAACTATGAACCTTGGTCACCAATGAACTAAATACCTGGTCTCTTTTGAACAAAAATCTCAGGTCAACTATGAACCTTGGTCACCTATGAACCAAAATCCTCGGTCACCTATGAACCAAAATCTTAGGTCAACTATGAACCTTGGTCGCCTATGAACCAAAATCCTTGGTCACCTATGAACCAAAACTTCAGGTCAACTATGAACCTTGGTCTCCTATGAACCAAAAAATAAGGTCAACTTTGAACCATGGCCACCTATGAACCAAAACATCAGGTCAACTATGAACCTTGGTCACCTATGAACCAAAATCTCAGGTCAACTGTGAACCTTGGTCACCAATGAACAAAAATTCCCCGGTCACCTATGAACCGAAATCTCAGGTCAACTATGAACCTTGGTCACCTATGAACCAAAACCTCAGGTCAACTATGAACCTTGGTCAGCAATGAACCTAAACTCAGGTCAACTATGAACCTAAACTTTGGTCACCTATGAACTAAAACATCAGGTCAACTATGAACCTTGGTCACCTATGAACCAAAACATCAGGTAAACTATGAACCATGGTCACCTATGAACCAAAACATCAGGTCAACTATGAACCTTGGCCACCTATGAACCAAAATCTCAGGTCAATTATGAACCTTGGTCACCAATGAACCAAAATCCCCGGTCACCTATGAACCAAAATCTCAGGTCAACTATGAACCTTGGTCACCTATGAACCAAAATCTCAGGTCAATTATGAACCTTGGTCACCTATGAACCAAAATCTCCGGTCACCTATGAACCAAACTCTCAGGTCAACTATGAACCTTGGTCACCTATGAACCAAAATCCTTGGTCACCTATGAACCAAAACTTCAGGTCAACTATGAACCTTGGTCACCTATGAACCAAAACATCAGGTCAACTATGAACCTTGGTCACCTATGAACCAAAACCTCAGGTCAACTATGAAGCTTGGTCACCTATGAAGCAAAACCTCAGGTCAACTATGAACCTTGGTCAACTATGAACCAAAACTTCAGGTCAACTATGAACCTTGGTCATCTATGAACCAAAACATCAGGTCAACTATGAACCTTGGTCACCTATGAACCAAAACATCAAGTCAACTATGAACCTTGGTCACCTTTGAACCAAAACCTCTGGTCAACTATGAACCTTGGTCACCTATGAACCAAAATCCCCGATCACGTATAAACCAAAACATCGGGTCAACTCTGAACCTTGGTCACCTATGAACCAAAACATCAGGTCAACTATGAACCTCGGTCACCTATGAACCAAAAACTCAGGTCAACTATGAACCTTGGTCACCTATGAACTAAAATCCCCAGTCTCTTATGAACCAAAATCTCAGGTCAACTATGACCCTTGGTCACCTATGAACCAAAATCCTCGGTCACTTATGAACCAAAATCTCAGGTCAACTATGAACCTTGGTCACCTATGAACCAAAATCCTTGGTCACCTATGAACCAAAACTTCAGATCAACTATGAACCTTGGTCACTTATGAACCAAAACATCAGGTCAACTATGAACCTTGGTCACCTATGAACCATAACTTCAGGTCAACGATGAACCTTGGTCACCTATGAACAAAAACATCAGGTAAACTATGAACCTTGGTCACCTATGAACCATAATATCAAGTCAACTATGAACCTTGGTCACCTATGAACCAAAACCTCAGGTCAACTGTGAACCTTGGTCACCTATGAACCAAAATCCCCGGTCACCTATGAACCAAAACATCAGGTGAACTATGAACCTTGGTCACCTATGAACCAAAACATCAGGTCAACTATGAACCTCGGTCACCTATGAACCAAAAACTCAGGTCAACTATGAACCTTGGTCACCTATGAACTAAAATCCCAGGTCACCAATGAACCAAAATCTCAGGTCAACTATGAACCTTGGTCACCTATGAACCAAAACCTCAGGTCAACTATGAACCTTGGTCAGCAATGAACCTAAACTCAGGTCAACTATGAACCTAAACTTTGGTCACCTACGAACTAAAACATCAGGTCAACTATGAACATTGGTCACCTATGAACCAAAATCCTCGGTCACCTATGAACCAAAATCTCAGGTCAACTATGAACCTTGGTCACCTATGAACCAAAATCCTCGGTCCCCTATGAACCAAAATCTCAGGTCAACTATGAACCTTGGTCACCTATGAACCAAAATTCTTGGTCACCTATGAACCAAAACTTCAGGTCAACTATGAACCTTGGTCACCTATGAACCAAAACATCAGGTCGACTATGAACCTTGGTCACCTATAAACCAAAACTTCAGGTCAACTATGAACCTTGGTCACCTATGAACCAAAACATCAGGTCAACTATGAACCTTGGTCACCTATGAACTAAAATATCAAGTCAACTATGAACCTTGGTCACCTATGAACCAAAACCTCAGGTCAACTATGAA
Organism: Lathyrus tuberosus; assembly: GCA_022829125.1. Lineage (NCBI taxonomy): Eukaryota > Viridiplantae > Streptophyta > Magnoliopsida > Fabales > Fabaceae > Lathyrus > Lathyrus tuberosus. Next base: position 37,641,336 of record JALAZF010000003.1, on the reverse strand, counting down.
CTTTGGTCACCTATGAACCAAAATCCCTGGTCACCTATGAACCAAAACATCAGGTCAACTATGAACCTTGGTCACCTATGAACCAAAACATCAGGTCAACTATGAACCTCGGTCACCTATGAACGAAAAACTCAGGTCAACTATGAACCTTGGTCACCTATTAACTAAAATCCCCTGTCACCTATGAACCAAAATATCAGGTCAACTATGAACCTTGGTCACCTATGAACCAAAATCCCCGGTCACCTATGAACCAAAATCTCAGGTCAACTTCGAACCTTGGTCAACTATGAACCAAAATCCCCGGTCACCTATGAACCAAAATTTCAGGTCAACTATGAACCTCGATTCTTATCCAACTCATATTGGTACACGAGTCCCCTCATACGGGTTCCTTAACCTTATCCCCAATCGAAAACCCCGTCATATTTTATTGTCTGGCACACAAGTTCTTTTCTTATCCCCTTGGTGAACTGTGAACCTCAATCTAGGCCCAATTCATATTGGTGTTTTAAGTCCAGGCATTACTGGAAGAACAACTTAAATTAGTATCTTATCCAAATCATATTGGTTTCCAAGTCCAATCCTTTGTTGGCACTTTAATCTTGTTTCCAGCAGACATTTGTTCATTAACAATATATCTTTAAAAGTCCTTGTGATCTACACCGTCTGGCGCACACAAAGCTTGTGTTTATCTCTATCTTTTTTGGCTTTTCTTGAAGATCCCGTTTGAACTCTTCAATATAAGAATTCCCCAGAAAATCGTTGTAGAGTGTCTATCCTCTTATTTCAATTTGATCCTCAGTGGAGATAATGTCTCCTTTCTGGTTTCACGCCCAGTAAGAATGTGTTTTATTTCCCCAGTGTCGTTCGGTCACCTATGAACCTGTCGTCCATCTCCCTGGATCTTCCCCAATAGAGAACACCTTTCTGGTTCCTATCTCTAGTGAGGACCTGTGGGATTTTCCTCTTTATTTTTCTATCCCTAGTGCTGCCTCAGAGTCTCCCTAGTGAGTCTCTTTTGTTGGCCAGCCTGTATCCCCAGTGAGTTTTTTCTCATGGATACCAACCTTCATCTTTCCCCTGGAGAAGCTCACCTGTGTTTGGTTGCTCTTTATCCTTTGGTGTCTTATTTGTCTTCATTTTCGCACTATCATCTCATCATTATCATCATACTAGAAGTTCATGGAATGTTAGCATTTGCATGTTTGTTGCCTGTCCTTCGCATCTGCATTCCATCTAAGGGCAAAATTTTTGGTTTGCTATATTTAAATACCTTTTCACCTTGATGCCCCGAGGATTTCCATTCCTCGTGCCATCCATTAAAGTTATTTAAATAGGGGCAACTGTTGTACCCCAAATTTTACCCCTTAGATGTCATATCATCTTGGATTTACATGTAGGAATCAATCATCTATACATTGTTAACTAACCACTTCATTTTGCAAGTTTGTTTCTTTTGTATGAAAGCCAGGACTTGCACAAAGAGGAGAGCAAAGTCTCCTAATCCAATATCTCATATGATTCAAGGAAAGAAAGACAACCGAGGCTCCAAATGCCATCATCTGAGTTCATCTACATCCAAGGAGTCCAATTCAACAAGAAATCAAGTGTGTTTGGTTCCTATTACAAGTACCTTGAGCCATAAGTTCACCATACCGCAAACTAGGGTTTTGTCAAGACAAGTTTGCCATTGCCTTTGATGTTTATCAAGATATGTTCATAAGCCCTGAGACATGATTCCATGTGGTAATAGATATCCCTAGAGGCCATCTATGAGTTTTGGGAGAGATTGAAGAGGCAAGATCATCAGAGATCATCCATGTTGTACTCCTGGGGAAGATTAGGCTTTGACTAAGGCTTTGACTTTTGAGATTTTGATCCAAGATGAAGCATTCAAGTCCTTAATCCATCATGACATGTCTAATTATTGAGTTAGTATGAGAAATCAAGTTTTAAGAAGTTTCTTGCGAAGGAAGCAAGGTTTGGTTCATGAAACTTTTTCATATGTGGGAATTTCACTACTTGTGCAAAATTAAAACAATCATAACTTTCAAATCACACATCCAAATTGAGTGACTCAAAGCTCAAATGGAAGCTCTTTCCATGAAATTCAAAGTGTATTAGAGGACCTCTCTTCAAAAAATGCTTGGTTTTAAAGTTATGAGACTTGGAAGATAAGTTGCCTTTGGGACTTAGAGAAATTTTCAGCATTTTCGCCCTAATTTTCACTCATCTTTGACCCAATTTTCCACTTAGCTCCAAGCTTCAAATAAAAAATCTTTGGACATGAAAGTTGTTCCTTGTTCTTCAAGCTTTCCAAGCATGTGTAGAACTACCCATTTGGATGATTCAATCTCAAGGTATGTTGCTTCAAAGTTTGATGTTTCATATTGGAAAAGTTTTGTAACTTAAGAAATATTTCTAATTTCGCTTGGACAGCATGGTGTGCATGACTTCATGACATCTTTTCTCACAATTCAAAACCTCATCTCAAGAAGTTTTCCACATGGAAGTTGTTCTATCAAATGCCTACTTTCCATCGAGCCAAGAATCTCCTAATTTGGTGCAAAATTGAATGGCCTATGGACATGTGAAGTGAGCCTTATGAGATGATGCCAAAATACATTCTTTGTCACAAGTTCTATGTGTCCATTAAGTTTTCCATGCTGAAACTTGGATCACTGAATTTCACACGCATAAGATGCTATTTTCCACTCCAATATGATTCCAAAGTTTGCCAAAACAAGTGTAACATATATGACATGCCTTATGTACCACTTTTGACATTTCATAAAAGAGGAAACAAGTCAAAACGTATCCACCAAGGCTTCTGCTCTCTTCCTCTTTTCATGCTGATACAATGACCATGCAAGATAAGCCTACACAACGTGACAAACCTCTGCCACCAGCCAGCTCAAGGATGTGTCAAGCTCTTTTCTCAAACCATAAACCATTGTACAAAACTTAAGACCATTGTGTTTTCACTGCAAAAATCAGTCTGCCTTGCCTATAAAAGGGACTCCCCTTTCCTTGTTAAAAATAACAACACAAGAAACAACTGAAATCACTCTTAAATCTCCCTATCTCTACTCTCCATTGTCTTGCAAGAAAATCTCAAAACTTGCACACAGACCTTCTCTCAAGACTCCATGAAGTTGGTCTAACAAAAACATTACATTAACAATGAACACAATCAGAACAAAAAACACACGAAGCAAAACACTACACTTATGAACATACAACCAAAGAAAAACAAAGAACAACCCACTTGCCCTCATTCTTGCTCATCAACTTCAGTTCAAGCACTGTTAGCTACGTAGCTGGTACGCAAAGATATTCGCTGTCGACAACTTCGCGGCAACATCACCGTGTTTCCCTCTTCAATAACTCACTTTAACGGTTACGAGAATCCCAGTTTAACCGCAGCATTTCAGGTGGAGGTATTCATCTAGTTTCTCAGCTTTTTATGTTTGTTAATACATGTTTTCATGAGGTTGTTGATGTAGTGTTTGTTGTCGTCATTGTTATGTTGCTCTCTTTGGTTAGCATAGTGTGTTTACCATGGGAATATCACATGTACGTGCAAGTTTCACTGTTTTGTTGCGGTCTCGTGTGGTTGTCTGCCCTTGTTTCTTTTGATATGTGAATATGTGTGTTTAAAATATGAACCTTTTTTATGCTTGCTTACTGAATGTTATGTGTTGGGTGAGTAAATGTTGCAATCATTTTTATTGGAAGTATAGTATGACAAGGTTTTGTTTCATGGTATTATTGGATGAGAAAGAATGACTGTTATGCATACTTGCTGGAACAGAACTTCATGCGTATCATTTAGAATCAGATAATCCACGCTTTGCTTCTATTTTTTCTTTGGTTTATTGAAAATACTGCATGAGTTATTTTGGTTATGAGAGTTTTGTCATGTCCAGTTAGAGATAGGGCTAGGAGAAGGTGTGTTTGTGTTGCTGAGAGGAAATGCATCATGTTTGCTTCTTACAAGTTTGAAAACGATTAAGAAATGAGGTTGGAAGATGGCTGGGAAATAGCATAAAGCCATGCGCATTTTTCACGATGGGTTGATGTTAGTTTGCATGGTTACATGAAACAACCAAATCATGGCAATGAATGATTGGTGGAAGCGTTTTTTGTTTGATAGTCACTTAATAGTTTGTGACCAATTGATGTTGGGCTGTTAAGACATGGCGTTACTTTTTTCCATGTGGCTCCAAATTCATTTTTCTGAACGTCTGATAGCTTATATGTTATTAGGGATGGCTTATACATTGGATGTATAGCCACCCCAGTGGTATTAAAGCTGCGCATGAAACAAAGGGGTCTGGGGTTCGAATCCTCATCGCCCCAGACACCCTTTTGTTATTTTATCTCTTTTTCGATTTCCACAAATTGAACTTGGGCCTTGCGCAAATGACTGTTGGCACCCCCCTGTTCAGGCTCAGAAGCGCAGTTGCCTAATTCTTAGTCCATGGTGACTTCACTAATACACCCCCCTTGTCTTGTATATTACAACATTTTATTTTATTTTCTATTTCAAATTTCAATTATTTTAAATATTTTCTTCCACCCAAAAATTCCAAAAAAATTCATAAACCTTCTTTAATGTTTAATTTAATTTTCTATGATTTTAATTTTCACTTTTATTTTATTTTCACATTAATTTCTAAATTCACAAAAGAACATGTATAAAACATTTTTCATTTAATTTTGTACTCCACTTGAAAATTACTTGAATCTTTGAGAGTTTTTTGTGAGAATTATTGGTACATGAGAGAGAGTTATTTAGTGAGAACTCCTTGACCTTGGATAGGTTCACTCTATTAGGGTTTTTGTTTGTATCTCTACCTTGAATATCTTTGCTACATGTATGTGCACCATTTGTTTAAATTTTGTTATGAACAATCTCATTGTCTTTTTCCATATATTGGGATTAACATCATACTTTTGTATTAAATCATGTTTAGTTGTTGTACACTCTCTTTGAATTATTGAACTTATGTTGTCCATTTAATCTCAAGTCCATTTGTCATACTCTTGCTAATAGTTATTATCCTCCCCCTCCTTCCAAAGGAAAGACTCTCTATTGACTCTTAAGTCATAGAAAGCTCATCACCCTCTAGGCCTCCTAAGAGCCTTTATCCTTTTGGCCTCCTAAGAGCCATCTTCCCCCTAGGCCTCCTAAGAGCCTTTCTCTTTTTCTTGGCCTCTTAAGAGCCATGAATCTTACAACTTAGAACTAAGATAGAGTTTCTAAACTCTATGTGGACTCATTACATTGAGTATCCACTTTTCCCCACTACAACCTAGACTTAGAGAGTTTCCTTAAACTCTAAATGAGTTCATACTCATTTACCCTTGGAACTTTGGCCATAGTCAATGGTTCCTAAAATCCACCCTTAGTTAGGTGAACTACGCTTGCTCTGATTCTTTAGTCAGATACGTAGGCACAAGATGCGACGTCTTGGCGAGCAAACTTAGTGTACATAACCTTAGGTCTTTACCTTTACCCTTAGAAGATTCTTAGCAAGCAAACATAACATAACACAAACTAAACAAGAGGTTCCTGTAGAGTACTACAAATATTAAGGGGGCTAATACCTTCCCTTAGTATAACCAACCCCCGAACCTTAGATCTCCCCCCTTTAGGTTTTCTCGATCTTGAACCTTTCCTTTGGATAAATCAAAGTCGGTGGTGAATTCAAAGAAATGCGATGCAAGTTAATTAACAGCTTATTATTCGATTTTCACCGCAACAGGTTTCATCATCACTTTGCTCTTGAGATGTGGACTTTGAACAAGAAGCCTTAAGAGCAATCGACTTCTTCTCCGTATCTTTTATTTTCTCCTTCTTCATACTCTTCTCATGTTTATCCAAGCTAATGAGCACTTGCTCATGCTCATCAAGTTTTCCAAATAATGTCGTGAAGTCTAGAGTAGCTAAATTATTGGCCTCCTTTATCGCGGTAACCTTCGGTTGCCATTCCCTATTAAGACACCTCAAGATTTTATTAGTAGCAACCTCGTTTGGAATTGGTTTACCAAATACATGCAATTTGTTGATAATGTGAGTAAATTGTTTTTGCATATCCGCAATGGTTTCCCCTTGCTTCATGTAAAAAAGATCGAACTCTTGCGTTAGTGTGTTGATACGGGTCATCTTAACATCATTAGTGCCTTCGTGGGCTACTTGTAAAGCATCCCACATGATTTTGGCAGTTTCACAATGAGAGACTCGATAATATTCGTCAACTCCCAAAGGGGAGATCAAAATATTCCGAGCCTTCCAATCATAGCTGTACTTTTTCTCGTCCTCCTCATTTCATTGAGCTTCGGGTTTGTGAACAATAACGCTTGTGTTAGCTTTCCACGGACTATCCCTTATTAGGATCCAATAAAATTATATTGGTATAGAAACCATAATATATATATATATATATATATATATATATATTGATGACCAATTAGCATTCACATTATTTCAAAATGAGTCATCCTGACATCATTCAATTAATTAATTAATTATTAAATAAAAATTTTATTATCATTTTAAATTTTATTTGATTACTTTAAATCTTTTAATTTAAAAAATAACTAATATAATTAATATGATTCTATATGCTCACATAATAATTATTAAAATCTACTACTTCCGGTCTTATTTATAAGAGAAAATTTATTTTTAAATTAATTGAATAATCCATATATTTGGACTGTATAATGGACCAAATTCATTAATTATTTATTAAATTTAAAAAATTAGATTTTTTTTTTATAAATAGAACCAGAGAAAAAATAATAATTAAATAGTATAGAAATATAAAATATTCTTAATGAAAAAAAAAAACTATACCATACCTCAAATATTACACATAAACTATGTTTGGAGTTTCGTTAATATATTAATTACACTTTTCTTTTCTCAAAATCCTTCACATTGAATTCCATCTTTTAATATCACTTTTATAGCCTAGCTAATTAATATGCACACTAAAATATTACCAGATAAAACAATAAAAGTAATATTTAAATAAGAACAACTTAGACTATCGATACTTTTATAGCCTAGCTAATTAATATGCCACACTAAAATATTATCAGATAAAACGATAAAAGTAATATTTAAATAAGAACAATTTAGACTATTGATACTTTTATAGCCTAGCTAATTAATATGCCACAATAAAATATTACCAGATAAAATAATAAAAGTAATATTTAAATAAGAACAACTTAAATTATTTATGAAATGAAACTTTTAATATCACTTTTGTAGAAAAAGTGATGTCACAAAAATCTGTATTTAAATAGCAACTTAGACTCATTTGCATAATGGTGAAAAATCTTGTAGTGTTTGATTCATTTTCTCGCAAACATGTTAAAGTTATTACCTTTACTTAGCATCTTATTGATGATTATTTCAATTTTAGCTCTAACTCAGGGTCAACGAGTTGATTGGAGTCCCACACAAACAACAGTGCGTGTTGGAAATGATCTTGACACCAATGTTTATATGCATTGTAAATCATCCGATGATGATCTTGGCAACCGTGATCTTGCTCGAGGTCGTTATATAGAATGGTCTTTTCGAGTTAATATTCGAGGCACCACTTTGTTTACGTGCGTCTTTCAATGGGACAATGTGAGAAAGGACGTGGTAATTTATGATGCTAAGAAAGATGAAGGTTTATGTATTTCTCAGTGTTGGAGAATTCTTAGAACTGATGGAGTCTATTTTTATAATCAATACAAAAAGTCTTGGGAGAAAAGATACTCCTGGTAAAAGCTTTAAGTTTTCTTCTATGTATTCAAATAAAAAATAAATTAAACATTAAAATTTTGTTATATTTCTTCTTGCCTAATATTAATCTATTAAATTTGTTAGACGAGGGCAACAATCTAAAAAGAGATTGAATAGTGTTAGACGATAGCTAGGATCTAGAAGGGGGGTTGAATAGATTCCACAATTTTATACATGCAAATGGTTACCAAAAATTGGTTTTAAAAGTTTTAACGGAAGCAACCACTGAATCACACGTCTACAACGAACCTCTACTCAAAGATCGGATATGCACAACAATATTAGGAATGAATTACGGATGAGAAAAATTCAGATTGATCAACAAAATTTGAACGCAATCAACAATGTTTTATTTGCTTGATATAAATCCAATCCAACGAGATAGGCCGACAAAAAATTAAATGCAAATGCGTTCGATTTTGCTTTGAAACAAATTATCGAACACTTGGTGTGCGTAAACACACTAAGTGCAGATTTCCAAGTAATGTCATGTTAAGCTGATCCTATATACAATCCAAGGGATTGTATCAATTTTACAAAACAATTTATCAGCTCAAGATTACAATATCTCAGAAATTTTGATTAATTGAAACTTCGCAAATTTGAATAATATTGAAACGTAAAAGAGTAGGGAAAGAGAGGACAAACACGATTTGATTAGGCAGTTCCCTAATCGTCCTCACTATGGGTACCTCTGCCTCCAATTCCACAATTGGAATTGAGATATATATAAATTTCCGTTTGCAAATTTTTTATACAAGAGAAGAATTATGAACATCCAAACCCTCAAACGTCTTTGATTGTTGATGCAGAGTCTTCTCTCGACTTGATTCAAGACGAATCAAGTGCCTCGAAGTCGGTTGAACAAATCACCGTCTCACGCTACTAGATTGTAAGAAACCATCGTTCTTCAGTCACCTTCACTCGGTCTATTTCGATCTTCCGCAATTCGATCCCCAAAGCTTTCTTCTACGATCCTCCGACTATAGCTACTAAACCGAACGAATACTCTGTTCTTCGGTTACCTTTGCACGGCTGAATCCCTGTAGAACGAAACGGTTTGTGCAAAAACCCCCAAAATCTCCTTGATTCTTGGAGGATAAAACCTAAGGTTTTATTCAAGAAACACCTACCAATTCTCAACCCAGAAATGAAGATCACACACTTCCTAATTCTGAACGTATTCACTTCAAAATAATGGGCGACACAAACAAAAATGATTATGCGTAATTGTTTGTTTACTCAAGGTTGAAGATGGAGATGAAGAGAAAGATTGGTATGAATTTTTACGTTTCTTGTTTTTCTTGAAATGTGGGCTGGCCCAACTATATATAATGAATAAAATGACCAACAATATGAAATAACAGAAATAACAGAAAAATTAAATGCACAAAAAATCAGCCCAGGCAGCGTGTGGTTGACCGCCCGACATATAGGGGTCGGCGTGAGCTATCCCGTGGGAATCACTACGCAAAATAGATGACCATGCGTCGACCCATCAACACCTTGCGTCGACGCAAGCCTACTGATTTTGCAGAAATTCAAATGCCCAGAAGCATGCGTCGACCGCATGTAACAGGGGGTCAGCGTGCGCTATCCCGAACTTTTCACAAAACTTGTTCAAAACAGCATGAGTCGACACATGCTCACCTTGGGTCGACTCAAGACCTGCAGATTTTCAAAAACTCATTTTTCTACATGTTTTTGCTGACCAAGACTCAAAACAAGTATACCAAACATCAATATTATGATCATGCACATGTATAAATTGTGTAGACCTTTTCCTATATGTTTAGACATATGAAAATTGATGTTTAGATGCAATTTGCCCGACAATGAAGTGATACCGCTCAAATTACAATCTAATGACTATCTTATTTGTTGACATCATTAACACCGAAATAGATGAAAGACCTTAGCCCTCACAAATAGATCGTTACATAAGAATTCTTATTAAAAATTTATTTTGAAAAATATTTTTCTATGACAAATGGAAACGAATCCAGATCAACTCTCGTCTATCCGAATCGTTATTAGTAGAATCGGATATGTGTATAAATCATAGTAAAACGTATGCTAAAAATGAGAAATGCAAACCAACAAGTTCTATATAATGTGTTTGAATATAAACCACACAATGATAAACAATTTCCAATGAAATGTAATAATAAACGTGACTTGGTAATTTTATTGAACACTTAGTGCGCAGTTAATTTGTCAAACACTTAGTGTGCAACACACCAAACTTAATTCTCTTTGTGTTGAAGGTATGACAAATCAATTGCAACTGTTTAGATTGGAATGGTTTCATAAAAACAATTTAAGATTTTTTAACACAACCAGAATTATTAGAAATGAGAGGAACATATCAAGTGGAACTTAATTCTATCACTTGATATATGGGGCATATCAAGTGAGAGAGATTTTAAAATAAGAGATGAGAAGAACAAACAACAATCATTAGATCAGTCAAAAAATTATGATTAAACTTATTCATTAATGTGACTATTAATTTCTCTCTCTTATTAACCAGCATTTCATCTCTCTTATTAATTTTATCTAATAGTTGTTGTTTGTTCCTCTCATCTCTCATATAAAATCACTATATATATATATAGAGAGAGAGAGAGAGAGAGAGAGAGAGAGAAAGAAAACACCAAGATTTGTTTAGGTTGTTCCCTAATTATCCTCACTATGGGTATGTCTGCCCTTCATTCGAAATCGAATTGAGATATTATAATTAACCTTTGCAACAGTAATTTACAATAGAATTAGTAGCAATTCAAACCCCCAAACCCTATGTTGGATGTTGATCCTAACTTCCTCTCTTCCCTTGAACTTAGCTAGATCAAGTCATACAGGACTTCCAATTTGATCCTCTGGTTACTGCTACTCCTTTGACCGGACCTCGGTTCAGAACCTTTTCAGGCTCTGATACCAGAAAGGGGCAGAAGCATAAAAGACATAATGAAGGTAAAGCAAAGATAAGGTTCAGAACTTTATTATACCTTCAAACTGAAAATATTTTACAGAGTTTTATTGAACAAACTTCGCAAACTTACAAAAGGAAAAGGAAATTATGGTTTGTAGTGTGTTTCAGAGTATGAGAGTTGTGTGTTTTCTCGATGCTTTGAAACGAACCATGAAATCCTATTTTATAGCAAAAGATTAGTGAGTTATTGAGACAACCGGGTACAACATTGGGCCCCATCGTCATTATCTCAATCTCTGAAAATCTTTGCCTTTTGACTATAATGCATACTGATTAAAACACGCCAAACAACTTTACAAAGTGGGTAGGCATTATTACCCATTATTGCTGAGTGGGAATCTACTTTCCCTAATATGCCAAAATACTTTAAGTAGTGGGAATCTTGGAAAGGTGATGTTGTCCTATCTTTTATTCTGAACCGCACACGTCTCTTGAGTGGGCTCACCATGCTTCTTTGTCCTTACACATGCGCACCTTCGAGGTCCTTGACCCACTGTTCCATTTTGTCTTTGATGTCCTCCAACTCCATGACTGCTGAGTCGACAATAGTTGATCCCTCCAGTAGTTGTTCTTGGTCGTTCTAATAAGGCATTCTTGTGCTCTGATTGTAGCCATTTGTTGCAAAACTTTGAGCTCTGCAATAGTTCTTTTGGCTTTCCTTGAGATGACTTGCACAGCCAAGTACCTCTTTTCTCCGGACTCCCTTGAACTCTGTTCTTCTCTGGATAATTTGTACAAGTCTGCGACGATCTCGATGTTGTCTGGAACATTTTCTGGGTACACTTGAAAAGCCTCTCCATATATTGACTCTGCTATTGATGAGGAACTTCCTGGTACTATTTCAGGGATTCTTCCAAAAGCTGCAGATCTTCCCGGAAGCTGAGAACTTGAGGATCCTCTTCTTGACATCCTGCATAAGCAATTTCATGAGCTAATCTGGATAAGGTGTCAGCTAGTACATTGTGCTTCCCCTTAATATGTTCAAATTTAACTTCTACCCCGGAACCATTAATAAAATCAGTAAAATTTGACCACCTAACTCTAGACGGTTTATTTTGGACTGATTTGTTGTAAAAACTAATGATCGCCTGGCAATCGGTTCTAAGGGTTAGTTGTTGTTTATCTAGGTAGTGGATCCTGAAGTTTTGCAGGGCACCCATGCAAGCATATATCTCTGCATCAATGGTTGATTTTACTTTAGGGAATTTCCCTGATGCATATGCGCATATCCTTTCTTCAGACTTTGGATCTCCTTCTGCCTTTTTCCATTTGCATATTCCTCCCCATCCTTCCATGCATCCATCAGTTTCGATAACTATGTACGCCTTTTGAGGAGGTAGTTCCAAATCTGGAAGGTTTTGAACTATCCCTTTGACTTTGTTCACTATCTCCCAGTCACTAGGCTTCATCCTTTTGTCACCATGGGGGCTTGTTTTTGAATGTAGAGGTCCAACTAATGTCCCCAGGTTAGGGATATAGTTTCTTGCGTAGTTCAGCAATCCCAACCATCCTCGTAAACCTTTCTTGTCTCGTAGTTTTTCTTCCTTAAACTCCATGATTTTTGTGATTATGTGGGGTTGCAACTTAATCCTTCCTTTGCCTATCACTGCTCCTAGAAACTCGATTTCTTGGACTGCTATCTTCATCTTTGTTGGAGATAAAATCAGCCCGTTTTTCTTGACAATTTCTGCGAACTGCATCAGGTGTTGTGCGTGCTGTTCCTCTGTCCTTGAGAAAACCAGAATATCGTCAATATAGACGGCGATGAAGTCCTCCGTCCCTTTAAAGCAATCGTCCATCTTCCTCTGGAATACTGCAGGCGCATTTTTGAGTCCGAACGGCATTACAAGCCATTCGTACAACCCTCCTGGCACAATAAAGGCCGTCCATGGCACCGATTCTTCTTCCATAGCGATTTGGTGAAAACCTGACTTGAGGTCAAATTTTGAGTATATCTTGCTATTTCCGATCTTCTTTAAGATGGTGTTGATTCCTGGTAAGCTGTACTGGTCCTTGTGAGTGTTGTCATTCAGTGTCCGGTAGTTGAACACCATACGCTCCTTTCCTTTCCTCTCCTTTCCGGTGAGTGGATCAATCTCTGTTCCTGAGTTCACCATTATTGCCATTGTCCTGTGCTTGCTCTTGCTTGGTCTTATTACTCCAAGATGAAGTAATGCCTCTACATGGTTCCTGAATGATTTCTCCATTGCTGGTGTAACATGCTTTAGGGGTTTATCTTCAATGGTTACTTCTGGGTTTATGATATCAAGCTTGCATTTGATTTGGTTTTTGCGCCAATGCTTCAGGGGCTCATTCCCAATGTACCCCGCTGTTTTTAAGGCCTCCACTTCTTTGTAGAATTTATTCAAAAAGGAGGTTTTTGTTTCCCCTATATTGAATAGAACTATCTCTTTTGTTGCCAAGTATTCTGTCTCTTCCATGTCAAGCTCCTCTATTGCTGCGGCTACAGTGGCCTCTTCACTTGTGTTTATAGAGGTGATGTTTTTGTAGAAGGTCAGCGTGTTTCCTTCAATTCTCAGTCCCCCATACATTGATTTTATGAAATTGCAACCGATCAGCATTTGAATGCCATCTAGTGTACTCATATCGAATGCGTGCACCAATGGTATCCTGAATTTGTTCTCTCCTATCTTCATCATGCCGTACTTCAGTTTCCATTTTGCCTCTTGTTTTGTTGAACTTATTCCGCTGAAATAAGTGAGGTATGGATTGGGTTCCAAAGCTTCCTTTGGCACACTGCTGACATTCAAGCAACAAGATGTTGCTCCTGTGTCAAGTATGGCTTGGACTTCAAAGGGTTTCACTCCTGGTATTTCGAATTCAACCACCATGTTGTAGAGTTTATTTCTTATCCTTCCAGGTTTCTGCACTTCTGTAGTCTTTAGAATTTGCTCTTCTTGTCCCAACGCCGCGGTTTCTGCTGTGACGTCTTCGTCTGCAACTCCTTCATGAGTTCCTCCTTTTGATGTCCTGATTACTTCCTCTGCTTCCGTTTGGATCTGTTGGTCCACCATTCTTTGTAGCCTTTCATTTTCTGTCTGGAGATAGTCAACGTACTGACATAACTCCTTGATGAGGATGTCCTTGTTGCCTATGTACTTCTTCTGCTCTCCTTTGGGTTGGAGTTTTATCTGGAAATAGAAATTGGCGCAGAGCAGGCATATCACTAATTTGCACAAGGTGCAGTTCATCCTTCTGCTTGGGTCAATTCTATCTTTACACGTCATGCAGAAGTATTGTGTCTTCTCCACGGTGTCTCTGGTCCAATAGTGTTCACATTTTTGTTGTTCCTCTGGTATTTTGATCCTGTGTCTCCATCCTCCTTCTTCTGATCCTAGCATGAGTGCTAGTTCTTCAATTGGTAATTCTTCAACTGCTGCTTTGGCATTGTTTATTGTTTGACCAGCTTCCCCTTCTGACATGCTGCATATAGCGTCGCTGTCTGACTCATTCAAATCTACAAACACAACGTCCCAGTTATCAGGCAGATCTAGGTCCTGAATTATCGCAGCTCTGGCGATGTTTCCTTGTTTGTTTCGACAGTCTCGTGCAAAATGCCCTTCCATCCCGCAGATGTAACATTTGCACTTTCTCTGCTTGTCCCGGTGCTTTCTTTTGAACACCCTTACATGGGAATCATGAGGCTTCCCTTTGTAATTTGTGGCCTTTCGTAGCCCGTACTTCTTCCTTGGTTCTCCGTAATACCCTGGGATTGGTATTTGGTTGCAGAACGTTAAGTCCTTGAGACTTCTTTGTAATGTTGCCTTTTTACACAATTCTGCGAGGTATTGGTACGTGAAGTGTATCCGTGGCATGACGCCAATTGTTGCTCCTGGGTATTTTTCTTCGAACGCAGCCTTTACTTCATCTCCAATTAGTGGTGGCAGCTTTCTGAAAAACTTTTCAGATAGCTCTCCCGAGATATACAGTCGTCCCGACTTTGCTGCTAGGAACTTGAAGTCATTCATGTATCTGATGATGTCTTTCATACTATCGCATGACAACCTTTCAAGGTCCTTATACGCCCTGTTTTGTTCTTCGGTGGAGCCTTGGTATGGATCTTCTAGTAAGAATATCCTTCTGATCTGGGATACCACATTCTGTGGGTCATCTGCAATGGCTTCCAGTGCTTCGTATTCTGTTGGGAAAGCCATCCTCCATTGAATCCAGACCTTCTTTTCTACTTCTCCCAGTAAGTTCTCAATGAAAGCCATTTTTCTCTTGTTGCTTTCAAACTGCTTTTCATTCAGCAGGTTTACCGTAATTGATCCCCATCTGTCCAGTACATCTTCGTACATTCCTATGTTCTCCGGAAGTACTAGCATGGCACCATTGTGCTGTTGTGCTGAAGGGAGGTTCCACTGCTCATTGTTGTTTCCTCCTCTGAATTTAGTCACTGCCGTCCTTAGGTCGCCAAACCTAGGTTGTTGGTTCCTTCCACCACTGCTTTCTGCAGGGGCGTAGTTTACCGGACCCATTACTGGTTCTGTTGGGAGCCTGTAGGTTGATGATGCTGAGGAATAAGCCTTTTCCTCATGCTTCCTAAGCTTTGGGTAAGGTAAAATGTCTTCATCATCACTTTCTGCGGCGAATGGTGCTTCTGGTGTGATTTGTTCCGTCGTTTGCAAGTCTTCCCTAGGCTTCTCAGATTCTTTTTCTCCTTCCCCTCCACCTTCCGCGAAAGGGTTGACAAACCCGTCATTGGGCAGTCTAGGATCTGGTTTGTCCTTCTTCTTTACCTCGTACTTAGGGGAGATTTCTTCAAGGTATTGACAATATACCTCAAAGTCGTCGAAGTCTGCATCTATCATGAGGTCTCCTTCGTCGTCCTCATTATTGTTCTTTTTGTTATTGTTCTCTTTGTTATCACCACCTTCTTCGTTGTCATCGTCGTCCCATCCTGTGGGTTGTATATCTTCGATTCCTTCGTACCATCCTGGTGGAATACTGTATTTGACTAGATAGTCAAATTTTCCACTTGGTTCCCCGAGCGTGTCCCAATTTTCCTCGGATGAATAACTTTCCTCGAATGAGGCTAGTGCAATTTCCTCACCTGTTTCTTCCTCGTCCAGTTCATTAACCGAGAAGGATTGCCTGGGTGGTAGCTGGTTATACTGCCCAAATCTTAACGAGGTGTACCCGTCAGACCTGCTTCTTACTTCCACACTACTCGGTGCTTGTATTCCTTGCTGCTGGGGTGGTTTTAGCATCCACCTTCTTCCTTGGAGCTCCTGAGCTGTATACTTCCTTTCAGGGATTGCTTTAACCCCCTTACTGGCCAAGTAATCAGATACGTTCTGAACATTATATCTGAACGCCGCATAGCTCGTGTTTGTTAGCCTGCCAATCAAGGATCGTGTGATCAACAGATTGCTTTCAGCTCCTTGCCATTCTTCATACCCATGTGTTTGAACTGCTAGCTGGATGTGGTTGTAGAAGTCATGGATACTAATCATCATTTCAGGGGCAATATAGACTAATTGCGTCCCTTCTGATAAGTCGATTTCCATGGATCCGATGATGGACCTATCACTATTCCACCGGGTGTCGCGGAGCACAATCAACGCATTCGTTCCTGCGAATTTGTTGTGCAGTGGGTGTATTCTGATCATCATGAGGCCGAGGTGAATATGCTGGAACCCTTCTCTCCTGAGTATTTCATAGCTAGCCTGATTTATGAAATTTAGATCTAGCTGTTGATTTTCCCCTGTTACAAGGATTCTTTCTTCTGATCTGTGCTGGTACACACGATGCCTCGGTTCTTGCCATCTGGAATCATATAATACCTCAGCTGGTATCATCATGACTCTTCTTCTTTGGGACATCTCAAGTTCTCGGTCTGGGTCGACCTGACTTTCAAGGCTTCTTCGGTACTGGTTGCCGAATATTCTTGGCAGTCTCCTTTGAGCTTCATATCTCAGCCTGGTTCCTAAACGGTAATCTCGGATTTGGTCTTCTTGCGAGGGTGTTTGTTCACTCCTTCCAACTCCCGTGAACGGGGGCAGTTGTTGTGTTCTGCTCATCTTGCAAGCTTCCTGAGTTCGCCTCTCAGTTCTTCAGCAAATTCTTTGTACCAGTTTGCGAGGGCCTTTGCTTGCCCGTTGTCTATGCCTGCAAAGAATTCCGATACGTCCTTGCACCACCTGATTTTTAGGATTGTTTCAATTCTATCCTTGTACGTTGGATGCCGCTTCCAGTGCCTTGAAACAATTTTTCCACTCGGACTTTTTAAGTATCCCGGATGATTCTGAGAAAAGAAAGGACCTAGGTTCAATAGGTCTTGATTCATCCGCGTTTCTTTTCCGATGTGAAGATCTTCAAGGGATCCTTGAAGACGTAAAAAGGGGCTTTCTCTTTCGGCTTCTTTTCAACTGGCTTTCCTAGGGAAAGGCCTTCGAGATTTCGTCTGATGCCTTCGAGGGCTTCTTCAAAGTTGTCACCTCCTGAGGCTGTCGCCTTACCTTTCGTGTGCGCCTTTAGTTGATGTAGTTCTTCGGACAGGTCTTCTAGCTTTTCGCTAATCCGTACTAGAAGCTGGATGATTGTGTTGTTTTGTTTGAGGAGTGATATAGTGCCTCCTTTGAGGTGATCCGTAGGTTTAGCAAAACCTACTGATGGTTCTTCTATGGACTCAGTTGCCTTTACAGCTTCTTTATAAATGGTGGTTTCGGAAGTAAGTCTCCAGCTCATAAAAGAATCTTTCACCTTGCAAGGTTCTGGATTCTTTTTCTGACGTTTTCCTTCTGGATCCTAAAGTCGTGAGCAAGTTCAGGGTTTTCTTCTTTGAAGTGTTGTATCACGTCTTCTAACCACTTTTGTTGTATTCTAGCTTCAACTAGATTTTTGTAGTTTGGTTGGAGTATAATTTTTGGTCGGATGAGTTTTCCTCCTGGTGATCTAAGACGACCAGGTACACTGAACATGAATTGGGTTTTGGGATCGTAATCTGAAATCCTAGTTTTTAGACCTTTAAAGAAATATCTGGGTACGCTTTTCAGGTTCTTTGGTATTATTCTCTCACAAATAGTTACAAATGTTACAAGGATATTGATTCATGTATGGGTTACTGAAGCACAAACGGAAACTCCTTTTCCTGGGTTCAGTACCATACCACACCCTTTTGTCTCTTTCCAAATAAAAGATGTAACCAATATGAGAAGACTAGCACCAAAGTTCCTTACTTAGCTTCCCCAGAAGTAAATTAGTTGGCCATCAGAACCTTTTCAGGCTCTGATACCAGAAAGGCTCTGATACCAAGTCTTTCAATTGATCATATGGTTATCTCTATTCCTTTGCAAGAACTCTCATTCTTCAAAGCTTTCACTCGGCTGAATCCAAGTTGCAAAGACTTGTGCAAAAATCCCCAAATCAACCCTTGATCTTGGAGGAAAGCCCTAAAGGTTTTATCAATGAAACACCCAAAGAAAAACTCAACCCAATTTGATTACACCAACCTAAATTAGACCTTATCAATCTTTTCTTGATCACTCAACAAAAATGTTTATGTGTAGTTGTTGAATGCATGCAAAGAAAGGTTGAAGACAGTAAAAAATTTCTAAGTGTGTTCTTGGTTTCAATGTTGAGAAATGATGAATGAATTCATATTTATATGTATGTGTGTGTCTACGGAAATAACAAGCAAAACAAATTTTGAGCCAAAAAAAGCAAGTTTTGAAAATTAGAATTGAATGTATTGACTCCAAATATGAATGAGTCAATACACAAGCCAAAGAAGTCGATACATAGCATAAGGGAGTCGATACATTAAGGGCAGAGAGTTATTGTTTAAAAAAAATCTTCAGAAGGAGTCAACTCTAAACATGAGGGAGTCAACTTATCAGCTGAATGTATCGAACCACACCATCATTGTATCGATACATTGAAGGTAGGGAATTTTGTTTGAAAATTCCTTACAAACGGAGTCGACTCCAACCATGAATGAGTCGACCCATTCACATGATGTAACGACCCATGCCTTGTGTATTGATACATTAAGAGAAGAACTTTTCCCTTTTACAAACTACTCAGTATGTATCGACACATATTTTCCACCATGTTATACCTTGTTTCTACATCATTAAGAGCTCGACTAAGGTAATATATGGCTCTTTCGACCCCACTATCATCCTCTTGGGCTAATATGCTCCCTATGGTTAGGTCTGAGTGTTGCACCCCAAAATTTGCCCACTTGTTCATAATCATGCATTTCATTAGGCTTCTAAGGCACATGAATAGAGAAACCATAATTTGTACAAGTTAAGGTTTCTCTATTCCTGTGAAACCCTCTTCCTCGTTCAGGGATAATTTAAGTTGCTTCTTCATCAATCACGTTTGAAAAGTAGGGTCTGGATTCTTGGTCAGGGTGAGCTTACTGTTCCTCAAGCTGCTAGGTTCTCTTTTATCAAAACTCACCAAGAACAATTGGATTAGGGTTTTCTCTGGTACGAACTATGCAATTGGAATTCATCGGATTTAGGGTTTATGTGATCCTATACCCTTCAACGTCACTTACTTCAAGGTTCTCGATGTCACTAAGTGGTCAGGGTTTCATCGTTGGTTTACTTGAGAAGGCTTTGAATTAGGGTTTTCAAGCCACTGCTTCATCAATGTGCATTCAAGGCAAAAAGATTAGGGCTTCTCACCTTTGGTATTTGAGCTTGATAAGTGTTATTCAGTTGAGGTTCATTGCTAAGTGCAAGTTGATTTGGACTTGAAAATGGAGTTTAGTATGGATTCTTTGAAGAGTAGTGAGTCCATGAGTCTATTCTGATCAAGTTTGTCAATGATTGGTTGAAAGATGCGTTTAAATGGACTTCTTGGCAAACGAGTTACTTGAAGTTCAAGGCGTGATCATTTGGTTTCAAATTTGATTTTAAGTCATATCTCAAGAATGATTCCAAGTGATTTCAGGCCATAATTCAAGTTCTTTTTACGAAATGTTTCAAATGGTCCAAGTCAAATTTGTTTTCAAATATTTTCAAAAATGGAAAAAGAATTCAAAGATTACCACAAAAATTCATTGACCAAGGATAATCATTTCCAAATTAATCTCATGCTAAGATCCTAGGTTTAAAAAATGAACACATTGCTACAAGGTTATCAAATTCAATCTCCCTATTCAAAGTTTCAATTCAAGAGACGCTTTTCATGACAATTTCAAATACATAACTACCTGTCAAATCATTCCCAAGGTTCCAATTCATAACCATTTTTCATTTCAAGTTTCAAAACCTTTCCAAGCTTCAAATTCGTTCCAAATAAATTCAAGATCAATCAAGTCACGATATTATAATTCAAATTTACAAGTTCATTCCAAGAATCAAAGTTTACAACCAGTTTTGAGATTAGAAAACGCTCACAAAGGATTTTGTCACAAA
This sequence comes from Lathyrus tuberosus, assembly GCA_022829125.1. Taxonomy (NCBI): domain Eukaryota; kingdom Viridiplantae; phylum Streptophyta; class Magnoliopsida; order Fabales; family Fabaceae; genus Lathyrus; species Lathyrus tuberosus. Next base: position 37,621,130 of record JALAZF010000003.1, on the reverse strand, counting down.
AGACCCTAAGCTTAATTTTACCAAAAAAAAAAAACTAAACTAAGTCTTCAATCACTCTTCAACCTTTAACCAAACTTCTTGTTATGCCATTTGAGTCCATCTCCATGATTATCTTCACCATAATACTTCCATACTTCTATTAGCCATGCTACAAAAACTCTTCTTGAACCTACATAATCAAGTGCACCGATTGAGTCATTCAATTTATTTCACAAATCAAAACCACAAAATTCAACATTTATATCATCGTAATATTCACAAATTAATGTCACATTTCCAAATCACAAATTCCACTCATGTCATATTCCAAAATCCAAACCATAAACAAACCAATTCACATTTCAAGATCATAACCAAATTCAACTCATGTCATGCTTTAAAGCCAAGAACCAACCAAAACCATTTCATGTCACACAAAAAAACTAACCAATTCACGTCATAAAAAGAAAACCAATCCATGATAATTCATCACATGTTTTCAAGATTCAAGTCACACCAAGTTCAATTTATGTCAAATTGCAATTCCAATTTCCATATTTCAAGTCATCAAAATTCAAGACATACGAAAAAAAGACATTGTCACATTTATGTTCAAATAGAAAACTTATGTTGATTCAAACAAATTCATTTTATACCAAAGTCTAACTCAAAAATTGATTCATGTCATATTTTCCAAATAAATTCAAAAGGATTCAAAATTCTGTCAAAAGAGGGACCACAAGGATAGTCCACACACAAGGTGACAAAAGTGCGGAAATAGCAGACAGAATGCAGAAAAATTCAGAAGCAGCATATTCACCAAAATGAAAAAATATCTTTTTAGCATCAAAAGTGGTTAACATGCATTGCAAAAGTGAAGATTCTTCAACAAATTCAAACACACATACCCTAATTTCTGCAATATATAAACAAAAACAATAAAGATTAAAAGACCAGAGAGGAAAAATTGAGCATCCATCAAAGAAGAACAACAAAAACCCTAGCCTCAGTCAAATTCTTAGCAGCAATAGTAGACAAAAAAATATGAGCATCCATCATACACTATTAAGAAAAACCTAGCCATAACCATTCGCACAAGGAGAAAAGATCTTCAGCCATAAAGAACTCAACAGATTCAAAACTCAGAAACAAAGTTCTAAACAAGACCTTCTAACATGCACAATAACAGTATCAACCAGAAGAACAACATTAAGAGAAGTAGAAATCTAAAAGGAAGCGGAAACACAAACACTCACGTGGTCATTTATTGCCGCCGGAATCACGTCGGGCATCGCTCCAGTCAGGTAGCCTCGAGTCTCCTTTTGTCGTTTTTGTTTCGGTGCGGTCTTGTAGAACCTCTGTTTTGTTGTTTACGATTTATAGTGTTGATTTTAGTTGATTATGTGTATTCGTCCATTGATTCTGTTTACTGCTCGATAGCTGTTGTGTGTTTGATTTCCAGTGTGTGTAAGGATCCGAGGGTTTTGTTGATGTAAGATGGTTGGTGTTGTTCGAGATTAGTTTGGAAACTTTGACGTAGGTTCGTTCCTTCTCATGAATGTTGTAAGAATCATTGTGAACGTTTGATTCCGTGGGGAAAGAGCGATTCGTTTGAGAAACGGGAGAGAGAGTGATTATTGAGAGGGAAAATGGATTGAGAGAAGAGAGAGATCGGTTGAGAAAGATTGTGTTGAAGCAGATTTTCTTCTTCTAATCGTGTTTTGTGGTGTTTGCTATCGTGTAATTGTTTTGGAAAATTGAGAAGCGGTTGAATGTATTAGGGTTTCCCACATGACCCTCTTTGCATCAAAACTGGGCCGGGTTTGGGTGTTAACATGATATAAAAATTTTGCATTCTTATATCATGTCCAACTTTTTTTTTTCTTGGTTTAGTTTTTTTTCTCTATTTTTTCTTATTTCTTTGTTGTTATAAAAAACAAGTTTCTTTTTTTAAAATTCCATTAAACCTTTTATAATATTTTGTTTATTTCACTTTTTTTATTTTATAAAAAAAATTATGATAGTTAATTTAGACTTACTCTTTAGTTTAGATTTTTTTAATTAGGTTTGATTCATTTCAAAATTTTCTCTCAAAATTAATTCTTTACTTTGTTGGTGAGTTTAATACATGTTCGTGTGTCTTTGTTTGTGATCTAATTCTCACGTAATAACCTTTAATTATTAATATTTAAAAATAAAAAAGTTATTATTATTTATATTAAATATATATATTTAATATTAATTAATTAAAACATTAAATAATTTTATTAAATATCTATATTTAATTTAATTAATTATCTTTGTATATAATTTTGTGTGATTTGACATGTGATCTACCGATTATCTTGACTATGTCTTACTCATATCTTGTACTCATATTGTGATAATGCCATTTTGAATCCTGTTCTCACTTATTCAAACCATTTTTAAAATAATTCTCGATTCACATCGATCCATTTTTCACCCTGTAAGTCAATTGCTTTTTAAGCATCGGCATCAACCTTTTGATCACCATACACAACATTCATTAGCTTACTCCTGGGCTTCCTTACAGTGAGACTTATTCGGTCAATTATTTTAGTTGGTCGTTTAGAAGACTAGCCCACTTTGCTAGTACGCACGATTAAAATTTAATTGCTTTCCTTTACTCATTTATTTATAGGTTGTCTTTGCATGTTGATTACTTCCAAAACGCTAAAGCATACTTGATCCATATATCAAGCCTTACCCCAACTCTTGTAAGCCAATTGTCTTGTGCATCGCCATCGACCTTACCCTACAGAATTAGGACCCCCCTTCCATTCACTTCAAATCCTTAATCGTTTTGAACGCAAATAAAAACCTCGGTCCATATCGAGTATTTTCTTCAAGTCAAATTAAAACACTTAATAACTATGAAATACTTTTCCAATAAAAGATGAAAAGAGAGTTGGACCGGAGTGTTCGAGTTCTCTCTTTGATTGTTTAAGTGTGAGGAGTCTTCTTCACACTCGAATAATCCTCATCCCTAAAATATTTATAATACGCTTCATATCAAGCTATTTTTATAAGAAAACAAATCAAATCTATTTCTTAATCACTTAGATGAAAAAGAGAGAGAGTCGAGTCTTCGATTCACTCTCCCGATTATTTGTGCCTGAGGAGCCTTTCTTAAGCATTCAAGTAATTCTCATCCGCTTAAAATACTTTAACTATATCAAAAACCTTTCACAATTAAGGTTGAAAAAGAGAGAGAGTCGAGTCTTCGATTCACTCTCCCGATTATTTGTGCCCAAGGAGTCTTTCTTAAGCATTCAAGTAATCATCATCCAAATAAAATATCAACACATTAAGTCAACTTCTCGCCTCCGTGCAATCGTTCTATCGCAATACAGGTAACGCATAAGACTCCACGAGCGAGCGGCAATACACCTATCTGCTAGAATGAAACCGTTAGCATTGTCCATAAAAAAACATCAACAAACCGTAGTCCTACGAACTACGAACGCTCTGATTCTTCCTTTCTCAAATGAAAGATACGTAGGCACAAGGGCCCCAATCCTCGGCGAGCACCCTAATAAAAAACTATCCATTTCTCCGTAGAAGTTAAAACTCTTTTCTTATACCTTTTCGCCTTATTTCCTTAGAAGAAAACAAACAATCTTAGCTAACATTTATCACGATTTGAATTAAGAGGTTCCCATTGAGTACAACGGACCTGAGGGGTGCTAATACCTTCCCCTCACGTAACTGACTCCCGAACCCAAAATGTGGTTGCGATGACCATGTTCTTTCCCTAACGTTTTTATCAATATTTTTCTATTCTTTCTTGGAATGAATAAAATTCGGTGGGGACTCTGTTTTTCTGCGTCCATCACGAAGGTCATATCGTTTTTCTAGGTGCGACACTAAGGCCAAAATGTACAACCTCATACATCTATTCCTAACAGGAGGCGACAAGATTTGAGGGTTCTCTAAGTATGTCTTAATCTCATAAAACACCTTATGATGCTCAGGTCGCCACACAAACTCTTCTCTTTTTAGACTGAGCAGTGGTGAAAATGTTTTCACTTTGCCGCTGAGGTTCGATATGAACCTTCTCAAAAAGTTGATATTCCCTAAGAGAGATTGCAACTCATTCTTTGTCGACAGAGGCTTCGTCTCTTTGATGCCTCTTGTTATGTTTTGATTTATATCGATCCTCTTCTTGTGGACCACGAAGCCAAGAAAATCCCCTACCTGCACACATAACGCACGCTTAAGGGGGTTCATCTTCAAACCATATTTTCTCATTCTTTCGAATGATTGTCTAAGGTGATCAAGATGGTTATTCCTTGACACAAATTTAATAGCTATATCGTCGATGTAAATTTGCATAAACATCTTGTCGCGGTGGGAATCATATGTCAAGCTATTATATTAACTTGAATCATAAAACATTGAATGTTCACTACCGAACTTTAATTTATCCAAAGGAAAGGGAAAATATCGAATAAAACCCTAAGTTTGCAATGTAACAACAATGCTAAGAGATCTAAAGGTTCGGGGGTTGGCTATACTAAGGGAAGATATTAGCACCCTAAGTATCTATAGTATCCTATAGGAACCTCTTGAAGGTATTTGTATTATAGTAATTTACTTGCCAATATTGGGAATGTTCTATTTTTGGGTTTTATGAGATAGGAAACCTAAGGAGGTTTATTGCTAGTGTGCTCGCCAAGACTTTGCAGTCTTATGCCTACGTATCCTAACAAGGATGGAATCAGAGCAATCGTAGTTCACCTTAACAAGGGTTAAGAACACTTGATAATGATCAAGGTTCCAAATGAAAAGGTAAGTGTGTATAAAAATAACACTTACATAGAGTTTACAAACTCTAACCTAAGGCTAAGTTGAAAAGTTAATGGCTTAACAAAGTCAAAAAGGTGTAGTTAAGATAAGGCTAAGTTAGCTATGATATAAAGTCAACAAAAAAAGATCTTTCCTTTGGATTTAGGCAACAAAAGAAAGGAAGAGGAAAATGAGGGCTAACAAGCTAACCTCACTAAGGGATGACTTGACAAAGTCAAAGATAAACATGAGTTCATAGGTGGATGAATGAGATGAATAAGAATGATATTCAAACATGATATCAAAATAAACACGATAAGGATAACATTTAAACATGACATCAACCAAGATGGATAAAGAGTGATAAAGATGATATTCAAACATGATATCAACCAAGGTAAGCAAAACATGAATGACCTAACAAAGTTATAAACAAGACATGGTAACAACCAAGGATGACATACAAGCATGGATGATAAAGATCAAATCATACATGTGATATGGTTCTAACAAGACCCAAGTAACAACACAAGTTTCATGGATATAAACAAAGATTCAAATCAATCATGGATATAACAATATCAAGTATGGATTCAAGTTAACATGGATATAATAATACCAAACATATGAATTATGTCATGGAAATTTCAAGTACACAACTAGGGTAAGCATGAACTAAAGTCAAGGTTAGGACACGGATTAGGGTTTACTAACACCACTTAATCATGAATACAAAACAACCATGGATAAGTTGTAACAACACTTAATCATGAATACAATTTAAGAATTCAAACATGGATAAGTTATAACAACACTTAATCATGAATACAATTTAAAGACATGGCTCAAGACATCAAGGTAACAACCAAGGGTTCATGTTAAATATTCAATATGATCACAATCAAGCTTAAGTACTTCCAAGAGGTTTAAATATAGCAAGAATGAAGTTTAAGAAACAACCAAAGATCATGGTATCAAAGTTAAGGCAAAACATGGATAAGCACTCAAAGATAATTCAAACACAAAGCTAACAAGCATTCAAGGGTTCAAATTGGTGTAAATATCATGCCAAAGTTGAAGGAAAAGTTTCATAACCAAACATGGAGAAACAAGACACACATACATAAAAAGTCATACATTAAAGTACATCAAACTTAGGTAAAAATCAAGGAGATTATGTTATCAACATCAAGCAAGGTTCATGCAAGGTGTAACACATTCACACAAATCATTATAAACAAAAAGGATCAAGAAATAAGTAAAAAAGGTTCACCTAAGGCCTAAAAATCACCTTAAAAGGTACCTCACTTTAGCTAAATAAAAATGGGTGAAAATAATATGTTTTTTGGAATTTTTTTACATATTCACAAAATAGGTATTGAAAATAACATGTGTGCAAAAAATTAGCTCAAAAGGAATTAATTTGAGTGGTGAAATACATGAATCAAAATGAGAAAAATCATTAAAAAAAACAAGTGGTAAGAAAATATAGGGATGCTGCCAAATGGAGTTGAACACATGAAACCTTGGTTATAGGCCCAAAACTTAACCACTGGGTCACGCGCGTGTATATGAACATTGATGCATCCAGACATATATATTTTAAGTTTAAGCATGAAAATGGAAGGAAAAAAAGAACCAAAAGGGTCTGGGGAGAGGGGGATTCGAACCCCAGACCTCTTGCTCATAAACGCACGCATTAACCACTGGGGTGGTGATACATCCAATGTTTAAAATACAAACAATCAAATAAATATTAAAACACATGACAAAAAAGCAAAATTGCCACATCAGCATCATCCAACCTCACGCGTCCTCTATCTCTTTCTCTTTTTTCCATTTTTCTTCCAAACTTTCCACCCTATATCTCACTCATTTCTCCATGATTTTCAAAAGTCTAAAAAACTAAATTGCTCCATTTTTCACAAGGATCACAATGATATTAATTTCATAATCTAAAACTCACTGTATAACACACACGAAGGTCAAAACCAGTCATGAAACCCTAGATTTTTAACATTAACAACTTCACATATGAACATGATATATTGCCAACAGTGGAAGGAACACATCAAACATAATAGGCTCTACATCTTTGCTTCAAAAATCAATCAAGAATGATGCATGAACATGAGTTTCAAAGTGCAAGAACACTTACCTATTTGAGAAAGGTCCAATGCCTCTTCACAATGGTTACATAAACAATATAAAGATCCTATGAGCTCTATTGAACCTTAAGGAGAGTGCTTGAACAAAAAACTTGACCAGAAACTGCTTGTAACTCTTCACATGAATCTTCTTGCAAAGTATGAGGGTGAGAGTGGTGGATGATGACATGGATGGTACAAAACTTGTTCAAAGGTTTGAACAAGCTCTAATGAGTATTTAGAAAAGGTTTGTGGTGATAGTTTGAAGAATGCACGAGGGAAACACGATCTGGGAGTTTTTGGCTTGAGAACTTGCCTAAATGGTGATTTTTGAAAATTCTGGTGTGTAGAGATATACCTAAGATTTTGATGAGTGTTTTTTATATGTTTTCAAGCTTAGAGGTGCCCTCTATTTATAGGAGAGGTTGAGGGATTGAGAGTTGATCAGATTGTGAAGTTATGGTTTGGTTGAGAATGAAATGGTAGTTTGATGGATTTTGAAGTTCCAAGGCAAAGTACAATTGTTGTAGGGTGGTTGAGAGACTTTAGAGGTGTTGCTTCTAATCTTGAAAGTGTTTGAGTGCAGAAGAAACAATCATAAAGCTCCATACAAGTTGACTTTGTGATTAAAGCTCCTTTATGCAAATGGAAGTGTGATCTGTTTGGCAAAATGCTCCCTAAATGGAATGAACACTTGGATAATGCATCAATTCCGTGTATAATGCCTCAAAAGCTTGTGTAATCTTCTGATTAAAGATGAATTCGCAAGTTATAGGACCTGTAATCTAGGGATTTACAGATTTGAATTGGATTTGCTCAAGTTCATGTCATGAAAATGACCTAAAACTCAAGTTTGAAATGCCAACTTCATCTCTTTGAATCTCCTAGATCAAGCATGGAAAAAATGAGTTCTTAGACTCTTTGGAAAGCTTGATACATGCTTTACAACTTTCATGTTTTGAGTTTTTCTTGAATCAAAATGGATCATGGTGAAAAATGGCCCTAAAGTTGGCTACTTTTACAAGGCAGATTTTGTTGAAATATTTCCAAGTGTCCAAATTCAAAAAGTGATGAACCTCCAACTTCATGGCTTCATATCTCTCAATCTATGCATTTTGTGGAAAATCATCCTCAAGGACAAAGTTGTAGTATGGAACAAGCTCTTCAAAATGGTCTTAGGAGCAAAGAAAATAGTTACTTGGATTGGAAGTTATGGGCTTGGTAAGTTGGACAAAAATTATGAACTTCCATAACTTAGAAAAATTTCAAATTCTTCAATGTTGCCCTTTTTGCAAGTAACCTCGTTTTTCTTGATTTCTCTTTATCAATCATGATCCAAATCACATACTATCATCACTCTTAACTTGAGGAACCCATATTTGACCAAAAAGTCAAAAGTCAAACTTGACTTTGATCAATGGTTGACTTTTGTATCAGATGAACTTGAACTTTGTGATCTTCAATGAATTAAACATCTTGGGCTACTTGAACATTATGGATGGGCTCCAAGGGTATATTTGAGTGTCGTGAATCATGCCCCAAGGTTTGCGATCATGTTTAGGTCAAAAATCAGAGATGCAGTTGACTTTGGTTGAAAAACCCTAATTTGTGACCAGATGAATTTGAATCTTGATGAACTTGTAATGAGGCTACAAAACACTTGATTGTTGGTGTAGGGAACCCTTGATCATGAAAACCTGATACTTTGATGATCAATCCAAAACTTTAACTGATCAACCAAATATCTTTGATGTAAAACCCTAATTCACAAATGAAACAAAACAGGGCAATATCTTGATAATTTAATTAGCTATGCATGAATGATTGACCTAGAATGTTATGCAAACGATGATTGAATCTAGGGGTAAAATTTGGGGTATGACACATCTCAATATAGTCATGGAAGATAGAGTTCATCACCCTTTGATACGTTACTCCATCATTTTTAAGCCAAATGGCATCACTACCCACTCGTAGGTTCCTAAAGCTCATGGGCATCGGAATGTCATCTTCGGCACATCCTCATCTGCAATAAAAATTTGGTTATATCCAGAATAACCATCTAACATACTAAGGAACTCAAAACATGTTGCTGAATCGACCAACATCTCAGCGACAGGTATTAGGTATTCGTCCTTTGGAGTTACAATGCTTAGATCTCTAAAATCTATGCAAACCCTCATGTCGCATTTTTCTTTATAACTGGAACGATTTTGGCAAGCCATTCGATGTACCTTGCAGATCTTATGAACCTGCTTCGTAGGAGTCTTTCAATGTCCTCCTTTATTTTAGACATTACTTTAGGAGCAAATCGCCTTGGCTTCTGCTTGACTGGCTTCTTGCCTGCCTTTATTGGTAGCTTTATCTCCACCAATTCCATGCTCAAACCTGACATTTCATTATAATCCCAAGCAAAACAACCTTTAAATTCTTTAAGAAAATTTTATTACTTCTAACCTTAAGTCTGGATCAATGTTGGCGCTTATATAATTTGGCCTTCGATCGATCTGTCACCCAGATTTATTTCCTCGACTGGATCTTGAGGCTGCATCTTGGTAGTAGACGCTACTTGGTCCTTCTCAAACCTCAAAGGCTCTTCGTCATAGACGCAATCTAGACTCTGGCCCTCTCGGCCGTCTTCTTATAAACCAGTCTTCTGCAGCTCTCCGACGGACTGAATTTCAACGCTGATTGGATTACCCATGTCAAATAAATTGATTTCATTGGCTTTAACAGCAGTGTGTGGTAATTCGGCTTCTAAAGCCGCCTAGAGCCTATTCTCGGCCATGTAGGTCGTGATTCGATCTAATGGATCAAACTCAATCATTAGCACTAAATTCGTCTATAGCGTGTGGTTTTTGTCGGTGATGCGGCCACCTTACCGCGATAATTAGTTTGGGTGCTATTTTATGATTTCTGTATTTATCCTACGAAGCTAGAACGGAAAGGGAAGATATCTAAAACTAACCTTGCACGCAAATGTTTTCTTTAACAAATGCTAAGAGATCGGGGATCGGGGTCTGGTTATACAAAGGGAAGCGATTAACACCTAGTGTATCTATGGTAATCCATATGAACCTTCTTTTGTATGTATTTCTGTTAACTTGAAATGCTTTCTTGTGTTTTATCTGTTGTGGATTGGGAAAGTTTCTCCTTTGGGAGGATTGAGAGATTGGTTTTGTTGTTTTTGGGTTTTCTGTTGTTTTTGGTAAGGTACTGGACCTAAAGTTTTTTATTTGTGTGCTCGCTAAGATTTCACAATCTTATGCCTACGTACTCCAGTAAAGAGATTTGGGAAATCAGAGAAATCGTAGTTCCTCCTATTTATATGGGTGGAAAGATGTGTGTATCTTGTTCAAAGCCCAAGATTGAAGCTAGTTGAGTGTTTGTGTCTTGTTCAAAGCCCAAGATTGAAGCTAGCTGAGTGTTTGTGTCTTGTTCAAAGCCCAAGATTGAAGCTAGCTGAGTGTTTGTGTCTTGTTCAAAGCCCAAGATTGAAGCTAAAGGGTGACTGAGAAAGAGAATTTGTCAAATCTAAAGGGAGAAATCTCACCTATTCATCACAAATGTTGAGAAATTGATTATAGAGGAAATTACTTTAACTGGGATATGTTGAATCCAGCAATGTCATAATTTTCTTTATAAGAGAGATGTCATGAAGGAAGAAAGCTTTAACTCAGTGAAGAGTAATGCCACTTTTTCCTTTATGAATCTTTCATGCTAAGAGAGGGACATTGGCTTGGATGTATGGAATCCAGAGGCTTGCCACTTACAGCAGTTAGATTAAAGATAAATTTTATCCAGGATAAAGGAAGGACTCCAGCTTGGATTTTGAATCAACAAGTGTGCCACTTACAGCAAGTATCTGGACAAATGTTTTGATTGTTTGTTTTGATATGTGATGTATAGAGAAGATGTCTTCCTGCAGAGAAGACTCATGGTCTCATCTGAGGGGATATTGATTTTTGTGTGCCTTGATCAAAGCCCAAGGTTGAAGCTAAAGGAAACTGACTCCACTAGGGAGGGTTTTACCTGTCTTGTACAAAGCCCAAGATTGAGGCTGACTGAGAAAGTTCTTATATGAAGCCTAAGATAATGCTATCTTTTGCTAAGGATTTGTTGAAATCTAGGAACAGGTCCAAATTGTATTGGGGAATCCAAAAGATTTACTCTTGTAGGGAATCAGGGAAGAGTTGGAGTAACAGATGCCATGAGGCTCTGACTTCATTGAGGATTTGTTGATTTTCAATTGACCCTGGCTGGGATGTTTAAAGTGAAAGTTGAGCCTTGTTGTGTGTCAGGGGAGTTTAAAGAGGAGTTTGAAAATCTTAGAGGTTTTAACGCTTCTGGAGAGTGGTGTATTGATAAATTTCAAAAGAGGTATTTCCTATGCTTTGGGGAAACTTGAGGGTCTTTGTGTGAGATCCCAAAATGGACGAGACATTCCAAGTCTACTTGAATGAAGCCCAAGAGGAGGCTGAGACTGTCCAAGTCTCTCAAGAAGTGGTAAGCTCTGGTGTAGAGAGGGGTCTTTGTATGATACCCAAGAGAAAGTTGTTGGTTTAAGGGATGAAGATCAACCTTTAGATGGTAGTGTGTTCTGGAAATTTGACTTCTTTGGGGATTAGGCTAAAAAAAAGACTAGTCTCTATCCTATGCTTTTAGGAAGCCTTTGGGTCCTTGTACTAAGCCCAAGAGGAGGCTGGGGAACTTCTAAGAAGCCTGTTGGTTCTTGTACTAAGCCCAAGAGGAGGTTGGGGATACTTCTAGGAAACCTGTGGGTCCAAGCCTGAGAAAAGTTCAAGAAAGGTTTCACTGGGAATTAATCCTTTATTTGTTGACCAGTTTTAAGGTTTGAAGAAATTCAAAAGAGGTTTCATCGGGAATTAATCCTCTCTAGGGAAATGAATTTCTTGTATTTACATATATTTCTAAGTTTTGAAAGTCTCGAGAAAAGTTTCCCCGGGAATAATGCCTTTCTCTGTTCCATATTGAATAAGCCCAAAAGGAGGCAGACTGTATAGGGAATTTCCTATGAGGGAACTAGTTTTGACTATGTTAGAAGTAACCTCTAGTTTGACCTATGCGTAGACCTAACTGCTGGGGAAACTCTAAACAAATACGCACAATAATATATATATATATATATACAGATGAATTACCAAATATATAAATAAGTATGCATTGAATTGAAAAGATGTTGGGACTTATACTCTGAGAAGAGGCCCAAGTGTATTGTGATATGTTGTATTGATGATGACTGTATGATTAGGGTTTTGAGAAATTGAAGAAAGTTTAGAGAAAACTATGAACTTGAATTTGAATTAAAATAAAATTGATTTTTTGAAAGAAAAGAAATGTTTGGGGCTTATAACTCAAAGAGGGGCTCAAGTGGTCTAAGAGCAGTTTCACCGGGAATAATGCTCCTCTTAGTACTAGTAAAAACAGATAGATGATTTTGAAAACAGAGGTATGAGACTTAGAAATCAAGGAGAGGCCCATGAAAGTTGTTTATTGTTTTAAAACAAAGTTTATGTATAAAAGATTAGGGCTTATACTCAAGGAGATACTCAGATGACCTATTTTGAAAACAGAGATCGCACTGCGATAGCGAAAGACATTGTGGGACTTATACTATAGTAGAGGCCCAAATTTGTTTATGTACAAAAAGGTTTGGGTCTTACACTCTATTAGAGGCCCAAAAGAGAAAATAGTTGGGGCTTATAGCTCAAGGAGATGCCCAAATGATTCATTTAAAAAGGCGGCGATCGCGCCGTGATTCCACAGAGGGACTTATACAATGACTGAGGCCCAAAATTATTTATGTACAAGGAAGAATGGGTCTTACGCTCTAATATAGGCCCAAAAAGTTATTTTTATACAAGAGTTGGGGCTTATAGCTCAAGGAGATGTCTAGATGAAAAACAACGATCACACCGTTTATTTTGAAAATCGCGTCGGGACTTATACAATGACTGAGGCCCAAAATCATTTATTTATAAAGGGGTGGGTCTTACACTCTTCAAAGAGGCCCAAAAAGTGTTTCAAATGAAGTTTGAAAAAATTAAAATCAAGGAAACCCTAATTTTAATTTAAAAATATAATTTTCAAAGGAAATTAAATAAAAAATGATATAAAAATATCAAATATATTTAAAAACATGTTGTGAATTTTGAAAAATGTTTTGAAAAATCATGTTTAATTATATGAAAGCTTGGAATTCAATTGAATTTGAAAAAAATCAAGATGAAAATTTCATTAAAAATGTTTTAAAACAATTAAAATGAAATTCTTTACAAAAATTCAAACTATATTAAATAAATAATATAAATTTGATTTTTTTGTAGAATAAATTATTTTAACATTTTTGTGAAATTTTAAAAAAAGAACCAATAAAAAATGATTAAAATTGAGAGAGAAATTAATTTTTGAAATCAATTAAGAAAATAATCAAAAATTCAAAAAGTCAAATAATTTGAAAAATGGAGCCAACGGTCACCTTCTTCTTCCTCATGACCGCACCATGGACGATTTGCAAAACCTCACTTTTCTCTCTGATTACTCAATGGTTTTGACTTTTGTAAACATCAATCTCACTCGTTTTTGAACAAGGATTCCAATGGTACCAATTAATTGCATTTTTATTAAGTGTGGAATGAGAAATCAAGTGATGAACACATGAACCCAAATTTCTGCAAGAACACTATGAAATCCTATACATGATAGCTACAAAGCAATTGATTGAGGGGAAACACTCTACATAAGTGCAGAAACATGTTTGTAACTTGAAAACACATTTATGATGCATGGATCATAGAGTTTGAGAGTTCAGGCTTACCTCTTGCTAGAAGAAATAGAAATGTGTGTTGGAGGTGTTACAAATGTTGTTTGATGACTTGGACAACTTTAATGGACCTAATGTAGGGTGTTTGGAAGCTTAGAATGGATTGAAAGTACCTTTGTAATGGCACCTCAACTGCAGCTTTGACAATAAGCTTGAGCAAATGAATACTGACTTGATGATTCTGGTATTCCAGATGTGCTTTGAGGTTATGGATCACTCATATATGATATATGTGAGGTGTTGGGATGGTTGGTTTTGATGGAATTGATCCCTATTTGAAAATTCGATAGTGACTTGCTAAAGAAACATTTTCTGGTTTTTGAAGAGTGATTTGGAGGAAAACATGTATTGTTATGCTTTGGTGTACTCAAATTGATCATAAAGAACCTCTATTTATAGTAGAGCAAGTTTGTTTTAGGAGCAATAGTGATTAGGGGATTGATCACTCCATTGTCCATTGGAATTTGTCATGTAGCCAAAGTCTCCTCTATCCATTGACTTGAGTCAATCGTGCAGGCTATGAGTCTTCTATTGCAGGGATAAGGCTTGACTCCTTTAGTGATCAATGACTCATTCCATGCCAACTCAATACATCTCTTGAATGCTTTGAAACAAAAATTGAATTTTAGAAATGCATCTTTAAAGATCACATGCCTAAGTGATATGCTTCTTGACTTATGAGGCTTTGTGATCGGATTCTTCATCATTCATGTTGAATTTGGAAAAAAATGAAATGATGCAAGTGTCCAAAATTGGCTCTTGAAATCGTGGAATGCAAGTTATGTACCAATGTTGTTGTGTAGGCAGGGTGAAAAATGCCATTTTTGAAGGCTTATAACTCCTTGCTCAAGTTTAATCATGATATGCTCTTGTACTTTTTGGAAAGCCCCTATAACATACTTTAACTTTGATGTTTAACTTTGGTCTTGATTCATCTTGAATCATAATGAAAAATGGCCTCAAAGTTGGTGAAAATGCAAAACAGATTCTGTCCAAAATTTCACTAAGTGTTGAAAAAGTGTCCATTTTCCATTTTTTGTGATTTTGATCAATCCATAACTCAAAATCCATGAGAATTTGGAATGAGTGTAGCGAGCGATTTTGGACGCGGTTCTTAAGCGCTGGTCGCTCTCTGCGGTTTGAGCTTAAACTACAGATCGATTCATTTTTTATCCTATTGTGAGCTGAATAAGGAAGGGAAATAGATGTCTCCAATTAACCCTGCTTTGCATACTGAGTTTAAACAGCGGTCTGTTAGGTTACGGATGCTATCAATGTGGGGGGGGGCCTTTGTACTGGTTATTTGTATTTTCTCTAATACGGTTTTCTTTCTTTCTAGGACTTTCTAACGGGGAACAAGGGTTAGGACTGATGCTTTTTGATGTGAGAGTATGGGATTTGGTTTTTTTGTTTAGTGTGCTCGCTAAGATCTTCCTTTCAATCTTATGCCTACGTATTCCCGTTTACCGAAACAGGGAAATCAGAGCGTTCGTAGTTCCTCCTATTCTATGGGAGGAAATGGGTGTTTTGGTGTCTTGTTCAAAGCCCAAGACGTGAAGTGAAAGGTGATATATATCTTGTTCAAAGCCCAAGATGTGAAGCTGAAAGGTCTATTTGTATCTTGTTCAAAGCCCAAGACGTGAAACTGAAGGACCTCGACTTTAGAGAGAATTTGTCATCTCTAAAGAAGAGTCGGTTTGTCACAACTGTTGGGTGACTGGTTATAAAGGAGGATTACTTTAACCGGGATCCGCAGAGCCTAGCAACGCCATAATTTCATTTATAGGGGATTTTAACCTGAAGGAGAAGACTTTAACTCAGTGTAGAGCAATGCCATCTTTCCTTAGGAATTTCTCATGCTAAACGAGGGACAGTGGCGTGGATATAGGTGATCCAGAGGCTTGCCGCTTACAGCGATTAGATGAAGGGGAAGGAGTTGTTGATGTTTGTGTACTGTGAACGAGGCACAACTTTGATGCTAAAAGGTTGATGGGATCAACCAGTGGTTTTCTTATATAAAGCCTAAGAGGAGGCTAATATATGTCTCGTACAAAGCCCGAGAGAGAGGCTAAAAGGGTCGACTCAACAGGAGAATCTTTTATACTCAACAAGAGAGTGTTTTTGTATCTCGTACAAAGCCCGAGATGGAGGCTAAAAGTTTGACTGGCTCAATAAGAACCTTTTTGTATCTCGTATAAAGCCCGAGATGGAGGCGAAAGGGGTAATTGACTCGACGAGGGAGCTTCTTAGGTGTCTCGTACAAAGCCCGAGAGAGAGGCTAAACGTTCTTCGACTCTGCTGGGGAGAATCATTGTACAAAGCCCAAGAGGAGGCCGATGCTTTTAAGAAGCCGACGGGTCCTTGTACAATGCCCAAGAGGAGGCCGATGCTTTTAAAAAGCCCGTGGGTCCCAAACCAAAGAAAAGTTCAAGAAAAGTTTCACCGAGAATAATTCATTTAGTGAACAGTTCTGAGGTTTGAAGAAATTCAAGAGAAGTTTCACCGAGAATAATTCATCTCTTGGGGAATAGAATTTCTTGGCAATTCCTAATGAGGACAGCCGAAGAGAAGACTGTATCTGGTGATCCTATTTGGGGACCTAGGTGTCTATTTCTATGAATAAACGAAACGGCGTCACCTAGTTCTAGACGTAGTTGTCGGGGAAACTCGAAATATCTATACTATTATTACACAGTTGATATGAGTTTATGAAAGAAGACTTACAGCGAAACAGCCCCACAATACAGTTATATGTATATGAAAACGGTAAATGAAAGCAATAACCACTTACTCAGTTGTAGAGCTTCCATGCTGTTTGGTTAGTTGTTCAACAAAGAAATTTTGAAAACAACAGTATATACAAAATCAAAGGAGAAAGTGCTTTGAAAAAGAAAGATTTGGGGCTTACAGCTCAAGGAGAGGCCCAGGGTTCTATCAGTGAGCGCACTGTTTAAGTTTGTACAGAGGGACTTATACAAGTGACTGAGGCCCAAAATGTTTCTGTACAAAGGGGGTTGGGTCTTACACTCTCTCAAGAGGCCCAAAAAGTTTTAAAGAAAAAGAGTGGGGCTTATAACACGAGGGTAGGCCCAGTTGATTTTTTCGTTTAAAAATGGCGATTGCGCCGAGGTTTTCTTTTAACGCAGAGGGACTTATACAATAAGTGAGGCCCAAATGATTTTGGTTAACAAGGGGTTGGGTCTTACACTCTATTAGAGGCCCAAAAGTTTTGAATGGGTCTTATAGCTCGAGGAGAGGCCCAGTTGTTATTTTGAAAAGGCGACGATCGCGCCGTTTGTTTTTGACGGTATCGGGACTTATACAATATACTGAGGCCCAAAAATGTTTTGGTCAAAAAAGGATTGGGTCTTACACTCTATTAGAGGCCCAAAGTGTTTTGAAAATGATTTATGAGGGTTAAATTAATCCAAAAACCCTAATTTGTTTTCAAAAATGTATTTAATTGAATAAAAATTCAATTAAAATGGTCAAAATTGTTTAACATGTGAAAAACAAATTGTGATCTTGGATTAATGCTTCAAAAATTAAGTATTGACCTACAAAATAATTAGAAAGCATTAAAAGTTGCAAAATCAATGTGGAAAAAATATTTAATATGTCAAAAACAATTAAAATATTAATTCTTTTCAAAAATATCAATTATATGAAATAAATAATATTTTTGGGATTTTTTGATAAAATAAAATATTTTAACATTTTTGTGAATTATTAAAAAAAGAATCAACTCAAAATCATTAAAACTCAGAGAAATTAATTTTTGAATCAATTAAACAAAATCACAAAATTCAAATATTTGAATTTGTGAAAAAGGCGCCAAGAACACAAGCAAGAACACGCGCGTTTTTCTGGGTTTGGCTGATTTGCATTTTCCATCCAATCTCACTGAATACGTAATCATATCATGCAATCCACATATCATTATGCTCGTCTCAACCTCACGATCATGTTTATAACACTTAATTTCATTTAAATTAAACATAAAACATGAAATCACGAAGAAACCTCAAGAACCCTAATTTCTGCATGAAGGCTAGGATTTTTGATACACGATTCAAACAATGCAATTAATTGAGGGAAAACATTCCATGCATGATTATGAACATATGGCCAAATTATTGTGCGAGGAAATATGCATGGATTGAGAGATGACCAAGTATATGCTTACCTCCAAGCCGTGACAGCAAGTGCAATGTGATTTTTGATTTGGAGGTGTTACAGATGAGTGGTGATGATCTGAACAGCTTCCCTACACCCTATGGAGTGTGTTTGAATAGTTGGACTCGATTGAAATTGGCTGGATCAATTTGTGGTACCTCAGCTGCAACTTGATTGAAAATTTGAGCAACCAGCTGGTGATTTTGTGAAATTGGTGTTTCAGAAGTGATCTAAGTGTTTGAACAGATCATATGTGATGTATATGAGGTGTGTGAGTGATTGGTTTGATTGGAATTGCTCTCAAACTCAAAACCCGATAGCTACCTTGCTAAGAAAGGCATTTTTGCCAAGAGAAAGAGATTTTGAGGAAAGCATCTGTTAGATGGCTTTGGTGTACTCAAACTGATCACAATTGAGATCTATTTATAGTAGAGCAAGTTTGTTTTGCAAGGAATAGTGAGTGGCAGCTGGTAAGTAGGTTTGGCCAATGTTGGCAAATGAAAATCCAAGTCTCCTCTAGCCATTGACTAGAGGTTAGGGCACAGAGCTTTGGTTCCCTTGGTCTTGGATAAGTCTTGACTGATTTCAGATGAGAATGGCTAAGTCCATGCCACCTTGATGCTTCCATTGAATGCTTCAATCCAAATTTGGAGTCTTGTCCCTATTTTGGCCATTCTAGGTTCAACATGTTATTTCTTGTTCCATGGAATTTGGAGGCTTGGCTCAGTGATTGTCCCCTTTAGATTCAATCCTCAGATGTGTCCAAGTGGATAGGAGCATTTGAATTTGGCTGATTTTGGCAAATCGAGCAAAATTGCAAATTCTGCCTTGCCTTTGACAGATTTCAGCAAGGCAACTTGCCAATGTCATATCTCATGGTGTAAGTTGAATTTGGAAATGTTCTTGATCATTTTGGAAAGCCCTTACATGATATAACAACTATTTGAACAAGTTTGGTTTTGATATCTTTTGATTCCAAGTGAAAAATCCTTCTACATTTGGCAAAAAGTGAAGCAAAATCTGACTTAGTGAAATTTTCACTAAGTGTTGGAACAAAGTGTGATTTCTTGATTTTGATCACTCCATAACTCAAAATCCTTAATGAATTGGACTTAGGTCTAGTTGGAGTTTTTGTAGATGGTAATGAGGGCTACAATTCCATCTTTGGATGAGAAAAAATGACCATGTGGTTTAGGAGTTATGACCCTCCAAAGTTAGTGTATTAGTGGTATTTTTTCCATAACTTAGAAAAATTTCTAAGTTTTATGGTTACCCCTTTTACAAGTTATCCAACTTTCCTTGGTTTTTCTTGATGACTGATGATTCAAATCATACATTAACATCATTTTAGGGTTAAAAATCCATTTTGGTGAAAAATCTCAAAAAGTCAAAGTTGACTTTTGTGCACAGTTGACTTTTTATCAGATGAATTCCAAACTGTGCAATCCTTCAGGAAATCATGTCCTTGACCTAAATCAAACTTGATGGACATGTTCCATGGGTGTCATAGGGTATATTGAGGCATGTCCTAGGGTTTGGGAGCATGTCCTGGTCAAAAGTCAAAGTTACAGTTGACTTTTCCCTTAAAACCCTAACTGTGGTGCAGATGAAATTGAGACTTGTTGCTCAAGCTTCTTGGATTAATCCATTGTTCCAAATGGATCAATATAGTTCATTAGAGAGCCTCAAACTCTCTCTTGAGGTCTTGGTTCATGATTTGTCCCAAAAGTCAACCTAGGGGTGAATTAGGTCAAGAAACCCTAATTCCTGATTTTTGATGTATGCATCCCCTGAGGTCAAATTGACTTGATGTTTGGGTCCATGAGGTTCCATGGAGTATATTAGGTTATGTTTTGGATCATTGGCTCATGCCCAGATGAAAATTTCCATCTGGAGGCCCTAGTCGACCAAAACCCTAATTTGGTGACACTGTTGATCTTGAGACTTGATCCACCTAGAAGGGAGCAGCCTTGTGCTTAATCCTTAAAGTGGGAGTCCTTTTTGATCCTTTGTGAATGTTTGAGAGGTTAGACAAGTTGAAGATCATGTCATTCCTTGATTGATCCTTTGTCTAAGGCTCTGAGAGGGCTTAAAACCCTAATTTTGATTGTAGTGAATGCTCAATAACCCTTGAGGCATTTGGTGAGGCATGATGGTTCATCCATATTGTGATGATGATTTGCACAATGATGGGAAATCTAAGTGGTCAAAATTTGGGGTATGACAGATGCCCCTATTTAATCTTCTTGGACACGAAGGTGTGAATGACGAAGGTATTCGGGCATTCGGGGTGCAAGAGGATTAAATATCGGAATACCCGAAATTTTGATGATTGTCATGAATGGTAGCTTGCGCATTCATCTTCTTTTTCTAAGAAATGATGCTTAGAAAAGGTAAACCTCCCCTCAATCCTGGTTTCCTACCAAGGAACTGGTCTCAGTTTCTGAAATAAACTTCCCCTCGATCCTTGTTTCCTACCAAGGAACTAGTCTCAGTTGCTGAAATAAACTTCCCCTCGATCCGGGTTTCCTACCAAGGAACTGGTCTTAGTTGCTGAAATAAACTTCCCCTCGATCCTAGTTTCCTACCAAGGAACTGGTCTCAGTTGTTGAAATAAACTTCCCCTCGATCCTAGTTTCCTACTAAGGAACTGGTCTCAGTTTCTTTTGTCAATAAACTTTATTGGCAAGGAACGCTATTTGTAGCGGCTTTCCTCAAACTTCTCGCCGAATTTTCCTGGGGAGATGCCATTTGAGTGGAAAAAGTTTTGATGTCAGACTTACTGGGGGAACCCATTCGTCTGAATTGTAGAGGTGCACAAACTTCTCTGTTTGGAGACGCCATCTGTCGATTCTACTGGGGAAAGCGAGTCTCTTGGGAGACTGCATTCGTTTGGGAGCTTGCATCATACTTTTCTCGGGATCTTCCCAGAGAAATATCATATGATGGGATCCAATTTTGAGGTGACGATGACCTTTTCATCAGCGGTCTTCTCGGAACGAGACCGGCATGCTGCTGAATTTCCGATTACGAGGCTTTCCTTGTGGGTTTTCCTTAATCCGGGAAAGTAGGGATATCATCTTCAATGGAGAAGAGTGATATTTGTTGAAAGTTATCTCTGGCTTTTCAGAGGTTCAAGTTATCAAAGTGGTCAAGTGCCGACTCTGATCTAGAGATACACTGGTGGCGAGATTGTTCATATACAACATTTCCTGACAAAGCGAGAACTGACAAACTCGATTGAGAGGACGGTTATCACTAGGGGACAAGACCGACTAGAGTGATAGCGATGCAATATGAATGCGAATGCAAATCAATAATGCATGATGTATGTATGTATATGCTGACAAAACTGACGCAACACACAAACTAAAAGATGAACATGACTGGATACTCGGCCATCGCGGGGCGTATAGAGATATCGCTGGTTCAAGATATCAATTCCACCTTGCTTAGGAGAGATAGTCCCTGCGGGGAATATCGTTGATCGGGCTTAGGAGATGAGAACTCTGCCGAGGCGTGTCAGACGAAACAAGGTCTCTGACACAGTTGATCCCTTCATTCAGACGTACTGGGTTAGAAGGAGTACTTTGATTCTGCACTTTGAAGTTCGCTTACTTCTGGAGAAGCGGTTGATGTTCTTTCGATGTTCAACAGTCAAAAGAAATTGCCATCTTTATTAAAAAAGCAGAAAAAGTTTTAACAAGTAAATTCATTTTTGTTTTATTTCAGGAATCGTTAATCATGTTAAAAACGTTGTTCTGTAAAGCTAAAACAAATAAGAATTACAAACAAAAGCACAAGGGCTCAAATTTTATTGATAAGATGGAGATCAGCCAAACGCGTGATTCCAAAGAGTATATACAAAGTTAGAAAATGGTAATTTACAGGGAAAATGGCTACGTTGAAACATAACGACCACTATCCTTCTACCAACTTTGAATTCGGGACATCCTGAGCTTCTGTCGAAGATGACCTTGACTGGAACTTTCCTCCGACGGATGATGTAACTGCTGCTGCTGAGGGACTTGCCTCTGTTGAACATAGTTACTTTCCATTATCCCTAATTTTTGCCTGGATTGTACTATGAGATTTCCAATCCACCGGGATGATTTTTCCATGTCTCTAACTTTTGCCTGGACCGCCCTTTCGGGTTTTCAATCCATCGAGACGTTTTTTTTTGTTTTTGTTTAGGCGAAGTATTTCTTGACTACATCAACATTCGTGGGGTAGGCAAATTCCTCTCCATCCATGGTTGGAAGTCTCAAGGCGCCGCCTGAGAAAGCTTTCGTGACCACATAGGGGCCATCATAATTCGGAGTCCATTTACCTCGCAAATCAGAGAGAAACGATTGTATCTTTTTGAGCACGAGGTCTCCTTTCCTGAAGATACAAGGTCGGACCTTTTTGTCAAACGCCCTCTTCATTCTTTGGGGTAGGCATAGTGTCGTGATTCTCTTTTCTTCGATCAGATTCAGTTCGTCGTGTCGACTTTGACACCATTCAGCTTCTGAAAGCTTAGCTTCCATCAATACTCGGATTGACGGGATCTCTACTTCTATGGGGAGCACTTCTTCCATGCCATATACTAGAGAGAAAGGGGTAGCCCCTGTTGAAGTACGGACAGATGTGCGATAACCGTGAAGAGCAAAGGATAGCATCTCGTGCCAGTCTTTGTAGGTTATAACCATCTTTTGAACAATCTTCTTGATGTTCTTGTTAGCCGCTTCTACCGCCCCGTTCATCTTGGGTCGGTAGGGAGATGAGTTATGGTGTTCAATCTTGAACTCAGCGCACAACTCCTTCATCATCTTATTGTTCAAGTTAGATCCATTATCAGTAATGATCTCGCTTGGAACACCATAACGGCAGATGATATTGTTTTTGATAAATCGGACCACCACTTGTCGGGTTACATTGGCGTATGACGCTGCTTCGGCCCATTTGGTGAAGTAGTCAATGACTACTAGGATTAACCGATGTCCATTTGAAGCCTTGGGCTCAATCATGCCAATCATGTCGATTCCCCATATCGAGAAAGGCCATGGGGAAGAAAGAACTTTGAGATGTGATGGCGGTACATGAATTTTGTCAGAGTATATCTGACACTTGTGACACCTCCTCATGTACTTGTAGCAGTCGGATTCCATTGTCAACTAGTAGTACCCTGCTCTTAGAATTTTTCTCGCCATTGTGTGTCCGTTGGCATGAGTGCCAAAGGATCCTTCATGAATTTCTTTCATAAGCATTTCTGCTTCTAGTCTGTCGACGCATCGGAGCAAGACCATGTCAAAATTTCTCTTATAGAGAGTGTCTCCGCTCAGGAAAAAGTTTCCAGCTAATCTTCTGAGGGTTTTTCTATCTTTTCTAAGTGCTCCAGATGGGTACTCTTGTTTCTGAAGGAAGCATTTGATATCGTGATACCAAGGTTTGTCATCTATGACTGCTTCGATCGTGAAGACGTAAGCGGGCCGTTCAAGGCGCATTATGTCAATCTTAGGTAAGTCATTCCATCGACCTACGCTAATTATGGAAGAGAGAGTGGCTAAAGCATCAGCCATGTGATTCTCCTCACGATGGATATGATGAAACTCAACTCTGTTGAAGAAAGGTAGCAACCTTCTTGCGTAGTCTTTGTAAGGAATCAATCCTGATTGGTATGTGTTCCAATCTCCTTTTATTTGATTGATAAACAGGGCTGAGTCGCCGTATACGTCCAAGTTTTTTATCCTTAAATCAATCGCTTCCTCGAGACCCATGATACATGCTTCGTATTCGGCCTCGTTGTTTGTACATTTGAACGTAAGTCTGGCGGTGAAAGGAATGTGGGTACCCTGAGGGGTAACAATTATTGCCCCAATTCCGTTTCCATAATGATTAACTGCTCCGTCAAAGATTAGTCCCCATTGGGAACCTGGTTCTGGCCCTTCACTGGGTAGCGGTTCATCGCAGTCTTTCATCTTTAGGTACATAACATCTTCGTCTGGGAAGTCAAACCCGATTGATTCTTGATCGTTAATCGGTTAATGAGCCAAATGATCGGCTAAAATACTTCCCTTAACGGCCTTTTGAGCGTGGTACTCTATGTCATATTCTGATAGCAACATCTGCCAACGGGAAATCCTTCCCGTGAGAGCAGGTTTTTCAAATACGTACTTGATTGGATCCATTTCGGAGACCAACCAAGTAGTATGACGAATCATATACTGGCGAAGACGTTTGGCTGCCCAAGCCAAAGCACAACAAGTTTTCTCGAGCATCGTGTACCGAGTTTCACAGTCGGTGAATTTCTTGCTCAAATAGTAGATGGCAGACTCTTTAAGTTTGGTTTCGTCTTGTTGGCCAAGTACACATCCCATTGAGTCCTCTAGGACTGTGAGGTAAATAATCAGTGGTCTTCCTTCCACTGGAGGTGATAGAATCGGAGGATTCAACAGATATTCCTTAATACTGTCGAAGGCAGTTTGGCAATCTTCTGACCAAACGCAATCCTGGTTCTTTTTCAGTAATTGAAAATCGGCGCACAAGTGGCAATCATAAGGAATATGAACCTGGAGATGTAGTTCAAACGTCCCAGGAATCCTCTGACTTATTTCTCAGTTTTCGGAGAAGGCATTTCTTGAATGGCCTTGACCTTGTCGGGATCAACTTCAATCCCTTTCTGGCTGACGATGAACCCTAGTAGTTTCCCTGAACGGACACCGAAGGTGCACTTGTTGGGATTCAAGCGGAGCTTGAATTTTCTTAGACGTTCGAACAATTTTGACAAATGTTCAACGTGCTCACTCTCTGTTTTTGATTTTACAATCATATCATCGACATATACCTCGATTTCTTTGTGTATCATGTCATGAAACAGAGTAGTCATGGCCCTTTGATAGGTTGCCCCGGCGTTCTTCAAACCGAACGGCATTACCTTGTAGCAAAAGGTACCCCATGGGGTAATGAACGAAGTTTTCTCCATGTCCTCCGGCGCCATTTTGATTTGATTATAGCCCGAGAATCCATCCATGAAGCAGAAGACTTTGAACTTTGTTGTGCTGTCTACCAGCATGTCAATGTGTGGTAAAGGAAAGTCGTCCTTTGGACTAGCCTTGTTCAGATCTCTATAATCGACACACATTCTGACCTTTCCGTCCTTTTTGGGAACGGGTACGATGTTGGCTAACCATTGAGGATATTCAGATGTGGCGAGGAAACCCGCGTCAATCTGTTTCTGTACTTCCTCTTTAATTTTGACGGCCATGTCCGGGTGAGTGCGTCTCAACCTTTACTTTACTGGCGAACATTCCGATCTCAACGGTAAGTGATGTTCCACGATGCTGGTATCCAACCCTGGCATATCCTGATAGGACCAAGCGAATACATCGGGAAATTCTTTGAGAAGCTTTATCAAACTCTCTTTGGCAGTCGGACTGAGAAGTGCCCCAATCCTGATTTCTTTTCTCTCTTGTTCTGAACCCAAGTTTACCGTTTCCAACGGTTCTTTGTGAGGCTCAATGGACCTTTCCTCTTGTCTGAGTAGTCGGGAGATCTCTTCTGGAATTTTATCGTCATTTTCTTCTTCAGCATCGAATACCGGGAACTCAAAGTTGGGAGAAGGGATCGGATCGTATGTTTCAACTGGGTTTAAAACAAGCAATCTGCATGACGTGATGATTCGTGTTTAGAAGAGATAGAGAAAATGCAAGTGTGTGCAGTGTATATTTTGCTGCTTGTTTTTTATTTTTGAATTGTTTTTTAGGATTACCATTTTCTGAAAAAAGCAAAAAGAGAAAACAGCAAATAATGCGGAAATTACAGAACGACGTTATTTTATTAATGAACAAGTCGATCCTTGAAACTACAGCCCTATAAAACAAAACTCTGTCGCTTCGGGCAAAGCGAAGAGGGAAATTTACAGAAAGCGAGCCCTATCAAAACATCCTTTTCACCTGGGCAGGGTGAAAGGTTAAAAGATGGCAATTACTTTAACTGATGAACGATCTTCGGAATCTCGACAACAACCCATTGGCGGCGAACTCCTCGGTGAATCACAAAGTCTGGCACCTTCCTTGATTTGTCTTCAGAAATGACGCTGATTTTCGGTGGGGCGAGATCATTGAAATCTGTCTCCCAGGCAGAATTGTCGTAGGAGAATTCCTCCATTGCATTTTGCGTAGCATTTGTGCTCTCAGCTGTATCTCCCCATCCAGTTGGCTGGATATCTCCGAGTCTGATACGAGAGCTTTCGGGCGCAGTGTACTTGACCATAAAGTCGTATTTTCCACTTGGTTCTCCCAAGGTGTCCCAAACTTCTTTGGAACTGGAGGAGTCATCCATCTCGATGACGTTGACCTCGGGAAAAGCATAGTTGATGAATTCAAGTCCTGCAAACATTGCGAATTCATCTTCATATTGAGTAGTTTCCGAATGACCTGAGTGTTGATCCCATGACATGGTGGGGACACAGGTATTCTATTTAACGACGGTCAGCTGATTCTCATTGTTCGGCTGACTCTCTTTCCCCAAGTTTCCTGGATAAGGTTGCCACTTTGGCAGACCATCCATTGGGCCATAGTAATTGTGGTCAAAGTTGTCTTTCATCGGAGTGTCTTCCTCTAATGAATTTGGAGGAGCACAACATCCTTCCGGATCACAATCTCCATAGATCATTTCGACATCTGATCTTAGTATAAATCTCGGACTTTCTGTAGGAAAGCAAAAAGGCATAGGCACCTCTTCCTGAGACATATAACCGTCCTGGTTAAGGTAGGACTTCCATTCTTCATCCGTGTCAGAGGGATCTTCCTCATTGATAGCATGAACTGTCTGAGACACTGGGCGAAGGAAACCTCCACTGTGGAAGAAATTTTGAAGTGGATGAAGACTTTCATCGTTAGCAGCTGTCTGGGTACAGGTTGCAGAAAAACCAAGACCCTTCTTTGTTTTATTGTCAATAGGAATGACAAGCTGTCCCCATCCGGTTGTATCGGTACTCTAGACCGCTTTGATATCATCTTTGTATGAAGAAATTGAAGTTCCTCCTTTGAACTGATTGTTCTTGCTCACTGACAGTGCTTGGAACTGCGTTCCAATAACCTTCTTGGGTTCTAGACCATCAGATGATGACAAGTTACTCACACGCAAGGCTTGTTCCCCACAAACCGTGACAAGTTGATCGTTCTGAATGAACTTTAGCTTTTTGTGGAGGGTTGACATAACCGCTCCAGCCTGATGTATCCAAGGTCTTCCTAATAAACAACTGTATGTTGCCCGGATATCCATGACCTGGAAAGTGACTTGGAAAGTGTGAGGACCAATAGTTATGGGAAGATCAACTTCGCCGATAACTGTTTTTCTGGATCCGTCGAATGCTTTGACGACGACCTCGCTGATTCTCATCGGAGGGCCCTTGAATGATAATTGCATCAAAGTGGACTTCGGCATAACATTCAGGGCTGACCCTGTGTCTACCAGTACGCTGGCTAAAGCATCGTCCTGGCAGTTAACTGTGATATTGAGCGCCATGTTATGACGGCGACCCTCTTCGGGTAATTCCTCATCACTAAATCCCAAATTATTGCAGGAAGTGATGTTAGAGACAATGCTATCGAACTGTCTGATTGTTACATCCTGTTCCACAAAGGCTTGCTCTAAGACTTTCTGTAGAGCCTCCCTGTGGGCTTCTGAACTGAGTAAAAGTGACAGCACAGAGATCTTTGAAGGAGTCTGTAACAGTTGATCAACAATGTTGTATTCACTCCTTTGGATGAGCTTGAGCATCTCATCATCATTTTTTGAAAGTTCGAGATTACTGGATTGACCGACTGGTGGATCGGGAGCTTCCGTTTGAAGTTCCTTTTCTTTGTTAAGTTCTCCAACTCCTCGGTTGAAGATTCGACTGCTCCGTGTTACACGACTGATGTCTGCAATGTTCACGACGGAGGGTAATGGAATTTCCTTTCCATTCTCAATTGTTGTTGCACCGTATTTGTAAGGGATAGCCTTAGTTGATTCATACGGTAGTGGTCCCGGTAGATAGATGACTATGGGAACCTTCTGGTTTTTCTGACCATCATAAGTAATCTCGATCCGTTCCCGGTTGGGAACTCTGGATTCATCAAGTAAAGGAATGATAGCAAAAACATCCCCAACTTGATCGGCAAGGTAGTTCGGCGTCCCGTTGATAGGTCCGAAACCTGGGTATGGGCGAATCTCTCCGCGATGCACTTGACCCTGAAGAGCTGCTCTCACAAGGTAACACCCTTGGTTACTTTCTGAACAGACACTACAACTGTCATAGTTGTGTGGGGGCACCTGGCCACGCCCACTTTGAATACAATGTAACCTCACTAGGTTAGCTTCCACTGATCGGACATCCTGACCCTGACACCGAGTGGGGTTTCTATTACTGATACTAATTTGCTGAGTATCTTCGTCCATGTAGATTGGCATCCACCAATGATTTAACAAGTGCTGAAATGCCTCCTGGACAAGGGTACACCCTCGATCGTTTTCGCAACCCGCTTTACAGCTTTGATAGTCATGTGATATTAAGAATCCGAGTCGGACCTGTTCAACATGTAACTCTACCAGGTTGGTATTCATCACGCGAATATCAAAGACCTGAACCATGTTGATCTGATAAGGGTTCCTATCATGGTAGTCTTGGATCCATCCAAGATCCATCTGACGCTGGAGGGCCTCTTGTATGAAAGAGCATCCCTGTTTGTTTACCGAGCAAGTCAGACAGGAACTGTAATCGTGCCGCAGCAGATTATGATACTGGCTTTGCCTTGAGTGCATCGCCACCAAGTTGACATTCATTGCACGGATGTCATGGTTCTGAATGACGTTAGAATTCGTGTAGACCATATTAACTCCATGAACTCGGTGCTCTTGGATCCATCCGAGATCCATCTGTTCCTACAGAGCTGTTTGCACTACAGAACATCCTTGGTTGTTTTTAGAGCAGATATCACACTGGTGATAGTTATGAGGTGGCACATGGCTATATCCACTCTGTCTACAATGCATCTTGACCAGATTGGTTTTCAACAAGTGTACATCGTGAATTTGATAAATGTCGTCAATCTCTTTCTCAATCAAATTGACTGCAGCTTTCTCGTGTTGAGGCAGCGGGTTCGTAAGAACATTGGGATTCGTATCCTTGAAAGATAAGAGGCCGCTCCTAACAAGCTTTTGCACGTCAGATTTGAAATTAAGACAGTTCTCAATGTTATGCCCTAAACCTCCTTGATGATAAGGGCAAGTTTGATCCACCTTAAACCATAAAGGCAGATTTTCCGGTACTGTAAGAGGAGACTTAGTCTGGATGTGCCCCTTAGCCAGTAGTAACGGAAATAATTCTGCGTACAACATGGGTATAGGATCAAACCCTGATGGTCGTGTTGTACGGTTATTATTGTACGGAGGACGAGCCTGCTGAAGAGGTTGTTGTGTCCTTTGCTGATTAGGTTGGCTCTGCGCAACCTGAGGTTGATACGTAAAAACAAGCGCGGGGCCGATAGCAGGAGTTACCACTGCTACTGGTTGATAACGACGCCTTTGCTTTCCGAGAGAGATATTCCCAATATCTTGCTCTTTTTTCTTAGGGAGAGCACTACCGTATTTTTAGTACCACTCGTCAATCCAGTGTCTTTTACCAAACGTCCTTCTCGGACGGCTTCCTCAAGACGTACACCCATGCCGACCATTTCGGTGAAATCACTGGGCGCACTGGCAACCATTCGGTCATAGTAAAATGAGCTTAAGGTTTTTAAGAAGATCTTTGTCATCTCTTTTTCTTCAAGAGGTGGACAAATTTGAGCGGCAATTTCACGCCACCTTTGAGCATACTCCTTAAAGGTTTCCTTGTCCTTTTGCGACATCGATCTGAGTTGATCTCTGTCGGGTGCCATGTCCAAATTGTATTTGTATTGCTGGACGAAGGCAGTACCAAGATCTCTTAATGTGCTAATCGTAGCACGGTTTAAACCCATGTACCATTTGAGTGCGGCACCGGTTAAACTATCCTGAAAGTAGTGAATTAGTAGGTCCTGATTCTCCGTCTGAGCTGACATCCGCCGAGCGTACATCACCAGATGGCTTTGAGGGCAAGAGTTACCCTTGTATTTTTCAAAGTCGGGCACTTGGAATTTGTGCGGGACTTTCACATTTAGGACCAAGCAGAGATCTGCGGCGTCCTTTCCAAATAAATCCTGACAGCGAATGGCTTGCAGTTCCTTCTGCATTTCCAAGAACTGTTCCTGGAATTCCTCCATTCTGTCGAACATAGTTTCCTTTTTACCAGAAGGTATCGGCGAAATCTGTCCTCCCGGGACAGTGTGCACCACAGGGGGTGGTACCTTGACTACGGCAGCGAATCTTGGTGTTTCCCGAAGTTTGTAACCTTCAGGAGTCTTCAGTATGCCCCTGGCATCTTCGCTTTCCTGAAGTTTGTAACCTTCAGGCCCAGCAGCTTCTGTTGTGATTCCCTGATCTTCAGTGATCGGCGAAACATATCCTTCCGGGATATAGTTGACACGCATGCCCCAAGGGCGATCTTTCAGTATCTGATACCTAGGATCATACTTCTCCACTATGGGCGTTGAGGTGATCTCCGAGATCACAGTTCTTTGTAGCTGAGCTTCTGCCATGGCTTGCATGTCGTTACGAAGCTTTCTCATATCCTCTCTCAGAGCGTCGATCTCTTCCTTCAACTCTCTGTTTTCTTCCTCAAGATCATCCATATTTTTCTGACGATTGGCCAGAGTATTGTACGAATGAGGCAGTGTGACTCTAGAATTGAGACACAAACGTGAGATTCGTAGGGAAGAAGAATACGCGATGTGAGAATGATGAATGCAATGATTATATTAATTGTTTAAGGTTTAAAATAAACTTCGACAATTAGATTGCAAATATCAAATAGTGGGGAAACCCCTTTTTATTGAATTCAAAGGATTACAGAAATGGAAATACAGTAGATTACAAGGTGCAGAAACAGAAACCTAAACTAATGGGTCCCGAGTCCTCTCTGAAGAGAAGTCGGGTGCTGATTCTGGTATCTTCCTTTTCTTTGACTGGGGCTCTTGGGCCGTTGTCGGGTTGTCATTCCTTTGCCAGGTGAAAGGAGCGAGCAAATTCCTTTGGTCATCTTGATTCTCTACAGCATGTTGCTCCAAAATTTCAATCAGAGCATCCTTTTCTTTTAGCAGTTGCTGTATTTTAATGCACTCTATGTCGAGGGTGCGGTACTTGTTCTTCCAAGACCTTCTCTCCTTCTGGACTTTGTTGAGAGTAACCTGAAGCTTTTCAGTTTCCGTCATGAAGTACATGACAGATTCCCTCGGCGGAAGAATTCCGTAATGAGGATAAGGCATCTTCAGCTTGAGAGCTCTAGTTTGTACCCAATGGAGATAAGGCTCCACCGAGACACAATCCGGTTTTCCTAGAGACTCTCATCCTTTCTTATGAACATGTTTCCAAGCGTGCGCTATTTCCATCTTTAGCGCCCTGTCGTTTTCTCCTTCTTTGAAGAAAAGACCTTCCAGATGAACACCCCGTGGGACGTGTCTCATCGGGTATCCAAATTGACGAAGAACCAATATCGGATGGTAGTTGATTCCTCCTTTAGTTCCTATGAGGGGTATGTTGGGGAAGTTTCCACAATGGTCAATGATCCTGATTCCCTCATAAATCCTATTACACCAATCTATATCAGAGTTGGTAAGAGACATGATCTTCTGCGACCAGCGTAGGGCACTCTTACAATCCCAAAAAGCAGCAGACTTGGGCAAGTGAGAGATAAACCATTTATAAAGCAGAGGTACACATCATGTGATCTCCCCTCCACTGTACAAATTTCCTAAGTGTACAGAATGATATGCATTTGCGAGCAAAGTCGGCACAGGGTTTCCAATGAGAAAAACCTTAATGGCGTTAATATCGACGAAGTTATTGATGTTAGGAAACAAAAATAACCCGTAGGTGAGCAAGACAAAGATGCTTTCAAAAGCAGTGATGTTCCCTATACTAGCAAAGTACAGAGCTTTCCTTGTCAAGAACTGGGCTGGCAAACCTTGGATGCCACCCTTAGTAGTCATGTGAGTCCTGACCTCGGACTCGTCCAAATGAATTGCTCTTGCAATGGTCTGATTCTTTGGAATTTCTTCCAGTCCTGAAAATGGAGCTCGATCGGTGATATGTAGATCGATCAAATGAGAATACTCCTCCAGCGTTGGTGCTAGCTGGTAATCCGGGAATGTGAAACAGTGATAAACTGGATCGTAAAACTGAATGAGCGCATCCATGATTCCCTCAATCACATGGACTCTTAATAGTGGTAGCAAACCTCCGTGCTTGGCTCTGAAAGCCTCAGGGTTAGTGATCATCCTCGCTAACCTTCTCAAATTCTCTAGTTTTGGAACCTTGAAGGTATA
Source organism: Lathyrus tuberosus (assembly GCA_022829125.1). Classification (NCBI taxonomy): domain Eukaryota; kingdom Viridiplantae; phylum Streptophyta; class Magnoliopsida; order Fabales; family Fabaceae; genus Lathyrus; species Lathyrus tuberosus. Next base: position 37,588,749 of record JALAZF010000003.1, on the reverse strand, counting down.
CTGGTGAGTTCTCCTTCTACCGAAATCCATTAGCGTAATCCTTTTCTCTGATATTTGCAATCACAGTCTTAGTTTAATTTGAAAAATAGAGAGACTAGAAGAGAATTTTTTTGAATGTTTTAATGTTTTATTAAATGAATGCATGAATGCAACACACAAAAACATAGAAAAAACATGGGGTCAAAGGGTCGTTGTCATGAAGTCAAGGCTCTACCCATCCCCAAAGGTTTATACTAAGGTGATTTTTGTACCTGTACTCATTATCATCAACTCCTCCCAGGAAAGCAAAACAACAAGCGGATCGCCAGCGAGTTGTAGTGCAATCTTAGAGTAAGTGCCATTCACCGAGAATAGATCACCAGCCTCAAATGAGGGTAGTATCGCGTAACAACTATTTTCGATAGTTTCTGCACTACGAAAGGGTTTGGCTCCTCAGCTTCTCAGACTTAACAACCGGCCCATTGGCTAAGAGAGTGAATGGGTTGCGTTGGTCAGCCTCCACTGAGGTTGATGGTAGACCCCGTCACCATCACTTATCTTAAGTGTATACTCATTCTTTCCACATATGGCATCACCCGCATTCCCATTAGCAGAAAAATAAACATGTATAGCAATTAGGAAAAGCAGTATATGTATTTGTCCTAAAACATCCTAGACCTTTTAAAGCTATGAATCCTAATTTCTTGACAGAAATGGGTTCCCCGGCGGAAGCCCCAATCTGTGGTTTTAAGTGAAGAGAAAGGGAAAAAAGTTTTAGAAAGACAGAGCCCCACAGTGGGCGCCATTTTTTTCTGTAGCAAGCGATTTTGGACGCGGTTCTTAAGCGCTGGTCGCTCTCTGCGGTTTGAGCTTAAACTACAGGTCGATTCATTTTTTATCCTATTGTGAGCTGAATAAGGAAGGTAAATAGATGTCTCCAATTAACCCTGCTTTGCATACTGAGTTTAAACAGCGGTCTGTTAGGTTACGGATGCTATCAATGTGGGGGGGGGGGGGGCCTTTGTACTGGTTATTTGTATTTTCGCCAATACGGTTTTCTTTCTTTCTAGGACTTTCTAACGGGGAACAAGGGTTAGGACTGATGCTTTTTGATGTGAGAGTATGGGATTTGGTTTTTTTGTTTAGTGTGCTCGCTAAGATCTTCCTTTCAATCTTATGCCTACGTATTCCCGTTTACCGAAACAGGGAAATCAGAGCGTTCGTAGTTCCTCCTATTCTATGGGAGGAAATGGGTGTTTTGGTGTCTTGTTCAATGCCCAAGACGTGAAGCGAAAGGTGATATATATCTTGTTCAAAGTCCAAGATGTGAAGCTGAAAGGTCTATTTGTATCTTGTTCAAAGCCCAAGACGTGAAGCTGAAGGACCTCGACTTTAGAGAGAATTTGTCATCTCTAAAGAAGAGTCGGTTTGTCACAACTGTTGGGTGACTGGTTATAAAGGAGGATTACTTTAACCGGGATACGCGGATCCTAGCAATGCCATAATTTCCTTTATAGGGGATTTTGACCTGAAGGAGAAGACTTTAACTCAGTGTAGAGCAATGCCATCTTTCCTTAGGAATTTCTCATGCTAAACGAGGGACAGTGGCGTGGATATAGGTGATCCAGAGACTTGCCGCTTACAGCGATTAGATGAAGGGGAAGGAGTTGTTGATGTTTGTGTACTGTGAACGAGGCACATCTTTGATGCTAAAAGGTTGATGGGATCAACCAGTGGTTTTCTTATATAAAGCCTAAGAGGAGGCTAATATATGTCTCGTACAAAGCCCGAGAGAGAGGCTAAAAGGGTCGACTCAACAGGAGAATCTTTTATACTCAACAAGAGAGTGTTTTTGTATCTCGTACAAAGCCCGAGATGGAGGCTAAAAGTTTGACTGGCTCAATAAGAACCTTTTTGTATCTCGTATAAAGCCCGAGATGGAGGCGAAAGGGGTAATTGACTCGACGAGGGAGTTTCTTAGGTGTCTCGTACAAAGCCCGAGAGAGAGGCTAAACGTTGTTCGACTCCGCTGGGGAGAATCATTGTACAAACCCCAAGAGGAGGCCGATGCTTTTAAGAAGCCGACGGGTCCTTGTATAATGCCCAAGAGGAGGCCGATGCTTTTAAGAAGCCCGTGGGTCCCAAACCAAAGAAAAGTTCAAGAAAAGTTTCAACGAGAATAATTCATTTAGTGAACAGTTCTGAGGTTTGAAGAAATTCAAGAGAAGTTTCACCGAGAATAATTCATCTCTTGGGGAATAGAATTTCTTGACAATTCCTAATGAGGACAGCCGAAGAGAAGACTATATCTGGTGATCCTATTTGGGGATCTAGGTGTCTATTTCTATGAATAAACGAAACAGCGTCACCTAGTTCTAGACGTAGTTGGCGGGGAAACTCGAAATATCTATACTATTATTACACAGTTGATATGAGTTTATGAAAGAATACTTACAGCGAAACAGCCCCACAATACAGTTATATGTATATGAAAGCGGTAAATGAAAGCAATAACCACTTACAGTGGGGCTTATAACACGAGGGTAGGCCCAGTTGATTTTTTTCGTTTAAAAATAGCGACCGCGCCGAGGTTTTCTTTTAACGCAGAGGGACTTATACAATAAGTGAGGCCCAAATGATTTTGGTTAAGAAGGGGTTGGGTCTTACACTCTATTAGAGGCCCAAAAGTTTTGAATGGGTCTTATAGCTCGAGGAGAGGCCCAGTTGTTATTTTGAAAAGGCGACGATCGCGCCGTTTGTTTTTTACGGTATCGGGACTTATACAATATACTGAGGCCCAAAAATGTTTTGGTCAAAAAAAGGATTGGGTCTTACACTCTATTAGAGGCCCAAAGTGTTTTGAAAATGATTTATGAGGGTTGAATTAATCCAAAAACCCTAATTTGTTTTAAAAAATGTATTTAATTGAATAAAAATTCAATTAAAATGGTCAAAATTGTTTAACATGTGAAAAACAAATTGTGATCTTGGATTAATGCTTCAAAAATTAAGTATTGACCTACAAAATAATTAGAAAGCATTAAAAGTTGCAAAATCAATGTGGAAAAAATATTTAATATGTCAAAAACAATTAAAATATTAATTCTTTTCAAAAATATCAATTATATGAAATAAATAATATTTTTGGGATTTTTTGATAAAATAAAATATTTTAACATTTTTGTGAATTATTAAAAAAAGAATCAACTCAAAACCATTAAAACTCAGAGAGAAATTAATTTTTCAATCAATTAAACAAAATCACAAAATTCAAATATTTGAATTTGTGAAAAAGGCGCCAAGAACACAAGCAAGAACACGCGCGTTTTTCTGGGTTTGGCTGATTTGCGTTTTCCATCCAATCTCACTGAATACGTAATCATATCATGCAATCCACATATCATTATGCTCGTCTCAACCTCACGATCATGTTTATAACACTTAATTTCATTTAAATTAAACATAAAACATGAAATCACGAAGAAACCTCAAGAACCCTAATTTCTGCATGAAGGCTAGGATTTTTGATACACGATTCAAACAATGCAATTAATTGAGGGAAAACATTCCATGCATGATTATGAACATATGGCCAAATTATTGTGCGAGGAAATATGCATGGATTGAGAGATGACCAAGTATATGCTTACCTCCAAGCCGTGACAGCAAGTGCAATGTGATTTTTGATTTGGAGGTGTTACAGATGAGTGGTGATGATCTGAACAGCTTCCCTACACCCTATGGAGTGTGTTTGAATAGTTGGACTCGATTGAAATTGGCTGGATCAATTTGTGGTACCTCAGCTGCAACTTGATTGAAAATTTGAGCAACCAGCTGGTGATTTTGTGAAATTGGTGTTTCAGAAGTGATCTAAGTGTTTGATCAGCTCGTATGTGATGTATATGAGGTGTGTGAGTGATTGGTTTGATTGGAATTGCTCTCAAACTCAAAACCCGATAGCTACCTTGCTAAGAAAGGCATTTTTGCCAAGAGAAAGAGATTTTGAGGAAAGCATCTGTTAGATGGCTTTGGTGTACTCAAACTGATCACAATTGAGCTCTATTTATAGTAGAGCAAGTTTGTTTTGCAAGGAATAGTGAATGGCAGCTGGTAAGTAGGTTTGGCCAATGTTGGCAAATGAAAATCCAAGTCTCCTCTAGCCATTGACTAGAGGTTAGGGCACAGAGTTTTGGTTCCCTTGGTCTTGGATAAGTCTTGACTGATTTTAGATGAGAATGGCTCAGTCCATGCCACCTTGATGCTTCCATTGAATGCTTCAATCCAAATTTGGAGTCTTGTCCCTATTTTGGCCATTCTAGGTTCAACATGTTATTTCTTGTTCCATGGACTTTGGAGGCTTGGCTCAGTGATTATCCCCTTTAGATTCAATCCTCAGATGTGTCCAAGTGGATAGGAGCATTTGAATTTGGCTGATTTTGGCAAATCGAGCAAAATTGCAAATTCTGCCTTGCCTTTGACAGATTTCAGCAAGGCAACTTGCCAATGTCATATCTCATGGTGTAAGTTGAATTTGGCAATGTTCTTGATCATTTTGGAAAGCCCTTACATGATATAACAACTGTTTGAACAAGTTTGGTTTTGATCTATTTTGATTCCAAGTGAAAAATCCTTCTACATTTGGCAAAAAGTGAAGCAAAATCTGACTTAGTGAAATTTTCACTAAGTGTTGGAACAAAGTGTGATTTCTTGATTTTGATCACTCCATAACTCAAAATCCTTAATGAATTGGACTTAGGTCTAGTTGAAGTTTTTGTAGATGGTAATGAGGGCTACAAATCCATCTTTGGATGAGAAAAAATGGCCATGTGGTTTAGGAGTTATGACCCTCCAAAGTTAGTGTATTAGTGGTACTTTTTCCATAACTTAGAAAAATTTCTAAGTTTTATGGTTACCCCTTTTACAAGTTATCCAACTTTCCTTAGTTTTTCTTGATGAATGATGATTCAAATCATACATTAACATCATTTTAGGGTTAAAAATCCATTTTGGTGAAAAATCTCAAAAAGTCAAAGTTGACTTTTGTGCACAGTTGACTTTTTATCAGATGAATTCCAAACTGTGCAATCCTTCAGGAAATCATGTCCTTGACCTAAATCAAACTTGATGGACATGTTACATGGGTGTCATAGGGTATATTGAGGCATGTACTAGGGTTTGGGAGCATGTCCTGGTCAAAAGTCAAATTTACAGTTGACTTTTCCCTTAAAACCCTAACTGTGGTGCAGATGAAATTGAGACTTGTTGCTCAAGCTTCTTGGATTAATACATTGTTCCAAATGGATCAATATAGTTCATTAGAGACCCTCAAACTCTCTCTTGAGGTCTTGGTTCATGATTTGTCCCAAAAGTCAACTTAGGGGTGAATTAGGTCAAGAAACCCTAATTCCTGATTTTTGATGTATGCATCCCCTGAGGTTAAATTGACTTGATGTTTGGGTCCATGAGGTTCCATGGAGTATATTAGGTTATGTTTTGGATCATTGGCTCATGCCCAGATGAAAATTTCCATCTGGAGGCCCTGGTCGACCAAAACCCTAATTTGGTGACACTGTCGATCTTGAGACTTGATCCACCTAGAAGGGAGCAGCCTTGTGCTTAATCCTTAAAGTGGGAGTCCTTTTTGATCCTTTGTGAATGTTTGAGAGGTTAGACAAGTTGAAGATCATGTCATTCCTTGATTGATCCTTTGTCTAAGGCTCTGAGAGGGCTTAAAACCCTAATTTTGATTGTAGTGAATGCTCAACAACCCTTGAGGCATTTGGTGAGGCATGATGGTTCATCCATATTGTGATGATGATTTGCACAATGATGGGAAATCTAAGTGGTCAAAATTTGGGGTATGACAATGAGGTGTAGTTGAAATTATTGAAGTATGTAATGAAAGCTTTCATTTGATCTTTGGATGGAAGAAAAAGGTTGCTTGGATCACAAGTTATGGTCTTGCAAAGTTGGGTAGAAATCACTTTTTTTTTCAGGACTTAGTGAAATTTCAAGTTTCTTAAGATTGCCCCTTTTGCAAGTAACCTCACTTTTCTTGATTTTTCTTGACGAATGATGATCCAAATCACGAGTTAACATTGTTTTCGACTTAAGGAAGCCATGTTTGTCAAGAAATCCAAAAAGTCAAACTTGATTTTTGGTAACAGTTGACTTTTTGTCAGATGAATTTCAAACTTTGTGATTCTCTATGAAATCAAGTTCTTGACCTAATTTAAACCTAATGGATGGATTCCATAGGTGTTTTAGAGTGTCTTGAATCATGTCTCAAGGCTTGAGATCATGTCTTGGTCAAAAGTCAAAGATATGGTTGACTTTTTCTCAGAAACCCTAGTTTGTGGTCCAGATGAATTTGCATCTTTACTTTTCTCATGAACCAAGTTCTTTGTGTCCATTTGAACTTGTAAAAGGATTAATATAATATATTTAAGGTTTTCAAAACATTCCTTGTGGTTTTGGCTCATGCCTTGTTCCAAAAGTCAACTTAGGGGTGAATTAGGTCAAGAAACCCTATTTCCTGATTTTTTATGAATGCATCCCCTGAGGTTATTTTGAACTTGTGATTGGATCCATGAGGCCCCTTTGAGCTTCTTGGATTATGTTTTGAAGTATTGGCTCATGCCCAGATGAACATTTCCCTCTGGAGGCATTGGTCAACCAAGAACCCTAATTTGGTGACACTGATGATCTTGAGGCTTGATCAACTTGAGATGTTGTATTTTCATGCTTGATTCTTGATGTGGGAAACCTCTTGATCCTTCATGGATGTTTGAGAGGCTTGAAAAGTTTAAGAGCATGTCAATTCTTGATTAATCCTTTGTCTGAATGCTTTGAGAGGGTCCAAAACCCTAATTCTTGGTTGAGTTGAATGCTCAATAATCTTTGATAGGATTTATGAGGCATGAAGGTACATCCATATTATGGTGATGATTTGCACAATGATGGAAAATATTGTGGTCAAAATTTAGGGTATGACAAATGCCCCTATTTAATCTTCTTGGACCTGAAGGTGTGAATGGCGAAGACGTTCGCACATTGAAGGTAAAAGAGGATTAAATATCAGAATACCCGAAATTTTGACTGTGGTTATGAATAGCAAGTATTTGCTCATCCGTCTTCTTTTGCTAAGCAATGTTACTTAGAAACGGGTAAAACTTCCCCTCGGTCCTGGTCTTCAGCCACAAAACTGGTATTCAAAGGTGTATAACCAAATGTCTTCTTGCCTTTCCGAGGTTGAAGTTATCAAAGTGGTCGAGGACCGATTTCAATCCAGGGATATACCGAAGAGAGATTGTTTATACCAGACATTTCTCGATGAGGAAAGAGCTTCAATCGGAATTTTGTCCTATCGGACATGGTAAGGAATACTGATAACTCTATTGGAGAGAGGACGTTTATCACTTGGGGACGAGTATGACCAAAGTGATAATAATACAACATGAATATGAATATGAATCAATTATGCATGATGTATGAGGTGCTGATGCTGACAAAACAGACACGATATACAGACAGGCGATTGCTTAACTGGATAATCGGCCACTTTGGGAGATGGGGGTACAAACCTGTTAGGGATAGCAATTCGTTCTTGTTTTTCAAAAGGTAGATCCTACTGGGGAGAAAAACCAATCATTGGTTCTCAGGGGTAAGAACTTTATCGGGGATGTCAAATGGGACATTCTGTCTGAAGCAGTCGATCCTTCATTCAGAGTGTACTGGTCAGAAGGAGCATTTTGATTATGCATTTTGAAGTTTGACCACTATCGGAGAAGCCGTCGATATTCCTTTTTGTGTTCAATAATTAAAAATAAATTGCCATCTTTGTTTTAAAAGCAGAAGTAAATTTGAAAACAAAAGTCAATCCATTTTTTTTTGTTTCAAGAATATTAATCAAATAATTATGTCATTGTGCAAAGCAGAATGAATGAGAATTGCAAACAAAAGGCATAAAGGCTCAAATTTTTATTAATAGAATGGTAATAAGTCGAGCGCATGATCCCATAGAGCATAACAAAGTTTAGAAAATGGTAATTTAAAGGAAAAGGGGCTACATTGAAACATACCGACTGTTATCCTTCTACCAACTTTGAATTCTGGACATTCTGAGCTTCTATCGAAGGTGACCTTGACTGAAGTTTTCCTAACGGATGACGTTACTGCTGAGGAGTCAATCTTGTACTTGCCATGTATCCCTAACTTTTTCCTAGATTGCCCTCTCGGGTTTTCAATCCATCGGGGTGATTTTCACTAATGTCTCTAATTTTTACCTAGACTTCCCTTTCGAGTTTTCAATCCATCGAGACGTTTTTTTTATTATTATTTTTGTTTAGACGAAGTATTTCTTGACTACATCAACATTCGTGGGGTAGGTAAACTCTTCTCCATCCATGGTTGCGAGTCTCAAGGCACCGCCTGAGAAGGCTTTCTTAACAACATAAGGGTCATCGTAATTCAGAGTCCATTTGCCCCTGGAATCAGTGAGAAATGATTGTATCTTCCTAAGCACGAGGTGTCCTTCTTTGAAGACACGAGGTCGGACCTTTATGTCGAACGCCTTCTTCATCCTTTGTTGATATAACTGACCATGGCATAAAGCTGTCATTCTTTTTTCTTCGATCAGATTCAATTCATCATATCTGTTCTGACCCCATTCAGCTTCTGTTAGCTTGGCTTCCATCAAGACTCTAATTGATAGGATTTCTACTTCTATGGGGAGCACTGCTTCCATGCCATATACTAGAGAGAAAGGGATTTCCCCTGTTGAAGTACGGACATATGTGCGATAACCGTGAAGAGCAAAGTGTAGCATCTCATGCCAATCTTTGTAGGTTACAACCATCTTCTAAACGATCTTCTTGATATTCTTGTTAGCCGCTTCTACTGCTCCATTTATTTTACGCCGGTAGGGAGACAAGTTATGGTGTTTGATCTTGAACTCAGCACACAACTCTTTCATCATCTTGTTGTTCAAGTTGGATCCATTATCTGTAATAATCTGGCTTGGAACACCATAACGACATATGAGATTGTTCTTGATAAATCGGACCACCACTTGTCAGGTTACATTGGTGTATGATACTGCTTCGACCCACTTGGTGAAGTAATCAATGGCTACCAGGATGAACTAATGTTCGTTCAAAGCTTTAGGTTCAATCATGCCAATCATGTCGATTCTCCATATAGAAAAAGGCCATGGAGAAGAAAGAACTTTGAGATACGTTGGCGGTACATGGATTTTATCGGCGTATATTTGACACTTGTGATACCTTCTCATGTACTTGTAGCAATCAGACTCCATTGTCAGCCAATAATATCATGCTCTCAGAATTTTTCTTGCCATTGTGTGTCCGTTGGCATGAGTGCCAAAGGATCCTTCATGAATCTATTTCATTAACATGTTTGCTTCTGGTTTGTCTGCGCATCTGAGCAAAACCATGTCGAAATTTCTCTTATAAAGTATATCATTGTTTAGGAAGAAGTTTCCAGCCAATCTTCTAAGAGTCTTCCTATCTTTTCTTGATGCCCTGGGCGGGTATTCCTGTCTTTGAAAGAAGCATTTGATATCGTGATACCAGGGTTTGTTATCTATGGCTGCTTCAATCGCGAAGATTTAAGCGGGCTTTTCAAGGCGCATTATGTTGATCTTGGGTACATCATTTCATCGACTCACACTAATCATGGAGGATAGAGTGGCTAGTGCATCAACCATATGGTTTTCTTCATGAAGGATATGATGAAACTCGATTCTGTTAAAGAACGGTAACAACCTCCTTGCGTAGTCTTTGTAAGGAATCAATCCTGATTGATATGTATTCCACTCTCCTTTGATCTGATTTACAACTAGGGCCGAGTCTCCATACACATCCAAGTTCTTTATCCTTAAGTCGATAGCTTCTTCGAGACCCATGATACATGCTTCGTATTCGGCCTCATTGTTTGTTCATTTGAACCTCAATTTGGCAGTGAAAGGGATATGAGCACCCTGAGGTGTTACGATGATTGCCCGAATTCCATTTCCATAAGCATTGACGACTCCGCCGAATATTAGTCCCCATTGGGATCCTGGTTCTGGCCCTTTGTTGGGTAGCGGTTCATCGCAATCTTTCATCTTTAGGTACATGACATCTTTGTCTGGGAAGTCAAACTTAACTGACTCTTGATTGTTAATCGGTTAATGAGCCAAATGATAGACTAAAATACTTCCTTTGACGGCTTTCTGAGCATGGTACTCGATGTCGTATTCTGATAACAACATCTGCCAACGGGCAATCCTTCTCGTGAGAGCAGTCTTTTCAAAGACGTACTTGATTAGATCCATTTTGGAGATTAACCAAGTAGTGTGACAAATCATGTTCTAGCGAAGGCGTTTGGCTGCCCAAGCCAGAGCACAACAAGTTTTCTCGAGCATAGTGTATCGAGTTTCACAGTCCGTGAACTTCTTTCTTAAGTAATAAATGGCATACTCTTTTCTTTTGGTTTCATCTTGTTGGCCAAGCACACAACCCATGAAGTCTTCCAAGACTATTAAGTAGATGATCAATGGTCTTTCTTCCACTGGAGGAGACAAAATAGGTGGATTCAGCAGATATTCTTTGATGCTGTCAAAAGCCTTTTGGCAGTCTTTTGTCCATATACAACTTTGGTTCTTTCTGAGTAGTTTAAAAATCGGCATGTCGTGGTCATGAGGGATATGAATTTTGAGATGTAATTCAGATGTCCAGAAAATCCTTTGACCTATTTTTCAGTCTTTGGTGAAGGCATTTCTTGAATGGCCTTGACTTTGTTGGGATCAACCTCAATTCCTTTCTAGATGACGATGAATCCCAGGAGTTTTCCTGAGTGGACACTGAATGTGCATTTATTGGGGTTCAAGCGGACTATGTACTTCCTCAGACGCTCGAATAACTTTGATAAGTGTTCGACATGCTCTTCTTCTGTCTTAGATTTGGCAATCATGTCATCGACATACACCTCAATTTCTTTGTGCATCATGTCGTGAAACAGAGTTGTCATAGCCCTTTGATAGGTTGCCCCTGCGTTCTTCAGACCGAACGGCATTACCTTGTAAAAAAAGGTGCCCCATGGGGTGATAAATGAAGTTTTCTCCATGTCTTATGGCGTTATTTTAATTTGATTATAGCCCGAGAATCCATCCATGAAGGAGAAGACTTTGAATTTTGTTGTGCTGTCTACCAGTATGTCTATGTGTGGTAGTGGGAAGTCATCCTTTGAACTTGCTTTGTTCAAATCCCTGTAGTCTACACACATTCTGAATTTTTCGTCCTTCTTTGGAATTGGCACAATGTTGGCTAGCCATTGAGGATATTCTAAGGTGGCAAGGAAACCTGCGTCGATCTGTTTCTGCACTTCCTCCTTAATTTTGATGGCCATATCTGGATGAGTCTTTCTCAATTTTTGTTTAACTGGAGGACATTCTAACTTTAGCGGTAAGTGATGTTCCACGATGTTGGTATCCAACCCTGGCATGTCTTGGTAGGAATAAGCAAACACATATGGAAATTCTTTGAAAAGTTCTATCAAGCCTTCTCTGACAGTTGGACTGAGCAATGGTCCAATCTTAACTTCTTTCCTTTCTTCTTCTGAACCTAAATTGACCGTTTCCAATGGTTCTCTGTGAGGCTCAATGGACCTTTCCTCCCGTCTGAGTAATCGGGAGATCTCTTTAGGAATTTCTTCGTCCTCTTCTTCTTCAGCCTCAAATACCGGGAATTCAAAGTTGGGAGAAGGCATTGGATAGTATGTTTCAACGGGGTTTAAAACAAGTAATCTGCATGACGTGATGATTCCTTTTTAGAAAAGACAGAGAGAATGCAAAAGTGTGTGCATTGTATTTTCTGAAAACGCTTGTTTTTATCTTGGGTTGTTTTTTAAGATTACCATTTTCTGAAAAAGCGAAAAGTGAAAATAGAAATAAATGCGGGAATTCAGAATGACATTATTTATTCATGATTTGTCAATTCTTGAAACACAGCCCTATAAAATAAAACTCTGTCGCTTTGGGTGAAGCGAAGAGGGACAATTACAGAAAAGTGAGCCCTATAAAACATCCATTTCACCTGGGCAAGGTGAAAGGTCAAAACAAAGATGTGGAAATTACTTACATTTATGAACAACTTTTGAGACATCGACCGCAACCCAATGGCGACGAACTCCTCTATGAATCACAAAGTCCAGTACTTTCCTTCTTGGTTCTTCTTCAGAAATGGCACTGATTTATGGCAGAGTGGGATCATTGGTGTCTTTTTCCCATGCAGAGTTATCATAAGAGGACTCTTCCGTTGTGTCTTCATAGTGCTTTCACTTTCCAAAGGATCTCCCCATCCAGTTGGCTGGATGTCCTCGTATATAATGTGATACCTTTCGGGAGCAGTGTATTTGACTAGAAAGTCAAACTTTCCGCTTGGCTACCCCGAGGTGTCCCAGGTTTCTGTGTGAGCAGATGAGTCATTTTCCTTAATGACAGTGACTTCGGGAAATGCGTAGTTAATGAAATCTTGTCCTGCGATCTTTGTAAATTCATTAATATGGTGTTGGACATTTTCGGAATGTTCTGAGTAAATATTCCATGACTCTGGGGGAACTGGGGTTCTCCTTTCAAGATTACTCGGCTGATAGGCATTGTCTGGTTGACTCTTTTACCCCGAGTCTTCCGTGTATGGCCTCCAGATAGGCAAGTCATCCAGGGGATCATAATAATCATAGTCAAAGTTGTCTTTCATCAGAGTGTCTTCCTCTAATGAGTTGGGTGGAGCATGACATCCTTCAGGATCACAGTCTCCATAAATCATTCTGACATCTGATCTCAGTATATATCTGGGACTTTCCTTGGGAGAGCAGAATGGCATGTGCGTTTCTCTCTGAGATATATAACCTTCGTCATTGAGATAAAACTTTCATTCCTCCTCTGTATCAGAAGAGTGGTTCTCCTCGATGGTGTGGACTTCTTGAGATACTGGGTGGAGGAAGTCCCCCGCTGTGAAAGAAATCCTGAATGGGACAAAAACTTTCATCCTTCTTTGTAGTCTGGGTACATGTTGGAGAAAAACTAAGACCTTTTCTTGTCTTGTTATCAGCAGGAATTACAATTTGTCCCCATCTTTTTATGTCACCACTCTCCATTACTTTGAGAGCGTCTTTATATGAGGAAATCGATGTTCCTTTTTCTTGGTGATTCTCATTGCTCACCGAGAGTGCTTGAAATTGAGTCCCAACAACCTCTTCTGGCTCTACACATGAGAATGGTGATAAGTTGCTCACGATTAAAGCTTGCTCTTCGCATACAGTGACTAATTTATCGTTCTTGACGAACTTCAGCTTCTGGTGAAGTGTCGAAGTGACTGCCCCTACCTCATGTATCTAAGGTCTTCCTAATAAACAACTGTATGCTTCTCGGATGTCCATGACCTGGATAGCGACTTAGAAAGTGTGGGGACCAATAGTTATGGGAAGATCGACTTCGCCGATAACTCTTTTTCTGGATCCTTCTAAGGCTTTAACGATGATCTCACTGGCTCTCATGGGAGTACCTTGGAAAGATAGTCGTACCAATGTTGACCTTGGCATGACGTTCAAGGATGAACCTGTGTCTACCAGTACGCTGGCTAAAGCATCGTCCTGGAAGTTGACTGTGATGTTGAGTGCCATATTATGGTTTTTGCCTTCCTCTGGAAGTTCTTCATCACTGAATCCCAAGTTGTTGCAGGAAGTGATGTTGGAGATGATGTTGTCAAATTGACCCACTGTCACATCTTTTTCTACAAAGGCTTGTTCCAAGACTTTTTGTAGAGCTTCCCCGTGAGCTTCTGAACTAAGCAGGAGAGGTAATATAGAGATTCGAGATGGAGTTTGCAACAATTGATCCATAATGTTGTACTCGATTTTCTAGATGAGACTTAGCATCTCATTGTTGTTCTTTACAGGTTCTGGATTACGGGATTGACTGATTTGTTGGTTAGGAACTTCGACTTAAAGTTCCTTTTCTTTGGTAGGTTCTGCAACTCCTCTATTGAAGATTCGACCGCTCCGGGTAACTCGACTGATGTCGGCAATGTTCACAACGGATGGTAATGGAGTTTCTTTTCCATTTTCTATGGTCGTTGCACCGTACTTATATGAGATAACTTTTTCTGACTTGTACGGTATTGGTCTTGGCACGTAGACAACCACAGGAGCTTTTTGGGTTTTTTACCGTCGTAGGCAACCTCGATCAGCTCTAAGTTCGGAATTTTCCTATTGTCAATAGAGACTTTGGACTCATTGAGCAGAGGAATTATGGCGCAAACATCCTTGGTTATTTCATGATTGGAGACTATGACAATGCTTTTGTCTAGTAGTCCTTGGTCCTTGCTTTGAACAGGGAAGCAATCTTGTATCAGTTGATTGATTCGGAATTCAAGCATGGTTGAATTTCCTTTTGGTCTAACTGATGCTGGAGGGCTGGTCGCACGAGATAGCATCCCTGGTTATTTTTCCGAGCATATTCCACAACGTTCATAATTATGAGGTGGTACTGACCGTACCCACTTTGTATGTAGTGCATCCTTACTAGATCTGTTTCTAGTGAGCGAATATCACAACTTTAGTGTCTACCAGGATTCCCATCAGCCATGCTAACTTGTTGCGTGTCTTCATCCAGGTAGATCGGAAGCCACCAGGGGTCCAACAGATGCTGAAGAGTTATTTGTACAAGCGTACACCCTTAGTCATTCTTGTAGCAATCTTTACAGTCTTGATAATTATGCGAGGCCAGAAAACCAAGTCTGACCTACTTGGCATGTAATTCTACTAGACTGGTATTCATTAAGTGGATGTCAAAGATCTGGACCATGTTAACCTGATGATCATTCCTTTCATGGTAGTCTTGGATCCATCCGAGATCCATCTGACGCTGGAGGGCCTCTTGTACAAAAGAGCATCCCTGATTGTTCATTGAGCTGATCGAGCAAGCGCTGTAATCATGCTGCAGAAAATTGTAATATTGACTTTGCCTTGAATGCATTGCCACTAGATTAACGTTCATTGCACGAATGTCATGGTTTTGAATAATGTTTGGATGTGCATGGGCCATGTTTACTTCACGAATCCTGTGATCCTGAATCCAACCCAGATCCATTTGCTCTTGAAGAGCTATTTGTACTATGGCACATCCTTGATTATTCTTGGAACAGATATCACACTGATGATAGTTATGAAATGGTACATGGTCGTACCCACTCTGTCTACAATGCATTTTTACCAGGTTAGTTCCCAGTAAGTGTACATTGTGAATTTGATAACTGCTGCCAGAGTCTCCTTCTATTAGGTTTACCGTAGTCTTCTCATGTTGTGGTAACAAGTTAGTCTGAACATTCGGATTAGTATCTTTGAAAGATAAAATCCCGTTTCTGACGAGTTTTTGTACATCAGACTTGAAACTGAGACAATTCTCAATGTTATGTCCCGATCCCCCTTGATGGTAAGGGCAAGTTTGATCTGCTTTGAACCAAAACGGTGGATTTTCTAGTACTGTAAGAGGAGTCCTGGTTTGAACGTGCCCCTTGGTCAGTAGAAGTTGAAATAATTCTGCATACAACATCGGTATAGGGTCAAACCCTGATGGTCGTGTAGTACGATTGTTACTATTGTACTGCGGGCGAGCCTACTGAAGAGGCTGTTGCTGCCTTTGCTGATACTATTGTTGACTTGGTTGGCTCTGAACAACCTGAGGTTGATGTGTCGGAGCCGGTGCGAGGTTGATAGTGGGAGTTACTGCTGCTATCGGTTGATACCTTCGCCTTTGCCTTCCTAGAGAGATATTACTGATATCTTGCTCTTTCTTCTTTTGGAAAGCACTACCGTACTTTTAGTACTGCTAGATGGCTCTGCATCTTTAACCAATCGTCCTTCTCGGACTGCTTCTTCTAGGCGTACTCCCATGTTCACCATTTCAGTGAAGTCACTAGGTGCATTGGCGACCATTCGATCGTAATAAAACGAGCTCAACGTTTTCAGGAAGATCTTTGTCATTTCCTTTTCCTCGAGAGGAGGACAGATCTGGGCGGCGATTTCACGCCATCTCTTGGCTTATTCCTTGAAGGTTTCTTTATCATTTTGTGACATTGCTCTGAATTGGTCCCTATCTAGCGCCATGTCCAAGTTGTATTTATACTGTTGAACAAAAGTTGCCCCGAGATCCCTGAAAGTACTGATCTTGGTGCAGTTTTAACCCATATACCATTTGAGTGTGCCATCGGTTAAACTGTCTTGGAAGTAATGGATTAGCAGCTGTTGATTTTCTGTCTGAGTAGACATTTTCTGAGTGTACATTACCAAATGACTCTGAGGGAAAGAGTTTCCTCAGTGTTTTTCAAAGTCAGGCACCTTGAATTTGTGAGGTATCTTTACATTAGGGACCAAACAGAGGTCAGCATCGTCTTTACCAAACAAGTCCTGGCCGCGAATGGCATGCAGTTCCTTCTGCATTTCCAAGAATTGTTCCTGGAATTCATTCATCCATTCATATACTCCTTTGTTTCTCCCAGAAGTGGCTTGAAGAATTTGTTCTTCTGGGATAGTGTGTACCACAGGTTGTGGTATAGACATTACAGCAATGACTCTTGGCGTTTCAGTAACCTGAAGTTTGTAACCTTCAGGAGTTTCTGCTATGACCCTTGCATCTTCATTTACCTGAAGTTTGTAACCTTCAGGTCTAGTGGTTCCTGCTATGACTTCAGGGTCTTCAGTGACCGGTGGGATGTATCCTTCAGGTATAAAGTTGAGAGGCATTCCCCAGGGGAAGCCTTTAGGCATGTTGTACTGAGGATGACTGCCAGGTGTTTCGAATGCTGGCATGGACGTAATCTCTGAGATCACAGTCCTTTGATGTTGTTGTTCCTGGGCTGCTGCCAGGGATTGCAGGGTGTTGTGGAGTTTCTCCAAACTCTCCTTTAGAGCGTTGATTTCTTCTCTCAGCTCTCTGTCCACTTCCTCGAGATCGTCTATTTTCTTTTGTCGTTTGGCCCAAGTATTGTATGAATGAGACGATTTGACTCTAGAGTGTGACACATATGTGAGACTCAAAGACAAAGATGTGCTATGTGAGAATGATGACTGATATGTATATTTTTTAGTTTTTTTTCTCAAAAGAAACTCCAACAATTATATTGCAAATATCACACAGCGGGGGAGACCCTTTTATTGAACTCGAAAGGTTGCAGTATTTTATAGGGAAAAGTACAGTATTTTACAAAGTGCGAGAAGGAAAATTAGGCCTATGGATCCCGAGTTTTCTCCGAGGAGAGTTCAGATGCTGGTTCCTGAACTTTTTATTTCTTTGATCGGGCCCCTTCAGCCATTGTTGGGTCGACGATCCTTTACCAAGTGAAAGGAGTGAGCAAATTTCTTCGTTCCTCCTGACTTTCTATAGCATGCAGCTCTAATATCTCAATCAGAGCATCCTTTTCCTTTGGCAGTTCCTGAATCTTGGTACATTCCAAATTAAGAATTTGGTACTTGTTCTTCCAAGAGTTCCTCTCACGTTGGACCTTGTTGAGAGCGATCTGGAGTTTTTCTGTATCAGACATGAAATAAAGGACATATTCCTTTAAGGGAAAAACTTCTTGACAAGGGTAAGGCATGCTCAGTTTGATGGCTCTAGTTTGTACCCAGTGGAGGTAAGGTTCTACAGAGGTATAACTTAGTCATCCTAGGGATTCTCTTCCTTTCCTGTGAACATGCAGCCAGACATACACTATTTCTTTCATTAGTGCCCTGTCATTTTCCCCTTCCTTGAAGAAAAGACCTTCCAGATGAACATTATGTGGGATATTCTTCATTGCGTATCCAAGTTGTCAGCGAGCTAAAATTGGATGGTAGTTGATCCATTCTTTAGTACCAATGAGGGGTACATTGGGGAAATTTCCATATTTGTCGATGATTTTTACTCCGTCATAGATCCGATTACACCAATCTATGTCGAAATTGGTAAGGGGCGTAATCTTCTGTAACCATCGCAGACTACTCCTGTGATCCCAAAAAGCAGCAGACTTGGGTAAGTGGGAAATAAACCATTTGTAGAGTAATGGTACACAGCATGTGATCATTCCTCCACTGTACAAATTTCTTAAGTGTACAGAATGATAAGCATCTGCGAGCAAGGTTGGGATTAGATTCCAAATTAAGAATATCTTAAAAGCATTGGTGTCAATGAAGTTGTCAATATTGGGAAAAAGGAATAACCCATATATGAGCAGAACAAAGATGTCCTCGAAAGCGGTTATATTTCCTACACTGGCAAAGTATAAAGCTTTCCCCATCAGGATTTAGCTGGTAAACCCTAGATTCCTCCCTTGGTGGTCATGTGAGCCCTAATTTCTGACTCTTCCAAAGAGATTGCTCTTGCAATGGTTTGATCTTTTGGGATTTCTTCCAGTCCAGAAAACGGAGTTTGATCCGTGATAGGTAAATCAATCAGATGAGAGTACTCTTCCAGTATCGGTGTGAGCTGATAATCTAGAAAGGTGAAGCAGTGGTAAACCGGATCGTAGAACTGAACCAGTGTAGACAGGATTCCTTCAACCATGTTGACCTTCAAAAGAGATAACATTCCTCCGTGCTTAGCTCTGAAAGCCTCGGGATTAGTAATCACCCATCCCAATTTCCTTAGGTCTTCTAGTTTCGGAACCTTGAAGGTGTACTTGTGCATTTTTCTTCTACCGAAATCCATAACACAACCTCTGATATTTGCAATTATTGTTTTAGTTTTTTATTAGAAAAAGATTTTTTTCTTGTTTTAAAAAGGCTTTTTTAATGAATGCATGAATGCAGTAAACAAAAACATTTGAAAACATGGGTTTAGGGGTTCATCGTCACGAGTATGGAGCCATGGATCTACCCATCCCCAAAGGTGTGTACTAATAGGTCAATTTTTGTACGTGTAGAACGGGTTCTAACAGAGGTTCCCAAAATCATTGACCCCTCTTAGGGATATTAACAGCAAATCGATTGATTCAAAATAGCTGTAATATCCTAAGATGAATCTCCTTTGAGTGTAGTATCGCGTATTAACTATTCTCGATAGTCACCGTACTACCTAATGGTTTATATGGTTAAATGTCTACTAAATCCTCAGCTTTAAGGGTAACCCAATGGGATAAAACAACGCTTTCACGACATGCTCGTTCAACATTGGTAAATCCATGCGGGCACCTCCACTGATTCGATGTGTAACACCCTTTTCTACCCCACGAATAAACACGGCAAAATACACAAAATATCAGAGTAATAATCACCTCAAAGGGTGCACATTTCTCTATAAACTCAAAATAACACAATTGCCCTATACGCCAAGGGACTTCCATCAAAATTAAATCAAAAGCCTTCACATGGCAGTGGAATTCAAAACTTCCTATTAAAACGGTTTTCAACAAACGTCATAATAATTCAAATAAAACCATATCATCAAATAACACCAAAATAAAGAAACAACATAGTTTGACTCAAAGGACCCCAACCCGATGTTACACTATCAGATCAAGACCCTCTAAATCGACCAAAGCAATTAAACTTCAAGTCCTCGGCTAAACCTGATCACCTGCACGTTACCCACGTGGAGGCAACATTTAAACAGGCAGGGTGAGTAATCACAATTCAATATAAATCATATAAAGAAAAGACATCAACAAGCAACAGTTGTTTTCATCACATACTACAACTTCTTGCCCTAAACATCATATAAAACATCACATCAAACATCACATCAAACATCACATCTCCAATATCACTCATATGCAATTATGCAATGCCACCAAGGATGAAATGCAACGTCATAGAATGCATGTGGTACCAAATCGTCATAATAATGGACACTAGGCCATCAACCCTTCACAAGGGAGCACGTCACAAAATACTCCAATCCGCACAATGGGATTGAAGCCACCACTTGACCGAAGTCCTAAATCGTCACTGGACCGAAGTCCTAACATCATCAATAGACCGAAGTCTAAATGCTATGAATGCATGATGCACAACGTCATAATCATCATCATCAACAAAAGTTATTAAGTGCATCATCATTCATCAAATATCATGTTAATCCACATCGTCATTTAATCATCAAAACATCATGAATCGTCATCTCATAATCGTCAATATACTCATGGTACTTCACATCATCATTTTATCATCAAACATCACATACAAACATCTAATAAGCATCAATAACGTCATATCATCATATAATCATCAAAACATCATTTTCATCACATATAACACGTCAACACATAGCAGAAATTCACCACAACATCACAACATCAATATAACACAAGACAGATATTTTTCATGAATTCTAATTCAATAAAAAAAAATTATTTTTAGTTCCAGGTCGCGCTAAGCGCGCTCCACCCGCGCTAAGCGCGCTACTCACTGCCTCGAAGAGGCAAAATTTCTTCAGACCGCGCTAAGCGGGCTCTGCGATTTCTGCAGAAAAACCCTGCGATAACAGCACTTCCCCATCTACGATTCCACACTCCAAAACCGATATTTTTCCTCAAATCATCACAGATTATGTTATTATAACCTATAACTATCATATATACATCAATAACAACAATCATAACCTAGTAAATCATCACAATTTATCATCCCTAACCTCAATTCCTAGGTTTTCCCACAAAACTCCAATTACCCACAACACCTAATCTTTATATCACAAATATTGTAAAGCGATACTCCTCATACCTTAGAGTTTTGCTTCTTTCGATCTTCTCTCGAAGTTTCGCCGAAAATCTTCTATGCCCTAGCCTCCCTCTCACTTGTTCTTCATTGCACCTTTTCCTCTTCCTCAAGAAAATTACGAATAATGAGTTTCTTTCACTATTCTCTCTCTTAAAATACCCCTAAATGTGCCCTTCCCATCTTACCCCCACTAATTCTCCTTAAATGTTCACTTCGCCCTTAATTCCTCTAATATTATTTAATTTAAATAATAATACATCATATTCCATAACATATGCTATTATTTAATTGAATAACCCAAAACTTCATAAAATCACCGACATCCACACAAATCACCGAAATTCCCGAATATAATATTTAAATAATTTAATTAAATATTCTACGAAATTTCGGGCGTTACAACTCTCCACCACTTAAATAATTTTCGCCCTCAAAAATTACCTCAAGGGAATAGAGTCGGATACGACTCCCTCATTTGATCTTCACGTTCCCAAGTCCGACTTTCACCAGCTGGTCCACCCCACAACACCTTCACCAAAGTTATGTCTTTACCCCACAGTTGCTTCATCTCTTGACCATCAACACGCACCGGCAATGCTTCCACAGTCAGATTATCCTTCACTTGTACGTCATCCATCTGAATCACATGCGACGGATCCAGAATGTACTTCCTCAATTGAGACACATGGAACACGTCATGCAAATTCGCAAGTGACGGTGGTAAAGCAATTCGATAGGCTACCTCTCCTATCCTCTGCGATATCTGATATGGACCAACAAAACGTGTAGTGAGCTTCCTAGACTTCAAAGTTCGACCCACACTAGTCACTGGCGTCACTCTCAAAAACACGTGATCTCCCTCTTGGAATTCAAGTGCTTTCCTCCTCTTATCATGGTAGCTCTTCTGACAATTCTGCGAAGCTTTCATCCTCCCTTGGATCTTCCTCACCTTCTCAGTCGTCTCTTGCATAATCTCAGGTCTGAGTACAACACTCTCGCTTGACTCATACCAACACAACATAGTTCTACACCTTCTTCCATACAAAGCTTCATAAGGCGCCATTCCAATACTAGCATGAAAACTATTACTGTACGTGAACTCAATCAATGGCAAATGGCTATCCCACGATCCTCCATGATCCAACACACAAGCCCTCAGCAAATCTTCTAAAGATTGGATAGTCCTTTCTGTCTGACCGTCCGTCTGCGGATGGTAGGCAGAACTCATCCTCAACTTAGTACCCAAAGCATCTTGCAAACTCTTCCAAAATCTCGATGTAAACCTCGGATCTCTATCCGAAACAATACTCGAAGGTACCCCATGGAACTTCACAATCTCCTCAATGTACATCTCTGCTAAATTCTGCATGGAATGATTAATCTTCATAGGTAAGAAATGAGCCGACTTGGTTAATCTATCCACGATCACCCAAATTGAATCATTTCCCTTAGCAGTCTTCGGCAATCCCACCACAAAATCCATGGAAATACTATCCCATTTCCATTCTGGAATCCTCAACGGCTGCATCATACCTAAAGGCTTCTGATGCTCAACTTTTGATTTCTAGCAAGTCAAACACGCATAAACAAACTCTACAACATCCTTCTTCATACCCGACCACCAAAACAACTTCTTCAAATCATGATACATCTTCGTAGCACCGGGATTAATACTCAACCTACTTCGATGTCCTTCTTCTAGAATACTCTTATTGATTTCCGGAACATCTGGAACACACACTCTATCTCGAAACCTCATCACACCATTCTCATCAATTCGGAAGTCACCTCCGTTACCTTGGTTAATCAATGTAAATTGGTCAACCAACTTCAAATCGGATTGCTGACCCGTTCTGATTTCTTCCAGAATGCCACTAGTCAACTTCAACATTCCCAACTTCACACTGTCAGGAGTCGCTTCACACACTAGACCCAGATCTCTGAATTGCTCAATTAATTCCAACTCTTTCACCATAAGCATCGACATATGCAATGACTTTCTGCTCAACGCATCGGCCACTACATTTGCTTTGCCTGGATGATAACTCAAATCGAAATCAAAATCTTTCAACAGTTCTAACCACCTTCTCTGCCTCATATTAAATTCCTTTTGATCAAATAAGTACTTCAGACTCTTATGATCACTGAACACCTCAAATTTAGAGCCAAACAAATAATGTCTCCAAATCTTCAACACAAACACCACAGCGGCCAATTCCAAGTCATGTGTAGGATAATTCCTCTCATGAACTCGCAATTGTCTCAAAGCGTAGGCAACAACTTGTCCATTTTGCATCAATACTCCACCAAGACCCCTCTTCGACGCATCACAATATACTACAAAGGATTCACTCGGATTAGGAAAAATTAACACTGGAGCAGTAGTCAACCTCTTCTTCAGTTCTACAAAACTCTCTTCACAAGTCACATCCCACACAAACGCTTGACCTTTTCGAGTCAACTGAGTCAAAGGTAATGCCAACTTAGAAAAGCCTTCAATAAACTTGCGGTAATAACCCGCTAATCCCATAAAACTTCGTATCTCAGTAGCAGACTTCAGAGTCTCCCACTGTAACACGGCATCAATCTTAGAAGGATCAACAACAACACCACCACTTGAAATCACATGGCCAAGGAAACTCACTTCCTTCAACCAGAACTCACACTTCGACAGCTTTGCATACAACTTCTTCTCTTTCAACACTTGCAACACAGTCCTCAAATGCTCAACATGCTCTACTTCGGATCTAGAATATATCAAGATATCATCGATAAACACCACCACAAACTTATCCAAATACTCATGGAAAATCTGATTCATGTACTCCATGAACACACCAGGTGCATTAGATACACCAAATGGCATCATAGTGTATTCATAGTGTCCATATCTCGTTCTGAAAGCCGTCTTCGAAATATCATCAGGCTTAACTCGGATCTGATGATAACCCGACCTCAAATCTATCTTTCTGAACACACAAGCACCTACTAGTTGATCCATCAAATCGTCAATTCTCGGTAGCGGATACTTATTTTTTATAGTAACTTTATTCAACTGCCGATAATCAATGCACAACCTCATACCTCCATCTTTCTTCTTCACTAACAACCCCGGAGCACCCCACGGAGAAACACTTGGTCGAACAAACTTCTTCTTAATCAATTCTTCCAGTTGTTTCTTCAATTCACTTAGCTCAGAAGCTAACATCCGATAAGGAGCCATCGACACTGGACTCGTACCTGGCATTAAGTCCACTACAAACTCTACCTCACGCTCTGGAGGCAAATCATTGATGTCGTCTGGAAACACCTCTGGGAATTCACGGACAACCAACAACTCCACACTCGCAGCTTCACGATCAATTTGCAACGATGCAAACATTGCAAATACCAAAGCTTCGTCTTCTTGAAGTTCGTCTACTTGCTTAGCAGACAAGAACGTCAACTCCCCACCATCATCAATTTCAGGAAACTCTACAGCCTTGGTATAACAATTGATGTGAACACGGTTGAACTCTAACCAGTTCATCCCAAAGATCACATCGATTTGGTGCAAGGGTAAGCACACCAAATCCATCATGAAACTCTTCTCAAAAATCGTCACCGGACATCTCAAACACACAAGGGTAGTAGTAACTGAACCATTAGTTGGAGTTTCTATTACCATATTACTATTCATATCAGATAACTTCAAACCCAATCTATTAGCACATTTAAGCGAGATAAAAGAATGAGTAGCACCAGTATCAATAATAGCAACCAACTCGATATTATTAATAAAACAAGTACCTCAGATTAGGTTGTCCTTCTCTGGAACTTCTGCACCACTCAAGGCAAACACACAGCCACTGGTCTGGGCAGCAATAGCAGTCTTCTTCGGCTTCTGACATTGAGTACTTATATGACCTTTCTCACCACAATTGAAGTAGGTCAAACCTTTATCTTTGCAGACAGTAGCCTTATGCCCCTTTTTACCACATCGATAGCACCTCACTACATTGTTGGTACACGCATCAGCACGGTGACCCTGCTCACCACACTTATGACACTTTCCAGAAGTGGGAGCTGCTCCCCCACTTGTCTCTTTCCCATCTAAAGCCTTCTGCTTTCCTTTGTCCGCTGAAGTTGTATAAGGCTTACCCCTATACTGTCCTTTCTTCTCACTCAACTGCTTGTAGTGAGCAGATCGAGCTCGGCTATCCTCATCATAGATTCTGTTCTTGTCAACTAACTCAGCATACCTGTGGATCTGCTGATACCCAATACCCTGCTTAATCTCTGGTCTCAGCCCATTCTCGAACTTGAGACACTTAGACATCTCAGCATCAGCACGATTGTAGTGCGGACAAAACTTCACTAGCTTCTCGAACTTCGCGGCATACTCCGCCACAGTCATATCTCCTTGCTTCAGCTCAAGGAATTCCACTTCCCTCTTGCCACGAGCATCCTCTGGAAAATACTTTCCCAGAAACTCCTGCTTAAACACGACCCAAGTTATCACAGTACCAACATCTGTGAGTCTCTGACGGGTATTATCCCACCAGTCCTCAGCCTCTTCTTCTAGCATATGCGTTCCAAACTGAACCTGTTGCTCATCGGAACACCCCATCAGTCAGAAAATCTTCTCGATCGCCTTCAGCCACTTGTGTGCACTTGCTGAATCATGCGTACCCACAAAAGTCGGTGGATTGTTTCTTTGAAACTTACCCAAAGCTCGAAACTCATCAGGAGTTCCACCATTTGGATTCAGCTGCGCCACCACATTAGCAACCGATTCCAACGCATCAGTAATTATACGATCATTTCTTCCAGCCATCCTGTACACCACCAACAAGATTAGAAGAACTAAAACATCGACAGTGTACACACACTCGTCGGCTGACAGAGACAGACATCAAGTAAAAACCTGGTCGGACGAACCGACCTACTCTGATACCACTAATGTAACACCCTTTTCCACCCCACAAATAAACACGACAAAATACACAAAATATCAGAGTAATAATCACCTCAAAGGATGCACATCTCTCTATAAACTCAAAATAACACAATTTCCCTATACGCCAAGGGACTTCCATCAAAATTAAATCAAAAGCCTTCACATGGCAGCGGAATTCAAAACTTCCAATTAAAACGGTTTTCAACAAACGTCATAATAATTCAAATAAAACCACATCATCAAATAACACCAAAATAAATAAACAACATAGTTCGACTCAAAGGACCCCAACCCGATGTTACACTATCAGAGCAAGACCCTCTAAATCGACCAAAGCAATTAAACTTCAAGTCCTCGAAAACGTCCTCGGCTAAACCTGATCACCTGCACGTTACCCACGTGGAGGCAACATTCAAACAGGAAGGGTGAGTAATCACAATTCAATATAAATCATATAAAGAAAAGACATCAACAGGCAACAGTTGTTTTCATCACATACTACAACTTCTTGCCCGAAACATCATATAAAACATCACATAAAACCTCACATCAAACATCACATCTCCAATATCACTCATATGCAATTATGCAATGCCACCAAGGATGAAATGCAACGTCATAGAATGCATGTGGTACCAAATCGTCATAATAATGGACACTAGGCCATCAACCCTCCACAAGGGAGCACGTCACAAAATACTCCAATCCGCACAATGGGATTGAAGCCACCACGGGACCAAAGTCCTAAATCGTCACTGGACCGAAGTCCTAATATCATCAATAGACCAAAGTCTAAATGCTATAAATGCATGATGCACAACGTCATAATCATCATCATCAACAAAAGTTATTAAGTGCATCATCATTCATCAAATATCATGTTAATCCACATCGTCATTTAATCATCAAAACATCATGAATCGTCATCTCATAATCGTCAATATACTCATGGTACTTCACATCATCATTTTATCATCAAACATCACATACAAACATCTAATAAGCATCAATAACGTCATATCATCATATAATCATCAAAACATCATTTTCATCACATATAACACGTCAACACATAGCAGAAATTCGCCACAACATCACAACATCAATATAACACAAGAGATATATTTTTCTTGAATTCTAATTCAATAAATAAATAAATATATATATATATATATATATATATATATATATATATATATATATATATATTCAGTACCAGGTCGCGCTAAGCGCGCTACTCACTGCCTCGAAGAGGCGAAATTTCTTCAGACCGCGCTAAGCGAGCTCTGCGATTTCTGCAGAAAAACCCTGCGATAACAGCACTTCCCCATCTGCGATTCCACACTCCAAAACCCTTATTTTTCCTCAAATAATCACAAATTATGTTATTATAACCTATAACTATCATATATACATCAATAACAACAATCATCACCTAGTAAATCATCACAATTCATCATCCCTAACCTCAATTCCTAGGTTTTCCCACAAAACCCCAATTACCCACAACACCTAATCTTTATATCACAAATATTGCAAAGCGATACTCCCCATACCTTAGAGGTTTGCTTCTTTCGATCTTCTCTCAAAGTTTCGCCGAAAATCTTCTATGCCCTAGCCTCCCTCTCACTTGTTCTTCAGAGCACCTTTTCCTCTTCCTCAAGAAAATTACGAATAAGGAGTTTCTTTCACTATTCTCTCTCTTAAAATGCCCCTAAATGTGACTTTCCCATCTTACCCCAACTAATTCTCCTCAAATGTCCACTTCGCCCTTAATTCCTCTAATATTATTTAATTTAAATAATAATACATCATATTCCATAACATATGCTATTATTTAATTAAATAACCCAAAACTTTATAAAATCACCGTTATCCACACAAATCACTGAAATTCACGAATATAATATTTAAATAAACTAATTAAATATTCTACGAAATTTGGGGCGTTACACGATGGACTGCCAAGTTAGATTGGTCGGGATTCACTCCTTATAAGCCTTCCTAGAGATGCCACCACTTATCTTAATGTTCTCTTAGACTCACCATATGCGTATTAATCGCATTCCCAGATAACATTAATTTAAACAAGAGTATCAAATAATATGACAACAGATGATGTATAAAAAATGAGAAAGCAGGTGAATAAACAAAAAAATAAATTCAAAGCAAGGCCTAGACCTCTTAGGAAATCTAATCCTAGCTCTCCCCAGTAGAGTCGTCATTTTTCTGTAGCGTGCGGTTTTTGTCGGTGACGCGACCACCTTACCGCGATAATTGGTTTGGGTGCTACTAATCTGATTTCTGTATTTATACTATGAAGCTAGAAATGAAAGGGAAGATATCTAAAACTAACCTTGCACGCAAATGTTTTCTTTAACTAATGCTAAGAGATGGGGGATCGGGGTCTGGTTATACAAAGGGAAGCTATTAACACCCAGTGTATCTATGGTAATCCATAGGAACCTTCTTTTGCATGTATTTCTGTTAAATTGAAATGCTTTCTTGTGTTTTATCTGTTGTGGATTGGGAAAGTTTATCCTTTGGAAGAATTGAGAGACTATTTTTGTTGTTTTTGGGTTTTCTGTTATTTTTGGTAAGGTACTGGACCTAAAGTGTTTTATTTGTGTGCTCGCTAAGATTTCGCAATCTTATGCCTACGTATTCCCATAAAGAGATTTGGGAAATCAAAGCAATCGTAGCTCCTCCTATTTCTATTGGAGGAAATATGTGTGTATCTTGTTCAAAGCCTAAGATTGAAACTAGCTGAGTGTTTGTGTCTTGCTCAAAGCCCAAGATTGAAGCTAAAGGGTGACTGATAGAGAGAATTTGTCATCTCTAAAGGGAGAAATCACACCTATTCATCACAAATGTTGAGAAATTGATTATAGAGGAAATTACTTTAATTGGGATATGTTGAATCCAGCAATGCCAAAATTTTCTTTATAAGAGATATGTCATGAAGGAAGAAAGCTTTAACTCAGTGTAGAGCAATGCCACTTTTTCCTTTATGAATCTTTCATGCTAAGAGAGGGACATTGGCTTGGATGTATGGAATCCAAAGGCTTGCCACTTACAGCAGTTAGATGAAAGATAAATTTTATCCAAGATAAAGGAAGGACTCCAGCTTGGATTTTGAATCAACAAGTGTGAAACTTACAACAATTATCTGAACGAAGGTTTTGATTGTTTGTTTTGATATGTGATGTATAGAGAAGATGTCTTCGTGCAGAGAAGACTCATGGTATCATCTGAGGGGATGTTGATTTTTGTGTGCCTTAATCAAAGCCCAAGGTTGAAGCTAAAAGAAACTGACTCCAGTGGGGAGGGTTTTGTCTGTCTTGTACAAAGCCCAAGATTGAGGTGCTGACTGAGGAAGTTCTTATATGAAGCCTAAGAGAAGGCTATCTTTTGCTGAGGATTTCTTGAAATCCAAGAGCAGGTCCAAATTGTATTGGGGAATCCAAAGGGTTTACTCTTGTTGGGAATCAGGGAAGAGTTTGAGGAACAGACTCCACAAGGCTCTGACTTCATTAAGGATTTGTTGATTTTTAATTGACCCTGGCTGGGATGTTTAAAGTGAAAGTTGAGCCTTGTTGTGTGTCAGGGGAGTTTAAAGAGGAGTTTGAAAACCTTAGAGGTTTTAACTCTTCTGGAGACTGGTGTATTGATAAATTTCAAAAACGGTATTTCCTATGCTTTTGGGAAACTTGAGAGTCTCTGTGTGAGATCCCAAAATGGATGAGACATTCCAACTCTACTTGAATGAAGCCCAAGAGGAGGCTGAGACTGTCCAAGTCTCTCAAGAAGTGGTAAGCTCTGGTGTAGAGATGGGTCTTTGTATGATACCCAAGAGAAAGCTGTTGGTTTAAGGGACGAAGATTAACCTTTAGATGGTAGCGTGTTCTGGAAATTTCCCTTCTCTGGGGATTAGGCTAAAAAAGAAGGCTAATTTCTATCCTATGCTTTTAGGAACCCTTTGGGTCCTTGTACTAAGCCCAATAGGAGCCTAGGGAACTTCTAAGAAGCCTGTTGGTCCTTGTACTAAGCCCAAGAGGAGGATAGGGATACTTCTAGGAAGCCTGTGGGTCCAAGCCTGAGAAAAGTTCAAGAAAGGTTTCACCGAGAATTAATCCTTTCTTTGTTGAACAGTTCTAAGGTTTAAAGAAATTCAAAAGAGGTTTCATCGGGAATTAATCATCTCTAGGGAAATGAATTTCTTGTATTTACATATATTTCTAAGTTTTGACAGTCTTGAGAAAAGTTTCACTGGGAATTATGCCTTTCTCTGTTCCATATTGAATAAGCCCAAGAGGAGGTAGACTGTATAGGGAATTTCCTATGAGGGAACTAGTTTTGACTATGTTAGAAGTAACCTCTGGTTTGACATATGCGTAGACCTAACTGCTGGGGAAACTCTAAACAAATATGCACAAGAATATATATATACAGATGAAAAACAGCGATCACACCATTTATTTTGAAAATCGCGTCGGGACTTATACAATGACTGAGGCCCAAAATTATTTATTTATAAAGGGGTGGGTCTTACACTCTACAAAGAGGCCCAAAAAGTGTTTCAAATGAAGTTTGAAAAAATTAAAAATATAATTAAAAAAGTTAAAAATATAATTTTCAAAGGAAATTAAATAAAAAATGATATAAAAATATCAAATATATTTAAAAACATGTTGTGAATTTTGAAAAATGTTTTGAAAAATCATGTTTAATTATATGAACGTTTGTAATTCAATTGAATTTGAAAAAAATCAAGACGAAAATTTCATTAAAAATGTTTTAAAACAATTAAAATGAAATTCTTTACAAAACTTCAAACTATATTAAATAAATAATATAAATTTGATTTATTTGTAGAATAAATTATTTTAACATTTTTGTGAAATTTTAAAAGAAGAACCAATAAAAAAATGATTAAAATTGAGAGAGCAATTAATTTTTGAAATCAATTAAGAAAATAATCAAAAAAGTCAAAAATTCAAATAATTTGAAAAATGGCGCCAACGACCACCTTCTTTTTCCTCGTGACCGCGCCATGGACGATTTGCAAAACCTCACTTTTCTCTCAGGTTACTCAATGGTTTTGACTTTTTTAAACATCAATCTCACTCGTTTTTGAACAAGGATTCCAATGGTACAAATTAATTGCATTTATATTAAGTGTGGAGTGAGAAATCAAGTGATGAACACATGAAACCTAATTTCTGCAAGAACACTATGAAATCCTATACACGATAGCTACAAAGGAATTGATTGAGGGGAAACACTCTACATAAGTGCAGAAGAAATCCTATACCCTAATTGCATTTGTAACTTGAAAACACATTTATGATGCCTGGATCATAGAGTTTGAGAGTTCAGGCTTACCTCTTGCAAGAAGAAATCGAAATGTGTGTTGGAGGTGTTACAATTGTTGTTTGATGACTTGGACAGCTTCAATGGCCCTAATGTAAGGTGTTTGGAAGCTTGGAATGAATTGAAAGTACCTGGATCTTGTTGTGGCACCTCAACTGTAGCTTTGACAAAAAGGTTGGGCAAATGGATAGTGACTTGATGATTCTGGTGTTCCAGATGTGCTTTGAGGTTATGGATCACTCATATATGATACATGTGAGGTGTTGGGATGGTTGGTTTTGATGGATTTGATCCCTATTTGAAAATTCGATAATGACTTGCTATAGAAGCATTTTCTGGTTTTTGAAGAGTGATTTGGAGGAAAACATGCATTGTTATGCTTTGGTGTACTCAAATTGATCAGAAGGAACCTCTATTTATAGCAGAGCAAGTTTCTTTTGGGGAGAAATAATGATTGGGGGATGGATCACTCCATTGTCCATTGGAATTTGTCATGTAGCCAAAGTCTCCTCTAGCCATTGACTTGAGTCAATCTTGCAGGATATGAGTCTTCTGTTGCAGGGATAAGGCTTGACTCCTTTAGTGATCAATGACTCAGTCCATTCCACCTCAATGCATCTCTTGAATGCTTTGAAACCAAAATTGAAGTTTTAGAAATGCATCTTTAAAGATCACATGCCTAGGTGATAGGCTTCTTGACTTGTGAGGCTTTGTGATCAGATTCTTCATCATTCATGTTGAATTTGGATAGAAATGAAATGATTCAAGTGTCCAAAATTGGCTCAAGAAATCGTGGAATGAAGTTATGTACCAATGTTGTTGTGTAGGCAGGGTGAAAAATGTCATTTTCGAAGGCTTATAACTCCTTGCTCAAGTTGAATCATGGGAGGCTCTTGTACTTTTTGGAAAGCCCCTATAACATACTCCAACTTTGACGTTTAACTTTGGTCTTGATTCATCTTGAATCATAATGAAAAATGGCCTCAAAGTTGGTGAAAATGCAAAACAGATTCTGTCCAAAATTTCACTAAGTGTTGAAAAAGTGTCCATTTTCCACTTTTTGTGATTTTGATCAATCCATAACTCAAAATCCATGAGGATTTGGAATGAGGTGTAGTTGACATTCTTGAAGTATGTAATGAGAGCTTTCATTTGAGCTTTGGATGGAAGAAAAAGGTTGCTTGGATCACAAGTTATGGTCTTGCAAAGTTGGGTAGAAATCACTTTTTTTCATGACTTAGTGAAATTTCAAGTTTCTTAAGATTGCCCCTTTTGCAAGTAACCTCACTTTTCTTGATTTTTCTTGATGAATGATGATCCAAATAATGAGTTAACATTGTTTTTTACTTAAGGAAGCCATGTTTGTCAAGAAATCCAAAAAGTCAAACTTGATTTTTGGGTACAGTTGACTTTTTGTCAGATGAATTTCAAACTTTGTGATTCTCTATGAAATCAAGTTCTTGACCTAATTCAAACCTAATGGATGGATTCCATATGTGTTTTAGAGTGTCTTGAATCATGTCCCAAGGCTTGAGATCATGTCTTGGTCAAAAGTCAAAGATATGGTTGACTTTTTCTCAGAAACCCTAGTTTGTTGTCCAGATGAATTTGCATCTTTACTTTTCTCATGAACTAAGTTCTTTGTGTCCATTTAAACTTGTAAGAGGATCAATATGAGATATTTGAGGTCTTCAAAACATTCCTTGAGGTTTTGGCTCATGCCTTGTTCCAAAAGTCAACTTAGGGGTGAATTAGGTCAAGAAACCCTAATTCCTGATTTTTGATGAATGCATCCCTTGAGGTTATTTTGAGCTTGTGATTGGATCCATGAGGCCCCTTTGAGCTTCTTGGATTATGTTTTGAAGTATCGGCTCATGCCCAGATGAACATTTCCCTCTGGAGGCATTGGTGAACCAAAAACCCTAATTTGGTGACACTGATGATCTTGAGGCTTGATCAACTTGAGATGTTGCATTTTCATGCTTGATTCTTGATGTGGGAAACCTATTGATCCTTTATGGATGTTTGAGAGGATTGACAAGTTGAAGATCATGTCAATTCTTGATTGATCCTTTGTCTGAATGCTTTGAGAGGGTCCAAAACCCTAATTCTTGGTTGAGGTGAATGCTCAACAATCTTTGAGAGGATTGATGAGGCATGAAGGTACATCCATATTATGGTGATGATTTTCACAATGATGGGAAATATTTTGGTCAAAACTTAGGGTATGGCATCGTCTCCCTAGCCTATTAGCCGAATTACATCTGCATCATATACCTTTTCCCCCATAACTTCTCTCCCCCAAGTAAACCCATGGGGGAGAGAAAAATGCTTCCTCTACAAGCACGTATCAAGTTTATTTTGGTATCAATGGCGCTATCTTCGCAAAGTTTATGTCGAAATTTCTCTTGTCAATATAGTTGACCTTAGCCATGTAGTAGCCCTGGTCTGCTTTGATGTTTCCAACTATCCCATCTTTGTGCCAAATTGCTATTCTTTGGTGAGGGACGGAGGAACTGCCCTTATTCCAGCAATAAGTTGTAACTGGGTCTTGTAGCTATCCCCATGAAAACTATAGGTCGAGTGATAGATCTTGTTGTTACTTTGACCTGAATAAACCTCATTGTTTGGCCAGTATTTCCTTCATAATTAGAAAGGACCATATTGTGAGGCTTGAGGCCAGTATTATACTTCCCAATCTTAGCCAGTAAGAAATGAGGCATTAAGTTTACTACTGCCCCACCATCCACTAATATCTTGTTCACAGTGGTACCTTCAATTTTAGCCCTTATAAAAAGGGGATTTAGGTGATTTTTCATCCCTCCATGGGGTCTCTCAAAGAATTTGTTCTACTCTTCGATACACCCATTATTTATTACAAAATAACAAACTGGATTGTGCTTGTCTAGTTCTTTTTCTTCATAGTCTTCCTCTTCAGCAACTTCTGTCACACGATTGTACTCATAAGGAAGTACAGAAACCATGTTGCACAAGACTTTGAAGTCACCTTCCGACCCGGAGTCAAAGTTATCTATCAACAACTCATCCGCTTTAGCCTGCTCAACCTTTTCGATCTTCTCTTTTGTTAGATCTGTCTTGGGGGAGAACAACTTCCTACCCACTAGTTTTTTAACCTGATCATTTGTTTACTTTTGATGTGGCTTACTGTTACTCGACTCAACAACATCTCTCTCTGCCTTCTTCTTCCTCTGAAATATTCGCCACTTTGTTCTTGTCATGGGATTTTTCCCGTTGTAGTTGGCACTAGGCCCATAAGACCGTCTTTCAGACATCTGGAAATTTTCCCTTTAGGTCATAGAAGATCCTCGACCATTCTCAAAATTCCTCCATTTTGGGTTTCGCTCACGCTATCTTTCAGCAGGCTTGTTCTATTTCCCTTTGGGAGAATTTGCTGAAGGCTTGTAAGTATTTGGCATAGCTTTCTGCGAACCAGACGCTCGTTCCTTCCTTTGTGGCACTTCTCTTTTTTTGAAATAATATTGAGTGTTATACCCTAATTTTTAACCCTACGATCCCATTTCTCTTTTTACATTTTTGCATACAAACAAGTTCACAAGCCTGGTTGCTTTCTTGTCGTCTCATCTTTGTGTTTGCTTTTGAGATCATTAAGAACTTCTTTGTGTATCTTTTTCCTTTATGTTTATATGCTTTATGTTTTACTAACTACTAATCAAAATGCCGAAAATATATCTTGAATCCTTTTGTTTCTTTGCAAGGTAGGGTGCTACATCAAGAACACCACGCTTGATTCAACATCTACGACTTTGCTCCCTCAAGGTTAAAGTGTGGTCAATTATTGATTCCCAAGGGCTATCGCATCAAACTATGGCTCCTTATATCAAAGTACAAGGCTTCAAGCATCATTCAATCTCATTTTGATCAAAGATATCTCAAGGTCTAGTAGCTTGTTTCTCACGAAAGGTCAAATGTTCATGTGTTTATTTCCATGCCTTCATCAACAAGTTACCTCAATATTTAGTCAATTTAATCAAAGTACATTCAAAGACACATTATTTTGAGTTCATATGATCATCCATATGCTTTGAAATACAAGAAAAATCCAAGATCACAAGTTGATTCAAGTTGGTTTGACCTAAAAAGTCAACATTTCAAGTCAAAGTTCAAAAGATCACAACTCCTTCAATTCTCAATATTTTTGAATTCTCCTTTTTTTATATGGCTCTTCTCAACATCCTCTTCAACTTATCTTTACATGACAAAAGCCAATTATGCTTGGAGGATCATCACAAGTTTGGAGACATTATAGGTCATTTGTGGAATTAGTGAAATTTTGCCTATTTTCAAGTGACTTTTTTTCAACTTTCAAGAATCATAACTTCTTCAATTTTAACATATGGAGCTCATTCTTTTTGCATAATATCATTTTTAATACTCTCTACAGTATTGCTTCAAAGGTCAAAGTCAAATTTTGTTTAGAAGGCCATGGAATTCATTGAAACATTATAGGTCATTTTCATTCATTTGGACTTAAAATTTTTCAAGTTTGGTTTGCCAGATTTTTGTGCCAACTACAACATGTCATAACTTTTTGCTCAAGCATCCAAATGAAACCTTTCTTGGCACATTATGATCTTTTCCATGATGTTAACAAATTGCAAAAAGAATTGAATAAAAAAGCCTCTTGTACAAGATGCCCCATTGAACCAAACATGGTTATTTAGAACTGAAGATTTGCACAATGATCAGATTTTTACCTCAACTAATCTTCAATTACAATCTAAATTGCCTCCTGTTTTAGACCTAAACATGTTTAATCAAGTTTCCAGAAGTTAAATGACTCTTAAAACGCATGGTTTAGTTGAGTTTTGATGCATTTCAAGTCACACTTTCTTCATGATTGAGGTTGCACACGAATTCAACAAATTTTGGATCATTCCACCCCCTCATCATTCCATCATCATCTCCGATAAATAGAGGACCTTACAACCTTCATTTCCAAGCTTTTGAGAGCCTGAAAACCCCTACTCCACCTTCAAATTTTCTACAAAAAGTGAGCTATCGTGTTTTGATTTCCAGCCAATTTCAACTCAATTTCTTGATTCAGTTAGCTCCACAGTGTTCCTATGAATCTTCTGCAACAAGAATCAAGCTCCAAACAAATCTAGTTTCAGAGCTCCTCATATCGTTTTTGGACAAGGTGGTTTGAAGCTCTATTTTTAATCAAACAAGTTACCACAATGTAGTCCTTTGCTTGCTGAATGTTTCCCCTAACCTAGCTGGTGTTGATAGCTTGTGTTCATCATTTAATTTTTGTTTTCCTGATTTTCATTCTTTTGATTTTCCTCAAAATTCTCTCTACTCCTTTTCAATAAATGAAAATGGAGAGTGAGGTTGAGTTCGCCTTGATGAGACGGTTGCAATGATGGTGGTCACGTGCTCTAAATTTACCACTTAGCATCTCCGGTGAGCATTTCACCGTAGAAGATGACTGGAGAGGGTGAGAACGATGACCTGAGGAGATACACGATGGCAGAATGAAATGTTTTAATTGGATAGATTCAAATGTGATTATGTCTTATTTTTGAAGTAATTTCCACCGTGCTCCATCATGTGAGGGCCATCAGATCTGCCACGTTAATTAATGAGGCTAGATCTGACGCGCCTTGTTTTTTCTATTTTATTTTATTTTCTTTTCTAATTTTCTTTTTTAATTGCATTTTCATTAAAAAAATTCATAGAAATTTCATTTTTATTCCAAAAAATCCCAAAATAATTTCTAAAATTTTCTTTTATTTTTCTCTATGTGATTTTATTTTTTCATATTTTATTTTCATCATTTTCTATTTTTCATGATTTTCTCATTTTTGAAGCA
Organism: Lathyrus tuberosus; assembly: GCA_022829125.1. Taxonomy (NCBI): domain Eukaryota; kingdom Viridiplantae; phylum Streptophyta; class Magnoliopsida; order Fabales; family Fabaceae; genus Lathyrus; species Lathyrus tuberosus. The sequence continues at coordinate 37,551,853 of JALAZF010000003.1, read as the reverse complement.
TTTTAATTAGTTTCAAAATACTTTTATGCATTAAACAATTCTAAAAAATTTTATATATCATTCTTGACTTGTTTCTGACTTGCTTGATTTTTCTTGGTCATTTGTGATTTGATTTGCTGCATCATTTGTATTTTCATCTTTATTTTCATTTTAAAATTAATTTTTAAAATCATTTTAGTGCATTTTAATTCATATTATTGCATTTTAATCTTGTTTGACCTTTGTTGACTGTTGTTGGAGTTGGATTTTAGTTGACTTGGTCACAAGTCTCATCAAATTTAATGCATCTTAGGTGTTGATGGGGTGAAAACCCTAATCCACCAAAATAGATGATTGATTTTGATGATGAATTGATCATCACTTGGATCCAATTTGGTTTTGCTTTTTTGTTTGATCCTCTCTTCTTCATCCCTTTCTTTTTCTATTTTTTACACCTTTCTTTTGATCAATTGGAAGATGTGTAGATCATCTTGTTCATAAGATCTTGAGTGGTACTTGATGAACTTTCATCATTTCAAATCTACCATTTGATTGATCATTTGGTTAATTAAGGTACTTTAGATTGATGCATAAGTTTGTCCAAACTACTATGAGGGATTTATTGATGTAATGGATCCATCTTTCCTTGACTTAGGTCGTGATCAACCTTGCTTTGACTTGTGCTACATGTTTAAGGAGTATGATCTTTATATCATATCTCTAATATGCATGGTACATAAATTGTTATTGGCCGGCCTCCCATGGTATGATCTTCCTTATAGATTGTGCTACCATTGCTTAACATGGCACTAAATTTGTCCCTAATTACAATGTGATCATTTTGGTCCAATTTTATATATGATCATTTTTAGTTTAGACGTAAATATCATATCTCCATAGTGTGTAGATTCTTTTCCACCTAAGAGAGCTAGTGGCATACTTGTTGATTTTATCCAAGTTGTAGCCCTTCTCAAAGGATAATGCAAAGTTCTCACACTTATTGGGTTGATTAGTTGAGTAATTTACTTTAAATGACAAATTTTCTTCATTAACACTAACTTTAATTGTGCTAACATTTATTTTTATGCACATTTACTTTATTTACTTTCTTGCACTTTATATTGCTTTATTATGACTTTTTTTCTCTTTGTCCATTTGGACTTTCTTTTTCTTTTTAAGACAATAATAAAGTCTTAAACCATAAAAAACGTTTAATGTTCCTTGGACTACTTGGTGACTATCCTATGCTTATGGATGATGGACTTAGAATTATGTTTCTTGGCCTATGCTTTGGAGTTATATCTTGAGACCTTGGATCTTATCTGGTACTTTGACCTTGAGAGACCTCTTGTGAAGACTTGGCTTGGATACTTGGCTTTCATCTGATGCTTGGTTTTCTCTGCTTATCTTATTGCTTATTTGGTTGCTTGAATCCAAATGATGGGAGTTTTGGCTTGTTATGTCAAAGGCATGTATCTTGGTTAGATTTTTCCTTCCTTAGCTTTTATTTTATGCTTTAGGATAACCTCTTCATCTCCTCCCCTTCTTAAATTTTCAAAATCTTCTATCTTTTTCAAAACCTTCTTCTTTCAAACTAGAACCACTTTCATAATAAACCTTGACTTTGTCAAGTTCATTTTCAAATTCTTTTTCTTAATAAATGCTAATCAATCTTAAGCATACTTAGACCATTTTGAAAAGACTTAAAAAACACTTAACTCATTTAAACCATTTTGTGCCTTTTATGCACTTTTGCTTTTGAAACTTCTCATAAAGTTTAGACATGAGTCATTTCCATAGTTGATATGTGATCCTCCTATCCCCATAATATTGTTTGAAATGAGTTTATTTTTTTCCACCTTAGAGAGTTAGTGGCATACTTGTTGATTTTCTCCAAGTTGAAGTCTTTCTCATGGTGATGCAAAGGTCCATTTCCACATACTTGTGGGTGATTAGTTGAAGTTTTCTCCTTAAAATGACAAGTTGTATTTTAATTTAAAATGAGTCATAACAAAACATTTTGTTATTTGTACCACGAACTACGAGGTTTTAATCCTCCATTGCACTTTGTGGGTACGTAGGCACGAGGCTCAGGAAGTCTTGTCAAACACAAAACTATTAAAAAATACTTCTTTTCTCACCTCACCAATCTTTTGCAAACAAAGCTTTTTAAGCCAAACGTTGTATTTTCAAAGAGGTTCCTATAGAGTACTATAGACGTTTGGGGTGCTAACACATTCCCTTTGCGTAACCAACCCCCTTACCATGTCTCTGTTCTTTTTAGTTTTGTTTTAAAACTTCTTTAGGTTTTGTTCGCTTTTTTCCATTTCCTTTGGAAAAATAAAAGTTCGGCGGCGACTCTTGTTTTATGAGTTTAGTTAATCAATAGCTTAATCTCAAATTTTCCCGCTACACAGAGGCTTGGCTTTCTCATTCTCTTTGTCCTTATGAGCACTTTTAACCTTTTTTGCAGTTTTCTTGTCGAACACAGTGCTGCATCATGGGCACAACATAACCTCAGAATCATCAATCTGGCACCTGTAAAGGAACTCCATAAGATTCTCACCAGCTTTCAGATACACAGTTTCGATTTGATTCTCACTTTCAAATTCATCCATGTCGAAATCTTTAGGGATTTAAACCATGTTGACTACAATAACTCTACATTACTAGCATCTCCAATTTGCAATGGGTCGGCATCAATCTTCATAGAGGTCATCTCCTTAGCAAATTTTAGTATGCCTTCGTTCAGAGCATTCTGCACCAGATCCCTAAAAATAAAACATTGTGAGGTTTTATGTCCTAAGAAATCATTATATTTATAAAACCCCTGTTTCTTTATTTGTTCTAATGGTGGCACTTTGGCCCCTGGAGGCACAAGCACTTGACCATCTTCAACCAGCGTATCGAAAATCTCATCGCATTTGGTTACGTCGAATGTGTAAGTTTTCTAAGGAAACTTATCGTTTTCTTTTGGTTCTGCAGGATTCCTCCCATTTGCAGGTGTAAGCAACTTACACACATATGGGGGACCTGGCTTTAACTCAGCCAGGTTGACCTCAGACTCCTCAACATGTTCATATTCAACCTCAAACACTATGTCTTGGTCCTGCATGTCGATGTAGGATATACGCTCTTTCTTACCCTTACCGACTCTGGCCTTCTCAGCCTTCAACCTCTCGACTTGTCTAACTCTATCTGCCAATTGGGCCATATCCCTTAGATATTGAGTTTCTAGCTTTTTCCTAATGGAATAATCTAACCCAACAGCAGCGTTTTTGACAAGCCCATGTTCAGGCACCTGGGTGAAGCACCTTGTTTTTAATACCCGAATCTATTTAAGTAATTGTCAATTGATTCAGCGAACTTTCGCTTAACACTCGACAATTCTTTCAAACTAATATTAGATTGTCTCATGTAAAACTGCTCATGAAACAACCTCTTAAACGCGCACAATCGTGGATTGAGTGAGGAGATAGGGTAGTAAACTAAGTGAAAGCATTTTTTGTTAGAGAACTAAGGAAATATCTCATTCTCAAGTTCTCATTGTTTGCAATATCACCTACTTTAGTCAGGTAACAAGCAATGTATTCGATAGTAGAATCGTTGGTATCACCAGCAAATTTTGTAAACTTAGGGACTTTCCACCCCCTTGGAAATTTTGTCTGTAACACATATTCTGACAAAAGAGATGTATAATTTGGTCTTTATAAGCTTATGTTAACTCTATTTTGAGCCATTATTCTCTCAACAATGGTTGTTAAGTTATTTTCTCCTAACAAATTTCCTTGTCAAACTAGATGGACAACTTAGTCAGCATCGTGGTTTCGATTAAACACTACCACAGGTGGATTCCCTCCCCCAACATGTACTTCATGTTCGACCTGTTGGGGATTTCCTTGTTATTCCTGGTTCACAGTTTCTTCTAAAACTACTCATTCGTTTCGAACCTGCGCAACAACCTAGGGTTGTGCAACTGGCCGAACTTGCACTAGGGGAGCACCAAAAAAACCAGCAATCCTTGGCATCTGAGTCACTAATTATTGGTAACTGTGATTCTTATTTTGAATCAATGGGTTAAATATTGTATCCATTTGTTGTGTTAAAGTGTTTACCATTTCGTTGTTACTCTCGTAAATCTGCTGCCTTATTTCCATGGCAGAATTTATGGTCATTACAGGCATTACTTGGGATCTAAATCCCATTCCCATATGGGGTGGCATATTTCGACCATGGTTCCTTATGGTTGCACCAAACGCCAAAATGGGTGAAAACATATTTGCAGCATTATCTACACATGTCGAAGGTTTATTCTGTAAACTTGCCATAACAGTTGTTGGCACCCCAAAGGGTTGTTCACGCCCTTGAATTGGCATTGTGAAATTTGTGGCTAAAGGCCTAAAATCCTTTGCCATATTTGGTCTAGGAGTCACTGGATTCCTCTGGGGAATCAGGGACAAAACTGCCCCCTCAAAATATTTTTAAGAAGTTTACTTCAACTTCGACAAGTTTTATGATTTTCACGAGTAATACATACACACATGTTCGGGAGTTTTTCGAGTTTGATCCCTTAAGTATTAATAGAAACTTGTATTTGTTTACCAAATTTCACAGTAAACAAATTGGCACACCCGGTGGGACCGATTTGTGTGATGAATTCCACATGTAGCATGCAAGTCAACATTGTTTCCATTATAGTGATGGATTTCACATGTGGTGGCTGAGTCGATATTACTTCCATTATAGTGATAAACTATAACCTTAGCCAACATAGTGTACCGCGAGCAATTTTTCTCGAAGGATCGCCCTCTTTACATGTGAACTTTTAATTTATACCAAAGGTAGGGAATGGGAAAAAATCTTAATAAATATGTGGGTGTGTGCAATGCAAGAAATTACACTTGAGAGACCGGGAATCGGGATTGGTTATACAAAGGGAAGGTATTAGCACCCTAAGTCTCTATAGTATCCTATAGGAACCTTTTGTGTATACTTGTGTTACTGTTAGTTGAATCATTTGTTGTGTTATTTGGAGATTTGTTGACGTGTTCCGAGTGAGTGATAAGAGTCGGAAATGTTTTTGTTGTTTTTGTAGGGTATGTAGAAATGAACCAAGATAAAGGTGTAGGAACCTAAAGGTTTTACTTATTATTGTGCTCGCTAAGATCTCGCAATCTTATGCCTATGTATTCTCAAAAGGAAGTTGAGAAATCAGAGTGTTCGTAGTTCCACCTACTAATATGTGGAAATGGGTTTGTTAGGTTTGAGAGAAGAAACAAGTTATCATCTTAAGGGATATATCTCACCTATTCACCACAAACATTTTGAGAAAGAAGATAATAAGGGAAGAAGCTTTAAACTTGGATGTAGAAAATTCAGAGTAATGCCACATCTTCCTTTAAATGAGTCTTTGCATATTAAGAAAAGGAACTTAACTTGGATATAGAATCAACAAGTGTGTCACTTATATCACTTAAATGAAAGAAGTGTTTTCTACCATAATAAGAGAAGGACTCCAGCTTGGATATTGAATCAACAAGTGTGCCACTTACATCACTTAAATGGAAAAAAGTTTAAAATGTTTGATTTATGTTGTGGGGAATAGAAGAGACATCTATTCTATAGAGATGATTCATGTCTCATATTCGGGGAAAAGTTTTGAATTTGAAGCCAAAGGTTGGCTATGGTTTGACTTGAGGTTTAAGGTTTGAAGCCACAAAGGGGCTTTGGTTTTGACTTGAAGTTGAATTTAAAGGTTTCAAGGGGAATCCTAAGATTTTATTGAGGTTGAGAACCTCAAAGGGGATCCTAGAGTTTTAACTGAGTTGTAGTTTGAAGTGAATCCTAAAGTTTGAACTAGGTCTAAACTAAGGATGGGCATTGAAATGCAACAGTTGTATGAATGCAAGTGTTGTAAATGTCAAGAGAAACTTAACAAGACACGATTGATTAAGCTTTTAAACAAAATGTAGTCATCGAGGATGACATGAACATGGTATAATTAAGCATGATATATCAACATATGAATGTGCATCAGACAAGGAGATATGCTCTTCATGGTAAGAGTTTATGAAGTAAATACTTGAATATGTGAGCAAAGGTTTAATCCATGGAAGCAATCACAAAGAAGTTCAAGTAAGCCATATATTCAAGATGAATCGAGGATCAGATGAATATAGTAAAGTGTAAACAAAACCCTAATGGAAATTTATGAATATGAGCACATGAACAAGATATTCAAACATGGTTGAATCAAGGGCTTTGGGGAATCCAAACTCAAGTGGAAGTCCTAGTCAAGAGGTTTTGAAAAGATCAATCAAGAGAAAGCCTAAAATTTCACCTAATTAAACACTTAATCAAAGTATTTTCAAAATAAATAATACTTAACCAAGGTATATATAAGTTAGTACAACATGTTATGTACATAAAAAAGACTTTAAACAAAGTGTATCATGACCATAAAGACACATAGGAATAATTAGGTCATGAAAAGAATCAAAAGAAATCAAGAAAAAGTATGAAAAAATACTTTTAAAATACTAGTTTTCAACCAAATAAAAATGTCAAAAATAGATATTATTTTTTGGGATTTTTTTATGGATTCTTAAAATAGGGAAGATAAATGAGAAGTGTACAAAAATTGGCTCAAAACGATTATTTTTGCTTGGTGAAAAAATTAGGTGAAGTTTTGAAGAAAAATGAAGAAAATAGTGTTAAAAAAGAAGGGAAAGCTCCCACCAAGGGTTAAACCCACGCCCTCCAATTAATGGGCCTAAAACATTACCAACTGAGCCATGTGCGTGTGGTGATAGCTGTCACAGTGAGAATTGGATATCAAGCTATTAGTCAACTTGAATCTCAAATTGTTTATTTCACCACCGGTCTTTGATTTATCCAAGGGAAGGGAGAAAGATCGAATAACCCACAATATGCAATGCAATGCAAAGCTAGAGAATCTAAGGTTCGGGGGTTGGTTATACCTAGGGAAGGTATTAGCATCCTAGATATCTGTAGTACTCTACAGGAACCTCTTGTTAATACTTATGTTATCTGCTAATTGTTATCTGTTTTCTAAGGGTAATGGGGTAGGAAGACCTAAAGTTCTATTCCTAAGTGTGCTCGACAAGATATCGCAGCTTGTGCCTACATATCCTGTCGGGAGTGGAATTAGAGCACTTGTAGTTCCTCTCTGAGGGGTCTACTAAGGTTTATCTAAAAATGGTTTAGGAGAAAAGATGAGTCGTCATCTTAAGAACCACCACAGTTTTTATGGAGAATGGACATTTGCTTCATCTTAGGAGAAGGGCTCTAACTCGGATATAAAATCGACGAGTATGCCTCATACCTATCCTAAGTGGAAAAGGAATCCACATCTTGTTTGTATTGTGGGGTATGAGATTGTGTGTCTCTTCTTTGAGATGATTTACATCTAATTCTCTTATGGGGAGAATCAGGTGATCTAAGGTCATTGATTATAAAAATCAAGATTACCGGGGACTAACTTAGGAAAATCTATCCTAAAGTTGTCTAAGAAATTAAATCTTAAGGGATACCTAAACCACTAAGGGAAGGATGAAGTGCAGATGAAATGCACCATGTACGACAAATGATTATCATACATGGGAATTTCCCTTGATTATATGCAAGTAAATATATTAATAAAAGTAAAGCATAAAGTATAAAGCGTTAAGGCTAAAGTTATGATAGACGTCATCGATTAATCAAAACAACGAATTGAGTTTTAATCGTGTGCACTAGCAAAGTGGGCTAGCCTTGTGTAGTGACCAAATGGTTGATGGCGATGCTTAAAAGCAATCGACTTACATGAGTGGAAAAGTGGCTCGACGTTGGATCGAGAATTTTACTTCCTTTGAAAAGGTTTAGAGCACAATTAAGACAGACAACTAAGGTGCATGCATCAAGTAAGATTATCTTAGATAAAAAAGGTCATTCAAAAACAAACTACCGAGAAAATTGGGTTAGGAGAGCCTACTTAAAAAGGTTTATATTAAACTAAAAGATTTATTATGAAAAGTAATACATTATACTAATTTTTAGCAAAACTTGTAATTTAGAAAATAACTTTGATCCCTATTTCTAGGGAAAAAGGAGGTTTTATTTTTTTTATTAAAAGAGTTTCTTAAAAATTACAAAGAAAAAAATTCTATTATTTAAAAATAAAATGATTGTATATTAAAAACTGAATTTGATAATAAAATTATTTTAAAAAAACTCTATTTCTAAATAGATTAACAAATATGATTGGATTATTAAGAAAGTTGGTTAAAAATGATAAATCAGATTAAATAAAAACAAGTTTTCTTTTTGGTTGTGTTAAAGTATAAAATGGAGGGGTAGTATACGTTGCAAGGGAGAGGGTCCATCGTGGACGTTCAGATCAGTTGGATCGTGGCCGTTTGATCATGAGGGAGTCAAATGCCGATTCTGATCAAGGCCCTGGATCGAGGGTGCATGGTATGAGCATGGATACACGTGCGTGTGATTACTGGGATGACAAACTCAGAAAGAAACCAAACTCACACATTCGTCTATCTCTCTCTCTCCTCAAACACTCTCTCTCTCTCTCTCGTCTGAAGAACTCTCATTCTTTCCTCTCTCGTATCATCTCTCATCCTTTCTCAAACGACTCTCCGATCTCCACATGCATCAACCTAGATCTAAACGGCGAGAACGAAAAAAAGCCCAAATCCCCGTTGAAACCCTAAAAGCCCCAATTCATTATGATTGATATGATTACATTTACAATGATTATGAAATAGAACAAAGAAAGGAAAGCCAGTGGAGGTTGAAGGAAAAGATGCGAACGGGCTTCAAGGATCTTCACTCAAGGATGAGTTCTTTCTATCTTTATACCTTTGCGTGACTTTTGATTGAAGTTTTGTCTGCTTCGTGTCTTTTATGCTATTATTCAACTTTTGCTCTTTTTTTCTGAATATTAGTTTCTGATGGGTTTGTGTGATTCGTTGATCTATATGTTGGTACGATGGATTGACTTCTGGTGAGATGATGATGAACAGTTTGTGTTTCTGATCTCTGTGTTTTGATTTCTGATGAACTTGTTTGGGTGATGGACTCGTGATGGCTTTTCTTTTCTATTTGCTATGTTTTCCTCGTGTGAGATGGTAAAATGGTTTTCGAGATTTTTTTCCCTTCTAGTCTTGATGAAATTGTACCCTTTTATAGGCTTGTGATGATGTAAGAGGAATTTTGTTTTTGGAAATCATTGATGTTGTCTTGAAATGGTTTTGGAAATGAAGTTAATATTGTCTGATATGTGCTTAATTTGGAAGTTTGAAAACTTGATTTCTATCTTGAAAACGTGATTTTCTATGTTGGAAACTCTTGATTCTCTGCCTGATGCCCTGTTTTGGAAAGAATCTTCCTAGGAATAGCATCCTTTCTGGTTTAGGAACAAAATCTGTATTCACTGTGATGCTATTCAATTATCGGTTTCGAAAATGATGAACAATAATTCTGAATTTGGAATGTTCTGAGTCCTGTTTAATTCTCTTGAAATAATGTTGTTTTTGGTATTTTGAATCCTTGCGCATCGTTCTTCTCCTATTCAAAGTTCCACTTCTCCTTTCTCTTGAAAACTTGTTGGATTGCTTTTTCTTTACTAATATGGCAGTTGACAAAATCTGAGGCTTAATTTTATAACTTGGAAAGTTTCGGTGTTGTTGACCTTGCTCATTTGTGTGTTTTTTAACTTTTGCTAACCATATTGATTAATGATGTCTAATTGAATTGGCTTGTGCTTGAGAAGTATCAGAGTGTGAACAATTTAGTTACTGCTGTGAATATTATTTTCTAACTATAGCTAATTACATACCCGTTTGGTGCAGGTTGTTTGAGGGTCAATGGAGTTCAATTATGGGGCAAGAGTAGTTTTGAAATGGAGGACAAGAGGAGACCCTTGGCTTGAATTGTTACAAGTACATGCTAGAATTGGAGGTGATGCGAAAACTTGGATGAATGGATGGGCACAACACTTTGTAAGTAGTTCTATGAAACTCGGAATATTGGGTGTAATGTCCCTGTAACTTTTGAAACTTATGTTGCCTTAGTACCTAGGAAGATTTACTTGTAACCTTAGTGAGTGTGACTTGAAACATGGTGTCAAAATATTGCTTGTGGTTTTAGTCTTCGTAAGTTCAACCTTGGATGACTTGAACCTTTGTATCTTGAATGTGGAAAGGGTGGGTCTTGAATGAAGTGAATTTTGAACTTTGGATTAATTTGATCTTGTATGATGATGATTAGTTGTGTTTGGGAGGAGAATTTTGTGAAAGTGTAAGATTGGTTTATGTTTGATTGTTAACAGAACAAACTGTTTTGGAATGAATGATTTCTTCTTTTGCAGGTTGAGGAGTTTCAAGTTTTAGTTTCAACAGCAAGACGGAGTGGATTTAAAACAAATTCTGCATGACTTCCTTCAAGTGTATTCCCCGCTTTAGATGGTAACTCAATAATATGTTCACTAGTAGGCCTGCTACCTTGATCCGCAGCATTGGAAACCTGCTCAGTCTTCTAGAACTGGCCAATTTTTGAACTAGCTGCTACTCCATCTCTAATTTCACTTACACTCGCAGGTTCAGGTGAAGGTGTGGCTTGATTGGCTGTACTCTGCTTTCTCTTGCTAGCCTCTTCGGTAATGTCTGTTGGAAATTCACCACACCCTATGAGAATTCCACTTCAATCTTGATCTCAAGATTGATAACCAACCCACAAACAATACGTAATAGCAATGAAGAACAAAGAAAGAAGAAGAACAAACTAACAGCAAGAAAGAAAAGAGAGAGAAGAGAAATATTTGGAGAAATGTTTTACCCACTAATCGTGGGATTTCTGTTACTATTGTATTTTCACTGATAACCGCAACTGTGAATATTATACAATGTTATGATTACAATGCAAGGATACTTCCTATTTATAGATATAGATTTGCAAAGGCCCAAAATTAAAAGCCCAAAATATGAAATCTAATCTAAACAAATCTGAATCTAATCAAATCAAATCTAACACGATTCTGTCAAAACAACCTAAACAATTCGACACGACACTAAGCTATGAATGCTTCGACTTCGACACTATGAATTACATTTAACACACCACCTAATTCATTGTGTCTAAACTGTCTACATTCTTCATGGCTCTTAGTCTTCTGAAGGCTTCGACCTGCACTCCCTTCATCATGATATCTGCAATCTGATTCTCAGTTCTGCAGTGTTCCAAATTCATCTTCTCTTCTGCTACATGCTTTCGAAGATAATGGAACCTCATTTCGATGTGCTTGCTTCGACCGTGTGCTATTGGATTCTTCGCCAAGCTGATAGCTGACATGCTGTCGATCTTCATGGTAATTGCTCCATGATTCTTCCCTGTAATCTCTTCGACCAAGTTCACCATCCACGTTGCTTGACATGCATAAAGAGAAGCAGCTATATATTCTGCTTCGCATGATGATAATGCCACTACTGGTTTCTTTCTCGAACTCCAAGCAACTGGTGCACCACCTAACATAAACACGTATCTAGCTGTGGATTTTCTATCCTCAACATCACTACACCAACTAGAGTCGGTGTATCCCACTAACTTGCATTCTTTCCCTTCATCAACTGCAGGAAACAAAATGCCATAGTCGAGAGTCCCTTTCAGATACCTCAGTATCCTCTTCGTCGCTGTTAGGTGTGATACCTTTGGCTTCTGCATGAATCTACTTACCATACCCACACTGTATGCTAAGTCAGGCTTTGTGTGACAAAGGTATCTAAGTGACCCAATAAGTCTTCTATATTGGGTTGGGTCGACATCATCTTCGTCTGGATCCTTCGACAGTTGCAGTCTGGTCTCAGTTGGAGTCGAAGTTGAGTTGCAATCTTGCTTCTCAAATCTCTTGAGTATTTCGCCTGCATATCTTCTTTGGTGCATCATCAAACCTCTACTAGTCTTGTAGAATTCGATGCCAAGGAAATATGAGAGATCTCCTAAGTCTGACATTTCAAACTCCTCACTCAGGTCATGTTTGAAATCTTTGATCTCCTTCTTACAACTTCCTGCTATCAACAAATCATCGACATAGAGACATAGTATAAGCAATTCGCCATTGCTTCTTCTTACATATACTCCATGCTTAGTCGTACACTTCACAAATTCCTTCTCCCTTAAGAAGCTGTCAATTTTCTTATTCCAAGCTCTTGGAGCTTGCTTAAGTCCATACAGGGCTTTATGCAGCCTGTACACCTTTCTTTCTTCGCCTTGTTTCACATACCCAGCTGGTTGTGCGACATAAACTTCTTCATCTAAGGGGCCATTAAGGAATGCACACTTCACGTCCATCTGACATGTGTGCCAATTGTTCATATTTGCTAGACCAACAACCAACCTAATTGTTTCAATTCTAGCAACAGGTGCAAACACTTCATCGAAGTCGATTCCTTCCTTCTGAAGCAATCCTTTTGCCGCAAGTCTCGCCTTGTGTCGAGTTACTTCTCCTCTAGGATTCACTTTTACCTTGTAAACCCACTTCACATCAATTGCCATCTTGCCTTGAGGCAATTCGACAAGTGACCAGGTGTTGTTGACTTCAATGGACTCTAACTCTTCATTCATTGCTTTCACCCACTTCGAATCTTTCAATGCCTCAGCTGCATTGACTGGTTCAACATTTGCATAGAAAGCATAATGTACCAGCTCACCCTCTTCATCGACCACGTCATCTGATGTAATTACACATTCTTGCAACCTTGTAGGCATGTGTCTTGTTCATCGAGGTCTGCTTGAACCTGCTTCATCTGCAACTGGTTCCTGTCGAACTTGTCTTTCGACTTCAGTGGCTGGTTCTTCACAAGAGATTCTCACCGAATCCTTCTTGGCTTTCTCTTTCCAATCCCATTCTTTAAGCTCATCTATGATCACATCCCTGCTGATCACTACCTGCTTATTCACTGGGTCGAACAACTTGTAACCTCCAGTCGAATGATATCCTATCAAGATCATCTGATTCGACTTGTCATCAAGCTTCCTTCTCAACTGATCTGGAACATGTCTATGTGCTATAGATCCAAACACTTTCACGTGACTGAGGCTTGGCTTGACACCAAACCAACATTCTTCTGGGGTAACTCCTTCAAGCTTCTTCGTCGGACATCTGTTCAAAATATACGTTGTTGTCGAAACTGCTTCTCCCTATAATTCTTTGGGTAGATGCTTTCCATTCAACATACTTCTCACCATATTCATGATGGTTCTGTTCTTTCGTTCTACAACTCCATTTTGCTGTGGTGTATAGGGTGGCACCACCTCATGCACAATCCCTTCTTTTTCACATAATGCATCGAACTCTTTCGACACATACTCTCCACCACCATCTGTCCTCAGAATTTTCAGCTTTCGACCACTCTGTCTTTCGACCATGGATTTGAATCTGGAAAATACCTCAATCACATCACTTTTCTTCTTGATGAGGTAAGTCCACAACTTTCGACTGAAATCATCTATAAACGTGACAAAATATATGTTGCCACCAATCGAATCCACTTGGATTGGACCACATACATCAGAGTATATGACTTCAAGTATTGCCTTCGACTTCCTTCCTGCATCCTTGCTGAAGCTATTCTTGTGTTGTTTCGACTGAACACACTCTTCACAGACTTCACTTGGAATGTCGATTTCTGGTAATCCTGAAACCATATTTCTTATCTTCAGTTCTCTGATGTCATTGAAGTTGAGATGGCCTAGTCGAAAATGCCATAACCACTCATCTCTGCTGGCTGCAGTTGCTAGACACTTGTGCTCCATCACCTTGAGTTCAATCTTGAAGGTCCTATTCTGAGACATTGGAGCCTTCAAGATCAACCTACCACCTGCATCGAGAACTCTCATCATCTTGTCTTCGACAACTACCTTGTAGTTCTTTTCGACTAGCTGCCCTATATTGAGCAAATTACTCTTCATACCTGGAATGTACAACACATTGGAAATTGTTGACCTTTTGCCATCTTTCCTCATAATCAGAACATCACCAACACCTTCAGCTGCTAGAGTGTTGTCATTTGCAAACTTCACCGTGTTCTTCGACGAGGGCTTCATGTTGACAAACCAATCTTTCCTCCCAGTCATGTGTGATGAGCATCCTGAGTCCAAGTACCATTGATCTTGGAATCTTTCTTCATCTTTTGTTGTGACCATCAGCAACGTCTCTTCTTCTTCATGCTTCGCCAGATTTGCATCAGTTTCTTGATTTTTCTTCTTTTCTGGACAGTTACTAACATAATGGCCATACTTCTGACAATTGAAACATGGAATGTGACTTTTGTCAGATATTGGATCACCACCTTTTCTTCTACCTGCAACACCACCTCTTTGGTTGCCTTGGTTCCAAGGTTTCTTCTGATTCGACTGGTTTCCTCCTTTGTTGCCATTCCAGCTTCCTTTACCTTTCCTTTCCTTTTCTGACTGCGCTTGCAAAGCCATATCACTCTTCGACTTTGCTGAAGCTCTCTCGACCATCCTTTGTTCATGAGACTCAAGCGTCCCTTGAAGCTCTTCCTTCGTCAATACTGACAAGTCTTTCGACTCTTCTATGGCTACTACCACGTGGTCGAATTTTGGAGCCAATGACCTCAAGATCTTTGCAACAACTGGTCTTGATGTCAACACCTCTCCACATACTTTGATTTGATTCACCAACTTTGTAACTCTGGTGAAGAAATCTGTAATACTTTCGTTGTCTTCCATCTGAAGCAACTCATAGGTTCTCTTGTGAGTATGTAACCTCACTTCTTTCACCTTCCCTGCACCTCCAAATGACTTTTTAAGAATCTCCCATGCTTCCTTTGCTAATTCTGCATCGCTAACTTTTTCAAAGTTATCTGGATCAACATATTGATGGATTATAAACAGCGCTTTATAATCTTTCTTCTTCAATTCTTTGTGTGCAGCCTTTTCTTGATCTGACGCATTATCCCCAAGCGGTGTTACTCCTTCCTTCACAAGATCCCAAAGATCTTGATAACAGAAAACCACCTTGATCTGCTTGCACCAGTTCTCATAATTATCTTTCTTGAGAATTGGTAGGGTCGCCGGAAAGTGCCCATTTGAATTATTCATACCCATCACGATTTTCCTCCTTGAATCGTAACCGGAGCTCTAGATACCAGATGTTGGAAATTCACCACACCCTATGAGAATTCCACTGCAATCTTGATCTCAAGATTGATAACCAACCCACAAACAATACATAATAGCAATGAAGAACAAAGAAAGAAGAAGAACAAACTAACAGCGAGAAAGAAAAGAGAGAGAAGAGAAATATTTGGAGAAATGTTTTACCCACTAACCATGGGATTTCTGTTACTATTGTATTTTCACTGCTAACCGCAACTGTGAATGTTATACAATGTTATGATTACAATGCAAGGATACTTCCTATTTATAGATATAGATTTGCAAAGGCCCAAAATTAAAAGCCCAAAATATCAAATCTAATCTAAACAAATCTGAATCCAATCAAATCAAATCTAACACGATTTTGTCGAAACAACCTAAACAATTTGACACGACACTAAGCTATGAATGCTTCGACTTCGACACCATGAATTACATTTAACAATGTCTGTATAATTATTGACAGCTTTCTGAAGTTCAGGAAACTTTTTACCGAAACATTCCTTGAGCACTGGAGTGTGTGTAGACCATTGTAAGTTGCTTCAGGAAAGTCTCTGCGGAGAACCAGTGCTTGTCCATATAATGTTAGTCATGTAGGTAACTATTTGTGCTTATAATATGGATTTTCTAACTGTTAGTTGCCCATGTAATATGTATTGAAAATTGGTCTTTGTATGTTACGTTGAACTGGTGTACAAAAAGTGTGCAAAGGATTAAACTGTGTAAAGGACCCTGATTTTGTCTTTTATGGAAGTAATTTATGAACTATCAATCTCTTGCACTTTGTAGTGAGCTTTTGAATCTTGTACCACCTTGTACACTTTGAGTTTTGAACTAATTTGAGCTTAATAGGTGAACTCTCATTTTGGAACTGGTATGCCTCCTCGAAGGATCACTTGAACTAGCATTTTGTAAAAAGTCTTAAGTCTGAAGCCACGTGAATCCCTTATACATTTGGCATAAATATTGAAACATCTAACTTGTGAAATTATTTGAAGCATGAACTTTGTGCTTGGTTTTGTATGGTTTTGTAATGAATCCTTCTAATGTGAGATTGATAAGAACCGTTGAGCCTTGTATCCAAATTGGCACTTTAAGAATGAATTTTGCCTTGTAGCTTGAAATTCGGTTGAATCCAATGCGAAGGACTTGAGTACGGAAAAGGCGTTGCAAAAGGTGTTGCAATCTCGAGTGAATTTTGTATAATGTGAATTTTAAATCTGAGCACCTTGAATTTAATCTTCTTGAGTTCTGATCATGAAGATCTCCTTGAGTTTATAACTTGAATTATTAAATAGTGAGTTCGTCACTTGTATCTCGTATTCTAGGTAGACCATAAGTATAACCTCGACCATTTTTTTTGGTTAGATGAGCTCGAATTGGTGAACGATGTAATTGAGGATTTGAAAGAAGAAAAAAAGGTCCTTAAATTGGAAACCTGGACAACTAGGACCCAAAGCCCAATCTTGACTTTAAGGATATATGGGCACAACAAACCCAAGATATTTTTGCAATGTTGATCCAAAGATGGCCCAGGAACGAGAGAGAGTTCTAAAAGTGGGGTCTAAATCACATAGAAACATTACTTTGAATCATAATTAATTGGCCATGCTTTGAAGTATTTGGCTAGGAGAACGATTGTTATTT
Organism: Lathyrus tuberosus; assembly: GCA_022829125.1. Lineage (NCBI taxonomy): Eukaryota > Viridiplantae > Streptophyta > Magnoliopsida > Fabales > Fabaceae > Lathyrus > Lathyrus tuberosus. The sequence goes on along the minus strand of JALAZF010000003.1, from coordinate 37,535,035 downwards.
CTACTTGAAACCAAAGTCCCTGCACAAACTCGTTAGCCATAATAAACATGCACTCATGGACCGCAAAACCTAAAGATGTTTATGAAAAAGAAAAGGGATCTTAGGGTCAAAAATTAGGGTGTGACAGATGCCCCTATTTAAGTTCCTTCTATCCGGAGATATGGAGATTGAAATCTCCGTCTCGACGTGATAGGAGAGACTTAAATACAAAAATGCACAATTTTTGGCCCTAAGGTTCCACCTAATGTACATGCTATGGTATGAGATGATATGAATGCAAGACGGAGATCCGGTGAGGGATAATGTCACAGGGGATAACTGTAGTTGAAATGTTGGAAACACAGTTAGAGGATGGAAGACCCGACGAGGGACAACCTAGCAAAGCAAGACAAGACTCCACGGGGAAAAGAACTAACTCCATTGGGGATGAGACATCCAACTGACAATCACAGGGTAGCTTACACAGCATGCAAGAAACTTGAAAATAAGGATAACTTAGTACCAACAACTGGTAGCCTAAGCAAAGGTATCCAGTTGAAATAAAAGGATGTATATTACCTACTAACAACCATATGATAGCCTAAGAAGAGGTAATAGAATAGCAAGGAGAGATCACCTACTACCAAACACGGTAGCCTAAGAACAGGTGTCCGACCCAAAAGAAAGATGTGTTACCTACCATGAAACATGTGATAGCTTAAGCAGAGGTAAACACAAAAGGAAAGATGACCTACTACCAAACATGGTAGCCTAAGCAGAGGCCTCTGACCAAAAGATATTGTATATCACCTACTATCAAACATATGATAGCCTAAGCAGAGGTAATAACCTGAAAGAAGAGATCACCTACTACAAAACACGGTAGCCTAAGCACAGGTTTCCGACCCAAAAGAAAGATGTGTTACCTACTATCAAACATATGATAGGCTAAGCAGAGGTAAACACAAAAGGAAATACGAACTACTACCAAACATGGTAGCCTAAGTAGAGACATCTGACCAATGGATAGACATATAACCTACTATCAAACCTGATAGCCTAAGCAGAGGTAATAGACTGAAAAAGAGAGATCACCTACTACCAAACACGGTAGCCTAAGCATATGTGTCTGACCAAAATAAGCTTCAATGATCAAAATAATGATTCAGCTTCTTCTTTAGTTAAATGTTCCATTCAGAAAGGGTAAATGAACCTCCCCATGCTTCAAGGTTGTATGCCACGAGTGGGTCTCAGTTTCTTCTTCTACTTGAAAAGGGTAAAAATAAACCTTTCAACACTTAGAGGTTGTATGCCACGAGCAATTCTTCAAAATAAATGTTGCGAGGTTGTATGCCACGAACAAAGTCTTGAAAATAAATGTTGCGAGGTTGTATGCCACGAGCAAAGTCTTGAAATGAAAACTACAAGGTTGTCTGCCTCGAGGAAAGTCTTGAAGTGAAAGCTACGAGGTTGTCTGCCTCGAGCAAGGTCTTGAGATAAATGCTGCGAGGTTGTCTGCCTCGAGCAAAGTCTTGAATTCCTCCGGAAAAGGTGAATACTTATGGGAAAACATATTCACATGGAATGGAATTTTACTGGAGATATATAGCTTCAATGGGGATCCATAACTTGTTGGAGATTTGGAACAATCATCTGGGATCCTTCAAAAGAGATGTAAGCCAGTTATTTTTTGTAAACACGTCTTCTCAAATTAAGAGAAAGATCATCTTAATCTTCACCAACTTTCGAAGAGATACCATTTGGTGGGAGTAGCTTGAATAGTGGATTCACTGGAGAGAAACACCACCGTGGAGCAATATTGATGTAGTTGAAATTGTATTGAAGCAAATGAAATTCTTGTGACAGGAATTCTCAAATAAAGAGAAACACTTGTAAAGTCTTCAAACAACTTCTCTGACGGATTTCCGAAGAGATAACATTTGATGGAGAATAAATTGATAATCTTGATAACTTGCTGGGGATAGACAAACTGTCTTGAGGAGACTGCCATTTGTCATCTAGAAAAAAAACTTGAAAAACAAACTGCTCAAATAAAGAGTGGCCACTTGTTGTCTAGGCTTAACTCCCATGAAATGTTGAAATAACACAGCTGGAGGAATAACTTTATCTTCAATAGAGATCTTCGAATAGATTCATCCTGGGGAGATAGAGTGCAAAATAAATGCGCACTTAATCTAGGTTCAACATCTTAGAGAGATTCAAAATTGTGATTGTCAGGGACCAAAGTTCAATTCAGGAAATAACTGAAAAGAAACGGCCAAACAAGACTCCATCCAGTGAGGAATGAACTCAACTGGGGTTATCTTTATCCAAAAAATGGAAAAGATAACTAAAGCAACCATCTTCCACGAAGGTCGAACTCAGTGGGGAATTAGAAAGGATGCGTTTTTTCTGCTTAGGGCTGACGACTCTACTTGGAGGGAGCAGACAAACCCAGTCACTTAGGGATAACCACAACCAAAGTGAAAGAACAAACAACACAAAAATGCAAAATGCGCAAATGCGCAGATGCCATGTATTCCATGCTGACAAAACAAACGGAAAGAGTAAAAAACTGGAGATGACATAAAAATCTCGATACGGACACTCAGCCAAACTTCGCAAGATAGGAGCATCACTGGGGATGAAAGAAGAGCCATATATGGGATCACAGTCCTACTTTAAAGCTTCGGCTTCTCTGGGAAAAGAGAGCACTCCACTTGGGGATGAACATCATGGCTTCACTTAGGGGATTGTCAAGATGAATCCGGTTACTCTGTTAGGGATGATAAAGAGACTTCATGGGGGATAAAATAAATATCCATGACAAACTGAAGTAGTCTGAATGAAAGTTGTAAATGCTGAGGCCTCACGGGGATAAAATAAATATCCACTTCATGGGGAAGCTCGGATCAAAGTCATAGTTGTAGATGTCAGAGTCGAAACTTCATGGGGATGAAATAAACATCCACTTCGCTTGGGAGGATTGAAGTTGTAAGAAGTCCGTTGAGGAGTGAAATAAACACTCACTTCGTTGGGGAAGATTGAAACCAAAGAAATTTACTGGGGATTCTTAGGCTGCCAACTGGGGAAACCTTGCATCAAACCTGCCATAACTTCTTGAAGTAGAGATTCACTGGGGAATCGTCACGACCGCTGAAGTAGAACTTACTGGGGAATCAACACACCAATTGAGACAAAACTCTTTGGGGGCATGGGTAAATATTATTATGAGGACAATGTAGTTCTGCATTGATGAACTGCTTGGTAGTCGTCATTTTGAACAACAGTTGTTGTGAACGGATAAAATAATCTTCAATTCTCAAATGCCCCAGATAACATGGTTTATGAGAAGAATTCATCCTAAGAGGATTTTACAGAAAACTTGGCATCCAAATGTTCCAATGTCTTCAAACTCTTGGAGAGATTTACCAAATCTCGACGTAACTGCCCCGGAATGACTGTATTTTGTAAAAAATGAGTCTTCAAATTTGGAGAGGTTTATCGAATCTCGACGTAACTGCCCCAGATTGACGGTGTTCTGAGTCTTCAAACTTGCCCCTTGGGAAAATGTCTATTCTGAAACTGCTAATGCAACATATGTTTGTCTTGAAGTTTTTTTTTGAAAAGGATATCGCATTAACTTGTGACCGAACCACTAGTTAGGATATGAAATTGATTAATTTTACAGGGCCAACACAAAATGTTGAGCATAGCTCATAGGAGTCAGGAAACGTTATCTCATCGAGTACGCTTTCAAAACAAACCCTGCTTCAATTAGGACTTTTGAGGGTTGTAAAATGGCTTGGTTCACGGTTTTAAGAAACAAAGGATAAAAGGCTCAAAGTTTATTTGTGCCCACCCATTCCTCGTGATGTTCACTCTATCTTTGTTAACTGGAAATTACCCTGCCCCAAGTTAAGAATGAGGGTTTTTTTTGTTTTTTTTTTGTATGAAAGAAAACTTCTACTTCAAGGCTCAAAGGGGTTAACGAGGGTCTATCTCCCCTATATCTCCGGTGTTCAGGGATTTGAAACAATGCCTTATATCATCAGCGAAGTTCTATTCAAAAGCATACGATAAGAGATATATGTTTTTTCGTCATCCTCCTTCCAATTCTCTGCCAAGGTAAGAGATTGGATGGCATTGGCATTACAAAAAGTATTTTAAAAAATGAGTCAAACGAAAGGATTTCTTCAAGACAAACATTATTCATTGCATTAGTTGAAATTCTGGTATCAGATGTGTGATGTTAAGTGTGATGTCACAACAACACAATCTGCTAATATGAACAAGGCTATAACAACAGTAAATCAACACAATGAATTGTTCACCCAGTTCGGTCTAACTACCTACGTCTGGGGGCTACCAAGCCAGAGAGGAAATTCACTATTAGTAGTATTAAATTACATACTCAACAATCCCAGTTGACATCTACTAATCTTAATCACTACCCAATGACACTTCTACCTAAGAGACCACTTAGATATGAGAAACCACTCACTCCCTAAATCACCTCAGTGATACAATTCAAAGATTACACTTTAAAACCCACCTTGATCCTGCTTAACAGCTTTGATCAAGAACAAACCACTCTGGCTTAAAAGCTCTAGAGTGAATACACTTACAACCCAAAATAGTAACACCTATTCAAACATGAATGGTTTACAAAACACACACGAAAACACAAATTTGACTCTCAGTCTTTGCTCTCTTGTCTTCGTTATCTTCAACAAGGGTTGAGGCTGCTTTAAATAGAATTCTGACTTGGGCTTGGACCTCTTCCAAAAATCTGATTGGATTTTTTTTAAAACAGAATTTAAAACAGATTTGATCTTCAAATCTTTTTAAATCAAACAGCCCTTAAACATAGCAACAGGATCTGCTCCAAATCTGATTGTAACTGAAAATATCTTCTCCAAGATATTCGCACACAATCTCTCTAACAGATCTTCTCAAAACAAACTTTTGCGCGCAGCCCTAAAACATCACAGCCTGATGTTCTGATGTTCAGATAACTGATGTCAAGACATCAAGTCTAACATCAGCATATAAAACTTCAACCCTGCAACAACTAATGTTAGGAACCAATGTTAAGACATCAGACATATGACATCAACATTGTTCAACTTTGTTTTACCAAAATTCCAGCCAATACAAGAACTAACAATCTCCCCCTTTGGCTAATTTTGGCTAAAACAAACTCTGCCAACATCAGAGATACCTGCAGCGGAAAAACTTCATACTCCTAACATTCCAAAACACAACCAAACATGCACACTCCCCCTCAAGCCAAGAACCAGCATACCAGCTGTTCAAACATGCACACTCCCCCTCAAGCCTAGAACCACAACAGACAACTAGGCAACACATAGGCACATAGGCTAACTCTCCCCCTTTTTAGCCATAATTGGACAACTTCTACATCAAACACAAAGATCTGACAGCCATTAAGACATGGTCAAATAACAAGCTTCCCAAGGAACACAAATTCCAAAAACTTTGACAGGTCAGGCGATACAAACAATGGATTCTTATAGAACTATAAAATCCAAGCCTTCTTCCTTCTAACAGCACCAGACAACAAACAAGTATGAGTCAGTCTAACAAAGATGCAGGGAAGAACCACATGCAGGAGGTCAAGAAACCAGATCCACTGAAGAAGAAGAACAAAATAATGACAGCCGCTGGGACTTCTTCAGGAGCAACAAGAACAAGAAAAACATCAGAGACAAGGATGAAAAACATCAAAAAAACCTCCAACGCAACTTCATGCTTCTAATTATGAATGGGATGAAGATTGGAAAACTTTTCTTGATGCAGGGGGTTGGGATAACCTTTAGACCCTTTATATGTTGCTTTTGATGTACTAAAATCTAATCTTGTATGCTTTCAGCAGTTGAATAAAATATTATTTCCTTTAAACTAAACATATGCAATAAAGATCACAACTGCACAAGACACTTCCCAGCACATTTAATCCTCATATATGCAAATTCCTAATTTGCTTCTTAATTTTTCAAATTGATTTGCATCTAAAGCCTTGGTAAAAATATATGCTAACTGCTTTTCAGTAGCAACATGTTCCAGAGCAACTACTTTGTCTTCAACCAACTCTCTTATAAAATGATGACGTATATCAATATGCTTAGTTCTGCTATGTTGAATAGGGTTCTTAGAGATATTGATAGCACTCAGATTATCACAGTACAATGTCATGACATCTTACTTGACATTGTATTCTGTTAACATCTGCTTCATCCAAACAAGTTGAGAACAACTACTCCCTGCTGCTATGTACTCAGCTTCAGCAGTAGACAGAGACACACAGTTCTGCTTTTTACTAAACCATGATATCAGATTATTCCCTAAGAAGAAGAAACCTCCTGAAGTACTTTTTCTATCATCAGCACTCCCTACCCAATCAGCATCACAAAAACCACATAACTCAATGCCTGATCCATGACTGTAAAGCATTCCATAGTCACTAGTCCCATTCACATATTTCAGAATCCTCTTCACTTGATTCAAGTGACTAACTTTAGGCTCAAATTGATATCTGGCATACACTCCAACAGCAAAAGAAATATCAGGTCTGCTAGCTGTGAGATACAATAAGCTACCAATCATGCTTCTGTATAGACTTTGATCCACATTCACACCATGTTCATCCTTGGACAACTTTAAGTGAGTAGGAGCAGGTGTCCTCTTGTGATTAGCATTTTCCAGACCAAACTTCTTAACAATGTTCTTTGCATACTTGCTCTGGGATATGAATATGGAGTCTTCCATTTGTCTAAGTTGTAGACCTAGAAAATAGCTGAGATCTCCAACAAGACTCATTTCAAACTCAGACTGCATCTCTTCCACAAAATGTTTCACCATTGCATCTGACATCCCACCAAATACTATGTTATCAACATATATTTGAGCTATCATCAGTTTTCCTCCTTCCTCTTTAACAAACAAAGTCTTGTCAATCCCTCTTTTCTGTAGCCATTCACAGCTAGGAATTCAGTAAGCCTTTCATACCAAGCTCTTGGTGCTTGCTTCAACCCATAGAGAGCTTTCCTTAGTTTGTAAACATGGTCAGGAAATGTTGGATCAATAAATCCTTTTGGTTGATCAACATACACCTCTTCATTTAAGTAACCATTCAAGAAGGCACTCTTAACACCCATCTGAAAAAGCTTGAATTTGAAATTACAGGCCACCCCTAAGAGTAATCTGATAGATTCCAGTCTTGCCACAGGAGCAAAGGTTTCATCATAATCAATTCCTTCAACCTGAGTGAATCCCTGAGCAACTAATCTAGCCTTGTTTCTGGTGACCACTCCTTGTTCATCAGATTTATTCTTGTAAATCCACTTGGTGCCTATCACATTAACTCCATCAGGCCTTGGAACAAGATCCCACACTTCATTCCTCTTGAATTGTTCCAGCTCTGCATGCATGGCTTTAATCCAGAATTCATCAGTCGGAGCTTCTTTGACATTCTTGGGCTCAATTTTGGAAACAAAACAAGAATTTGACGCAACCTCTCTTGATCTAGTGCTAACCTCTGATTTAGGATCACCTATGATAAGCTCTTTTGGATGGTCCTTTTGCACTCTAATAGATGGTTCTTTATTAGATTGTTCAGGTTCAGGCTCAGCATCAACAGGACTGGGAGACCCACTTCTGTCTTCAGTTTCTGCTGTGACTTCTTCAACTGATGTTTCAACATCATCCAGGACATCAGCATCTTCCTGCTTATCAATGTCATCAATTACCACATTTATAGACTCCATCATAACCTTTGTTCTGGAGTTGAAAACCCTGTAAGCTCTGCTATTTGTAGAGTATCTTAAAAAGATTCCCTCATCACTTTTAGGATCCAATTTTCTCCTCTGTTCACGATCTGACAGAATGTAACATTTACTTCCAAAAACATGAAAGTACTTCACAATTGGCTTTCTCCCTTTCCACAGTTCATACAGAGTAGCTGAAGTGCCCCTTCTCAAAGTAACTCTGTTGTGAATATAGCAAGCAGTGTTTATGGCTTCAGCCCAGAAATGGTAAGGAAGCTTTTTGCCATGAATCATTGCTCTAGCAGATTCTTGGAGAGTTCTGTTCTTCCTTTCAACAACTCCATTTTGCTGAGGAGTAATAGGAGAGGAAAACTCATGACTGATGCCTTCAGCAGAGCAGTAATCAGCAAACTTGCTATTTTCAAATTCCCTCCTATGATCACTCCTTATTCTGATGACATTGCTCTCTTTCTCTCTTTGGAGTCTTTGACATAAATCTTTAAATACATCAAACACCTCTGTTTTGTCTTTGATGAAGCTTACCCAGGTGTACCTAGAATAGTCATCTACAACAACATAAGCATACTTCTTCCCACCTAGACTTTCTACCTGCATAGGTCCCATCAAGTCCATATGAAGAAGTTCCAAAACTTTGGAGGTAGTGTTATGTTGAAGCTTCTGAGGTGACATCTTGGTCTGCTTCCCTAATTGACAATCTCCACAAACTCTTCCTTCTTCAATATTGAGTTTAGGCATTCCTCTGACAGCTTCTGAAGATATGATTCTCTTCATTCCCTTCAGATGAAGATGTCCCAACTTCGGATGCCAGATTTTGACTTCATCATCTATAGCAAACACACATGTTGAGGTACTTGAGTCTCGTTGCACCCATAGATAACAGTTGTCCTTAGACCTAACACCCTTCATGATGACTTCTTCTTTCTCATTTGTGACATTGCACTCAGATTTTATAAAGTCTACTTTGAATCCTTGATCACAAAGTTGACTAATACTAATCAAATTTGCTGTCAACCCTTTGACAAGTAGAACATCATCTAGTCTAGGAGAACCAGCACAATTCAGCTTTCCCATCCCCTTGATTTCTCCTATGACACCATCACCAAAGGTTACATGACCTGAAGACTGGAGCTTAACATCTACCAACAAATTCTTAACTCCTGTCATGTGTCTTGAACACCCACTATCAAAGTACCAGTCTTCTTTGGTAGAAACCCTAAGAGAAGTGTGAGCTATTAAGCTAGTAACTTTACCTTTTGGAACCCATTGCTTCTTATAATTGAAGGCCTTATTACCTTTGTGAAACTTCTATCTGGGAGTATACTGATGTGTCTTCTGAGGATACCCATGCAGCTTATAACAATAAGCCTTTATGTGTCCAAAACGCCCACAGTGATGACATTTCCAGCGCCTGAATTTCTTCCTAGAAGGAATCCAGTCAGGATGTTTAAACATCTATTGTAACATCACTCGTTTGGAACTGGTAATAACATCATTAGAAGCTGCACTATTGTTGAATCCCAAACCACTTTTGTCTCCAGCAGGTTTTCCAATACTAAGAATGTTGTCTAGAGCATCAGTACCATTGTTCAACATTATGACAGTTTTGGTCATAGAATCCAGTTTAGAGTTAAGCATACTGACTTCGTTTTCAAGTTCAGTTTTTTCAGCTTCTAACTGCACTATGATTTTCTTTAGCTTTTCTCCTTCACGACAGACTTGTTCACTTCTCATGCACAGTTCTTTATAAGAGGCAGCAAGCTCTTCATAAGAAACCTCATCATCGTATGAATCATCATCTGACTCACAAACCCCAATCATAGCTCAAACAAGCTTAGCTGATTCTTCTTCAGATTCACTCTCACTATCAATAGCAGACCAGGAAGCAGATAACCCCTTTTTCGGCTTCTTGAGATATGTAGGACACTTTTTCTTGACATGACCATACCCTTCACACTCAAAGCATTGAACTCCTTTGTCATTATTGGTCTTTTCTTCATCTCTAGTTTTCTTCCCCTGATCTCCTGATCTGTTGGTGTCAGATGTGATGTTCTTGACATTAGGTTTGTAGCTCCTGTCTATCCTTTTTAGAACCTTGTTAAACTGTCTTCCCAACAGAACAATAGCATTTGAAAGCTCCTCCTCAGTCTTAGGATCACACTCTTTCTCTTTAGACACCAATGCTATGCTTTTGGTCTTCTTTTCGGATTCCTCATTCATCCCTGATTCAAATGTCTGAAGAGAACCAATTAACTCATCAACTCTCATCTTGCTGATGTCTTGAGCTTCTTCAATAGCAGTCACCTTCATTTTGTATCTCTTAGGAAGGGATCTGAGAATCTTCCTTACCAGCTTCTCTTCAGTCATTCTTTCTCCTAAAGCACTAGAAGCATTAGACAGCTCAAGAATGTTCATGTGGAAGTCATGAATGGTCTCTTCATCTTTCATCTTTAGATTTTCAAAATTTGTTGTCAGAAGTTGAAGTCTTGACATCTTAACCTTGGAGGTTCCTTCATGAGTAGTCTTCAAGATATCCCATGCTTCCTTAGCTACTTCACAAGTGTTGACCAACCTGAAGATGTTCTTATCAACACCATTGAATATGGAATTCAAGGCTTTAGAATTCCCAAGGGCAAGTTCATCTTCCTCCTTGGTCCATTCTTCTTCTGGTTTCAGTTTTGAGCTACCCTCTACTTCCTTCCCATTCTCATCCACAATAACAGGATGTTTCCATTCTTTCAAAATTGCCTTCCAGGCCCTGCTGCCTAAAGACTTCAAAAATGTAACCATGCGAGGTTTCCAATAGTCATAATTTGATCCATCTAGAATAGGGGGTCTATTCACAAATCCACCACACTCCTTGTCCATTGCACCAGAAAGTATCAGCCCTAGATCTCATCCAGATGCAGAACAGGATGCCTGCTCTGATACCAATTGAAATTCTGGTATCAGATGTGTGATGTTAAGTGTGATGTCACAACAACACAATCTGCTAATATGAACAAGGCTATAACAACAGTAAATCAACACAATGAATTATTCACCCAGTTCGGTCTAACTACCTACGTCTGGGGGCTACCAAGCCAGGGAGGAAATTCACTATTAGTAGTATTAAATTACAGACTCAACAATCCCAGTTGACATCTACTAATCTTAATCACTACCCAATGACACTTCTACCTAAGAGACCACTTAGATATGAGAAACCACTCACTCCCTAAATCACCTCAGTGATACAATTCAAAGATTACACTTTAAAACCCACCTTGATCCTGCTTAACAGCTTTGATCAAGAACAAACCACTCTTGCTTAAAAGCTCTAGAGTGAATACACTTACAACCCAAAATAGTAACACCTATTTAAACATGAATGGTTTACAAAACACACACGAAAACACAAATTTGACTCTCAGTCTTTGCTCTCTTGTCTTCGTTATCTTCAATAAGGGTTGAGGCTGCTTTAAATAGAATTCTGACTTGGGCTTGGACCTCTTCCAAAAATCTGATTTGATTTTTTTTAAAAACAGAATTTAAAACAGATTTGATCTTCAAATCTTTTTAAATCAAACAGCCCTTAAACATAGCAACAGGATCTGCTCCAAATCTGATTGTAACTGAAAATATCTTCTCCAAGATATTCGCACACAATCTCTCTAACAGATCTTCTCAAAACAAACTTTTGCGCGCAGCCCTAAAACATCACAGCCTGATGTTCTGATGTTCAGATAACTGATGTCAAGACATCAAGTCTAACATCAGCATATAAAACTTCAATCCTGCAACAACTAATGTTAGGAACCAATGTTAAGACATCAGGCATATGACATCAACATTGTTCAACTTTGTTTTACCAAAATTCCAGCCAATACAAGAACTAACATTAATTATTCAAAATAACAAGTTTTTACATGCAAACCAAACTTTTACAATAAAAGAAAATAACAATACGTGTGAGCAAATAAATAAACAGTCTAATGATCCTGAGAGTGAGCTCTGCTCTTGATTCCACTGACTTGGAAGAAATTTTCTTGAGTCTTCATACCCGTTACTATAAAGGCGTTCCCTTCACCACTGGGCTTCCTCTCTTGAAGGTTAGCGTCCCATTGTTGATCATCTTCTGAACCTTTTCTTGGAAAACCATGCACTCTTCAATCGAATTCCCCTTTGCTCCACTATGGAATTCACAACTGGAATTTGGATTGAACCGGGGAGGGCGTGACTTTCTGGCTCTGGTCTTTTGGCGTGTTTTATGTCAAAATCGTAATTGACCCTTCGGAATTACTTGAGTGGCAGGAGTAACATCAACCTGAACTCTCTCATCACCCTCTGGCATGGTAGTATCGTATCTACGAGGTACATGAGAAGATTTCTTACTATCATGAGTAACTACTACTGGTTCTGGCATATTAAAATATGGAACTATGCTGTTTTTCTTTTCTCTAGTAATATTAAGAAGTTTTTGATCCAACATATCTTGGAGATCTCTTGTCACAACGGAACATCCACGAGGATTCTCTGAACAAATCTTGCAAGAAACATGATTATGCTCAAAGTGAGTAAGCTTACATAAATCGACGTGCATATCCACCAAAGACCCTCTTATTGACTTCACGTCAGCGATACAGTATTCCCCGAGACATCTTTCCACGAGGTTTCCATACTTGGATAATAGACTTGTTGAGACATGTGACCCAAAACCATCAAAAAACAGAATACCTCTTTGCATCAACTTTTGTACTTCAGCTTTCAAAGAAAAACATTGTTCAATGTTGTGACCGGGTGCCCCTTGATGAAATGGACAAAAAAGATCAAACTTAAACCAATATGGGGGATTCTTTGGGATGGCAGGCAGAGTCTTTGTTTGCACCAGATTCCTCTGTATTAAAGCATGATACAATTCAGAATAGGCGATTGGGATTGGGTCAAACTGATCCACGTGCTGTTTACCTACGCTACGAGATCCTCCATACTTTTCTCGCAAAATGGTCTCAGCAGCTTGTTCCTTTTGCTTAGGCAAACTCTCCCTAAGCTTCTTAGAGTTGCCAGAATTGCTAATGGGAGTCACAAAAATGGGTATTGATTCAGAAATCACGGTCCTTTGAAGTGGAGTCTGAGAAATGTGAGAAGAAGATTGATTTTGGGTAGCAAATATATCCACATTGTAACTGTATTGCTTCACGAAAGCGTCGGCTAGGTCTTCCCAAGACTGAATACGATTCCTTTCTAGCTTCATATACCACCTCAAGGATGCCCCACTTAAACTTTCTTGAAAGCAGGGAATCATCAGTTTGTCATTGTCGATATAAGCAGTTATCTTTTGACAAAACATCGTTAAATGATACCTTGGACAACTAACACCCTTGTATACTTTAAATACGGGCATTTTGAATCTCGGAGGGATAACCACGCCCGGGACCAGACATAAGTCATGAGCCTTAAAACTAGATGTATTAAGTCTTTTCATCATCTTCCATTGTTCTTCGAGATCATGAAATCCTTTCTCGATTTCTGCAATTCTAGGATCATTCTCATTTGTCACAAGAGAGACATTCTGAGAGATTGACATACTCCTCAGAAAACGGGAACCTCTTTGATCAACCCAACCAAGTTATTTTACACAGTCTGAGATCGAATAGGAATATCCACTTATGAAGCATTGTCGTCAGGAGGAAAACCAAACATCGGATTAGTCATCACTCTAGAGCCTGACATGGGATCCATATTCTGTATTCTACCCATTATCCCCAGTAACTACTTCAATTTTGGTACGAATACCAGAAGATCAGCTAGGCGACACAAAGATAGAAGACTGAATGAGCTGAGGTAGAGAAAAGAAGTATGCAAAAGGATGTATGATGCAACATGAGTTTCAAGGAACTCGAAAAGTGTATTTGCAGATATTGTAATCAGAAACTCATTTTATTTATTAAATTTAAAAGTTTTTCATAATAGCCAGTACACCTTCAAGGTTTAATACATCAGCAATAGAATATGAAAGGAACTAGGAATCTAATCCACCCGATGACGACCGCTTTCTTCCATGGAGTTTTTCCGTCAGCTTGTCGATCTGTTCTTGCATCCTCGCTTTATCAAGGGTAAGCTTCTCTACTTCCGCCTTCAACCTTGAAACTTCACTTGAGTCAGTCACAGGAGGCTTGGGACGAGGATATGGCATCATCAAGGTGAGAGCCTTTTCACGTGCCCATTCTAGGCAGGCTTCGGTGACTGTACAATCAGGATTCTCTGTTACGGTCATTCTTTGCCGGTTTATGCGGCGCCACGCATACACGATTCTGGTTTTTAACTAGAGGTTCTCTCCTTTATAGAGGAAAATTCTGGCCAGATTGTCCTGATCAGGCACTTCATCCATTGGATGACCGAGTTGTCGACGAGCAAGCACAAGGTTATAACTGATGCATCTTTTTGTGCCAAGAAGAGGCACGTTGGGAAAGTCCCCACATCTATGAATCATGATAATTCCTCCATACATCAGATCGTGCCATTCAATGTCCGAGTGAGTGAGAGCTGTAACACCTCACTTACCCATTTTACAAAATAAGTAAATACTACGAAAATAATCAGAGTTACAACCAAAAAGTAGGATGCTACATCATTAAAACCAATAACAAAATTCCTTTTTCATTAATAAGCAGCGGAAATAATTGTTTTATTCAAAATACGAGAATTTGCCAACAACACCAAAAATCCACATAAATCGTGGTCCACCAAAGTTTCAATCAAAGAACGATACGTAACAAAACAATAAAGAATAACAAATGACGAAAAACTACCAAAATCCCGTGTTACATATCAGAGTGACTCCTAAGACTCGATCAAGCAACACACACTCCATGCACACTCAAGTACCTGGATTATCGGTACTTCCGAAGAAGCACAGACGCCACAAACAACAAAAGGGGTGAGAACTACATTCAATAAATAACGGTGTATAATACATGCTAAAGGTAGTAATCACACAATCATATAACAGAAACACACCATCACGACATACTTGTCAATTTCATCTAGATTTCACCAAACATATAATAATGCAATGTGACTCAAAAACATCGACACAATGCATGTGGTACCAAAATCACCATGGTTCATTCAATCGAACCCGGATAAATCACATACACCCCTACTTGGCAATGATTTATCTCCACCACACACCACATTGGAGTTCGGATGAATCACATACACTCCTCCTGAGCAATGATTCATCACCACCGACACCATGCATGCATGACAGTAAATATGCATACAACACACAATCATACATCTTCACGATCCTCCTGATCACACGTGAGATACCTGCTCACCATGACACACATCACAATAAGAAATTCCTCACACAGCGCTCAATTAGTTAATTATCTAATTAATCCACCAAAATTACTAAATCGATTATTTTTATCACCATTTCTACATTTCTCAAGTTCTGACATCTATCCCGAACCTCTCAAACTAAAAGAAACCACTTCGGACGCGAAAACGGGAAAGAAATCGTGAAACGGCAAAATTTTGCACTCTCGCTGGCCATACGCGTATTGCCCTGTGCCATACGCGTATTGCCAGCTCGCTCACCCAGACCATTCGCGTAATGCCCAAATTCCCTACACCATTACGCGTAATGCCTCCCGCAGTACACGTAATGCCCAAACTTCCATACGCGTACTGTTACGCGTACGGGCAGGGGGTCGTGCCAAGCCTCCTTTTGGCCCTCCCATACACGTATTGACCACAGCCATACGCGTATTGACCTACTTGATACGCGTATTGCCAGATCTATTACGCGAACTGGATATCTCCACACCAGTTCATGTTCTGCTACGGGATCCTCACTTTTCCACTCCAATTCAGTCCTAAACTTGTTTCTACATCAATTTTAGGCCCTATCTTTCATCTTACATCTTCCACCTATCATTACTACTCAAAATTACAGGTCTTAGATCTAATTTCTTTCTCTCAACCTGCACAAAAACCAGTTCTGCAACATATACATACATACAGCAGCAACAACATCAAGATATCACACAATTCAGAATTGCAACAATTTGATTCACACAATTTTCATCACAGATTCATTTATGCACAACAAATTCATAACACAGAATATATTCATACGAATTCCTACGGGGTTAAGGACTCCCCACTACCCTCTCATGATCATACCACCAATATTGAAATATATAATATATTCTCCCCCTTACCTCGAAATTACTCAGAAAATTCCTGCGAAAGTTGATTCTTCAAAGCCCTAGTTCTTCCTTGTTCTTCCTCTCCCTAGCCCTTCTCTTGTGAAATTCTGATTATGACTAACCCTACTCACTAACCCTCACTAATCTATGCTTAATGACCAAACTGTCCTTATTTTTCTCTACAAGCCCATTATCCATTTAATTAAATCAGATTTTTAATTTAATAAAAATAATAATATTACTAGTAATGTTATTCACATAATAATTATAATAATACTAGTAATAATAATAATAATAATAATAATAATAATAATAATAATAATAATAATACCACTATTACTACTTATACCCCAAAATTACTCACGACACCTCCAATCTACCCGTCCCACTAAGAACTCCACGCCTACGCGCTCAACCACACACACCCTTAACAAGGCCAAACAACGAAAAATAACACGACGATCAAATAATTTAAATTGGGGTGCTACAACTCTCCCCCACTTAAATTATTTTCGTCCTAAAAAAGTACCTGATGGAAATAGCTCCGGATACGACTCTCGCATCCTGCTCTCCAGCTCCCAGGTCACACTTCCTCCAGCAGCTCCTCCCCAAGCTACTCTCACCAAAAGAATCTCCTTTCCTCTGAGTTGCTTCATCTTGCGATCCTCGATCCTTATCGGCATTGCCTCCACAGTGAGATTATCTCTAATCTGCACCTCATCCCTCTGGATAACATGAGATGGATCAGATACATACTTCCAAAGTTGCGACACATGAAACACGTCATGCAAGTTCGAAATTTCAGGCGGCAACGCCACCCTATATGAACTGCGCCCACTCTTTGAAAGATCTGATACGGCCCAATAAACTTAGGATCCAGCTTCATTGATTTCAATGCACGCCTAACACCGGTCATTGGGTTGACTCTCAGGAACACGTGGTCACCTTCACTGAATTCCAAGTCTTCCTCCGAGTGTCATGATAACTTTTCTGCCTACTCTGAGACGTTTTCATCTTCTCGCGGATCATCTGAATTGTCTCCATAGTCTGCTGAACAATCTCCGGTCCAAGCACCACATTCTCACCGGTCTCGTACCAACACAGAGGCGTCCTACACCTCCTACCATACAAAGCTTCGAAGGGTGTCATCCTAATGCTAGAATGGTAACTATTATTATACGTGAAATCGATCAATGGCAAATGAGTATCCCACGCATCACCTTTCTCCAACACACAGGCTCTCAACAAATCTTCCAACGACTGAATAGTCCTCTCTGACTGACCATCGGTCTGAGGATGATAAGCCGAGCTAAACTTCAATTTAGAACCTAAAGCTTCCTGCAGACTCTTCCAAAATTCTAAAGTAAACCTCAGATCCCTATCCGACACTATACTCGACGGAACACCATGCAGCTTCACAATTATTCTAATATAAATCTCCGCCAATTTTGACAACGGGAAACTGATATTAATTGGTATAAAATGAGCGGATTTCGTAAGTCGATCCACCACTACCCAAATAGCATCAAAGCCTCTCGCCGTATTTGGCAAACCAGTAACAAAATCCATAGTGATACTGTCCCATTTCCATTCCGGAATCTCCAACGGTTGCATTAACCCTGAAGGTTTCTGGTGTTCCACCTTTGACTTCTGACATATCAAACAAGCATAAACAAACTGAGCAATGTCCCTCTTCATACCGGACCACCAAAATAACTTCTTCAAGTCATGATACATTTTTGTTGCTCCTGGATGAATACTCAAGCTACTTCGGTGACTCTCCTCCAAGATTGCCTTCTTCAATTCCACATTATCCGGTACACAAATCCTACCTCGGAATCTCAATACCCCAACATTATCCACTTTAAAATCACCATCAGGATCACCTCCTTCTGTAGGCATTAAGTCCACTAGCTTCACATCAAGTCTCTGGTTTTCCTTAATCACATCCAAAAAGTCATTATTCACCTTAAGCATACCTAATCTAACACTCTCAGGTGTAGTTTCACAAACCATACTCAAGTCTCTAAATTGTTCAATCAACTCCATTTCTTTTACCATTAATGTCGACATATGAATTGTCTTCCGACTTAGCGCATCTGCTACAACATTAGCTTTCCCCGGATGATAACTCAAGTTAAAATCATAGTCTTTCAAGAACTCCAACCATCTCCTCTGCCTCATATTCAATTCCTTCTGATCAAATAAATACTTCAAGCTTTTGTGATTGCTAAATACTTCAAATCTCGATCCATATAAATAATGTCTCCAAATTTTCAATACAAAAACTACTGCAGCTAGTTCAAGATCATGAGTAGGATAATTCCTCTCATGTACCCTCAATTGCCGCGAAGCATATGCCACCACCTTGCCATCTTGCATCAACACACCGCCTAATCCCATCTTAGACGCATCACAATACACCACAAAAGGTTCACTTGGATTTGGTAGAATTAATACTGGCGCCGTAGTCAATTTCTTCTTTAATTCCTCAAAACTTTCCTCACAAGTCGCATCCCAAACAAAAGCTTGATTCTTTCTAGTTAACTACGTCAACGGTAATGCCAAATTAGAAAACCCTTCAATGAATCTTCGGTAATAACCTGCCAAACCCAAGAAACTTCTAATTTCAGTCGCTGTCTTCGGTGGCTCCCACTAAAGTACCGCACTTACTTTAGATGGATCCACCGCTATGCCATCACCTGAAATAACATGGCCTAAGAAACTCACAGTCTTCAACCAGAATTCACATTTCGAGAACTTTGCAAACAATTTATTATCTTTCAACACCTGCAATGCAATCCTCAAATGTTCTGCGTGGTCCTCGTCAGACTTAGAATAAATCAGTATATCATCAATGAATACCATAATAAACTGATCCAGATAAGAATGAAAGATACGATTCATATACTCCATAAACACACCCGGCGCATTAGAAACTCCGAAAGGCATCACTGCATATTCTTAATGTCCGTAGCAAGTTCTGAATGCAGTCTTCTGAATATCATCTTCCTTTACTCTAATCTGATGGTAACCCGAGCTCAAATCAATTTTACTGAAAACACGAGCTCCCACAAGCTGATCCATTAAGTCATCAATCCTCGGAAGTGGATACTTATTTTTAATGGTCACTTTATCAACTGACGGTAATCAATGCACGGACGCATACTACCATCCTTCTTTTTCACCAACAATACTGGAGCTCGCCACAGCGACACACTCGGTCTAATAAACTTCTTATTAAGAAATTCTCCAATCTGAGATTTCAACTCTGCCAATTCTGATGCAGACATCCTGTACGGTGCCATAGATATAGGTCTGGTACCCGGTACAAGATCAATAGTAAATTCAACTTCTCTCGTCGGAGGCAACTCTGTAATGTCATCTGGAAACACTTCAGGAAATTCACTCACCACCGGTAACTCATTAACTGAAGTCTTGCTTTCCACAGATAACGAGGCAAACACTGCAAACATCTTAGCTTCATCCTCCAACAACGTCCTCAACTCTCTGCTAGACAAAGAATCTGCTAATGCTTCCTCTTCCGGAGTAAGAAACAATAACGTCTTCCTAAAGCAATCAATATAAATCCGGTTGAACTCTAACCAGTTCATTCCCAAAATAACATCAAGTTTACCGAGTGGTAAACAAATCAAGTCCACTCTGAAATCTCTACCAAACATAGTCAACGGACACTTCAAACACATTAAGGAAGTAACTACAGAACCAATAGATGGAGTTTCAATTGTCATCCTCTGATCTAGAGTAGACGGTGCAATTCCTAATCTCTTCACATAATCAACAGAAATGAACGAGTGGGTTGCACCCGTGTCAATGATAGCAATCAAAGGAATATCATTAATAAAACAAGTACATCATGAGAATCTTCAGGTTCAAACTCGTTAGACTCCTGTGTTGGCTAACAATGAAACTCCTGATGACGATGAGCATGTGTATAGGGGTACTCCTCTTCATGTTTCGGTTTTATCCCAAGCTGCTCACACTATTGTTCAGAATGTTCATTATGGAATTCTTTACCCTAGGACATTTTCAACTGCTATGGTACCTCCTCCAAGTTATTCGTTTGGTGTTCAGACGGGCCAGAATACTGGTCAGATGGTTAATCAGGGATTGGTATACCCTTCTCAGTTTACTTCTCCGCAAGTGCACGCTTCAGCCGCATCTCAACTGCCAAATCCTCAGATCCTTGTCAGGCCTGCTGATCAAGGTAGACCTGCTGATTACAAGTTGTTGGAAGACCGTATCAGAGCTATTGAAGGGTTTTCTGCTTTTGGCATTGAGGCCAAGGACTTATGTTTGGTTCCAAATGTTGTATTGCCGCAGAAATTCAAGATACATGAGCTTCAAAAGTATAAAGGTTTGAGTTGCCCACGTAGTCACGTCACTATGTACTGCAGGAAGATGGCATCCTATATTGATAACGATGAATTGCTAGTTCATTGTTTTCAGGATAGTTTGCCTGGTGCTTCATTGGATTGGTACATGGGCTTAGAGCGCAGCAAAATCCGTTCTTGGAGGGATCTGTCTGAGGCATTCTTGAAATAATATAAATATAATGTTGATTTGGCGCCTACCAGATTGCAATTGCAAAACAAGTCCCAGCGCTCAGCTGAAACATTTAAAGAGTATGCACAAAGATGGCATGAGATGGCATCTCGTGTGCGACCTGCTCTCTCTGACAATGAGTTGGTCGATATCTTTATGGGTACATTGCAGGGATCCTACTATGAGAAAATAGTGGGTAGTTTTTCATCAAACTTTGCTGACATTGTAACCATTGGTGAAAGAATTGAGAACGGACTGAAGACCGGAAAGATTTCTGGAGCTGCTTTCCAGCAGTAGGTCAACAAAAAACCTCAGAACAGTCACTCAAAGAAGAAGGAATGTGAGGCCAATGCTGTGACAGCTAAAGTCTCTCCACAGTATCAAGCACCCATGGCTCTCATGCCTTATTATCTGTATCTGTACATTGCTGCTGCCCAATACAAACAACCACCATACCAGTATCATCCACAACAACCAGTTCAGAATGCTCAGTATCAGTAACAACTGCAACGTCAACAACAATCTCAACAAAACAATAGAAATCAGCAGAATCAAAATGGACAGAATAACAATAATCAGGGAAATCGTAAGCGTCCAAACTTCGACAAAATTCTGGTGCCATATATTGAGTTGTTCCCTTATCTAGTTCATCAAGGGGCAATTGTTCCGAAAGAAATTGCACCTGCAATTCCGCCTTACAATCCAAAGTATAATCCAAATGCGTCTTGTGCATATCACTCTGGATACATAAGACATGCGACAGAAGACTGTATTATTTTCAAAACTAAGGTTCAGGAGCTCATTGATCGAAAGATTTTGACGTTTGCTGAAGAAGGACGTATCATTCAGCATAATCCGTTGCCCAATCACGGTGGACCTACGGTTAATATGGTTGAGGATAATTCAAGGACTGAGTTAATCATGGATGTCGACGAGGTTAAGACCCTGATGACTGTGGTTATCAAGAGATTGAATGAGCATGGGTTGTTGAAAGGGATGTACGTAAAGTGTCAGATTTGTGACGATAATCCCAACCAGTGTCGAAGGCTGAAGGGTTGTGTCCATATTTTAATGAAATGAGGTGAGGTTCAATTTGCCAGGGCTAAGTCTGTTGAAGAAGTTGCTACTGTCGAGCCATTCACCATCATTTGTAGGAAGGTTTCTGTTGAATCTCCTAAAAATAAAATACAACCTATCGTTGTTTTCCCGCCAAAGCCATTTCTGTACCGGAATTCTAAAGAGGTACCTTGGAATTATGGGTCTACTGTGTTTTCTGGAGGTCAAGAGATAAGGTTTGCAGAATTTGAGATTGTGAATGTAACCGCCGCTGGGGGTATGACTCGTAGTGGACGGGTGTTCGTTCTGAAGGTTACGTCTAAGCCAGTACAGGTTCCCACTGTTGTTCCTTTCAAAGACACATATATAACCCTTGTTGTTCAACAAGGGGCATCTACTAACGTATCAGTGCTAGCCATTCTGTCTGAGGATGCCACAAAAAGCAAGGAGACAATTGATGATCAAGAATTCCTTAAGCTGATCAAGAAAAGTGACTTTAAGATTGTGGATCAGCTGGGGAAGACTCCCTCATGGATATCAATCTTGTCCTTACTCATGAGCTCACCTACGCACAGACCAACTTTATTGAAAGTCTTGAACACTTCCCACCTGATGTATGATATATCCATTATCAATTTCGATGATGTAGTGGCTAACATAATTGCAAGCAGATACTTGGGCTTTAATGAATCAAAATTGCCTCCTGAAGGGACTACCCACAACCGAGCATTGCACATATCCGTAACCTGCATGGACGCCTTATTATCTCGTGTTCTAGTAGATACCGGTTCTTCTCTCAACATGATTCCTAAGGGAACACTGAGTCAATTACTGGTGGAAGGATGCGAGATGAGGCCGGGCGCTTTAATTGTCAGAGCCTTTGACGGTTCTCGAAGGCAAGTTATTGGAGAAGTGGATTTACCCATTAAGATCGGACCGCATTTGTTTACCATTACTTTTCATGTGATGGATATTAGTCCTGCATACAGTTGCTTATTGGGTCGCCCTTGGATTCATGCTGTAGGGGTAGTTACTTCCACTTTGCTTCAAAAATTGAATTTCATGTTTGGCGATCAACTAGTTATCGTTTGCGGTGAATAGGATTTAATTGTAAGAAAATTGTCATCTTTCCGATACGTCGAGACCGATGGAGGCATAGCTGAGGTACTGTTGTAGTGTCTTGAGTTCGAAGATGTCAGCTCCGCTTCTACTAGTCAAAGTAGATCACTAGAAATGACCTTGTCATCCGCCAAGAGTGCTAAAGAGACCATCGAGAAAGGTGTCTTGCCTGGCTGGGGGCATGTGATTGATGTGGTTGAGAAGCATAATTGTTTTGGATTGGGTTACCGTCCTGGTTGACAATCTAGTTCACAAGGTCAGGAGCAGTACAACTTGATCAAGTTCAATAGCGCGGGTTTCCAAAAGGGTGACATCGTGGTAGCCATTGATGATGCTGGTCCTAGAAACCTGAGTGCAAGATTTGTGCGCAAGTCCCCGTCGGGCTTTGAGCTCAACAATTGGACATCTACTGTGAATCCTGTGGTTTTTCCAACAAACATGTAATGCATTTTGCTTTCTCATTCCCTCGTCCCCGCCTGAGACGAGTGGATAGCTTGTAAAGGGCCTCCTGCTTTTGAAATATTATGTGATCAATAAATAAAAGGTTTTTTTTTGCATTCAAATCATGCTCTATTTTCTTTCTTTATTTTACATTTTTCACAGACAAATGGCAAAAGTTTCTTTTATTTTCATCTTTCAAAATAGCTCATTCTAAATAAATTCATAAACATGCCAAGCACATAAATGCATTGATAACAACATGGAAAACATCCATTGTAATTTTGGGATTCCAATTAACCAAGCCAAAGAAGATGGTGAGGAAGATTGTGAATTATCGGCTGAACTAGCAAGGCTCCTTGAGCACAAGCAGAAAGAGATTCAGCCACATAAAGAGACAGTGGTAGTTGTCAATCTTGGTACTGATGATGTCAGAAGAGAAGTCAAGGTTGGTGCATCCCTCGCAAAGCATGTACACTTCGAGCTGGTCAAGCTATTGAAAGAGTATGTTGATATCTTCGACTGGTCTTATTAAGATATGCCTGGGTTAAATACCAACATCGTTGAACATCACTTGCTACTCAAGCCCGGATGTCCTCCTGTCAAGCAGAAACTCAGAAGGACTAGACTCGACATGACACTTAAAGTCAGAGAAGAGGTAAAGAAACAGCTTGATGCTGGGTTCCTAGCCACTTCTGAATATGTTGAATGGATCGCCAACATCGTCCCGGTTCCTAAGAAAGACGGTAAGGTCAGAATGTGTGTGGATTATCGAGATCTCAATAAGGCAAGCCCGAAAGATGATTTCCCTTTGCCCCATATTGATGTCTTGGTAGACAACGCGGTGCAGTTCTCTATTTTTTCCTTCATGGACGGTTTCTCAGGATATAATCAGATCAAGATGTCCCTAGCTGATATGGAGAAGACCACTTTCATTACGCCTTGAAGTACATATTGCTATAAAGTCATGCCATTCGGTTTGAAGAACACAGGGGTAACATACCAACATGCCATGAAAACCCTCTTTCATTATATGATTCATAAAGAGATTGAGGTTTACGTGGACGATATGATTGCCAAATACAGAACTGAAGATGATCACTTGGTCCATCTGAAGAAACTGTTTGACAGAATCCGGAAGTTTAGACTACGGTTGAATCCTGCAAAGTGCACCTTCGGAGTTTGATCCGGTAAACTGTTGGGCTTTATTATGAGTCAGAAGGGCATCAAAGTTGATCATGACAAGGTTCGGGCAATTCAGAGCATGCCGCCTCCTAAAAGAAAAGAAGTCTGTGGCTTTCTGGGCAAACTTAATTACATCTCAAGATTCATTTCTCACTTGACGGCTACCTGTGAACCAATATTCAAATTACTAAAAAAAATCAATCGGTCGAATGGAACAATGATTGCCAAGAAGCTTTTGACAAGATAAAACAATATTTGCAAGAACCACCAATCTTAGTATCGTCGGTTCTTGGTAGACCTTTAATCATGTATCTCACTGTTCTCGATGAATCAATGGGATGTGTATTTGGTCAGCATGACGACACTGGTAGAAAAGAAATGTAATTTATTATCTAAGCAAGAAGTTCACCGATTGTGAGACTAGATACTCACTCTTGAAAAAAACTTGTTGTGCTCTGGTCTGGGCCGCTCGACGCCTAAGACAATACATGATTTGCCATACTACTTTATTGATATCCAAAATGGATCTGATAAAGTACATATTCGAAAAGCCTGTTGTCTCTGGAAGGATTGCTCGGTGGCAAATGATGTTAGCTGAGTATGATATCTAACATGTTACCCAGAAAGCAATAAAAGGGAGTGTCTTGTCTGACTACCTTGCTCATCAACCTGTGGAGGGTTATCAACAAATGAAATTTGACTTTTCCAATGAGGATGTTCTGTTTATCAGAGATTATGAGACTCCAGACCCTAACATAGGACTCGAACCAGGGGCGCGATGGACGCTCGTGTTTGACGGTGCTTCCAATGCTAAAGGCTGTGGAATTGGTGATATCCTCATCTCTCTGACAGGTTTTCATCTTTCCTTCACCGCCAGATTATGCTTTGCATGCACCAACAATATGTCTGAATACTAAGCATGTATCTACGATATCGAAGCGGCAATTGACATGAGAATTAAGATTCTTGAGGTCTATGGAGATTCTGCTTTGGTGATTGGCCAATTCAGAGGGAGCTTTGTAACTCGAGATTCCAAGTTGGTTCCGTGTCAAAATCACATCGCGAAATTGATTCCTTACTTTGATGCTCTTGCCACCCTGGCATCCATGTTCAAAGTCAAGTGGAAGAATGAAGCTCCTTCTATCCGCATTGATCATTTGAACGAACCAGCACACTGTTTAGTAATCGAGGACGAGTCTGATGACAAGCCTTGGTTCTATGACATCAAAAGATATTTGGAAAAACAGGAATATCCCGAGGGTATCACTATCACTGACAAGAAAGCTTTTAGACGGATTTGTGCCAAATTCTTTTTAAGTGGTGGTATACTATACAAGAGGAATTATGATTATGTGTTGCTCAGATGCGTGGATAGACACGAAGCATACACGATCATAAGGTCCATACACGAGGGATGTGAGGGTGTATATGCTAAAGGTCCTGCCATGGCCAAGAAGATCCTTCGAGTTGGGTATTACTGGACAACAATGGAGGTCGATTGTTACAACTTTGCCAAAAGATGTCACAAGTGCCAAATCTATGGTGACAAAATCCATGTGCCTCAAACTCCATTGGATATTCTGACTTCTCCTTGGCCTTTCTCTATGTGGGTATTGATATGATTGGAATGATCGAGTCGAAGGCTTCCAACCGTCATTGCTTCATTCTAGTCGATATCGACTACTTCACCAAGTGGGTGGAAGCTACTTCTTACGCAAATGTTACATGACAAGTGGTTGCCAGATTCATCAAGAAAGAGATAATCTGTCTCCATGGTATTCCTAGCAGCATTATCACTGACAATACAAGCAACCTAAACAATAAGATGATGAAAGAGTTGTGTCAATAATTCAAGATTGAGCACCACAACTCTTCACCATATCGGCCCAAGATGAATGGTGTCGTCAAAGCAACAAACAAAAGCACCAAGAGGATTGTCTAGAAAATGGTCAAGACTTACAAGGATTGGCATGAAATGCTTCCCTTTTCACTTTATGGTTACAGAACTTCAGTTCGTACTTCCACTGGGGCAACTCCGTATTCACTTGTGTATGGAATGGAGGTTGTTCTTCCCATTGAAGTCGATATACCTTCACTCAGAGTCATCATGGAAGCAGGTCTGGATAAAGCTGAATGGGTCCAATCCAGATACGACCAGCTGAATCTCATTGAGGAGAAGCACCTTACTGCCATTTTCCATGGTCAATTGTATAAAAAATGCCTCAAGCGAGCTTTTGACAAGAAAGTTATCCCTCGAGCGTTTCAAGAAGGCGAACTCGTGCTCAAGAGATATTCACCTGTTCACTCGGATCCACGCGGCAAGTGGACTCCCAACTATGAAGGACCCTTTGTTGTCAAGAAGGCCTTCTCAGGCGGAGCCCTGATCCTCACCATCATGGATGGGGAGGAGTTGCCATTGCCCGTGAACTCCGATGCAGTCAAAAAATATTATGCCTGAAAAAATGGATAAAGTGTCCGCTTGATTGACATCCGCAAGGACAATCTAGGCAAAAATGGGCGTCCCAATGGACCAAAAAAAAGAAATGTCCACGCAAAAGTTAGGGACAAAAGCAAAAAACAATAATAACCCGCTAAGTTGAAAACCCGAAAGGGCGACTTAGGCAAAAATGGGTATCCCGGTGGACGAAAAAAATAGGAAATACGTCAAGGCAAAAATTAGGGATAAAGGCATTTGACTCCGAACACTTGAGCCTATCTTCATCATAGCTAGATCTCAGATGGTAACAGAACAGTCAAATCATCATCAACTCATGCAAGGCGTTGGAACCTAGACTTATGGTGGATGGTAGCCAATGGTGTAATTAATGCAAAGCAAGTTTCCCTTTTCCATTTACCTTTGTTTTTCAATTTTTATTGCAAATTTCGTCCTCAAGGATTTTTGCATCCTTGTACACATCTTACGTACAAATATTTTTCATATTCAATAAAAATTCATCACTTGATTTCTTAATTATTTTCTTTTCAGTATTTTGTTTGCAAAATAAAATATTATTTGTGATCACATAATACTATAAAGCATTGAGAATAATAAAAAGCTAAATTAATTGAGAAAGCATTATGCATTGCATGTTTCACTGGTAACCCCAAGGGATAATTGGTAATATCAATTTACAAGCTTGATCCACGGTAAGCACTATCATGATTCTCTGGAGAGGTTGTCATTTCCTCAGCAAAGCCATGAATTCCCCAGCAAGCGCCATTATGGTTTGTTGGAAAGATTATTTACCCAGCAGATCCATAAGGTCCCCAATGAAATCACCATGATGTGTCCTCAAGTGGAGACATGTTCGTTCTCTTGTCCCCCAGCAAGAGTTGTGCAACATCTTCAACAAGAGTCGTGCAATATTCCCAATAGGACGAAACCATCACTCCCCAGCGGCGGTGGCATGCTTCGATTTCCTGTTCTCCCTAAGCAAAAAAGATCATTAAGATCTTGGAATTCCCTAAGCCGAATCAGTCAAGGCTAGAAGGTCAGTCCCTAATGGAGTCGTCGCCATCTGTGGTTTATTTCCCCAGCTGAGGATATTGAGTTCATCCCGCTACAATCTCTAACCTAACCACCGTACAGTACCTTAAACTCAACCATTTCAAGCATCATGTAGAACAGCACATACATAGCATATGCATCTAGCATACTTCCCTTGTCTGATTCATCTCCCAGCAGATATTCAGGCAAACTTCTCACCTAATCAAACTCTCTACACTTGCACCTCTTCTTTTGTCGCTTTCGGCCAAATTTTTGAGCTACTCTTTTATTTAATCCCCTTCCACCTTGAATCATCGAAAAGTTGGCGCAATTCGAACATTCAGGTCCAAGAGGATTAAATAGGGGCAGCTGTCGTAACCCGAAATTTGACCTTCCTTTTTGCCTTTTGCATAAGCATATTCATTCGCATCACTGGCATACGAATTCTCACTTTTTCTCTGTGTTTTTTGTCGTAGGAATATTCAGGTTTTCCAAGCCCGATTGATCACATCCTCACAAAGTCATCACATCATCAATACAAGCACAAAATAAGGGTTTCTATGCCTATTCATCAATGCAAAAGGTCAAAAATCAGAACCGTAGCCAAAGCACCTTTTTTCAAGCAAATTGGGAAAATTTTGGCCTGGTTAATCGATTAACCATTTGCTATTGCAAATAGGTTAATCGATTAACCCATGTAAAATGGCAGAATATGTTTCATTTTCATGACAGCAACTTTGCACTCTCTTTTCTCTTGGAGTCTACTTGGTTCTAGCATTGTGTGGAACATTCTAGACAGTGCAAGACCATTCAAGACACTCGACTTACATTTATTCCAATACATCCCTTTGAATTATGTCCACCATGTTACTTAATTTCCAAGCATGAGAGCCATTGATTTGGATTTGCATTGGGATTGCTCCACTGAGTTAACTAACTAACTAACCGAGTCAACTTTCGACTCGGTGATTTGAGTGTAACTAACTTCAAAGCAAGCTCCAAAGCTCACTCCAAAGCACATTCCAAACCTAGCAACTCCAAACCTCCACTCTATATAACCAAAGCTCCACCATTTCACAAAGGAACTTCAAACACACACAATCATTCTCACAATTTCTCACTTTTTTCACTCTCAATTCTCTCATTTCTCTCTGCATTTTTTCTGCAAGTTCTTCATTCATCTTCATCTTCTTCCCCAAACCACATTAGAGCTCAATTTCTCCATTAAAGAGTAGCAATTTTCACATTGAAATTGCTTATCTCTTGAGCTTCAGCCTTCATTCATCTTCAATTTTGCTTGGATTTCTGGAATTTCAGCAAGTTCTACATCAATTCAAGTGATTTCTCCAATCGTTTCAGCGCAAATTTGATTTAGGAGCTTTTATCGCATTTTGCTCGGTTTTGCTATGGTTCGAAGTCCAAGTGCAGAATTCTCTGGTTTTCTTGGCTTCTTCCCTCTACATTTCACTCACAACAATCACCAGGCCAATTCTCTGGCTTGTAGGTTGGTCAATTCTCACTCAATTTACCGTTTCGATCACTTTCGCGCATTTACGATGTAGTTTCGATTGTTTTTCGGTTTGGTGAATTATGCGATTGTTTGATCTTTGATCTTCATGCTTATTGCTTTCAATTTGTGTTTAATTTTTCATAATTGATGTAATTTTCGTGCACTAATGCAAACCATAGCATGTGGATGTTCAAATAAGTGATTAACTGCTGAAAGCACTTTTGGAAAACTGTTTTTTAGCCACTGCTTCAGTGTTAATCGATTAACACTTTGCAGTGCAAAAGTGTTAATCGATTAACACTGCCTTTTTTTTTCAATTTTTTGCTGTTTTGGAAGTGTTAATCGATTAACACTTTGTAGTGCAAAAAGTGTTAATCGATTAACACTGAACCAGAATGCCATATTTGTCTTTTTTTCAAGCTTGTTTGATCTCCTTTCCTCATTTAACTTCCATGGCTTGATATGCTTGATATTTGTGGATGTTTTATGAGTTGTTTAACCTCTGTTTGAAGCATGCTTGCAAACTTTCGATGCCAGATTTATCGATTTAGTAATTGCTTGCATTTTTGGCATCACATTGTTCATGATTATTCTTGCACATCTTTTGCTCACTTGAATACATGATTTGTGTTGATGTTTATACTGTTTGCCATGCCATTTGCATTGAGTTTGTTCTTTCTTGAGCAAATTCAATCTTGTACAATCATTAATTCACACATTGCTTTGACGATCTTTCGATTCGTGAAAAATTGTTGGCTTGCTCATTCCCTTTGATCGATTGATCAAAACCATGTTTCGATTAGTCAATCTCCCATTGTTTCTGTGTCTAGGATTCTTTAGAGTCTTGTTCTCTTGACCCCCTGCTGAGCCAGATATTCGCATGACGCACTGGAGCACTGTACAAATAGGCATTGTTATGATATCCGTTTCAATTTACGCACTATACTTTGGGTGCTAGAGAAGGGGTGGGAGTGGATAATTCCTACACTCATCTTGATTATTTTTGGTAGGGGACGAATGACCTTGCGCCTGGAATAATCGTCTCTATCTCCAAGCTGTAGTGTCTCTCAACCCTTAGTCGAGTCGATCATTGATCACTCTTGCCCCTTTCAGTTCGTCTTTTGATCAATCACCATTTCCTTGGTTAAAGATCTTTGTCACTTTGGGTTAACAACCATCTTTTGGTTCAACACCTTTTCTTCTGATCAACAATTGTTCATTGATTCCCACCAGAGTCATGATCATTTATATCTTTGGTTAATCACAATCATACTGTTAAAATCATTGCTCTTTTCCCCAATAAGTTGTAATCTTTTTCTTCGGTCAAACACAATCTTTCTGTCAAATACTGAAACCCTAGTGGAGTTCACAACCTTCTCTTGGTTCTTCTCCCTTTAATTGGTTAACCACTGCCTGTCAGTTAAAACACCAATCCACACTTTTTCTCAGTTAACAACTGTCTATCTGGTAATATACTGAGCGACTTTTGAGTTAATCACCTTCTCTTAGTTAATCACTCATTTCTTTTTGGTTAATAACAGTCCACCTGTTAACACTGAATCCCCAGCAGTTAGCAACCTTCTTTTGGTTCAAATACTCGCGCCTGTGGGTTAGTAACCTTCTTTTGGTTCAAATACCCTATCTTCGGTCAAATAATGTTTATTCAGTCATTGTGCCGAACTCCATTGGGTCACAACCTTCGCTTGGTTCCACACCCGTCCTTTGGGTAACAACCTTTGCTTGGTTCCACACCCCTCCTTTGGGTCACAACCTTTTCTTGGTTCCACACCCGTCCTTTGGGTCACAACCTTCGCTTGGTTCTACACCCGCTCTTTTGGTTGATCACAGTTTATCTGTTAAAACCTTGTTCCTCGTAGAGTTACAATCTTTTCTTTTCTCGGTTAACCACTGTTTATAAGTTAATATACCGAAATCCCTTCAGAGTCAAACATTGTTGAGTCCCTGTCTTTGAGGTTGGCATTAATTTTGGTAAAACTAACTTAGCAGAAAGATGTTGGACAAGATGTCCTAACATGTTAGACTAACTGCAGGTTGAGATGTGTGACAAGATGTCCTATAGGGAGGATTCGACATCTTTGTCTGTTACTGTTTTGAACTAACTGTTTTTGGTAACAGGTGTGATTGGAATATGACTAGGATTCCAAGTGGCATCTGAGATTCTGGAATCAGAGATTCTGATTCTAAATGGATTTGTGGTTTTCCTTGTGAAGGAGACATTTTTGGTAACATGGGATTGAAGAAAGAATTAGGTCGCTAATTCTAAGGAAGATTTCTGCTGCATTTTAGAAGCCCAAGTCCAGCTGTGGTTTGCAATATAAATAGGTTAGAATTAATCTAGTTTGAGACTGATTTTTGCAGCTGTTTTAGAAGTACTAGGGTTTGTACTTGTGAGCCTCTCGTGTATTGTGTGAATACTTGAGAAGGACTATCTTATTGAGTTGTAATATTTTCAGTCACTGCTGTGATTGTAAGGGAATTGAGAAGGGTATCATACCTAGGAGAGTCTTAGATAGAAATCTAGGAAGGGTAGTTTCTAGGTGATAAGTTGTAAACGTTGGAGTTTAGCTTAGAACCAATTCTACATAGTGGTTTCATTCCTGGCTTGGTAGTCCCCCAGACGTAGGTATTATTGTTCACCGAACTAGGTTAACAATTCTGGTGTTGTTTACTTTCTGCTGTTTACTTTTGTTCTTCCTTAGATCCTTGTGAGAAGCAGAGATCAAGTGTCACGACATCCTGTCTGACATCTTCGTGATCTGCTTAACCATAATTTCAATTGGTATCAGAGCAGGCATCCTGCTCTGTATCTGGGTGAGATTCAGGGACGATACTTTCTGGTACGATGGATAAAGAAGAAGGAATACTAAATAGACCACCAATACTTGATAGTTCCAATTATGATTATTGGAAAGTTTGCATGGTGGCGTTTATCAATTCTATGGATGGAAAGGCTTGGAAGTCTGTGGTCAAGGGGTGGGATTCACCAAAGATCAAAGACAAAGATGGGAAGCTCACTGAGGAGCTAAAACCTGAAGAAGATTGGGACGATGAAGATGATAAGCTTGCTCAAGGAAATTCTAAACCTTGAATGCCTTGTTCAATGAGGTGGACAAGAACATCTTCAGACTCATAAAAAAATGTACTGTTGCGAAGGATGCTTGGAAAATCCTGAAGACAGCTCATGAAGGTACCTCTCGTGTAAAAACCTCAAAACTTCAGCTGCTTACCACTAAGTTTGAGAACCTAAGAATGAGAGAAGATGAAAGTATACATGACTTTCATATAAATATTGTTGATATTGCAAACACATCTAGTGATCTTGGTGAGAAAATTCCTGAAGCCAAGTTGGTTCGGAAGATTCGGAGGTCTCTCCCCAAGAGGTTTGATATCAAAGTGATGGCTATTGAAGGAGCTCAGGATATTAACACCATGAAGGTAGATGAGCTTATGGGATCACTCAAAACCTTTGAGATGGCAATTAGTGAAAAGGAGGAAAATAAGAAAAGTCTTGCTCTGGTAACCAACCAAGAGGAGGGAGACACCAAAGAGAATTTGGCCAAAACTGTAGGGCTCCTGGAAAAACAGTTTCATCAACTGGCAAAGCAATTGGATGAGAAGTCTAAGACAAATGTCAAGGCTCAGAATTCTGACATCTACAGGTCAAGAAATTTAGGAAGAAGACCTAGCTATGATAAGCATCCCAACCGAGGTAAGGGAATAAAGTGTCTTGAATGTGAAGGGTTTGGACACACCAAATGGGAGTGCCCTACCTTCCTCAAGAAAGATAAGAAAGGTCTCTATACATCCTGGTCAGAAGTTGATTCTACTAGTGATGAGGGATCACCAAAACAAGTATCCGCACTCACAGGAGTGTTTGACACTCAAGTAGGGTCAGCCATTAAAAATTTATCCCATGATACCTTGGTCAACTCGTACAGGGAGTTGTACACAAGAAATGTGAAAATCTACCAATCTGGAGAAGATCAACAGGAGATTATCATGCTTCTTGAGATTGAAAGATTGAAGCATCTAGGCATCATATATGATCTTCAAGAGGAAATTACCTTGCTAGAATCTAAACTCGACAATGATGGAATGATCAACGACAGATCTGATAAGATACTGCAGGATGGGAGAAATCCTGAAAGTGCCAGAAATCTTGACAGCACCAATAAAGAACTGTCAAGAAAGAAAAGAAATTTAAAAAGGAGGAAGATGTCCAACCAAGTGTCACAACATCAACACAGACATCAGAGAAGACAAGACTGGAAATGTCACTACTGTGGTAAATATGGCCACATCAAACGCTACTGTTACAAGCTACATGGATATCCTAAGGGTAGGTTCGTTAAAAAATACAAAAGGGGAGAATCCGAGCATGAATCTGTGGCTCTAATAGCTCATTCTTTACAAAAGAAGTATACTGGAGGAAAAAGGTACTTTGATAGTGGATGTTCAAGGCACATGACTAATGCCAAGAACTATCTGGTGGATATAATGGATCATTCCTCCAACTATGTCACCTTTGGAGATGGATCCAAAGGAATGGTTAAAGGGATTGGGAGAATGGTTAAATCTGGAAATCCTAGACTTGACAATGTACTGTATGTAAAGGGGCTATCTGCGAATCTTATTAGTATCAGCCAACTGCTTAACCAAGGTCTAAAGGTTAACTTTACAAAATCTGAATGCCTGGTTGTGAATGCTAAAAATATGGTTCTCATGAAGGGGGTCAAATCAACAAATAACTGCTATGTTTAGACTCCTTTACTGACAGAGCTATCCCAAATGACAATCAGGAAGCATCAACAAGATCTCTCTGAATTAAACCTTGGTCAATGGAAAATTAAAGGATTAACTAAAGCTACACATCGAAAGATCATCTCAAGAATACAAGACCTTCCTCATAAGACAGGTATGAGAGATGATCTGGAGGGTAGAGGATGTGGTTTTATGGCCACCATTGACTCAGCAACAAGGGACAATGTCATAAAGAATGTTGTGACATGTTCTCATAATAACCTGAATGCTCTTGATATCCTTAAAAATAAGCTTAGAAAACTAAAAGACAAATTAGGGCTTTATCTTACGTGGGGCCTAAACAGATGCACCGGGAAGGACACTAGTCGGGAATGTGCAAGTTCTCCACAAATTAAAGAAAGGTTTCAAAAGAGATCAATTCAAATTGACACAAACCACGCTAAACTTACTCTCGTCTACTCTGTAACCACGATCCCACAATACAAAGAAAAATCCAATATTGTTCCACCCATGATGTCGCACCAACAAAGAGGAACTAAGGAAATTTCTACATCTCCCGCTGTTAGGTCAACTGAAGAGGCGATCGATGCCATTCCTCTGTCGATGGTGCCATGCAAGCCTGAAAAATTTCCTGTACGAAGAGCTAAAACCTTCCTTGCAGGTAATACATCTGAACTTATTAACCCTCATTCTGATCCAAGAAGTAAGAAAACAGTTGATGTTGAGACTGATAGAAGATTAAGAAAACTAGTTGCTAAGGAACTAAATATAAATTGCAAAGTTAGTACTGATAAGAAGGCACATGTCACACTGACTCCTGGTAAGGAACAAGTGGGTGATAAAATTACAAATGAAGGGGGTGAGTCTAGCAAGGGTAGACTTGAACAAAAAACTTCTTTAGAACAGACACCGGAGAACATCACGGTAGGAAGAAATGATGCAGAAATTAATCTGAATAAATCTTCGTCTGATGATGAGATCATTGCTAATGTTGTCAAAAAGCTGAAAACAAGGCTGACAAAAGAAGCAATAAGATTGTTGTTGGACCGCAAAAATCTTGGAGCAAGGTTGCAGTTGTGTCTAATGAAAGGCAGATGGTGTCGGACACAGAGTCAGACTATGCTGTCACGGATGATAGTCAGGAAATGACACACACAAAAGGTCGAAGTTCAAAGAAACAAACTGTCAGTACTACCAAGGTTTCACTAGACAATATCTCCTTCCACGCACCTGAGTATGTTCACAGGTGGCCATATGTGTACCAAAGAAGGATGGCACTGGAAAGAGAACTTGGAATAATGCTTTAAAATGTCCTGAGGTAATGAAATTGATCAATGATGCAGGGTTAAAAAGGACAGTAACTAAGCTTGGTAAATGTTATGAAAAACTTGTGAAAGAATTAATTGTGAACATTCCTGATAATTACAGTGATGAATACAACAGGATAGTATATGTCAGAGGAAATGCTGTGACATTTTCTCCCAAGATGATAAATAAGTTTTTAGAAAGATCTTAAGGTTCTGAACCTGACTGTGAAGATACTGATGACCAAGTCTGCAGAGAGCTTACTTGCAACACTATTGAGCAGTGGCCTAAAAATGGAAAACTTCCAGCTGGAAAGTTGAGTGTGAAGTATGCAATTCTGCATAAAATTGGCACCATAAACTGGATACCTACCAATCATACTTCAACCATCTCTGTCGTCCTAGGCAGATTTATCTATATGATTGGGAAAGGAAGACAGTTTGACTTTGGACTCCACATCTTCAATCAAATTGTTAAACAATCTACATCAACAGCTGTAAAACTTCCTATATGCTACCCTTCGCTTATCTATGGGATAATAATGGATCAGTACCCAAGAGTTCTAGACTCTATAGATCAGGCGATGAAAAGAGCATCTCCTTTAACTCTGCACTACAAACTGTTCACTGGCAAGCATGCTCCAGACATTGTCTCAACATCCACTCAAACATCAACAGCTACAGTCTCTGAAGAGGATACCATTGATCAGCTGAAAGCTACTTGCAAAGAACTTGATGATATAATCAAGGTAAGCACTGCAAGAAAAAAGAAGCTCAAAAGATTGATACAAGCTCTGGCTTCTAAGCAAAACAAAGACACTGGAATCCATGCTGAAGATGCTGACAAGGGTGATGAAGAAAATAGTGGTGCAAAAGCTGATGATGAAAATGATGTTGTGAGTACAGGAGAAGAAGTAGATGAGGAGGAGACTGAAGATGATCTCTGAGAGTTGTCTTGACTTTTGTTTTTTTTGTTTTTTGTTTTGTTGTGTAAGGGCTGAATGCCCAGGATATTTTTTTTGTTGGGTGTGTAAACTTTTACTTTGAACTAGTTTATTGGTTTTTGGGTTAGTCTTTCTACCTTTGTCATATTGTGGCTAAAAAGGGGGAGAATTACTAACATCACTAAC
Organism: Lathyrus tuberosus; assembly: GCA_022829125.1. NCBI lineage: Eukaryota > Viridiplantae > Streptophyta > Magnoliopsida > Fabales > Fabaceae > Lathyrus > Lathyrus tuberosus. Next base: position 37,498,470 of record JALAZF010000003.1, on the reverse strand, counting down.
CACTGCTGACTGCTGATGGTCTACTAACTACTGAATGAGAGTAGATCTGAACTGATTGAGGGGGAGACATGTTTTGATTTCGCTACTACTCTGATAGTGGTCTCCCTGGTATGTTTCTGCAGGTTAATGGAAGTTAGTTTTAGCCAAAATCTGCCAAAGGGGGAGATTGTTGAGTCCCTGTCTTTGAGGTTGGCATTAATTTTGGTAAAACTAACTTAGCAGAAAGATGTTGGACAAGATGTCCTAACATGTTAGACTAACTACAGGTTGAGATGTGTGACAAGATGTCCTATCAGGAGGATTCGACATCTTTGTCTGTTACTATTTTGAACTAACTATTTTTGGTAACATGTGTGATTGGAATATGACTAGGATTCCAGGTGGCATATGAGATTATGGAATCAGAGATCCTGATTCTAAATGGATTTGTGGTTTTCCTTGTGAAGGAGACATTTTTGGTAACTTGGGATTGAAGAAAGAATTAGGTCGCTAATTCTGAGGAAGATTTCTGCTGCGTTTTAGAAGCCCAAGTCCAGCTGTGGTTTGCAATATAAATAGGTTAGAATTAACCTAGTTTGAGACTGATTTTTGCACCTGTTTTAGAAGTACTAGGGTTTGTACTTGTGAGCCTCTCGTGTATTGTGTGAATACTTGAGAAGGACTGTCTTATTGAGTTGTAATATTTTCAGTCACTGTTGTGATTGTAAGGGAATTGAGAAGGGTCTCATACCTAGGAGAGTCTTAGGTAGAAATCTAGGAAGGGTAATTTCTAGGTGATAAGCTGTAAACGTTGGAGTTTAGCTTAGAACCAATTCTACATAGTGATTTCATTCCTGGCTTGGTAGCCCCCAGACGTAGGTGTTATTGTTCACCGAACTGGGTTAACAATTCTGGTGTTGTTTACTTTCTGCTGTTTACTTTTGTTCTTCCTTAGATCCTTGTGAGAAGCAGAGATCAAGTATCACGACATCCTGTCTAACATCTTCGTGATCTGCTTAACCAGAATTTCAAACACCTTCTCTTGGTTCAGTACTCTCTTCTTTTGGTTCATCACAACCATTATCTTCTTGGTTTCGACACCATTCTTGCATTTTATCCTCAGCACAATTACTACTATATTTCCTTTGCATTTCTTTCTTGGTTCTGACACCATTTCTTTTGAATCCCCCAACGGAGTTTTCTCTTCCTCTTTTGCTCTTGGTTTAGACACCGCTTTCCTTTTCCTTTTTTGTCTTTGTTCCCCAAACTACGTAGGCTCTAAATTCCTCATTGCACTATAAGGATATGTAGGCAAGAGATTGCAAAATCTTGGCGAGCCACCTTCTTCCATTCTTCTTCGCTTCTCTGGTTCCCTGAACTACGGCGCTCTGATTTTCTCATTGCACTATGAGGGTACGTAGGCACGAGGGCCCTAATCCTCCACGAGCACTTTCTTTCTTTTCTCATTTCTCCTCTCTCTCCTCCTCTTTTAGTTAGAAGTCTTTAGATATATAACCCATCCAAGCCTAGAAGCAAGTGAAATGGTTCTCGTCAAATACGACGAATGCATAAGGTGCTAGTATTTTTCTTTCGCATAACCGACCCCCTGACCCGTTTCTCTTCCTCTTGCGATTTATCAATATTTTCCCTGTCCTCTGGGACTAAATAATGTTCGATGGCAACTCTGTTGTATCTTTGAGTGTGCGATTCACTCAGGTATAATCCTGCTAGCTTCAGTCATAAAATCTATGTATTTGGTTTCTTAAGATTTTTCTAAAAAAAGCTTTGTTTTATTTACTGAGATAAGCCATAAATCTCTAAAAAGGTTCATTAGCTGAGACTGGGATAATAACTAACATTGGATGAGGATAAGCTTGTAAAAATCTCAAGATCAAATTGTATTAAGGTTTGTGGGCATAACCTTCAAAAGCTCAAAAGTTTATAGTCATAACTCTCAAGAAAACCTCTTGGAGATAGGGCTAGGCCAACGTTCAGCCAAACTTATGTAAGTATCTAGTGCAATCTTTCTAACCCTATCCTTTTATTTTCTGCAATTTACGTTCATTTCTTTATCTTTGCAGCAAATTACTCACTTAAAATTACTAATACAGTCTTAATCGAGAAAGCTTTAAAATTAATCACGAATTTTAAATACTACAATTCACCCCCTCTTGTGCTTGAAGTCACTTGTCCAACAATTTAGTTTGATTCCTTCAGGCGATACTTTAAGTTGAGTCCCTCAAGCGAGACTTTAAGTTGAGTCCCTCACGGGAGACTTTTCAATTGGGTCCATCATGCGAGACTTTAAGTTGGGTCCCTTAGGCAAGACTTTTAAGTTGATCCAGGGCAAGATGGATTACAGAGGGTGGAAGTAATACCATATATTTTCACATGGGCCTGAAGTTCCGAAGAAGAAAGAACCAAATGACTGCATTTAGAAAAGAAGACAAATGGCTAGAATGGGTGAATGAGATAAAAAACGAAATCAAAGAGCACATTTCTCGATCCTTTCAATAGGATCCTCTATTTTGACCAACAATTGGAAGTTCCTTAAATCATCAAATAACACTAGCAAATAGTCCTTTTATGAATAAATCATTTTTGGAAGAGGAAATTAATGATATAATTTGCAGTTGTAATGAAATAAAAGTCTGAGGCCATACAAATTCAATATGAACTTTTTAAAATAATGTTGGGATCTTATAAAAAATGACATAGTAAACTTTCTATTTGAATTGTATGTTGAAGGAAAGTTACTGAAAACAGTTACATCCTCCTTTTTGGAAAAAAGTCCAAAAACAATTCACCTGCCAAGAGCATGGGGATTATCACCTAATTTGTTTTAATACGAGTTTATATGAGATCTTATCGAAGATATTGGCACCTATATTGAAGAAATTCTTATCAAAGATTATCTCCCCTTGCGAATCTTCTGAGTAGGAATATTTTGGATTTAGTGGTGGTTATAAATGAGAGCTTAGAATTGACGAAAAAGAAGAAATGATAATTGTATATTGTTGAAAGTTGATTTTGAAAAGGTTTACGATACAGTTAATTGAAATAATTGAAATTTCCTTTAGGATATGATGAGCAAGACAGGGTTCTAAAATAATTGATATCTTAGATGAAAGAATGTAATTGCAACAACTCCATGTCCATTTTTGTCAATGGTAGTCCAGCTAAAGATTTTAGAATGGGAAAAGGGTTTTCGCCAAGGGAATCCTTTAGGACCCTTTCTTTTCCTTATTGTAGCAGAAGGCCTTACAAAACTAACTAAAAATGTATAATAGTTATGGAGACTTAGTTATAAAACTCATCAAATACTCCAGTACATAATCCTACAGTACATAAGAAGCTTCAAATTGATATCAGGTATAAAGTTCAATTTCTTTGAGTTTAATTTGATTGGCATCAATTGAAATATTTTTTTTAGGGCATTGTAAATATTTACGTCTTCCGTGTTTCAAAGGCTCACTTCAAATTATTGGGAATCCCAGTTGGGGATAATCCAAGATTCGCTACTTAGAATCCAATAATGGAGAATTTTAAAAACACACTCTCATCTTAGAGAGGTTGACACCTCTCAATTGGGGTCAGAATCACGTTAATAAATTCGCTCTCAACAGTTTATCCCTTAACTTATTTTCCCTTTTCAAAGCTAAAAAAATCATCAATAAACTAATTCAAATTCAAATAAGTTTTTTTATGGTGTGGAGGTTTGGAGGGCAAGAAGGTTTGTTGGGTGAAGTGGGAACGTTGTCTTCCTAAACATAAAGGTGGACTAGGGAAAAAATAACTAATTTTAATTCAGCATTACTAGGGAAGTGCAAGTTGAATTTTTTTACATGATGTGAATGCATAATGGTTCTACGTTCTATCATTTATATATGACAACATGTCATCGTCTATGTTGCGGGATCGAAGATGTTACACGCTACAGTAATAATCAATCAATTTGGTTGCGAGACATTATAAAAAATTGAGAAGAGAAGCATGTTGGTCCGAACTAGTTCAACAACAATATCATAGCTGAATTAGGAAGCGGAGACAAAATTCAGTTTTCGAAGGACATGTGATTAGGTGGAACATCATTAATTAAGGGATTTTTTCATAACCATTTTTCTTTTGCATTTACAAAAACGAGTGTATTTCTAACTTGGACAAATTCATCAGTGAATCATGACATTGACATGTCCCGTGTACTAGCGAAGAAACTCACCTTGACGGAGAACTACATCATCTCCAAACTATTTTGCTCGATGTTACCCCAATTCATTCTACACGTCCCTCACGGAGAACCATCACACCACACTTTGTCGGAAGTAAACTCCTTGATAGCTCTAAACTCTGTAAATGTGAAATCTCATCGAAAACCAATATCTTTGGTTAGAGACTCCTACAAGATAAACTATCCACAAAAGAGATTTTAAATAAAATGTATTTTAACTAACATTTTTTAGACTATCTCTTCTTCTCTTGCTCCAAAGTCAAACAACTCCAAAAAGTCATCCTAGCAAATAATTTGATTACAAAGGAATTTCAATTTGAACATTTCTACAAATTTAGAGAATTATTGCATGACAATAAGGTGTACAGTATAGGTTTGATGATATGATATGCAACTTATAGAATAATACTAAACACTAAAAATCACTTTGATTTAAAGGAGAAATCATTCATATGGAGAAACGGAGCAAAGAAAATAAAAGAATAACTTAGTTTTTTATGTCACAACTATTACACTATGATTAGGTTGACATACCTTTACTTTAACGTGGAAAAACCTAAAAGACCAATACTGTTGAACTAGATCTGCTAAGAATTGAGGTAGTCCATTAAATAAGACAAAGATTATCTACCCATTAAGAGTTCTATTTATATCCTGTCAAAATGAGACCCTTGACCTTGAGTTTTCTTAGTACTCTCTATTAACCAAAATAAATAAACTATAGTAAAAAAAATGTATCACTCCAATGCCATCGCCATCAGCAGTCTTAGTCCAATATCACATCAGGATCACAAACAGAATTGCTGGCATCATACATACCTAAGTGGAGAGCCGATACATACAACCAACAAAACCCGAAAATGTTCGCAGCAATTACACTAAGCCACGCAACATCGTCACTAATTCTAAATAGCTATATGATCAGGACATAGAACCATGAAGTGCAGTGATAGGAAGTTTTTCTTATAAAAGTCTTAAAACTAGAGTTTCTACAATAAAATGAGAAGAACACTAAAATGACTAAATAAAATAAAAGAAATAAAAGTAATTTTTCATTTCATTCATAATCCTTCATCTCTTAGTGACAATACATATATAGTACCAATAGTGGGTGGTAAGATAAAAATGTCTAAAACCCAAATAAGCAACAAAAGCCCAAATACAACAATATCCCAATAATAATATTAATTACTGATAATATAGAGTTGTAGTGCCTAATATTAATTACTAGTAGTGCTAGATTTATTATAACCCTAAGATCCGGCTTCAGTTGTTGTAGTATATTATAATTTAATGATCCTATCATGCAGAGTAACAAAGTATAGCCAATACTAGTGCCTAAGAGTTTTTCTATTCAATCATGGCTTTTTATCTTCCTATTAACGTTTTTTGATAGGATAACTTTTAGTCAGCTTTTTATGTTCTGAATAGTAAGGCTCTCTACATAGGTAGTAAAAGCGGTAAGGTTTTACACTTTTACGTCAATCCATGGCCAGACATTAGTAGCTTGATAAACAAGGAAAATTAAAATATTTACTTAACAGTCATGTCTGCAACAATTCAACTGTAAACAATAAATAGCATTACTAACATGACAAACCGAAGACTTCAATTCAAGGAAGAAACATTAAGCATTTCAGTTATGTCATAGGTGAGAGACATCTAAGGTAGTGAAAACGATGGTTATAAGAATCAAAACAACCGTAATCCGATGCTACAAATGAAATATAGAAAAAGTAAGCAAGTTCTTAGCAATTAATTATCGACTATGGGACATTTAAGGAAAATATAACTATAGCTTATGGGATGCCTAACACCAAAGGGGGATATATAAGGTCTCTTCCGCAAAACAATTTTTTTTATCTATAATATAAGAACATTAATTATTCTTGTTAATACTACACTAATCCTTTGGCAAACAAAGCCACATCATGGATTAAGGGATAAATTGTGTCTAAATCTCATAATTTGCAATTGGATTAGACATTGGTTACACAACAACTACACGGTTAACATGAAATAAACACAATAAATGGCATACTGTAACTTAATAGTGTAAACACTCTTCAAAGTTGAACCACACAATGATACTAAATTAACAAACAATTTGAACTTGGGAACAACTCTCAAGGTTCCTTTTGCTCAGAATTCATATGGTTTTATACAAATTTAAATAAAGTCTCTCTGCCAACAACGAAACCCTAACTCTCTTTCTTCTTCTTCTTCCTTCACTCTCTCTCTTATTCTTCCTTCTTCCTCATCTTCATTCTCCCTCTTCTTCTTCCTCATTCCTTTTCTTTACAAACAATAATGATACATTCTTCCTTCTTCCTATTGTTTGAGTATTGAAGCGCATCAGAAGCAATTTGTTAGGTTAAATGTTCGTCGGCGAGTTCTACACCCAATGGTATATTTCGATTTTGCTATTTTTTGAAGTTAGTGCTAGATTTGTCGTTTTTTGTTCTGATATGTTTTATTTGATGGAGAAACTGTTTTCACTACAACAACTGTGTTGTAGATCTTGCAGGGAAATGAGATTACTGAGTTGAAAATCCCACCTGAGGTAAGCAATAGTTATTATCCTGTATGGTTTTCATTAAGGAATGTATTATTGACATGATTATGAAATTGATTCTGAGACAGGATACAACATCTGTGAAGAAAAACAAGATTGGAGTGGGGCTTGGGAAGAAGAAAACAGATGAATTTGAGCATTTTGTTTGGAAACTAGGTATGAAAAAAATACTACATTAGGTTTTCATTTTCTGACTTTCCCTGGATGTATTTTTATTTCTGCTTTAGCTGTTGTAATACCACATACTATCTAAATGCTCAATTGAATATCAGATGAGATCAGATGAGCTTTTGTGTACTCTATCTTTAGATAATTTGATTAATGAAATCCTCTAAGTGCTCTATGTATTGTTAATTGGAATCAATAGAGCAACTAGTGAGCTCTGAAGAGACAGATCAATAATTATTAGTCTAAGAGAGAATTTTATGGTAACGCTAATAATTGATTATTTGGTGTTAGACAATAAAATATCGATCGGAGATATTTTACCCTGTTGGATTATATTATATAATAAGCATTATATATATATATATATATATATATATATATATATATATATATATATATATATATATATATATATATATATATATATATATATTGAAAGAGAAAGAGATAGTAAGGAAAAGAAGAAGAAGAAGAAAAGAGGAAGAAGAGAAAAGGAAGAGAAGAGAAGAGGGAAAGAGGAGAAGAACTTGGGAGACTTGGATCATCATTTTGTTCATCATCTTCTTCAATCTCCTCTTCGATTATCAGGTGGGTTCTAGTTAGAAACTCTAAGTTTTAGAAACTTCATGTTTTGAACTTAGGTTAGAAATTGAGAGAAAATGATGAAATTGATTAAATCAATGTTTCTAACAGACAAAACGTGAAATAAACCGAGTAATATAGTCGGGCTGTATGTGAAAATAATCGGAAATACTTGTTACCATGTTATAATGTGTTTTGGATGAATTTGAATTGGAAACATACCATTAAAAACAGGTTTTTGGGCTTTCGGGTTCAGTGGTAACCGGTTACTTATTTTGAGGTGACCGGTTACATGCAAGAAAAATTGGGATTCTGCGTGAAAAATGAACCAAGTAACCGGTTACTCATTTCGAGGTAACCGGTTACCATATTGAAATTTTTCTCCTGTAATGCGCAGAGATAATGAGTAACCGGTTACTTATTTTGGGGTAACCGGTTACCACTGTTTTGATTTTTGAAAAATGTTTGAAAATTCATAACTTTTGAACCGTGATTCCGATCGAAGCGTTCTTGGTATCGTTGTAAAGCTATAACGATCCTCTACCCAATAAAAAGTGAAAATATTGAGTATGATGTGGGATTAATTATTTAGTGGTAATTGAATGAAAATAATGTTTTTGTGATATGTTGAAAATCCATATCTTTTGGATCGTAAATCAGATCGAGGCGTGGTTATAGTCGATGTAAAGTGGTGAAAATATCCTACGGGATAAAAGTGAGAATATTGTTTTGATACCCGATTAAATGAATCGGAGGGAACCCGAGAATTTGTGTTAACTTTATTAGTTGAATTATTACATGTAATTCATTACACATTGTATTATGCCATATCTATCTAATTGTGAATTGTGAATGAAAGAAAATATGCATGTTTAAAATATGAATTAGGAAGAGTGAGGAAACTCTACCCCAAAACAAATGGCATAGTTTAAGGTTGTGACCTAGTAATGGGCTAGGAAATTGATAGATAATCTAATGACGACACTCGTGCATATGAGGCCGAGGCGTGTGTCAAAATACCGAATGGTATAGAAAAGAATAAGACACTAGTATGGAACATGTGTAACCATGATGATTATTGAGAAGAGGCAAAAGAGGCATAAAGGCAATTGTGGTCTAGAATCGTTGAATACAATTATGGTTGTATGTGAAATCACAAAATCATAACCATTATCATATTATGTGTCGTTTTATGAGTAACGAGCTCCTCTGAAATGAATGCACGATTACTTGGTAGGTTTGATTCCCAATGTTATAGTACGAATGAAACCTATATGGTAAAGAGACTTGTGACGGTTTATGGCCCGTGTGAAGTGAGGAATTAAGGAGATAATGTGTCCCTTAGTTCCGAATCCATTTCGTATGCCAAGTAATCTACGAGGGTCCATGACTCGTTCTAACTTCTAGACATAGAAGAGGGCGAGAGAAAGGGTATGCCTTGACAAGGTTATCGATAAGTGAATATTTTGAGTTAACGGACTCAATAACATGTTTCCATATAGTGTGAGATTGAGAAATCAAGGTCATTTCCCTTCCCCTTGACTTGAGTTAGGATTTGGCTAGAACCCTGTAAAGCCGAGAGAATCCATAAGATAGGGAACTCACTGAGATTAATATCTCACCCCATTATTATTGTTATTTTTCAGGCAGTGTTGCAGGTTTGATTTACAAGTGGAGTTATGCTTGGATGTTTCAAGAGAAGCTTAGCTTTAGTTTTCTGCTGTGTATTTGTTGTATACAATTGAGAATATTGTACATTGATCTTAGTTTTTATTTTTGGATAGTTTCCATATCTTGTACCATAGATTGTATTATGTTTTTAAAATGGTCAAGTATGTGACTTATGCCAATAGGCACTTATGATGGTGTCAGTACCAAATAAAATACTTGTATGGTATTATTCTAGATATATATTATACAGGGCGTTACAGCTGTTCAGATGATAAAGGTCATCACAAGATGTGGATCACATGGTAGTTGAAAGTCCAAGCTGAAACAATCGTTACGGGATTTATTTAGTGAAAAAAGTTTCTACATTACGGGTAATCCATTTTCGTTATGGCACTACTACGAAAAACCCATTTAATAACGGTTGGGAATGACATATAATGACGCGGGCGAAGGCGTTGTTATGTAGATTGTCGTTGTAAGTTCGATGTTTCTACAACGGTCTGGAAACCGTTGTTGTATTCTGGAAAGCGCGCGTTATATTGCAACGGTTAGGTATTTCGACCGTTGTAATATATATTAACTATCACAACGGTTATGAGTCTCAACCGTTGTGGAATGTACCCTTAGTTTATTAAATACAAATGTATATTGCTTGTTTTACCATACACCTAATTAAAGAAATACAACCATTAAAATTGGTAAAGAACTATATAATCTGAAAATTAAACTGTTATTGAAAACCAACCTAAACACGCCACTGTTTTCCGAATTGCATCCATTTCATTCCGCACATTTTATGTTCCTTAACATAAAATTTATGGTTCAATGGTCGGTTTCCTTCAATGCATCGATATCTTTTATTATAGTTTACCTCATCATCGACAAAAATCATCGCGATTTTATCATCATAACAATCATGATCTTAACAACCACGATGATTAGTGACGACGATGAGGTAAACTATAATAAAATATATCGATGAATTGAAGCAAACGAACCATTGAACCATAAATTTTATGTTAAGAAACATTAAATGTGCTGAATGAAATGGATGCAATTCGGAAAATATTGACATGATAAAGGTTGGTTTTCAAATACATCTTAATTTTCAAATTATAAGTTTCTATATTAATTTAACTGATTGCATTTTAAATAAAAGGATAGTGAAACAAACAATATACATAGTATATAATAAACTAAATTTCATATACAATATCAGAATGAATTCATATATATGTACCTTATCAGAATGAATTCATATATATGTACCACCATCATCATCACCATGTGAAACAAACCCTAAGAAGTGGGAAGCAATGAAGAAAATTAGTTAGCATTCAAAACAAAACAAGCAAAAGTTGAAACAAAACCCTAAGAAGTGGGATTATACCATTAAAATGAAGTTCACCTTGCTTGTGAAGCATTGAAGTCGAATCTGCACAAAATGAGAACAATCAACAAAAACAACATGAAGCAAACGAGATAATGGGAACTATCTAACAAAAAGATTGAAGTAGAAGAATACCTTATTTTCCATAAACAATATGTACATTACGCTTGCTACCACCAGCATCATCACCATGTTCACCTAGTTTTAGACTCTGCAAGAAGAAATACAAGGAGGAAGAAGCTTAAATCAAAAGCTTCAGACTTCTTGTATTTCTTTTCGCGGATTCTAAAAAAGATGAAGTTTGCTGCAAAAAATGTAGAGAAAAAATGGGTGCTAGGGTTTCGCTGTGAAGGAAACGGCGCTACTGTCAATAAGGGAAAGTTAATTCCCTTATATAGGTAAATATTTCACAACGGTTTTCTAAAAGAACCGTAATGATAAGTATATATTATTTTAATAATATCACAACAGTTAGTTATATTAACCATAGTGATACCCCTTATAGGTACAAGGTTCAACTCCAGGCAACAACATTTTTCTATAATTACGTAAAATAGAAAAATGTTGTTGCCTGGAGTCGAACCTTGTACCAAGTATAAAGGGTATCGCTACAGTTATTATTACTAACCGTTGTAATATTATAACCCTTGCTCTTCCCGGCATAGAGAACACTCTGGCCAAGTATAATAATGATTTAAAATTTTCTCCGTTTTTCAAAAAATATCGTTCCAGAATATCAACCATTTACAAGTTATCATCATTGCAAGCATTAAACTATCAGACTTTTCATCTTCAACCTCATCTATAAATAGACAATTTTACATTTCTTCATAATATATTCTTCGTAACAATGAGTTCTACAAATGAGAATGCTAGAAACATCACCAATAAGGGCACAAATGAACAACGTCAGCCGCCAAATGAGAAGGTCTAACCAGCGGCCAACGTCAGGGATGCGTTAAGGGTAAGGAAGAAGAAGAAGAAGAAGAAGAAGAAGAAGAAGCTGATCAAGAAGAAAAAGAAAAAGACGAAAAGGAGGACTGTTTATTATGATTCCGATGAGGGAAGTGAGGAGAGAGTCCTGGATTATGAAGATGCATTTGCAGCTATGAGCTCTGACATTGATAAATATATGTATTATATGATTATCAATGTACTCTTCTTATCTGGAATCTTAATAAAGTTTTCTTTTATATATACTCATCTCTTTCACTTTTATTTTTAAAGAAGTTATGATGAAACTATTTCAACCTATTCTCTTGCACTTAAAAATAGAAAAACAAAGATGAATTTCGAAGCTTGATACACATCACGTATTACAACGGTGTTTTAATAAAAGCGTGTTTAAAATGTAAAAATATGGAAAAAAATGTAGATGCTGGGAATCGAAACTTGTTACACACCATGTATTACAACTGTTGTTTAATACGACCGTCGTTAAATATGGCGTTATAAATCAGCTGCAAAATTTTTAACCTATTACAACGGTGGGATACGAATCCGTTGTAAGCCCGACGTTACTGTTTTAGCGTTTTGTAGTAGTGTGGCTTCGAAAAAGCATCGGTATCAATTGTTTTAAGTTTTTGCATTACGGGTAATCCATTTTCGTTTTTGATTTTTTGTTTTAGTTGAATCATGTGTTTCCGTTGACTGTAACACCCCAATTTTAGTAATTATTTAAATAAGTAGCACCTATCCTCACTTGAATATCATAAATTAAGAATACCTGTAGTGAGATAATATTGCAGAGTTACTGTAGCGAACTGATTTTAATGGAAATGAAATTGCAACACTAAGCCTCCTCTTTATCCCTCCACTGTATTTTCCAGCTTGTTTATCTGCAACCCCTCCATGGAAAAAGGTTTAAACTCTTCAAAGATTCTTCTTCTGCTTGTAACAATAGAATGGAAGACAAATAGTTAAAATTTCCCTGCCAAACAAAACAAATGCCAAAACTGGAATTCCTGCGGAATGAACTTACTTGAGTCAATACGAGACCTTTAAGATTTTTAAGCCGACCATAAAAAAAATAGGTGCTCTCTACCTGTCAAGCTTTCCCACAGCAAGCTATAATATCATAAGAAAATAATTTAAAAATTGTTTCAATTGATATAAATTGGATTTCAGGAATAACGTAAACATTGGAAGAAATTTTTGCTTAATCGTGCTGTGGGCATACTCCCATGCTAGTATATATTCCATCCATGTGAGTTTTTATGTCCAGGTCTTGAACATATGCCGCACCAGATGTTGGCTTAATTAGACCAATCATCTATAAGCACACGAGCTGATTAATTTATAAATTAAGGAGAAACCATTCAATGGATTAAAAAAATATTCGTTGAATTATAGTATCAGAGATCCATACATTCTTATAAATGTATTTATCTATAGTGTACATTAGAAAATAATGATAAATTGATATTTATTGAACGAATACCTACTGTAAATAACTTATAAAACCTGGATTTCTTTAAGTTAATTTGTATCTTTAATATTCATATGATCTAATTAAATTTTACATCAATTTCTTTTAATTTTTTTTGTTGGTTTAGGGAAGCTTCAATATTGAATGTTGCGTGCTTACTTTATGAATTGTTGAACTATTGTATTTTCTGATAACATTTCCTTTAATTAAATTTTGATTATTTATTTAGATATTGATTATTTATTAAACATTAAATTATTTATTGAATATTGAATTAATTATTGGATATTGAATGGAGTAGTGAATATTTATTAAATGTCGAATATTTAATTATTGATAATGAAATTAATTATTCTATATTTAATCAGTAATGTGTGTTTTGTGAATTGAGATTGAATTGTGTTGATATTTTGTATATCACTTGTTAATTGTGGTGGAAATGAGTAAGAATGCTATGATTATGAAAAATGTGTGTGTATGTGCAATTGCATGGTAATTCAAGTGTGATAAATTATTGAAGATATGCTTGGATATTAAGATTAGGGAATGGTCTTAATTGCATATGGTTGTTGAAATTGCACATGCATCATTTGTGTCAAGAGGAAATGCTTGTTAGTTCCGTGGGAACTAGTGACTTGTCCCAAACCTAGAGCGGGGTTTGAAAGCTTAGGGAACGGGCTTTTTGTGTGTTATTGGCGTAGGGAACAGACCCGATTTAATGTAAAAACCGAAAAATAATAATAGTGATTGGTACCACATGCATGAGTTGCATTTGAGTCTTGCATCGAGTCTCATTGTGTTTATGGTTGCAAAATGAGATTATGTGTGTTATGTGAATTGTTGAGTTGGTGAAATTGTGGAATTTTGAGGATATACTCGTGAATAGTATGGTTACTTGAGTGATACTATATTGATGAAACTTTTGAAATGTGAGAATACTTATGATTATGCTTGTATGCCTTAAATTATATATTATCTTATGATTTCGGTAATTATATAAACTCGCACCCTTCTGTTGGAATTATGTTTCCTACGACATCGCTCAGGTACCGAAGAGTAGAGTTTCTTCTAGCCCGAGGTAGCCGTTGGAGTAACTTGTTTAGTTTTCTTATTTATGTTGGGTCGAGTCGTGCTCTGATCATGTAACACTGGGAACGTTTCAATTCATGTTTTGAGAGACGTTTTATGTACTCTACTTTACTTCATTGTTGTTATTTTTGAATTCTATGGAGTTTTGGCTTTTATGCCTAAGTATTGATTATGAATGAGATGAGCTTGAGACTTTCATTATGTCAATTATAATTAAATTAAATTCACTGCTACATGCTAATGTGAAAGTGTATGCAAAACATGAATTCATTTTAAGTGTATTTGAGCATTCCAGGTGTTTGTGTGATGTTTTGATATTACATGTGACACCCTTTTGTCAGATGCATGATAAATACTCTGATTATTTATATTTGTTCTGCGGGGTTTAGAAGGGTGTTACATTGACCGCATATTTAATGTAGTTTCTATTTCCTTCTTCAAAGTTTTGCCACAATTTTTGTTTTAGTTGAATCCATTTTTGTTTAAGCTGTTGTATATAAGCATTTGAAGCATATAAGCAAAGATACATTCCACTTGCAGCCACCATGACCATTCAAAGTTCTGCACCTCTAACTTTTTATGTTCATTGTTTTGTTTTCAATTTGATTTGCTATCTCAAGCTATGGCTTATATTTTTTCTGGTAATGGAAATTTAATTGTCAATATGTGCTTGGTTGTTTATGTACGAAAATGAAGGTTGTTTCTGGAGTGGTATTGCAATTTGATTCCAATGTTATGTTACAATCATTTATCTGTTTGACCTGTTTCGGTTGGATTATAGTTCTACCGTAAAATATGTTTCAATTTAGAGATGATAATTTTTTGTTGATTTTGTTATCCTACAGCTATATATCAAAGTTAGAGGTGTTGGGTTAACATTGATCATGGCCAACACCGTCCTCTTTGCAGAATTGTCTTGGACTCTTGTTGATTTAATCTAAGCCGAAGACCGTGCTCATAGAATTGGACAGATATATTTTCACAATTAATTGATTTAGTTTTTTTTTTAAATAAAAATACTTTGATTTAAATCAAAAAAATCGTTTATTACAAGCGATCCAATTCGGATCCAGCAACTATCTAAATCTAATAGACTTATAAACCTTTATAACTAACAATCCTCCATCATAAGGATAGCTATATACTTCCTAAGTTTCTTATTATTCCACCCTCTATAAATAATTGCCTCTATAATTCTTTTTCTTATATTTGCGGTATCCACAGAATTTCCAAAACTTTTGTTATTCCTCAGTATCCATAATTCGTATATAGTTTCCGCAGCCGCCAGTTTAAGCACCTGTGCTTGAGCCCCTTTACCCCTTGTGTGACGACTTAACCATTGGATTTCATTGTGCCAATCTCCAGGTGCACAATGAATCTGTATCCATTGTAGAACTTCCATTCAAATTTTTTTCATGTATTCACATTCAAAGAATATATGGTTTACCGATTCTTCCTTCTCACAAAAACAACAACCTTTATTATCAATCATTCCAAATTTGAATAGCCTATCTTTAGTTGCTAGCTTTTCATGACAAGTGAGCCACAATATATAGCAGGCTCGGGGTCTCGCAGTGTTCCCGTATATCAAATCTCTCCATACTACCTTTTGGCCATAATCTTGCAGCCTCGCATATATTTTACTCATGTTGAATTTATTCCATCCCATGATATCTTCCCAATCATCCATCCGATTAACCTCCCCTTTTTGGTTTAGAACCTATTTCATTATCCACGTATCGTTGGGTTTGACATCAATCTCCCTCAGGTCTTTATTCTTCACATAGTAGGCATGTATCCATCTAGCCCAAAGAGAGTCCGCTTTACCACTCAAGTTCCAAAGGAGACGAATCATGTTGGTTCTGTTCCAAACTTTAATATCAATAACATTCAGCCCGCCATGACATCTAGGTTTACAGATTCTCTTCCACGCTACCCGGGCCTTTTTGCTCCCCTCAAAACCATTTGTCCATAAAAAATTACGGCAAATAGTTTCTATTTTGTTGAGCACACTTTTAGGGATAGGAAATATTTGCAACCAGTAATTAGTTAATGCAAATGTCACACACTTAATAAGTTGAAGTCTTCCTACAGACGTTAGCATTCGGGCGGTCCAATGTTTGATCTTACCTACAATCCGATTCACCAAAGGCATATAGTGGGTAGTAGAAAGTTTCTTACCAGTTACCGGCACACCCAAGTATTTAAATGGTAGTTGCCCCTCCGGAAATCCAGTAGTTTGCAGAAGTTTCTGTCTAGCCCACCCTTCAATTCCTGCACAGTATAGTCTACATTTATGGGGATTAACTTCTAATCCAGTTGCCTTTAAGAAATTATGGAATGTTTTCATCATCATTGCCACAGAACCTTTATCTCCTCTAGAGATCATCAACAGGTCATCAGCAAAGCATAAGTTTGTAATCTTCAATTTTTCACATTTTGGATGATAATTGAAGTTGCTATCTTTTTGCATATTATGGAGGTACCTATTTAAGCATTCCATAACCAGGACAAAGAGCATAGGTGAGATAGGGTCACCTTGCCTTAGTCCTCTCCTAGCTTCCATAATCTCAGTAAAATTCCCATTTACATCGAATTTATAGGATACCGTAGTTACAACAGTCATGATCCAATTTGTAAACCTTCTTGGGCAACCTACTTCATTCATAATACCTTCCAATGCATTCCAATCTACCGTATCGTATGCTTTCTGAATATCCATCTGCATTAAGCATCTAGGAGAAATTTTGTTTCTGTCATAGCCTTTGATTAGTTCATACGCGAGGAGTATATGGTCGTGAATGTTTCGACCTTTAACAAACGCAGCTTGATTGTGTCCTACTATTGATCCCAACACCTTGCTCAATCTATTTGCCAACACTTTTGAAATGATTTTGTAAAGAGTGCTACAGCAAGCTATAGGTCTGTAATCTTTAATCCCTTTGACACCATTGTGTTTTGGGATCAAAGTGATTAATGAACAATTGACAGCCTTATACATTCGATTGTTGTTGAAGAAATCTTGGATTGTTGTCACCACATTACTCTTAATTATATTCCAAGATTTCTTGAAAAAATATGCCCCAAAACCATCAATGCCAGGTGATTTATCATTACCAATGCCCTTGAGGGTTGTGAGGATTTCATCTTCTGTGACATGTTTTGTTAACACTTCCCTCTGATGTGCATTTAATTGTGCTTCATCCCTCATTGCACTTGTATCAATTCCTTCCAGCCCAGTTGTCCTTTTTCCCATCAGGTTTTTGTAGAACTCCAGCACTTCATTCTCAATCTCCTTTTGGTTATTTATAAAGGATTCATCACTCTTTTGAATCTCCTTCATATCCTTGTATTGCTGTCTCACTTTTATAGAGGCGTGGAAGTATTTGTTGTTTTCATCACTTAACCTCAACCAATTGATTTTGGCTCTCTGTCTCAAATTCTTCTCCTCCATTTCCTGCCACTTAATCAATTCTTCGGAGCATTTGTTGACCATATCAATTTTGGTACCATTCATTCTATCAGACAGCAGGCCATTTTGGGCTTTGGAAAGGTCCTCCCTTGCTTTGGCAATGTTCTTTGTTATTTCAGAAACAGGTTTACTCATCTTTCTCATGAGGGGCTGTAACCTTAGAAGTTTCTTCCACACAACATACATTGGTCTGCCCTTTAAAGGATTATTCCAGCTAGTTTTAACAGTTTCATTAAAGTCATCCAAATCAGCATAGCAGTTATTGAATCTAAATCTTTTAGTTTTATTCTGCAGCAGAATATGTTCATTCAAGACCAACATAGCATGATCAGACACATTTGGACTCATGTTTGTTAATGTAGTGTTCCAATTCTGCTGCATCCAATCACCATTTGCCAAGACTCTATCAATTCTTGAATATATAGCATTATCCGTTTGCTTGTTTGACCAAGTGAAGTAATCTCCTTTGCTTTCCATTTCATAAAGCTCATTATTACTCATCATTCCTACCAGATCAGTATATTCACTTTCAGTAACCAAACTTCCTCCTATTCTATCTTCTACTTTAACTACATTGTTATAGTCTCCAATAAGCATCCAAGGCCCTTGTTGATGAGAGTGTATCTTTTCAATATCTTTCCACAGGTTTTTCCTAAGATTTTATTGGTTTTGGGCATATACTGCAGTCATCCAGAATAGAAAATTACCATTGGCATCATTCACTTTGCAATGAATCATCTGGTCAATACTATCAATATACTCAACAATCCGTCTGTTTTCATCCCAGCAGATCCAAATTCTCCCATTATCATGCTTATCATAGTTATCCATGTAACTTCCTCTAAGATTCATTTTCTTTCTAACCATATCAGCCTTATATTTCTTTACTCTAGTCTCAATTAGAACACTTATGGTAGGGTTAAGTTTTAGGAGACGGGAGCTAATCTCCCTTAACTTCCCCGCTTTATTCAGCCCCCTGACATTCCACGATATTATCATGGGACATCATCTACTAACACCGAGGTTGATCCATCCCCAAGTGTTGCAAATATATTCCCATGTTTGACTCTAGGAGGAGTGATAGTTAGATTCTTACCATTATTACTATCTCTGTTGTTCTCCTTTCCTCTTTTCTTAACCTCTGTCCACGTTTCCACTTCATTCTCGTCTATCACTTGTTGGTTTGTCATCTGGTTATTTGGAGGTGCTTGCTTGATTGTTTGGTCTGGTGCTTGCTTGATTGTTTCGTGCCTAGTGGAGCGACGAAATCCTGGAACTTCCTACCTGTGAACTGTGTCCCGTTGTCTATGACTATCGCCTTAGGAATGTCGAAGCGTGCGAGGATGTTTCGGTTGTAGAAATGAAGTATGTTAAGGACTGTTATTTTGTCAGAGCCTCCCCTTCTATTCACTTTGTGAAGTAATCAACGCCTACTATTAAGTACTTGTTCTGGCTCGATCCTACTATGAATGACCCTAGAATTTCCAGGCCCCACCAGGCAAATGGCCATGGAGAGGACATAGATTTGAGCTCATTAGGTGGAGCTATGAGCATGTCCTCAAGCCGTTGGCATTTGTCACATTTTTTCACGTGCTCTTTTGCATTCTGCTGCATGGTTGGCCAGTAGTACCATGCTCGAAGGGCTTTCTGAGTGTGGGATCTTCCCCCAAGATGCTGGGCATTGATTCCTTCGTGGATCTCGCGTAGGACGTGGGTGACCATCTCTTCCTCGACGCATTTGAGTAAAGGGATGGAGAACCCTCGCCGGTAGAGTTTATCTTCGACTAGGACGTAAGAGCAAGCCCTGCGCCTGACTGTGCTGGCCTCTTTGGGATCAGACGGAAGTTCATCCATAGCGAGGTAGTTGTAAACGGGGGGTCATCCAGTAGTTGCTGTCACCGATTACCTGTACGTCGAGGGTCAGAGATGTCTCCTCGATACTGGGTCGGGGAAGCACCTCCTGGATGACGGACTTATATCTGCCCTTTTTCTTCGTGCTTTCCAGTTTAGACAATATGTCTGCTCTGACGTTATGTTCGCAGGGAACATGCTTTACTTCTACCGTAGTGAACTTCGTCATTTTTTCTTTGACCATGGCTAAGTATTTGGATAAGTTGTCGTTTTTGGCATGGTATTCTCCTCGGACTTGGAGGGCCACGAGTTGTGAATATGTGCAGATGACAACTTCTTTTGCCCCTAGATCTTCGGCCAGGCGCAGGCCGGCGAGGAAAGCCCCGTACTCAGCCTGGTTATTAGATGTGGGGAAGGATAATGTGAGTGATACCTCGACTATAATTCCCTCGTCATTCTCCAAGATAATACCTGCCCCGCTCCCTGCTGAACTGGATGCTCCATCTACGAAGATGGTCCACTTACGTGCATCACAGGTGGGGGAATCCGCGAATGTCATCTCTGCGATGATGTCGGCCAAAGCCTGGGCTTTGAGGGCTTTTCTGCTTTCATACTGAATGTCAAACTCGGACAGCTCTAACGACCATTTGAGCATTCTGTCGGCCATATCAGGTCGCCCCAGCAGTTGCTTTATGGGTTGATCTGTCCAGACCATGATCGTGTGGGCCAGGAAGTAGTGCCTCAGTCTTCGCGCAACATTGATGAGGGCCAGCGCTACTTTCTCTATATGTTGATATCTTAGCTCTGGTCACTGCAATACTTTGCTGGTGAAATATATGGCCTTCTGCCCGTCGAGCGTTTCACGGATGAGGGCGGCGCTCACGGTCTCGGTTGCCACGGTGAGATAGAGGTACAGAGTTTCGTCATTATCTGGCCGAGAGAGGACTGGTGGTTCTGACAGTGCCTATTTCGGATGGAGGAGAGCCTGATCGCATTCCTCAATCCATTCAAATGTTGCTTCCTTGTGGAGGAGTTTGAAGAAGGGTAGGGCATGCTGGGCAGACTTGGCCACGAAACGAGACAAAGAAGCGAGCATCCTGTTGAGCGATTGGATGGACTTCTTCGAGTTGGGTGTTGGAAATTCGAAGAATGCTATGCACTTGTCGGGGTTGGCCTCGATTCCTCGCTCTGTCAGATAGAAGCCGAGGAACTTACCCGCCCATACTCCGAACGTGCACTTTTCTAGGTTGAAACACATTTGATATTTCCTGGCCTGTTCGAAGACCTTTCTTAAATGGGTCGTGTGATCAGTCTCCTCGTGGGATTTCAAGATCATATCGTCCATATAGACTTCGAGCATGTCGCCTATCTCTCCTCGGAAGACCTTGTTCATCATCCTCTGGTAGGTCACGCCGGCTTTCTTCAGGCCGAAGGGTATTACGTTGTAGTAATATTTTCCCGATTCGGTCATGAAGGTCGTTTATTTTTTATCACTTATCACCATTGGTATTTGATTGTAGCCCGAATAGGCGTCCATGAATGATAATAGTTTAAAACCGTCGGAGTTATCAACAAGTTTATCAATATTGGGGAGGGGTAGCATCTTTTGGGCATGCCTTATTAAGATCAGTATAATCAACACACGTGCACTTTCCATTAGATTTTTTCACGAGTACAACGTTGGACAGACAAGTGGTGTACTTGGCTTCTGAGATAAATTTTGCCTCGAGGAGGGCTTTTACAGCTTGTTCTGCAGCCTCTGTTTTCTCCAAAGACTGCTTCCTCCTACGTTATGCTACTGCTTTGACGACGGAGTCAATCGTGAGTTGATGGCAGGTGACAGCAGGGTCTAAGTCGGGCATTTCTGTGGCACTCTAGGCGAACAAGTCTGCGTTCTCTCGAAGGCAAGCTTTGAGTTGTTTCCTCGCGACTTCGGGGAGGTCGGTCCATATCTTTACTCCTAGTTGAGGATCGTCGCTGAGCAGGACAAGCTCGAAGTCGCCATCCGGGATCGAGCGTGTCGGATGGTAGCTGTCGATGGTTGAAGCGAATGAGTTGTTCGGGCAAGCCTGGTCCTCCTTCTGGTCATCTTTGGAAAAGCAGATGTCGAGGTCGACGGAATCGACGCTTCACAGTGGATTGGCTTCCTCTGAGCTTTTGGGTAAGGCTGGCTTGCTGAACTTCTTTGGCTTAGCAGCGATGGTGTTGAGTCCCTTGGTGGCTGCTTCGAAGCATCTCCGCGCAGCTTCAATGTCCCCATGTAATGTAGCAACCATATCTTTCGAAGTGTAGTACTTCATTTTGAGATGGACGGTTAATGGCACGTCTACCAGCTCGGCCAAATTTGGCCGCCCGAATATGCACTGGTAGAGAGATGGGCAGTCAATTACAAGGAGTTGAACTTTAATGGATCTGGCCATCTCCACAGATCCAAAGGTCACGATCAACTCGACGTGCCCCTAGGGTTTCGTGTCTGACCCATTGAAACCCTGCAGGTCAGAACCCACGTAGGGAGTGAGGTGTGACTCGTCCAGTTGGAGAGTTGAGAACAGCTGTGAGTACATAATGTCGACCGAGCTGCCTTGGTCGACTAAGATCCTGCGAACATCAAAAATTTCCATCTGGGCCCTGACGAGCAGTGGTATACTTGAGTTCGGGGCCCCTCCGAGGAGTTCTTCCCGATAGAAAGATATGGAGGTTGATCCCTTCTGGACCTTGTAGAGCGTTGTCACCTTGTTGGAGCTCGTGCTGATCAAGTGCTCAAAATTTCTCTTCACGGAGCCACGGTGACTTTGTTAAAGCCCCCTCCGGAGATGACCATCGCAGAGGGGAAAGTCTCCCATGGGCTATGGGTTGTGAAATACACGGGAGCGTTGAACTCGTCTGGAACATAGAAATCCTCCGGTTGTGATATACTCATGGCGACTTGGAGGTTAGTTTCTTCCGAGGAAGGCACCTCTTCCTCTACTTTCTTTGACTCCTGGGCGTCTTGCCGGGGAGCATCCTTCTTCTTCGTAAACTGCTTCAGGTGGCCATCCCTGATCAGTATTTTTATGGCATCCTTCAAGTGGATGCAATCTTTAGTGGTATGGTCGTGACTCTTATGGAAACTTAGTATTTTGATTTATCGGCGTTGGGCTTGGCTGGTACCTGCTTAGGGAACCGAACTCCTGCATGTTTAAACTCCAAGTTAGCACATTCGGAGAGAAACTTTTCCCTGGAGATAGTCAGGGGAGTTTAATCATGGAACCAGCCGGAGGGCCCGTTGTTGTCCTGGGATTCCCGGGGACGATCTTTGCGCCTTCTTTCCCCTCGACGGGATGTCGAGGGTTCATCACCTTTGGAGGCCCAGGAATTTTCCTGATGGCGTGAGGCCCAAGCGGAGTTGGCCGCTTCCTTTTCCTTGTACTGAATATACGCCTGCGCCTTGAGGAGGAAGGCATCCAAGCTCCTTGGAGGTGCAAGGCCAACAACTTTAGAAAATTCTGAATGCGGGTGTTGTACCCCAAATTTTACCCTCATCTTCTTGCTAGATGCTATGTGATTTATTTTCTCTGTTTTTATCTTAATTGCTTTTTATCTATTTTGCCTTAATTTATTTAGCATTTTATTTTATTTATCTTAATTTAATTTTAATATGTTCTATGTTTATTTATTTTGAATTCTTAAATATTTTAATTGATTATTAGCTTAATTAATTAATTTAGTTGATGATTTAATTTTAGTTTAATTTGTTTGATTTTGAATTAATTATCCTTTTATCATTTTGGTTAAAATTTATTCAAAATGCCTTAATTTTAATTTTTAAATAATTTATTAATTGAAATTAAGTCAGATTTTATTTGAATTAATCCACTCATCTTTATTTTTTTTTTTATTAAAACAATCTTTTAAAACTTTAATTTAGGTGTGGTAATTTAATAGAAAATGTCATTTAATTTTTTATTAAGAAAAAACAATACGTGCACCGTTTTCATTTGGTCTCTATGGATTTATGGGAAATTCTGGTTGGAGGATGAATATCACCACTAGCCAATCAGAAGGCATTATCTTTCTTTGACTTTTCAACGGTCATTTTGGACCAATTGAAAGCTGACACGCGTCCTAGAAATATTTTTCTTCTTCCTTTTTTTCGTTTCTTTTTTCGATTTTCCAGAATGAAGCCAATTCTTTCAAGGTTGTTGCAAGCTTCGTTCAAATTCACTTCATCAAACTTTGGCGCCACAACTTCAATTTTGTTTTGCCCTAATGTTGCCCCTTCAAGCTCCATGGAATTTCAATCGCATAAAGCAAGGACGAAGCTTTCCATTTTCATCATTTGCTGTGCCACCTGCGAGAGGAGCAGAGCAACATCACTCTCGTTTTCCCAAAGAACACATACATAGGCTGGCAACAAAAGAAAGGTGGGAAAATGCTACCTGTTTCAACCCTACAATGCCTGCTGCGTGCTCAGAATGGAGAAGCGTTTGCCTCCTAAGAATTTCAACATTTGAGTCCCTTTTCAAAACCCTAGCTACTACTCTTAGAG
Organism: Lathyrus tuberosus; assembly: GCA_022829125.1. Classification (NCBI taxonomy): domain Eukaryota; kingdom Viridiplantae; phylum Streptophyta; class Magnoliopsida; order Fabales; family Fabaceae; genus Lathyrus; species Lathyrus tuberosus. The sequence goes on along the minus strand of JALAZF010000003.1, from coordinate 37,474,509 downwards.
GAGGGAGTTGATCCTGACCCGGCCCATAACATCAACCCATTACTATGCCTATATAAGGAGAGTAGCTATTCAGCTCTGATCATCAACAATTGTCCTCACAAACATTTTTTTTAAGTTTCGTGTGAATTGAGGAAGTGAATTTCTGAGTGGTTGTGGAGGTGTTCTAAACACTCAAGGCATTAGCAAGGCTTCTGTTTGGTATCATTCTTATTTCCCTTTTCATTTTTATCATGTTCATTTAATGCTTTTTTTTGCTCTTGATCATTCCAAGTCATATGAACACATGCTTTGAGTTATTTGTATGACGTTGATTATTCTAAATGTTGTTACCAATGTTGTTATGACTGCTCATGACCATCTATAATGTGCAATATGTTGTTATGCTATCAAATATGGATACCTCCATGTATTGAACATTTGTCTTGTCACTCTGTGTTTATTGATGTCTAATCCATAGTTTTTTAGTATGGCTACATTGTTGATATGCCTGAAATATGTTTTGAATCAAGATTTGTCACATGTGCTTATACTGATCATACCCTGCTGCGCATTTCTGGTCATATGCACCTTGCTATTATTCTACATATGCATCTTGCTGTTGTTCTACATGTGTGTGTCGGGCTAATATATACCTCAATATGCTGTTTACATGCTCATGGTTTGATTTCATGATGTTCTCCATTGATATGATACATATGTTGATTTTTGTTAAGTCATAATGTCTCTGATTCTGTTCGTGGAATGGCTACAATCTCATTGTGGTATTAAACTGTCAGGACTGAATGTTTAATCTTGTTAACCTACTTGTGTGACATATATACTTAGATGTTATGTTGAGATGAGAGGCTCTTGAATTTTAGTCCTCTCTATGTGGTTCTGTTTTGATCATAATTCCCATGATGATTGAACTACTGAATATATGTGTTGTATGTATTTGCTTGCTGGTAAATGTTATCCAAAGCATGTTTATCTTTGTTATATCAACCTTTGTTACATGATATACCATTTGCGTTTTTGCTGCCTATATGCCTGGTTTGTAACTTAGAGTCCATGGTTTTGTATGCCACTGTCTGTATTTGAGTGAACTTGTTGCTGTTATGTCTTGCTACCTCAAACCTAGTCCATGTATGTCTTACATGTGTGTTTATATGAATATTGTTCAACTTGATTGTTACCATGTCATGTGTTACTGCTTGATTCAAATGATCCCACTTGAATGAACTTGGTTGCTTTGCTGTCTTATGACATGTCCTATTTTGTCTCGAGTATATGTGTATGATTCTTGAGAGCCTTTACCCATCATGATATGTGTACTTATCCTTGTAGCATGGCTGATCTTTCCTTTGTCAATATGATGTGTGTAACTGTCGTGTGTATCTAATACTCATACCTAATCACTATTTAAATTAGATGCCATCTTTGTGAAAATTGTCTGCTGCATTATTTATGAATCACCATGAATCTCAATCTTTTGAATCTTGACATTTGACTGTTATGCTAGCATTGATCATTGTGTAGTTGATTTTATGAATTCATTGCATTGTGGGATGTACAAGTGATCTAACATCATTGTTTGTTTGTCTGCACTAAGTGTTGTTACTGGTTGGTGTTGGACCCTGATGTAATCTTTTTGCTGTCACTCATTTAATGTGTTTTTCGGGCCTGTCATTGCTTCCTATTTCTCACAATTAAGCTAACATGTTTGAATTGCTTTTGCTGTTTTGAAATCTTGTTCTTAACTGACTGCACCATGTCTAACTATGAGCTTGCCAATATATCACCATGCCACATTCTTGTATGTGCTAATCTACCCTGCCATGTCGTTTGTCCTAGACTAGTTTGATTTGTGCATTTATGGTTGATGTATGGTTTACCAACTTCTTGAAATCATTGTCTCATTTGTTATGGGCATATCTTGCTGGCATGTGTTTGAAGTCAATTGATGTTTATGGACTCAACTTTGCTCTAATTCGTCACCTGCTAATCTTATGCCTGCTGCCTCTATGACATTAGTATCTTGCCATGCTAACTGTTTCGAGCCAATTTAAACTATGCATTGATGAGTTAAATGTTGATCTTTTGGAATTTGTGTTTGATGTTATGCCTTATGTTCCTAGCATGATCATTTGTGGAATGACTATGTGACTGAGATTGTTAAATACTGATTGCTGTCTTTTCGTTTACCATGAATCCACTTGTGAAAATGTCCCCATGCCACTGATTATTGGTCTACACTCTAATTATGAACATAAATGGCTAATCTGTCAACTGTTGAGTACCCAAATTGCTTATGTTTCTAATTTACTTTGCTCTTGCATTGGTTTGTTGGTTTACATTAGCTTGTGTTTGAGTCCGTGTCACATTGTTTTGGAGTCCATAATCTACATCTCTGTTATCTTGCATCCAATATGTTAAGTTTTGATGATGTTTTGGACATATGGAACTGAACCTAATCACCTTTTGGATCCTTGAATTACATACTTGTTTGCTAAAATGTTTACTGAACCTCTTCTGAATATATTTGTCATTGTGATTGCGTTGAATTTTGTTTGCTTGCTGCTACTGCTCCTTCGCTTGAGGATTCAATATGTGTGTAGATCACTTGCCTCTGTTTCATCTGTGTTGGCAATATTTATTGAATGGCCTAGTATGGTATGAACTTGGCTGCCACGAGCAGTTTGTATCCTTGGTTGGTTTATTTGAAGTAGGCGACCAAGGAGGGTTTATATATTTATTAAAGCGAATATATTACCGGATGAAACACGCCGTCCCAACGGTCACACACACTAGCACGCCTTCGCCTTTCACATGCCTTGCATGGGTTCGATCCTGCGGATCAACCCTTTTGTTTTTCTCTGATTTTCCATTTCGCCTTGTTATTTTATTCATTGCTTGCACTTTATGTTCACTATGCGCGCGCAACCCAGTTGGTCTTGGTTTTGTGTTGTTGAATCAAGGGCGTGGGTTCAAACCACACTTGTGACATCTTCCTTTTTTACTTAAAATCATTTCCTTTATTTAAAGTTCATTAAAAATGCAAAAACAGTTAATTTTATCTTTTAGAAATTTTAGTTATTCTCAAACTCAAAAAATATTTATTTTATTTAGTAATTTATTTTCTTAAATAGTTATTTAAGTTGATTTTATTATTAATGTGAGTTTCCACTCTCTTTATCTTGATTAAATTGTTAAACCTTTATTTATGACCTTATTGATATTTTGAATGTTTGGTTTGATTCATCTTTAATTTATCTTGTCATTTGGTTGTTGATTTAATTTGTGATTGGTATTATTCAACTTTGAATATCATCTTGGTTAATCTTTTATTCATGACTATGTCTTGACTTATGATTTGTTTCTTGTGTGATACATCCCTCAAGTTTAATATCTTTGGTTTATCTTTGTCTACTTGACATCTTTGACACTCATCTCATGTCTACTCATCATTTGTCATGAAACATATTGTCATCCTCATGCTTATGTTGCTTTCATTATATTATCTTATATCAAATGTTTCACCTTCTATGACTTTTATTCTTTCCCCTATTCCAAAGGAAGGTGAAATACATTGACTTTTAAAGTCATTAGCCCCCACCTTAACCTAAGTAACCTCTTAGGAGAAAACTTTATTTCTTGGCCTCATCAGAGCCATAGAAATTATAACTAGCCTTAGGAGAGAGTTCTTAAACTCTTAGTGATATTCATCCTAATGAATTTATCACTTCCCCTACTAACTAAAACATAACATAGGTCCATTTCAACTAGATTTAGAGAGTTCTTGAACTCTACAATGAGCTTGCACTCATTTCCCCTCTGAATATTGACCATAGTCAACAATTCAGTAGAAGTAGAACTACGCATACTCTAATTCTATTCCCGAGGATACGTAGGCGTAAGGTGTGATGCCTTATCGATATACTTAGATCTAACCCCTAGGGTTTCAACCTTTAGCATAGAACCTTTAGCAAACATAAGTTAATATTTAACAAGAGGCTCCCGTAGAGTACTACGGACGTTTAGGGTGCTAATACCTTCCCTAGGCGTAATCAACCCCCGAACCTTAGATCTTCCCCCTTTAGGTTTTTCTAACGATCTTGAACCTTTCCTTTAGATAAACCAAAGTCGGTTGTAAAAGAAACATAATGCAAGTTAATTAATAGCTTGTTATCCGATTTTCACCGCAACAGCGGGCGAAGTCCTCGTTCGAGAAAATTTTCTTCTTGTCGTCAGTAGTGGGGACTTGCACAGCTTCCTTATTAAACCTCTCAATATATGCCCAGAAAGGCTCGTCCTTCCCTTGAATTATGGCCTCAAGGGAGGCTTCGGTCTTCAGATGGCGGTGCGGCGCCGTAAAGTGCATGGAAAACATCCTGACCAGCTGCTTCCACAAGGTGATGGACTCCTCAGGCAGTTGTTTGTACCAGGTCATTGCCCCTTTCCGGAGCGTGGTCGAGAACAGACGACATTTGATGGCCCCCCGGACGCCACGGTAGTCTAGCAGCGCATTGATGTTTTCGATGTGCTCATCTGGGTCAGTCGTTCTGTGTAAGTGCCCAAAGATGGGGGTTTCTCCAAGCCTTTAGGGAGACGTGTAGCCAGTATCTCCTGAGACAATGGGCCATGGGGTTTATCATCGCTGCTGGAAATGGTATGGGAAGGGGAGCGGATGCTTCGCTCGGATACGTGGCGGTGACTTCTACGGGGTGATGGTGTACGTGCTCGACCTTTTTATCTGACCGAGGGTGAACGTTGATCTCTCTGGGTTCTCTTGTTGCCCGATGAGTGTTGGTTTCGAGGGGAAACATGATCACGCTTCCGAACGACATGGGACTCTGGCTCTTGATGCACCCGACGATCAGCTTCCTTCCGAGGTTGTGGGCTCTTGGATTGTCGTCGATCCTTCCTCAGATGAGGGGATCTCAGACGTGCAGATTCCTCCAACGCCCCAATCCTCTCGTTTTGTTGGAAGATCAAGAGGTTAGTTTTGTTGATTGCTTCAATGAGGGCCACCATGGCCGAATCGGCGCTGGGTGGAGTTTAAACGGGATGGAGGGCCGACGAAGGCTGGTCATCAACACGGACAGTACGAGTGGGGGAAGGAGATGCAGTAGCTCTGTCTCTCAGACAATGGGTGTCTCCTCCGAGGAAGGATGTAGATCCGTTAGCATCAGTTTTGTTGGGGGAGAAAAGAAGGATTGCGAACATCTTGGACGTGATCTTGGCAAGCCATGATCGTAATCTTGGACAGAGAATTTGTTTTGGTATATGAATCTGAGGTGGATGTTAAGACGGGGATAACAAGTTTCCCACAGATGGTGTCACTGGTCGTGAAGGCTGATCAGATCCTGAAATGGGCCAAGAAGAATGTCTGCGATGCTGGGTGTGTGAGATGAGGAGGGGGTGTACCTGCAAGGCACTCCGATGCTAAAGTAAGAATCGGGAGAGAGAAAGGCAAGTACAAAAGTATGAGTTTCTTAGAATGATTTTGAATACATGGCCCTCTCAAATGAGAGGGTTCTTATAATGCCCCCAGCACGTGGCCAACGGTCCCTATTTTCGGGGCGGAATAACTGTTTCCTGAAGAATAGGTAACTGCCAAAAACTAGCCGTTATGACGGGCAGAGATGCCCAAAACTGGTCGTTGCCACGGGCAAAGGTGTAATTCCGGGCATAGGCGTCATAACTATTCCTGGATGATGGAGCCATACATAACGGGAAGTAATCCCGGGGAGGAGCAAATGACCTTGAGGTTCATCTGTCCATATGTGCCCGGTAGAGGGGCAGAAAGGTAAATGCCGCTCCGCACCAGCTGGACTTAGGCAATTGGGATGTTCTGGAAGCAGAAGTGGATTGGGTCATGCCTAGCCATTGGTCCAGTCTAGAATAGGTCTTTTATCTTTATTTTAGAGTTGATGACTGTAGCTTGCAATTTTTGTCGGTGACGCGACCACCTTATTGCCATGGGTTTTCTTCTCACAATGAGGAGGAGTGGAGTGCTACTTTCTGATTTTTTATTTATCCCGTGAAGCTGGAAGGGAAAGGGAAGCTATCTAAAACTAACCTTGCACACGAGTGTTTAACTCAACAAACGCTTAAAGAGATTCGGGGAGTTCGGGGTCAGGTTATACAATGGGGAGTTGTCAATTACCCATCATATATGTGGTTATCCACAGGTTGTTAGTTTTAGGTTCTGCTTTGTACTTGATGGTGTTTATCTGTTGATGGGTTGGGAAAGTTTCTTTTTTGGGAGATGTTTGAGAGACAGAGAGAGAGAGAGAGAGAGAGAGAGTTTTGATGATTTTGCTGTGGTATTGGACCTCAGTTTTGATTGGTGTGAAGGTACAGGACCTAAAGTTTTTGATTAGTATGCTCACTAAGATTTCGCAATCTTATGCCTACGTATTCCCATTTAAAGAAACAGGGAAATCAGAGCAATCGTAGTTCCTCCTATTCTGTGGGAGGAAAAAGATGTTTTGGTGTCTTGTCCAAAGCCCAAGATTGAAGCTAATGGGTTTATTTGTGTTTTGTTCAAAGCCCAAGATTGAAGCTAAAAGGTTTGACTGGGAGAGAATTTGTCATCTCTAAAGGGAGACATCTTGTCTGTTTATCACAACTGTTGTGTGACCGATTATAAAGGAGAAATACTTTAACTGAGATATATAAATCCAGCAATGCCATAATTTCCTTCATAGGGGCTTTGTCCTGAAGGAGAAAACTTTAACTTAGTGTTGAGCAATGCCATTTTTCCTTATGAGTCTTTCATGCTAAGAGAGGGACAGTGGCTTGGATGTAAATAATCCAGAGGCTTGCCACTTACAACAATTAGATGAAAGGAGGTTTACCAAGATAAGAGATGGACAACAGCTTGGATATTTGAATCAACAACAAGTGTGTCACTTACAACAGTTATCTGGGATTAGGGTTTGTTTTGAATGTCTGTTTTGATGTGTGATAACACGGAGAAATGTCTTCCTACAGAGAATTCTTGATTTCCTCTGAGGGAATGTTGATCTTTGTGTGCCTTGATCAAAGCCCAAGGTTGAAGCTAAGAGGTTGATTGACTCCACTGGGGAAGTTTTTATACAAAGCCTAAAAGGAGGCTGGAGAAGACTAGCTTAACAAGAGAATGTTTATATATGTCTTGTACAAAGCCCAAGATTGAGGCTAAAAGAGATTGACTCTTTTGGGGATATCATTATACAAAGCCTAAGAGGAGGCTAAAAGTTTGACTTTTTCGGGGAAAATATTCTGTATGTCTTGTACAAAGCCCAAGATTGAGGCTAAAAGGGATTTTGACTCCGCTAAGGAGGGTTTGTATGTGTCTTATACAAAGCCTAAGATTGAGGCTGAAAAGGAGACTGGCCCTGTGGGAAAGAAATATTTATCTGTCTTGTACAAAGCCCAAGATTGAGGCTAAAATAAGACTTTACTGACTCGGTTGAGGATTTTTAGATGTCTTGTACAAAGCCCAAGATTGAGGCTGAAAGGAGTTTGACTCTGCTGGAGAGTCTTATCTGTCTTACACAAAGCCCAAGATTGAGGTTGAAAAGAGGATTGACTCTGCTTAGGGAAATTTATATGGTGTCTTGTACAAAGCCCAAGATTAAGGCTAAAAAGGGTTGACTCAACAAGAGAGTGTTTTTATCTGTCTTGTACAAAGCCCAAGATTGAGGCTAAAAGGGGAAACTCAACAAGAGAGTGTTTTTGTTTTGTACTATTGACTCAACAAGAGAGTGTGGAAAGGTGATCGACTCAACAAGAGAGTATGAAAAGGTTAGCTCCGCTGGGGAAAATCATTGTACAAAGCCCAAGAGGAGGCTGACTATGCTGAGGAAAGGAAGAATCATTATACAAAGCCTAAGAGGAGGCTAGCTTCTGTTGAGGATTATTGAGATCCAGAGGTGGGTCTAAATCAGGGAATCAGCCCTTGTTGAGGGTTTCCAGAAGAGTTAAAGTATCAGATGCCTTGAGGTTCTGATGATAAACTGATCCTGGTCGGGGATTTTAATTCTACTGGAGATTGGTTAAATGACCAGGGTTTTTCCCATGTTTGTAGGGAACTTGAGAATGTCTTTGAGATCCAATAGGGGATTAGACTATCCGAGTCTACTGGTATGGAAGAGTTTATCTTTGTATGATGCCTAAGAGGAGGCAGGTATTTTAAGGGATGAGTATCAACCCTAACATGGTTTGTTGTTTTGACACTGGAAAGACTGCTCTAGCAAAGGATGACTAAGTTCCGTCCTACACCTTTAAGAGGTCTTCAGGGTCCTTGTATTAAGCCCAAGAGAAGGCATGAGAACTTCTAAGAAGCTGGTGGGTCCTTGTACAAAGCCCAAGAGGAGGCGGGGATGCTTTTAGGAAGCCTGTGGGTCCCAAACCTAAGAAAAGCTCAAGAAAGGTTTCACCGAGAATTAATCCTTTAGTGAACCGTTCTAGGGTTTGAAGAAATTCAAGAGAGGTTTAACCGAGAATTAATCATCTCCGGGGAAATGAATTTCTTTGACAATTTCTAATAGTGACAGTCTGAGAAAAGTTTCATCGGGAATAATGCCTTTCTCTTTGTTCCATATTGTTTAAGCCCAAGAGAAGGCAAGACTGTATCTGGAAATCCTATGGGGATCTAGTTTTGACTGTATTTAAGAGCGACCAACTGGCTTTACCTAGTTCTAGACGTAGTTACCGGGGAAAACTCTAAACAGATATACAGGTATATATATAGTTGATATATGACAAGTATTTAAAAGGATATGAAAAAAGGACTTACCGGTGAGCAAGCTTCCAGCAATACAGTTATATATATATATATATATATATATATATATGAAAGCAAGTAAATGAAAGCAGATAAAACTTACAGGCGAGCATGCTTCCATTGTAATAGCTGTATATTTAGTTGTTCAAGAAATTAAAGAAAGTTTTGATAACAACTATGAGTTTGAACCTAAATCAAAAGGGGAGTTGTTTTTTGAAAAGGATGTTGGGGCTTATACTCAAAGGGAGGCCCAGATGAAAAACAGTAATTGTACCGTTGTTTTGTAAACTGTACTAGGGCGTATACAATGACTAAGGCCCAACAAAGGTTTTCTGTACAAAGGGATGGGTCTTACAACTCAAGGAGAGGCCCAAAAGTTTGAAAAAAAGAAAATAAATGGGACTTACAACACAAGGGTAGGCCCAGTTGGTTTTGTTTTGAAATGGCGATCGCGTCGAGATTTTCTGAAATCACAGTGAGACTTATACAATGACTGAGGCCAAAAAGGTTTTGGTTAAAAAGAGATTGGGTCTTACACTCTATTAGAGGCCCAAAAAATGTTAACAGAAAATAGAATGGGACTTACAACATGAGGGAAGGCCCAATTGATTTTTGTTTAAAAGGCGACGATCGCGCCGAGATTTTTGAAAACGTATCGGGACTTATACAATGACTGAGGCCCAAAAATGGTTTATTTACAACAAGGATTGGGTATTACACTTTATTAGAGGCCCAAAAGTGTTTGAAAATTTAAAATCGAGAGGAAACCCAAATTTTAAATAAAAAAGTCATTTTCAAAATATCAATTATATTCAAAAACAAGTTATACACTTTGGAAAATATTTTGAAAAATCATGTTTAATCATATGAAAGCTTGAAATTCAATTGGTTTTGAAAGATCAAAGTGAGAATTTCATTTTAAAAATTGTTTTAAAACAATAAAATGAAATTAATTGCAAAAATTCTAGCTATATTAAATAAATAATATAAATTGGATTTTTTTGTAGAATAAAATATTTAATTATTTTAGTGAATTTTGGGAAAAAGAATAAATTCAAAAACAAAAATATTCAGAGAGAAATTAATTTTTGAATTAATTAAATATAATAACTAAAATTCAAAATTTTGAATTATGGCGCCAAGAACACTTGGTTCTTGCCCGCGCCCTCTGTTTTCCCAGATTTACGTTTTCCCACTTTTCTTCATGATTCCTTAATGGTTTTACACTATTCAAGTACCAATCTTGTTCGTTTTTGAACAAGGATCACAACCATATAGTTTAATTTCATTTATATTAAGTATGGAAGAAGAAATCAATGGAAAACATCAACAACCCTAATTTCAGCATGAACACAATGAAATTCTATACACGATTGATTCATGGCAATTGATTGAGGGTTATCACTCTACGTACATGCATAAACAAGATGGTAACTCAAAAATTCATTCATGATGCAAGGATCATAGAGTTTGAATGGTTCAGGCCTACCTCTTGCAGCTGGTGATCGAGTTTGGTGATAGAGGTGTTGTAGCTTGGTTCCAATGATCTGGACAACTTCCTTAGGTGCAATGGAGTGTGTTTGAATGCTTGGAGTGGATTGAAATGAGCTGGAACTTGATGTGGCACCTCAACTGCAGCTCTGTCAAGAGCTTGAGCAATTGGTGAAGGTGTGAGAAAGACACAAGAAAGGGGGGGTTTGAATTGTGTTTTAACTCTTAATAACTTTTCGCCTCTTATCGTTAACGTGCTAAGAGAATATCAGAGTTGCGTTGAGAGACTCTAACATGCGAAGCGGTATTCAGATTGTGCGATGCATAAGCGACAAGGAGAATCTGAATTAGCGATGCTTGAATCAGACTTGCAATGCGGAAGCTTATCAGAGTTGGGTTGCAAGGTTCTGACTTGCTATGCAAGGTTCTGATAATTGATACAGAAACATAGATAATAAATCAAAGCATAAGCAAGAGTAAAGAAAACACGATATATCCTGGTTCACCTGAGCAACTCTCAAGCTAGTCCAGTCCACCCTTCCAAGGTGATTTCGCCTTGAACACAATGACTTAATACACTATAATCAAAACCGATTACAGATGCACGGGCTAACGCCGGTGACTAACAACCTGCATAACCTCAGTTGTAACTAACCTGCAATGAACCGTTCAGGGATCCAAGTTAATGGATATAACGAACATTGACCTAATAGGTTCCAATCTTGCAAGATCTACTATCAGTATTTCATAGCTAAACATTCAGGGATCCGAGTTAACGGATATAACATTTACTGACTATTCTTCCAGGATTTTCAATGAGTTCCATCAGTGATCTCACAAGAGTCTGACCCACAATTGGTCCTCTTTGAGATATGACTATCATTGACCATATTTTAGGATTTCCACAATGACACCAAGCCATTGTCTTCTCAAGTCTCTGATCACACTGATCACTTGAGGAATCCTAATTCACATAGAATTAGTTGCAGGAGGTTACATTGATGCTTCTTAACAAGCAGATAACTCCTAAGTTTAAGTACAAATGAACACACAGTGTTCTAGCAAGATATGAGCAACATCTCCTTGCAAACTACATGATTCTAACAAGATGTACATGATTCGACAGTTGAATAAAATCTTGAGAATACTTCATCTTCTTCGTTGAGCAAGCTTCGAGCAACAACTCCCTTGCTACTAATCTTTGATCTTCAGAGATGATGTAGTTGGTTGATGACTTGACTGATTTGAGATGATGTCTTGTTCATAAATAGATTTTGTTCCAATTGATTATTGTTGTGTTGAATGATGATCTTTGAGCTTCAACAACAATGGTCGTGTGTTAATGGTGATAACTTTAAATGTTTAGTGTAACAACGATAACTGGTCGTTGCGACTATCATCACATCGACACCTTCAGAAGCGCATACTCCTTTCCTTTAAATAGCCGAGTAAAATATAGTCGTTGGAGAGCTGTTGACAGTTTGAAAAGAGTCATTATGCAATGATGAAAGTTGTACTGCCATATCTTCTTTTTACTGTAGAAGAAGTGATGGGATAGATCTTTTTAGTACAGCATACAGTCATTACTAACGGTAACATTTGTCTTCAAATCTTCAGAGGCTTCTGATGGTAATTAATTGAAGCATGAGTAGAGACTTTACAACTGGGTCTTCAGAATCTTCAAGTTTTCAGTCTTCAGAACTTGTCCATTAGGAATCTGTCTTCAGAGCTTCAGCACTTGTTTGAAACTCATTATCTTCAATGCTTCAAGTCTTCAGAGTCTTCAGAACCTGGTCTTCAGAGTCTTCAGCACTTGACCTTTAGAACCATAATCTTCAGAACACTTCAGTCTTTAGAGTCTTTCTGCACTTGGTCTTCAGAGCCTTCAGCCTTCAGAACTTCAAGTCATTGGAATCTTCAGCACTTCGGTTCTCCACAAGATTATATCTTTAGAAGCTTCTCTATCTTCATAATCATAACCACTTTCAGAGTAGCATCCACAAAAGCATTGCAACAGGAATATCGGCATCCTTGGATCTATCTGATTACGATCAGATACAGAAGCATACTTGCTTCTTGCGACTTGTGTTACACATAGTAACTCGCATATGACCATTTACACACATCTTGCTAGTGTTTGTTGGATCTGATATCTTCTATGATTATGATCTGCACACAACACACATTAGAACATAAAATAGTTCTTTCACAAATACTCATTGTTATCATCAAAACATAGAGATGACTTGCAGAGACAACTCTTGCTCTTATAATCTCCCCCTTTTTTATGATGACAAAACCATGTATTTTGATTAAACATTTTATACAAGGTAATCACCAAACATAACCTATTCAGAGTCCGGAACAACAGCTCCCCCTGAATGTGTTAACCCCAAAATTTTATCTGTGATCATCTAGAATCTTATATGATCCAAAGACCCACAAAATAACAATTTTGAGTTGTCAGAACATAGAATAGAGAAGGAATACTTCCCTATATGTCTTAAGGAGACAAAAATTTTCAGCATCTGGACTTGTTCATCAGAACCTCTGTCTTCAGATCTTTAGAACTTAGTTCCTTTAGACGTCATATCAGAGCTCATAATCTTCAGAGTCTTCTGAAGCAATTTCTACTTTTCAGCAGAATCATTTTAGCACTGAGATAAAACAATTCTCTTCTTATAACTTAGCCACGCTTTTTATCAGAATTAAACTTGTCTTTTGACGTAAGAAACTCCCCTTGAGTTTCAGACTCGATGATCTTCAGATTCTTGATTTGGTCATACTGGTTCTGATCATCATTTAAGATCTTGACTTTTCAGAGTTTGACTAGATAACAGGTCTTCATCTCAGAACCATGTTTCTATCAGAACTCGTTGGAGGATCACAACTTGATTCTTGATCAGATTGAAAATAATTTTTGTGATTAATCAAAGCTTGATTCTGAATCTCATACCAATGTACTCTTGATTCTTAGTCTGATACCATAGTATGCTGAGTTTGATACCAATGAAGGTATTTGAGAACAGTTCACAGCTTAACTAAGTCTGATACCAATTGTAGACCGAGTCTGATACCAATTCATTTTCTTCTGAGTTGAATTATTGGTTTATCAGAACTTCTTCTTCTTGTTTCTTCAAGATCAAAACACTATACTTCTGGAGTATCAGAGTTTATACTGATAGATCTTTTTCTTCTTGGATCTTTTATCCAGATCTTCAGATAGTCTTCGACTTCTGATTTGCTCAGTTCTTCTAAAAATCATCTTGAAATGTAGACTTTGTCTTGACTGCTTTCAGGAAGACTTCTTCTTCTGATTCTTATGTTCTAAATATCATATTCTCAGACAGCTTACAGCTTCTGAACAATATGAAACGAGAATCACGATGACTTTGACTTTCACAAAGTTCTCAACTTCTGAACACTACTGGGTCAATCTGATTCTGAACATATGTTCACGAAGTGTACCACTTTTATTTTATGAACAAACATTTCATAAGAACTTTCAACAGAGTTCTTTCAATTTAACCTGTTCTAAGAATTCCTAGTGAACTTGTTTAGAGTTCCTTGGTTAAACATCAAATAAACGTTAGTGGTAAAATGCATTTTATATCAGAGTTAGTGGTAAAACGCATTTTATATCAAAGTTTATGTTTAGCATTCTTTTAACATATATCAAAATCATATTCTATTTCTCCCCCTTTTTGACATCATCAAAAAGTTAGAGCATTTATGCATTTTAAACATGATCAATATGATAATGAACAATCTATCAGAATTAGTAATAATAATACATGTAAGCCATTCAGGAATAAAACTAAGGAAATTCCATTGATTGATTGATTGAGAAACATACAACAAGCAGAGAATAAAGTAGAAACATCAACACCAAAACTTAGATATAAACAACAGGACATGGCAAAGACTAGTAAGTCACTTATAGTTAAGACTTTAATCATCAAGGTCTTCAACATTGTTTACTCTAGCATATCTTGTTTCAATCACTGAAGGTTCTGGTCCAAGTCTGCTTAACAATCGCCATAACCTTTTTTTCAGCATTATCTCAGATAGTATCCTTCCGTAAGGAACATAAGAATGCATCTGAGTGTAGCGAGCGATTTTGGACGCGGTTCTTAAGCGCTGGTCGCTCTCTGCGGTTTAAGCTTAAAACTACAGGTCGATTCATTTTTTATCCTACTGTGAGCTGAATAAGGAAGGGAAATAGATGTCTCCAATTAACCCTGCTTTGCATACTGATTTTAAACAGCGGTCTGTTAGGTTACGGATGCTATCAATGTGGGGGGGGCCTTTGTACTGGTTATTTGTATTTTCTCCAATACTGATTTCTTTCTTTTTAGACAGAAGGTTTCTGGCGGGGAACTAGGATTAGGATGTCAGGACGGATGTTTTTGAATTACTGCTTTTGATTGATGGAGATATGGGATTTGGGTTTTTGTTTAGTGTGCTCGCTAAGATCTTTTCTTTCGATCTTATGCCTACGTATTCCCGTTTACCGAAACAAGGAAATCAGAGCATTCGTAGTTCCTCCTATTCTATGGGAGGAAATGATTGTTTTTGGTGTCTTGTTCAAAGCCCAAGACGTGAAGCGAAAGGTGATTTGTATCTTGTTCAAACCCAAGATGTGAAGCTAAAAGGTCTCAACTTTAGAGAGAATTTGTCATCTCTAAAGAGGGGGTTGTATGTCATAACTGTTTATAAAGGAGAATTACTTTAACCGGGATATGTGAATCCAGCAATGCCATAATTTCCTGAGAAGGGGTTTTTAACCTGAAGGAGAAGACTTTAACTCAGTGTAGAGCAATGCTATCTTTCCCTAGGAATTTCTCATGCTAAAAGAGGGACAGTGACATGGATGTAGATGATCCAGAGGCTTGCCGCTTACAGCGATTAGATGAAGGGAGTTGTTGATGTTTGTTTACTGTGAACGGGCACAGTTTTGATGCTAAAAGGTTAATTGGATTAACCAGTGGTTTTCTTATACAAAGCCTAAGAGGAGGCTATCATGTGTCTCGTACAAAGCCCGAGAGAGAGGCTAAAAGGTTTTGACTCAACGATGAAGTCTTTTGGTATCTCGTATAAAGCCCGAGATGGAGGCGATTGGACTCAACAAGAGAGTTTCTTTTTTTGTATCTCGTACGAAGCCCGAGGTGGAGGTTGTTGCTTGTTTGGCTCAATAAGAACCTTTTTGTATCTCGTATAAAGCCCGAGATGGAGGCGAAAAGGGTGTCTGACTCAACGAGGGAGTCTCTTATGTGTCTCGTACAAAGCCTGAGAGAGAGGCTAAAAGTTGTTTGACTCCACTGGGGGAGAATCATTGTACAAGGCCCAAGAGGAGGCTAGGGTGACTGTTTCAGTTGAGTGACAGGTCCAGTATACTGATTTCAAGAGAAAATCAGTTCTTATATGAGCAACACTGTACACAGGGATTTGATTCAAGGATCAGGGATATTTCCTTCTCTTTGTGGGAAATCCGAAGGGTATTGAGACTGTCCAAGTCTACGGGTTTCCTTCCTATTTAACGAAGGGGTCACTTGAGAATGTCTTTGAGACTCAAGGAAGTTAGACTGTCCAAGTCTAGAGTTTCATCTTTTGTACTATGCTTTGAGAAACAGTAGTAGACTCTTTGAAAGGACTGTTCTATGCAGATGACTAGGTTCTATTCCTATACCTCTAGGAGGTCGTCTGGACAATTTGTACGAAGACCAAGAGTAGGCTGGAAACTTTTAAGAAGTCGACGGGTCCTTGTACTAAGCCCAAGAGGAGGCTATCATTCCCGGAGGAAGAGATCATTATACGAAGCCTAAGAGGAGGCTGTGAATACTTCTAAGAAGCCGTAGGGTCCTTGTACTAAGCCCAAGAGGAGGCGGGGTTGCTTTTAGGAAGCCTATGGGTCCTTGTACGATGCCCAAGAGGAGGCCGATGCTTTAAGAAGCCCGTGGATCCCCCAAACCCCGAGAAATTCAAGGCAATGCTATTCACCGAGAATAGATCAAAGTCAGGAAAGTTCGGGAATTTGGAAGAAACTCAAAGATGCCATTCACGGAGAAGACATTCATCTTGGGGAGTAGAGTTTCTTGACAATTCCTAATGAGGACAGCCGAAGAGAAGACTGTATCTGGTGATCCTATTGGGGATCTAGTTGTCTATTTCTACAAATAAATGAAACGGCGTCACCTAGTTCTAGACGTAGTTGCCGGGGAAACTCTAAATATCTATACTATTATTGCACAGTTGATATGAGTTTATGAAAGAAGACTTACAGTGAAACAGCCCCACAATACAGTTTATATGTATATGAAAGCGGTAAATGAAAGCAATAACCACTTACTCGGTTGTAGAGCTTCCATGCTGTTTGGTTAGTTGTTCAACAAAGAAAGATTGAAAACAACAGTATATTCAAAATCAAAGGAGAAAGTGCTTTGAAAAAGAAAGTTTTGGGGCTTACAGCTCAAGGAGAGGCCCAGGGTTTTACTAGTGATCGCACTGTTGAATTTGTACAGAGGGACTTATACAAGTAACTGCGGCCCAAAATGTTTTTCTGTACAAAGGGATGGGTCTTACACTCTCTCAAGAGGCCCAAGTGAGTTTTAAAAAAGAGTGGGGCTTATAACACGAGGGTAGGCCCATGTGATTTTTCCATTTTGAAATGGCGATCGCGCCGAGGTTTTCTTTTAACGCAGAGGGACTTATACAATAAGTGAGGCCCAAAAGGTTTTGGTTAAAAGGGGGTTGGGTCTTATACTCTATTAGAGGCCCAAAAGTTTTGAATGGGTCTATAGCTCGAGGAGAGGCCCAAGGGTTATTTTGAAAAGGGCGACGATCGCGCCATTTGTTTTTGACGGTATCGGGACTTATACAATGCACTGAGGCCCAAAATGTTTTGGTCAAGAAAGGATTGAGTCTTACACTCTATTAGAGGCCCAAAGTGTTTTGAAAATGATTTATGAGGGTTGAATTAATCCAAAAACCCTAAATTGTTTTCAAAAATGTATTTAATTGAATAAAAATTCAATTAAAATGATCAAAATTGTTTAACATGTGAAAAACAAATTGTGATATTGGATTAATGCTTCAAAAATTAAGTATTGACCTACAAAATAATTAGAAAGCATTAAAAGTTGCAAAATCAATGTAGAAAAAATATTTCAAATGTTAACAACAATTAAAACATTAATTCTTTGCAAAAATATCAATTATATGAAATAAATAATATTTTTGGGATTTTTTGATAAGATAAAATATTTTAACATTTTTGTGAATTATTAAAAAAAGAATCAACTCAAAATCATTAAAACTCAGAGAGAAATTAATTTTTGAATCAATTAAACAAAATCACAAAATTCAAATATTTGAATTTATGAAAAAGGCGCCAAGAACACAAGCAAGAACACGCGCGTTTTTCTGGGTTTGGCTGATTTACGTTTTCCATCCAATCTCACTGAATACGTAATCATATCATGCAATCCACATATCATTATGCTCGTCTCAACCTCACGATCATGTCTATAACACTTAATTTCATTTAAATTAAACACAAAACATGAAATCACAAAGAAACCTCAAGAACCCTAATTTCTGCATGAAGGCTAGGATTTTTGATACACGATTCAAACAATGCAATTAATTGAGGGAAAACATTCCATGCTGATTATGAACATATGGCCAAATTATTGTGCGAGGAAATATGCATAGATTGAGAGATGACCAAGTATGTGTTTACCTCTAGGCCGTGACAGCAAGTGCAATGTGATTTTTGATTTTGAGGTATTACAGATGAGTGGTGATGATCTGAACAGCTTCCCTACACCCTATGGAGTGTGTTTGAATGGTTGGACTTGATTGAAATTGGCTGGATCACTTTGTGGTACCTCAGCTGCAACTTGGTTAAAACCTTGAGCAACCAGCTGATGATTTTGTGAAATTTGTGTTTCAGAAGTGATCTAAGTGTTTGATCAGCTCATATGTGATGTATGTGAGGTGTGTGAGTGTTTGGTTTGATTGGAAGAGCTCTCAAACTCAAAACCCGATAGTGACTCGCCTTAGAAGGCAAAATTCGAGTGAAAAAAGAGATTTTTAGGAAAGCATCTGTTTGATGGCTTTGGTGTACTCAAACTGATCACAATTGAACTCTATTTATAGTAGAGCAAGTTTGTTTTGCAAGGAATAGTGCATGGCAGCTGGTAAGTAGGTTTGGCCAATGTTGGCAAATGAAAATCCAAGTCTCCTCTAGCCATTGACTAGAGGTTAGGGCACAGAGCTTTGGTTCCCTTGGTCTTGGATAAGTCTTGACTGATTTCAGATGAGAATGGCTCAGTCCATGCCACCTTGATGCTTCCATTGAATGCTTCAATCCAAATTTGGAGTCTTGTCCCTATTTTGGCCATTCTAGGTTCAACATGCTATTTCTTGTTCCATGGACTTTGGAGGCTTGGCTCAGTGATTGTACCCTTTAGATTCAATCCTCAGATGTGTCCAAGTGGATAGGAGCATTTGAATTTGGATGATTTTGGCAAATCGAGCAAAATTGCAAATTCTGCCTTGCCTTGACAGATTTCAGCAAGGCAACTTGCCAATGTCATATCTCATGGTGTAAGTTGAATTTCATAATGCTCTTGACCATTTTGGAAAGCCCTTACATGATACAACAACTGTTTGAACAAGTTTGGTTTTGATCTCTTTTGATTCCAAGTGAAAAATCCCTCTACATTTGGCAAAAAGTGAAGTAAAATCTGACTTAGTGAAATTTTCACCAAGTGTTGGAACAAAGTGTGATTTCTTGATTTTGATCACTCCATAACTCAAAATCCTTAATGAATTGGACTTAGGTCTAGTTGAAGTTTTTGTAGAGGGTAATAAGGGCTACAAATCCATCTTTGGATGAGAAAAAATGGCCATGTGGTTTAGGAGTTATGATCCTCCAAAGTTAGGGTATTAATGGTACTTTTTCCATAACTTAGAAAAATTTCTAAGTTTTATGGTTACCCCTTTTACAAGTTATCTAAATTTCTTTGATTTTTCTTGATGAATGATGATTCAAATCATACATTAACATCATTTTAGGGTTAAAAATCCATTTTGGTGAAAAATCTCCAAAAGTCAAAGTTGACTTTTGTGCACAGTTGACTTTTTATCAGATGAATTCCAAACTCTGCAATTCTTCATGAAATCATGTCCTTGACCTAAATCAAACTTGATGGACATGTTCCAAGGGTGTCATAGGGTACATTAAGGCATGTTATAGGGTTTGGGAGCATGTCCTGGTCAAAAGTCAAAGTTACAGTTGACTTTTCTCGCGAAACCCTAATTGTGGTGCAGATGAACTTGAGACTTGTTGCTCAAGCTTCTTGGATTAATCCATTGTTCCAAATGGATCAATATACTTCATTAGAGACCCTCAAATCATGTCTTGAGGTCTTGGCTCTTGATTTGTCCCAAAAGTCAACTTAGGGGTGAATTAGGTCAAGAAACCCTAATTCCTGATTTTTGATGTATGCATCCCCTGAGGTCAAATTGACTTGATGCTTGGGTCCATGAGGTTCCATGGAGTATATTAGGTTGTGTTTTGGATCATTGCCTTGTGCCCAGATGAAGATTTCCATCTGGAGGCCCTGGTCGACCAAAACCCTAATTTGGTGACACTGTCGATCTTGAGACTTAATCCACCTAGAAGGGAGCAACCTTGTGCTTAATCCTTGAAGTGGGAGTCCTTTTTGATCCATTGTGGATGTTTGAGAGGTTAGACAAGTTGAAGATCATGTCATTCCTTGATTGATCCTTTGCCTAAGGCCCTGAGAGGGCTTAAAACCCTAATTCTGGTTGTAGTGGATGCTCACCCATCTTTGGGGAGACTGACAAGGTATGATGGTTCCTCCATATTGTGATGATGATTTGCACAATGATGGGAAATCTTAGTGGTCAAAATTTGGGGTATGACAGATGCCCCTATTTAATCTTCTTGGACCCGAAAGTGTGAATGACGAAGGTATTCGGGCATTCGGGGTGCAAGAGGATTAAATATCCGAATACCCGAAATTTTGATGGTGGTTATGAATGGTAGCTTGTGCATTCATCTTCTTTTGCTAAGCGATGATGCTTAGAAAAGGTAAACTTCCCCTCGATCCTGGTCTTCAGCCAAGGAATTGGTCTCAGTTGCGGAAACAAACTTCCCCTCGATCCTGGTTTCCTACCAAGGAACTGGTCTCAGTTGCTTATGTAAACTTCCCCTCGATCCTGGTTTCCTACCAAGGAACTGGTCTTAGTTTTTTATGTAAACTTCCCCTCGATCCTGGTTTCCTACCAAGGAACTGGTCTTAGTTTTTTATTTAAACTTCCCCTCGATCCTGGTTTCCTACCAAGGAACTGGTCTTAGTTTATTTTGTCAATAAACTTTATTGACAAGGGACGCTATGCGTAGCGGTTTTCCTCAAAATTCTCGCCGAATTTTCCTGGGGAGATGCCATTTGAGTGGAAAAAGTTTTGATGTCAGACTTGCTGGGGAAACCCAGTCGTCTGAGTTGTAGAGGTGTACAAACTTCTCTGTTGGAGACGCCATTTGTTTCTACTGGGGAAAGCGAGTCTCTTGAGAGACTGTTTCCACTTGGGATCTTACATCATACTTTTCTCGGGATCTTCCCAGAGAAATGCCATATGATGGGGTCCAATCTTGAGGTGCCGATGACCTTTTCATCAGCGGATTTTCGGAGTGAAACTGATGTACTGCCGAACCTTTGCTTAAGAGGCTTTCTCTGGGGATTTTCCTTAATTCGGGAAAGCAAGGATATCATCTTCAATGGCGAAGAATAACATCTGTTGAAGGTTCTCTGGCTCTTCAGAGGTTCAAGTTATCAAAGTGGTCAAGTGTCGACTCTGACTTAAGGATACACTGTGGTGAGGTTGTTCAGACACAACGTTTCATGACGAGGAAAGAACTGACAACTCGATTGAGAGGACTTTTATCACTAGGGGACATGACCGACTAGAGTGATAGCGATGCAATATGAAATGTGAATGCAAATCAATAATGCATGATGCATGTATGTTTATGCTGACAAAACTGACGCGACACACAAACTACAAGATGAACATGACTGGATACTCGACCATCGCGGGGCGTATAGAGATACCGCTGGTTCAAGATAGCAATTCCACCTTGCTTATGAGAGATAATCCCTGCGGGGAATACCGTTGATCGGGCTTAGGAGATGAGAACTCGGCCGAGGATGTCAGACGACTCATGGTCTCTGACATTATTGATCCTTCATTCAGGCGTACTGGGCTAGAAGGAGTACTTTAATTCTGCATTTTGAAGTTCGCTTACTTCTGGAGAAGCGGTTGATGTTCTTCTGATGTTCCACAGTCAAAAGAAATACCATCTTTATTTTTAAAAGCAGAAAAAGTTTAACAAGTAAATTCATTTTGTTTTATTTCAAGAATCGTTGATCATATTAAAATGTCGTTCTATAAAGCTAAAACAAATAAAAATTGCAAACAAAAGCACAAGGGCTCAAATTTTTTTGATAGGATGGAAATCAGCCAAGCGCGTGATTCCAATGAGTATTTACAAAGTTTGAAAAATGGTAATTTACAGGGAAAAGGGCTACGTTGAAACATAACGACCACTATCCTTCTACCAACTTTGAATTCTGGGCATCCTGAGCTTCTGTCGAAGATGACCTTGACTGGAGTTTTCTTCCGATGATGTAACTGATGCTGCTGAGGGATTTGCCTCTGTTGAACATAGTTACTTGCCATTATCCCTAATTTTGCCTGGATTGTACTATGAGATTTCCAATCCATCGGGATGATTTTTTTTATATGTCTCTAACTTTTGCCTGGACCGCCCTTTCGGGTTTTCAATCCACCGAGACGTTTTTTTTTAGGCGAAGTATTTCTTGACTACATCAACATTCGTGGGGTAGGCATATTCCTCTCCGTCCATGGTTGCAAGTCTCAAGGCGCCGCCTGAGAAAGCTTTTGTGACCACATAAGGGCCATCATAATTCGGGGTCCATTTGCCCCGAGAATCAGTGAGAAAAGATTGAATCTTTTTTAGCACAAGGTCTCCTTTTCGGAAGACACGAGGTCGGACCTTTTTGTTGAATGCCCTATTCATTCTCTGTTGATACAACTAACCGTGGCATAGTGTCGTTATTCTTTTTTCTTCGATCATATTCAGTTTGTCATGTCGACTTTGACACCATTCAGCTTCGGTGAGCTTAGCTTCCATCAATACCCTGATTGACAGGATCTCTACTTCTATGGGGAGAACTACCTTCATACCATATACCAGAGAGAAAGGGGTTGCCCCGGTTGAAGTACGAACAGATGTACGATAACCATGAAGAGCAAAGGGTAGCATCTCGTGCCAGTCTTTGTAGGTTACAACCATCTTTTGAACGATCATCTTGATGTTCTTGTTAGCCGCTTCTACCGCTCCATTCATCTTAGGTCGGTAGGGAGATGAGTTATGACGTTCAATCTTGAACTCTGCGCACAACTCCTTCATCATCTTATTGTTCAAGTTAGATCCATTATCCGTAATAATTTGGCTTGGAACACCATAACGGCAGATGATATTGTTTTTGATAAATCGGACCACCATTTGTCGGGCTACATTGGCGAATGACGCTGCTTCGACCCACTTGGTGAAGTAGTCAATGGCTACTAGGATGAACCGATGTCCGTTTGAAGCCTTAGGTTCAATCATGCCAATCATGTCGATTCCCCATATGGAAAAAGGCCACGGGGAAGAGAGAACTTTGAGATGTGATGGCGGTACATGAATTTTGTCGGAGTATATCTGACACTTGTGACACGTCCTTATGTACTTGTAGCAGTCGGATTCCAGGGTCAACCAGTAATACCCTGCTCTCAGAATTTTTCTCGCCATTGTGTGTCCGTTGGCATGAGTGCCAAAGGATCCTTCATGAATTTCTTTCATAAGCATGTCTGCTTCTGGTCTGTCTACGCATCGGAGCAAGACCATGTCAAAATTTCTCTTATAGAGAGTGTCACCGCTCAAGAAGAAGTTTCCAGCCAATCTTCTGAGGGTTTTCCTGTCTTTTCTGAGTGCCCCAGATGGGTACTCTTGTTTCTGAAGGAAGCATTTGATATCGTGATACCAAGGTTTGTCATCTATGACTGCTTCAATTGTGAAGACGTAAGCGGGCCGTTCAAGGCGAATTATGTCGATCTTAGGTATGTCATTCCAATGACCTACACTAATCATAGAAGAGATAGTGGCTAATGCATCAGCCATGTGATTCTCATCACGAGGGATGTGAAGAAACTCAACTCTGTTGAAGAAGGGTAGCAACCTTCTGGCGTAGTCTTTGTAAGGAATCAATCCTGATTGGTATGTGTTCCAATCTCCTTTTATCTGATTGATAACCAGGACTAAATCGCCGTATACGTCCAAGTTTTTGATCCTTAAATCAATCGCTTCTTCGAGACCCATAATACAAGCTTCGTATTCGGCCTCGTTGTTCGTACATTTGAACGTAAGTCTGGCAGTGAAAGGAATGTGGGTACCCTGAGGGGTAGCAATGATTGTCCCAATTCCATTTCCATAATGATTAACTGCTCCGTCAAAGATAAGTCCCCATTGGGAACCTGGTTCTGGCCCTTTACTGGGTAACGGTTCATCGCAGTCTTTCATCTTTAGATACATGACATCTTCGTCTGGGAAGTCAAACCCGATTGATTCTTGATCGTCAATCGGTTAATGAGCCAAATGATCGGCTAAAATACTTCCTTTAACGGCTTTCTGAGCGTGGTACTCTATGTCATATTCTGATAATAGCATTTGCCAATGGGTAATTCTTCCCGTGAGAGCAGGCTTTTCGAAGACATATTTGATTCGATCCGTCTCGGAAACCAACCAAGTAGTGTGACGAATCATGTATTGGCGAAGACGTTTGGCTGCCCAAGCCAAAGCACAGCAAGTTTTCTCAAGCATCGTTTACCGAGTTTCGCAGTCGGTGAATTTCTTGCTCAAATAGTAGATGGCAGACTCTTTTCTTTTAGTTTCGTCTTGTTGGCCAAGTACACATCCCATTGAGTCCTCCAGGACTGTGAGGTAAATGATCAGTGGTCTTCCTTCCACTGGAGGTGATAGAATCGGAGGATTCAACAGATATTCCGTAATACTGTCGAAGGCAGTTTGGCAATCTTCTGTCCAAACGCAATCCTGGTCCTTTTTGAGTAACTTGAAAATTGGCGCACATGTGGCAGTCATAAGGAATATGAATCTGGAGATGTAGTTCAAACGTCCCAAGAATCCTCTGACTTGTTTTTCAGTTTTCGGAGAAGGCATTTCTTGAATGGCCTTGACCTTGTCAGGATCAACCTCAATTCCTTTCTGGTTGACGATGAACCCTAGTAGTTTCCCTAAACGGACACCGAAGGTGCACTTGTTGGGATTCAAGCCGAGCTTGAATTTTCTTAAACGTTCGAACAATTTTGACAGATGTTCAACGTGCTGACTCTCTGTTTTCGATTTTGCAATCATATCATCGACATATACCTCGATTTCCTTATGTATCATGTCCTGAAACAGAGTAGTCATGGCCCTTTGATAGGTTACCCCGACATTCTTCAAACCGAACGACATTACCTTGTAACAAAAGGTACCCCATGGGGTAATGAATGAAGTTTTCTCCATGTCTTTCAGCGCCATTTTGATCTGGTTATAGCCCGAGAATCCATCCATGAAGGAGAATACTTTGAACTTTGCTGTGCTGTCTACTAGCATGTCAATGTGTGGTAAAGGAAAATCGTCCTTTGGACTTGCCTTGTTCAGATCTCTGTAATCAACACACATTCTGACCTTTCCGTCCTTTTTGGGAACGGGTACGATGTTGGCTAACCATTGAGGATATTCAGATGTAGCGAGGAAACCCGCGTCGATCTGTTTCTGTACCTCCTCTTTGATTTTGATGGCCATGTCCGGGTGAGTGCGTCTCAACCTTTGCTTTACTGGCGGACATTCTGATCTTAACGGTAAGTGATGTTCCATGATGCTGGTATCCAACCCTGGCATATCCTGATAGGACCAAGCGAATACATCGGGAAATTCTTTGAGAAGCTTTATCAAACCCTCTCTGGCAGTTGGACTGAGCAGTGCCCCAATCCTGATTTCTTTTCTCTCTTTTTCGAAACCCAAGTTTACCGTTTCCAACGGTTCTTTGTGAGGTCCAATGGACCTTTCCTCTTGTCTGAGTAGTCGGGAGATCTCTTCTGGAATTTTGTCGTCAACTTCTTCTTCAGCCCCAAATACCGGGAACTCAAAGTTGGGAGAAGGTATCGGATCGTATGTTTCAACGGGGTGTAAAACAAGCAATCTGCATGACGTAATGATCCGCGTTTAGAAGAGATAGAGAAAATGCAAGTGTGTGCAGTGTTTTTATTTTACTGCTTGTTTTTATTTTTAATTGGTTTTTAGGATTACCATTTTCTTTGAAAAAGCAAAAAGAGAAAACAGCAATTAATGCGGAAATTACAGAACGATGTTATTTTATTAATGAACAAGTCGATCCTTGAAACTACAGCCCTATAAAACAAAACTCTGTCGCTTCGGGCAAAGCGAAGAGGGAAATTTACAGAAAAAGAGCCCTACCAAAACATCCGTTTCACCTGGGCAGGGTGAAAGGTTAAAGATGGCAATTACTTTTACTGATGAACGACCTTCGGAACCTCGACAGCAACCCATTGGCGACGAACTCCTCGGTGAATCACAAAGTCTGGCACCTTCCTTGATTTCTCTTCAGAAATAACGCTGATTTCTGGTGGAGTAGGATCATTGGAATCTGTCTCCCAGGCAGAGTTGTCGTAGGAGAATTCCTCCGTTGCATTCTGCAGAATATTTGTGCTCTCAGCTGTATCTCCCCATCCAGTCGGCTGGATATCTTCGAGCTTGATACGAGAGCTTTTGGGAGCGGTGTATTTGACCATATAGTTGTATTTTCCACTTGGTTCTCCCAGAGTGTCCCAAACTTCTTTAGAACTGGAGGAGTCATCTCTCTCGATGACGTTGACCTCGGGAAAAGCATAGTTGATGAACTCAAGTCCTGCGAACATTGCGAACTCATCTTCCTGTTGAGTAGTTTCTGAATGACTCGAGTGTTGATCCCATGACATGGTGGGGACACGGGTATTCTGTTTGACGACGGTCAGCTGATTTTCATTGCTCGGCTGACTTTCTTGCCCCAAGTTTCCTGGATAAGGTTGCCACATTGGCAGACCATCCATTGGGCCATAGTAGGTGTAGTCAAAATTGTCTTTCATCGGAGTGTCTTCCTCTAATGAATTTGGCGGAGCGCGGCATCCTTCCGGATCACAATCCCCGTAGATCATTTCGACATCTGATCTTGGTATAAATCTCGGACTTTTTGTAGGAAAGCAAAAAGGTATAGGCACCTCTTCCCGAGACATATAACCGTCCTCGTTAAGATAGGACTTCCACTCTTCATCTGTGTCAGAGGGATCTTCTTCATTGATAGCATGAACTGTCTGAGACACCGGGTGAAGGAAACCTCCACTGTGGAAGAAGTTTTGAAGGGGATGAAGACTTCCATCGTTGGCAGCTGTCCGGGTACAGGTTGCAGAAAAACCAAGACCCTTCTTTGTTTGATTGAAAATAGGAATGACAAGCTATCCCCATCCGGTTGTATCGGTACTCTCGACCGCTTTGATAGCATCTTTGTATGAGGAAATCGAGGTTCCTCCTCTGAATTGATTGTCCTTGCTCACCGACAATGCTTGGAACTGAGTTCCAATAACCTCCTCGGGTTCTATACCAGCAGACGATGACAAGTTACTCACAAGCAAGGCTTGTTCTCCACAGACTGTGACAAGTTGATCGTTCTGAACGAACTTTAGCTTTTGGTGGAGGGTTAAAGTGACCGCTTTATCCTGATGTATCCTAGGTCTTCCTAATAAACAACTATACGTTGCCCAGATATCCATGACCTGGAAAGTGACTTGGAAAGTGTGAGGACCAATAATTATGGGAAGATCAACTTCGCCGATAACCGTTTTTCTAGATCCGTCGAATGCTTTGACGACAATCTCGCTGACTCTCATCGGAGGGCCCTTGAATGATAATTGCATCAAAGTGGACTTCGACATAACATTCAGGGCTGACCCTGTGTCTACCAGTACGCTGGGTAAAGCATCGTCCTGGCAGTTAACTGTAATGTTGAGCGCCATGTTATGACGGCGACCCTCTTCGGGTAATTCCTCATCACTAAATCCCAAATTATTGCAGGAAGTGATGTTAGAGACAATGCTATCGAACTGTCTGATTGTTACATCTTGTTCCACAAAGGCTTGCTCCAAGACTTTCTGTAGAGCCTCCCTGTGGGCTTCTGAACTGAGTAACAGTGATAATACCGAGATCTTTGAAGGAGTCTGTAACAGTTGATCGACAATGTTATATTCACTCCTTTGGATGAGCTTCAGTATCTCATCATTATTTTTCGAAAGGTCGAGATTACTAGACTGACCGACTGATAGATCGGGAGCTTCTGTCTGAAGTTCCTTTTCCTTGTTAACTTCCCCAACCCCTCGGTTGAAGATTCTACCACTCCGTGTTACTCGACTGATGTCTGCAATGTTCACAACAGAGGGTAATGGAATTTCCTTTCCATTTTCAATTATTGTTGCACCGTATTTGTAAGGGATTGCCTTAGCTGATTCATACGGTAGCGGTCCTGGTAGATAGATGACTACTGGAGCCTTTTGATTTTTCTGACCATCATAAGGAATCTCGATTCGTTCCCGGTTGGGAACTTTAGATTCGTCAAGTAGAGGGATAATGGCAAAAACATCCCTGGTATGGTGATGACCAGAGATTGTGACAACATCCTCAACTTGCTCGGCAAGGTAGTTCGGCGACCAATTGGTGGGTCTAGAACCTGGATATGGGCGAATTTCTCCACGATCGACCTGACCCTGAAGAGCTGTTCTCACAAGGTAACACCCTTGGTTACTTTCCGAATAGACACCATAACTGTCATAGTTGTGTGGTGGCACCTGGCCACGCCCACTTTGAATACAATGTAATCTTACTAGGTTAGCTTCGACTGATCGGACATCCTGACTTTGACGCCGAGTAGGATTCCTGTTACTGATACTAATTTGCTGAGTATCTTCATCCATGTAGATTGGCATCCACCAATGATTTAACAAGTGCTGAAGTGCCTCCTGGACAAGGGTACAACCTCGTTCGTTTTCGCAACCCACTTTACAGCTTTGATAGTCATGTGATATTAAGAATCCGAGTCGGACCTGCTCAGCATGTAACTCTACCAGGTTGGTATTCATCACGCGAATATCGAAGATCTGAACCATGTTGATCTGATAAGAGTTCCTATCATGGTAGTCTTGGATCCATCCAAGATCCATCTGACGCTGGAGGGCCTCTTGTATGAAAGAGCATCCCTGTTTGTTTACCGAGCAAGTCAGACAGGAACTGTAATCATGTCGCGGTAGATTATGATACTGGCTTTGCCTCAAGTGCATCGCCACCAAGTTGACATTCATTGCACGGATGTCGTGGTTCTGAATGACGTTAGAATTCGTGTAGACCATGTTAACTCCACGAACTCGGTGCTCCTGGATCCATCCGAGATCCATTTGTTCCTGTAGAGCTGCTTGCACTACCGAACATCCTTGATTGTCTTTAGAGCAGATATTACACTGATGATAGTTATGAGGTGGCACATGGCCATATCCACTCTGTCTACAATGCATCTTAACCAGATTGGTTTTCAACAAGAGTACATCGTGAATTTGATAGACATCGTTAGTCTTTCCTTCTATCAAATTGACTGCAGCCTTCTCGTGTTGAGGCAGCGGGTTCGTAAGAACATTAGGATTCGTATCTTTTAAAGATAAGACCCCGCTCCTAACAAGCTTTTGCACGTCGGATTTGAAATTGAGACAAGTCTCTATGTTATGCCCTAATCCTCCTTGATGATAAGGGCATGTCTGATCCACCTTTAACCAAAAAGGCGGACTTTCCGGTACTGTAAGAGGAGATTTAGTCTGAATGTGCCCCTTAGCCAGTAGTAATGGAAACAGTTCTGCATACGTTACAGGTATAGGATCAAATCCTGGTGGCCGTGTTGTACGGTTGTTATTATATGGGGGACGAGCCTGCTGAAGAGGCTGTTGTGTCCTTTGCTGGTCAGGTTGGCTCTGCGCAACCTGAGGTTGATACGTAGGAATAGACGCAGGGTTGATAGCAGGAGTCACAGCTGCTACTGGTTGATAACGTCGTCTTTGCTTTCCAAGAGAGATATTCCCGATATCTTGGTCTTTTTTCTTAGGGAGAGCACTACCATATTTTTTAGTACCGCTCGTCGATCCAATGTCTTTTACCAAACGTCCTTCTCGGACGGCTTCCTTAAGACGTACGCCCATGCCGACCATTTCGGTGAAATCACTGGGCGCACTGGCAACCATTCGGTCATAGTAAAATGAGCTTAAGGTCTTTAAGAAGATCTTTGTCATCTCTTTTTCCTCAAGAGGCGGACAAATTTGAGCGGCAATTTCACGCCACCTTTGAGCATACTCCTTAAAGGTTTCCTTGTCCTTTTGCGACATTGATCTGAGTTGATCTCTGTCGGGTGCCATGTCCAAATTGTATTTGTATTGTTGGACGAAGGCAGTACCAAAATCTCTGAATAAGCTAATCGTAGCACGGTTTAAACCCATGTACCATTTGAGTGCGGTACCGGTTAAACTATCCTGGAAGTAGTGAATCAGTAGGTCCTGATTCTCCGTCTGAGCTGACATCCGTCGAGCGTACATCACCAGATGGCTTTGAGGGCAAGAGTTACCCTTATATTTTTCAAAGTCGGGCACTTTGAATTTGTGCGGGACTTTCACATTTGGGACCAAGCAGAGATCTGCGGCGTCTTTTCCAAACAGATCCTGACTGCGAATAGCTTGCAGCTCCTTCTGCATTTCCAAGAACTATTCCTGGAATTCATCCATTCTATCGAACATAGTTTCCTTCTTACCAGAAGGTGTTTGTGGAATCTGTCCTTCTGGGACAGTGTGCACCACAGGGGGTGGGACCGTAACTACGGCAGTGAGTCTTGGCGTTTCCCAAAGTTTGTAACCTTCAGGAGTCTTCAGTATGCCCCTGGCATCTTCGTTTTCCCGAAGTTTGTAACCTTCAGGCCCAGCGGCTTCTGTTGTGATTCCCTGATCTTCAGTGATCGGCGGAACATATCCTTCCGGGATATAGTTAACAGGCATGCCCCAAGGACGATCTTTCGGTATCTGATACCTAGGATCATACCTCTCCACTATGGGCGTTGAGGTGATCTCTGAGATCACAGTTCTTTGTAGCTGAGCTTCTGCCATGGCTTGCATGTCATTACAAAGCTTTCTTATATCCTCTCTCAGAGCGTCGATCTCTTCTTTCAATTCTCTGTTTTCTTCCTCAAGATCATCCATCTTTTTCTGACGATTGGCCCGAGTATTATACGAATGAGACAGTTTGACTCTAAAATCGAGACACAAACATGAGATTCGTAGGGAAGAAGAATACGTGATGTGAGAATGATGAATGCAATGATTATATTAATTGTTTAAGGTTTTAATCAAAATAAACTTCGACAATTAAATTATAAATACCAAACGATGGGGAAACCCCTTTTTATTGAATTCAAAGGATTACAGAAATGGAAATACAGTAGATTACAAGGTGCAGAAACAGAAACCTAAACTAATGGGTCCTGAGTCCTCTCTGAAGAGAAATCAGGTGCTGATTCTGGTATCTTCCTTTTCTTTGACCGGGGCTCTTGGGCCGTTGTCGGGTTGTCACTCCTTTGCCAGGTGAAAGGAGCGAGCAGATTCCTTTGGTCATCTTGATTATCTACAGCATGTTGCTCCAAAATTTCAATCAGAGCATCTTTTTCTTTCAGTAATTGCTGTATTTTGATGCACTCTATGTCGAGGGTGCGGTACTTGTTCTTCCAAGACCTTCTCTCCTTTTGAATTTTGTTGAGAGTAACCTGAAGCTTTTCAGTTTCCGTCATGAAGTACATGACAGATCCCCTTGGCGGAAGAATTTCGTAACGAGGATAAGGCATCTTTAGCTTGAGAGCTCTAGTTTGTACTCAATGGAGATAAGGCTCCACCGAGACACATTCTGGTTTTCCCAGAGACTCTCGTCCTTTCTTATGAACATGCTTCCAAGCGTGTACTATTTCCATCTTTATTGCTCTGTCGTTTTCTCCTTCTTTGAAGAAAAGACCTTCCAGATGAACACCCAGTGGGATGTGTCTCATCGGGTATCCAAATTGACGGCGAACTAATACCGGATGGTAGTTTATTCCTCCTTTAGTTCCTATAAGGGGTACGTTGGGGAAATTTCCACAACGGTCGATGATTCTGATTCCCTCATAGATCCTATTACACCAATCTATATCAGAGTTGGTAAGAGACATGATCTTTTGCGACCAACGTAAGGCACTCTTGCAATCCCAAAAAGCAGCAGACTTGGGAAAGTGAGAGATAAACCATTTGTAAAGCAGAGGTACACAGCATGTGATCTCCCCTCCGCTGTACAAATTCCCCAAGTGTACAGAATGATACGCATTTGCGAGCAGAGTCGGCACAGGGTTTCCAATGAGAAAAACCTTAATGGAGTTAATATCGACGAAGTTATTGATGTTGGGAAACAAAAATAACCCGTAGGTGAGCAAGACAAAGATGCTTTCAAAAGCAGTCACGTTTCCTATACTGGCAAAATACAGGGCTTTCTTTGTCAAGAACTGGGCTGGCAATCCTTGGATGCCACCCTTAGCAGTTAGGTGAGTCCTAACTTCAGACTCGTCCAAATGAATTGCTCTTGCAATAGTCTGATTCTTTGGAATTTCTTCCAGTCCAGAAAATGGAGCTCGATCTGTAATGTGTAGATCGATCAGGTGAGAATACTCCTCCAGCGTTGGTGCAAGCTGGTAATTCGGGAATGTGAAACAGTGATAAACCGGATCATAAAACTGAACGAGCGCATCCATGATTCCCTCAATCACATGGACTCTTAACAGTGGTAGTAAACCTCCGTACTTGGCTCTGAAAGCCTCTGGGTTAGTGATCATCCTCGCTAACCTTCTCAAATCCCCTAGTTTTGGAACCTTGAAGGTATACTGGTGAGTTCTCCTTCTACCAAAATCCATTAGTGCAATCCTTTTCTCTGATATTTGCAATCACAGTCTTAGTTTAATTTGAAAAACAGAGAGACTAGAGGAGAAGATTTTTTTTTAATGTTTTAATGTTTTTTTAGATGAATGCATGAATGCAGCACACAAAAACATAGAAAAAACATGGGGTCAAAGGGTCGTTGTCATGAAGTCAAGGCTCTACCCATCCCTAAAGGTTTATACTAGGGTGATTTTTGTACCTGTACTAATTATCATTAGCTCCTCCCAAGAAAACAAAACAACAAGCGGATCGCCAGCGAGTTGTAGTGCAATCTTAGAGTAAGTGCCATTCACCGAGAATAAATCACAAGCCTCAAATGAGGGTAGTATCGCGTAACAACTATTTCCGATAGTTTCCGCACTACGAAGGGTTTGGCTCCCCAGCTTCTCAGACTTAACAACCGGCCCATTGGCTAAGAGAGTGAATGGGTTGCGTTGGTCAGCCTCCACTGAGGTTGATGGTCGACCCCGTCGCCATCACTTATCTTAATTGTATACTCATTCTTTCCACATACGGCATCACCCGCATTCCCATTAGCAGAAAAATAAACATGTATAGCAATTAGGAAAAACAGTATATATATTTGTCCTAAACATCCTAGACCTTTAAAGCTATGAATCCTAAGTTCCTGACAGAAAATGAGTTCCCCGGCGGAAGCCCCAATCTGTGGTATTCATACAAGAGGTGAAAAAGGAAATCAGAGTTTAGCCCCACGGTGGGCGCCATTTTTTCTGTAGCGAGCAATTTTGGATGCGGTTCTTAAGCGCTGGTCGCTCTCTGCGGTTTGAGCTTAAAACTATAGGTCGATTCATTTTTTATCCTATTGTGAGCTGAATAAGGAAGGGACATAGATGTCTCCAATTAACCCTGCTTTGCATACTGATTTTAAACAGCGATCTATTAGGTTACGGATGCTATCAATGTGGGGGGGCCTTTGTACTGGTTATTTGTATTTTCGCCAATACTGATTTCTTTCTTTTTAGACAGAAGGTTTCTGGCGGGGAACTAGGATTAGGATGTCAGGACGGATGTTTTTGAATTACTGCTTTTGATTGATGGAGATATGGGATTTGGGTTTTTGTTTAGTGTGCTCGCTAAGATCTTTTCTTTCGATCTTATGCCTACGTATTCCAGTTTACCAAAACAGGGAAATCAGAGCGTTCGTAGTTCCTCCTATTCTATGGGAGGAAATGATTGTTTTTGGTGTCTTGTTCAAAGCCCAAGACGTGAAGCGAAAGGTGATTTGTATCTTGTTCAAAGCCCAAGATGTGAAGCTAAAAGG
Organism: Lathyrus tuberosus; assembly: GCA_022829125.1. Classification (NCBI taxonomy): domain Eukaryota; kingdom Viridiplantae; phylum Streptophyta; class Magnoliopsida; order Fabales; family Fabaceae; genus Lathyrus; species Lathyrus tuberosus. Next base: position 37,440,739 of record JALAZF010000003.1, on the reverse strand, counting down.
TCTCAACTTTAGAGAGAATTTGTCATCTCTAAAGAGGGGGTTGTATGTCACAACTGTTTATAAAGGAGAATTACTTTAACCGGGATATATGAATCCGGCAATGCCATAATTTCCTGAGAAGGGGTTTTTAACCTGAAGGAGAAGACTTTAACTCAGTGTAGAGCAATGCTATCTTTCCCTAGGAATTTCTCATGCTAAAAGAAGGACAGTGGCATGGATGTAGATGATCCAGAGGCTTGCCGCTTACAGCGATTAGATGAAGGGAGTTGTTGATGTTTGTTTACTGTGAACGAGGCACAGTTTTGATGCTAAAAGGTTAATTGGATTAACCAGTGGTTTTCTTATACAAAGCCTAAGAGGAGGCTATCACGTGTCTCGTACAAAGCCCGAGAGAGAGGCTAAAAGGTTTTGACTCAACGATGAAGTCTTTTGGTATCTCGTATAAAGCCCGAGATGGAGGCGATTGGACTCAACAAGAGAGTTTCTTTTTTTGTATCTCGTACGAAGCCCGAGGTGGAGGCTGTTGCTTGTTTGGCTCAATAAGAACCTTTTTGTATCTCGTATAAAGCCCGAGATGGAGGCGAAAAGGGTGTCTGACTCAACGAGGGAGTCTCTTATGTGTCTCGTACAAAGCCCGAGAGAGAGGCTAAAAGTTGTTTGACTCCGCTGGGGGAGAATCATTGTACAAGGCCCAAGAGGAGGCTAGGGTGACTGTTTCAGTTGAGTGACAGGTCCAGTATACTGATTTTCAAGAGAAAATCAGTTCTTATATGAGCAACACTGTACTCAAGGATTTGATTCAAGGACCAGGGATATTTCCTTCTCTTTGTGGGAAATCCGAAGGGTATTGAGACTGTCCAAGTCTACGGGTTTCCTTCCTATTTAACGAAGGGGTCACTTGAGAATGTCTTTGAGACTCAAGGAAGTTAGACTGTCCAAGTCTAGAGTTTCATCTTTTATACTATGCTTTGAGAAATAGTAGTAGACTCTTTGAAAGGACTGTTCTATACAGATGACTAGGTTCTGTTCCTATACCTCTAGGAGGTCGTCGGGACAATTTGTACGAAGCCCAAGAGTAGGCTGGAAACTTTTAAGAAGTCGACGGGTCCTTGTACTAAGCCCAAGAGGAGGCTATCATTCCCGGAGGAAGAGATCATTATACGAAACCTAAGAGGAGGCTGTGAATACTTCTAAGAAGCCGTAGGGTCCTTGTACTAAGCCCAAGAGGAGGCGGGGTTGCTTTTAGGAAGCCTATGGGTCCTTGTACGATGCCCAAGAGGAGGCCGATGCTTTAAGAAGCCCGTGGATCCCCAAACCCCGAGAAATTCAAGGCAATGCTATTCACCGAGAATAGATCAAAGTCAGGAAAGTTCGGGAATTTGGAAGAAACTCAAAGATGCCATTCACGGAGAAGACATTCATCTTGGGGAGTAGAGTTTCTTGACAATTCCTAATGAGGACAGCCGAAGAGAAGACTGTATCTGGTGATCCTATTGGGGATCTAGTTGTCTATTTCTACAAATAAACGAAACGGCGTCACCTAGTTCTAGACGTAGTTGCCGGGAAAACTCTAAATATCTATACTATTATTACACAGTTGATATGAGTTTATGAAAGAAGACTTACAGTGAAACAGCCCCACAATACAGTTTATATGTATATGAAAGCGGTAAATGAAAGCAATAACCACTTACTCGGTTGTAGAGCTTCCATGCTGTTTGGTTAGTTGTTCAACAAAGAAAGATTGAAAACAACAGTATATTCAAAATCAAAGGAGAAAGTGCTTTGAAAATGAAAGTTTTGGGGCTTACAGCTCAAGGAGAGGCCCAGGGTTTTACCAGTGATCGCACTGTTGAATTTGTACTGAGGGACTTATACAAGTGACTGCGGCCCAAAATGTTTTTCTGTACAAAGGGATGGGTCTTACACTCTCTCAAGAGGCCCAAGTGAGTTTTAAAGAAGAGTGGGGCTTATAACACGAGGGTAGGCCCATGTGATTTTTCCGTTTTGAAATGGCGACCGTGTCGAGGTTTTCTTTTAACGCAGAGGGACTTATACAATAAGTGAGGCCCAAAAGGTTTTGGTTAAAAGGGGGTTGGGTCTTAGACTCTATTAGAGGCCCAAAAGTTTTTAATGGGTCTTATAGCTCGAGGAGAGGCCCAAGGGTTATTTTGAAAAGGGCGACGATCGCGCCGTTTATTTTTGACAGTATCGGGACTTATACAATGCACTGAGGCCCAAAATGTTTTGGTCAAGAAAGGATTGGGTCTTACACTCTATTAGAGGCCCAAAGTGTTTTGAAAATGATTTGTGAGGGTTGAATTAATCCAAAAACCCTAATTTGTTTTAAAAAATGTATTTAATTGAATAAAAATTCAATTAAAATGATCAAAATTGTTTAACATGTGAAAAACAAATTGTGATCTTGGATTAATGCTTCAAAAATTAAGTATTGACCTACAAAATAATTAGAAAGCATTAAAAGTTGCAAAATCAATGTAGAAAAAATATTTCAAATGTTAACAACAATTAAAACATTAATTCTTTGCAAAAATATCAATTATATGAAATAAATAATATTTTTGGGATTTTTTGATAAGATAAAATATTTTAACATTTTTGTGAATTATTAAAAAAAGAATCAACTCAAAATCATTAAAACTCAGAGAGAAATTAATTTTTGAATCAATTAAACAAAATCACAAAATTCAAATATTTGAATTTATGAAAAAGGCGCCAAGAACACAAGCAAGAACACGCGCGTTTTTCTGGGTTTGGCTGATTTGCATTTTCCATCCAATCTCACTGAATACGTAATCATATCATGCAATCCACATATCATTATGCTCGTCTCAACCTCACGATCATGTCTATAACACTTAATTTCATTTAAATTAAACACAAAACATGAAATCACGAAGAAACCTCAAGAACCCTAATTTCTGCATGAAGGCTAGGATTTTTGATACACGATTCAAACAATGCAAATAATTGAGGGAAAACATTCCATGCATGATTATGAACATATGGCCAAATTATTGTGCGAGGAAATATGCATAGATTGAGAGATGACCAAGTATGTGCTTACCTCTAGGCCGTGACAGCAAGTGCAATGTGATTTTTGATTTTGAGGTGTTACAGATGAGTGGTGATGATCTGAACAGCTTCCCTACACCCTATGGAGTGTGTTTGAATGGTTGGACTTGATTGAAATTGGCTGGATCACTTTGTGGTACCTCAGCTGCAACTTGGTTAAAACCTTGAGCAACCAGCTGGTGATTTTGTGAAATTGGTCTTTCAGAAGTGATCTAAGTGTTTGATAAGCTCATATGTGATGTATGTGAGGTGTGTGAGTGATTGGTTTGATTGAAAGAGCTCTCAAACTCAAAACCTGATAGTGACTTGCCTTAGAAGGCAAAATTGGAGTGAAAGAAGAGATTTTGAGGAAAGCATCTGTTTGATGGCTTTGGTGTACTCAAACTGATCACAATTGAGCTCTATTTATAGTAGAGCAAGTTTGTTTTGCAAGGAATAGTGCATGGCAACTGGTAAGTAGGTTTGGCCAATGTTGGCAAATGAAAATCCAAGTCTCCTCTAGCCATTGACTAGAGGTTAGGGCATAGAGCTTTGGTTCCCTTGGTCTTGGATAAGTATTGACTTATTTCAGATGAGAATGGCTCAGTCCATGCCACCTTGATGCTTCCATTGAATGCTTCAATCCAAATTTGGAGTCTTGTCCCTATTTTGGCCATTCTAGGTTCAACATGCTATTTCTTGTTCCATGGACTTTGGAGGCTTGGCTCAGTGATTGTCCCCTTTAGATTCAATCCTCAGATGTGTCCAAGTGGATAGGAACATTTGAATTTGGCTGATTTTGGCAAATCGAGCAAAATTGCAAATTCTGCCTTGCCTTGACAGATTTCAGCAAGGCAACTTGCCAATGTCATATCTCATGGTGTAAGTTGAATTTGGTAATGCTATTGACAATTTTGGAAAGCCCTTACATGATACAAAAACTGTTTGAACAAGTTTGGTTTTGATCTCTTTTGATTCCAAGTGAAAAATCCCTCTACATTTGGCAAAAAGTGAAGCAAAATCTGACTTAGTGAAATTTTCACTAAGTGTTGGAACAAAGTGTGATTTCTTGATTTTGATCACTCCATAACTCAAAATCCTTAATGAATTGGACTTAGGTCTAGTTGAAGTTTTTGTAGAGGGTAATGAGGGCTACAAATCCATCTTTGGATGAGAAAAACTGGCCATGTGGTTTAGGAGTTATGATCCTCCAAAGTTAGGGTATTAATGGTACTTTTTCTATAACTTAGAAAAATTTCTAAGTTTTATGGTTACCCCTTTTACAAGTTATCCAACTTTCTTTGATTTTTCTTGATGAATGATGATTCAAATCATACATTAACATAATTTTAGGGTTAAAAATCCATTTTGGTGAAAAATCTCAAAAAGTCAAAGTTGACTTTTGTGCACAGTTGACTTTTTATTAGATGAATTCCAAACTGTGCAATTCTTCATGAAATCATGTCCTTGACCTAAATCAAACTTGATGGACATGTTCCAAGGGTGTCATAAGGTACATTAAGGCATGTTCTAGGGTTTGGGAGCATGTCCTGGTCAAAAGTCAAAGTTACAGTTGAATTTTCTCGCGAAACCCTAATTGTGGTGCATATGAACTTGAGACTTGTTGCTCAAGCTTCTTGGATTAATCCATTGTTCCAAATGGATCAATATACTTCATTAGAGACCCTCAAATCATGTCTTGAGGTCTTGGCTCTTGATTTGTCCCAAAAGTTAACTTAGGGGTGAATTAGGTCAAGAAACCCTAATTCCTGATTTTTGATGTATGCATCCCCTGAGGTCAAATTGACTTGATGCTTGGGTCCATGAGGTTCCATGGAGTATATTAGGTTGTGTTTTGGATCATTTCCTTGTGCCCAGATGAAGATTTCCATCTGGAGGCCCTGGTCGACCAAAACCCTAATTTGGTGACACTGTCGATCTTGAGACTTAATCCACCTAGAAGGGAGCAACCTTGTGCTTAATCCTTGAAGTGGGAGTCCTTTTTGATCCATTGTGGATGTTTGAGAGGTTAGACAAGTTGAAGATCATGTCATTCCTTGATTGATCCTTTGCCTAAGGCTCTGAGAGGGCTTAAAAACCTAATTCTTGTTATAGTGGATGCTCACCCATCTTTGGGGAGACTGACAAGGTATGATGGTTCCTCCATATTGTGATGATGATTTGCACAATGATGGGAAATCTTAGTGGTCAAAATTTGGGGTATGACACTGAGTTCTTGAAATTTTAATAGAGTCTTTCAAGTGGTTGAAGATGGTTTTGGGAAGGTCGATCCTAAAGTGATGCCTTAGGAGGAAGACAAAGACTCTGTCATCATGGGACAAAGTGTTTCTTGAAGTTGCACGAGGACGAAGGTTGGTTAGAAAAAATATAAACCATGTTCTGGGAGAAGGAAGAAGCTTCTCAGGGTTGTTTGGTTCATAAGGAACCGAATCATCAAACAAAATCTTGCATCTCTCCACCATGCCCAAGTCAGATTGATAGTCATCAATAGTGACTCCAGAAGCGACACATTTTGTGATATTCTCTATTGAGGAAATAGAGATAGCAATTGGGAGGTGATAAACTTCTGACCAGATGGTATTACCGTCATTACTAATCTTGGCATATTTCCAGAATTCCTTAACAAGAGCCGGATAGACAGGACCGTTTAGCAACGAGTAGTAACCATGCCAAGATTGGATCTGCATGCTCTTTACAATTTCCAGACCATCATGTTTGAGACGGGCTAGGTTTGGTCGTTTTTCAGAGATGACTTCTAGAGTTTCTATGTTTCCAGTAAAAGTTGGAGCAGACATAGTTGCAATTCAAATAAGGATTTAGGAAGATGATAGTTTAGGTTGAGAATGGAATAAAGTGATAGGGGAATTCCTACTATTTATAAATGAATGAGAGTGGAGGAAATTAAATGAGAGTAGTGACTGAATCGATACAAAAGATTTGCATTTACTATTTCCTAGGTAAGTTATGATTGCCTGGGATATGCTAAGAGACATAGATACACGGGAAAATAAAATGAGCAGTTAATCTCTTAATGGGGGAATATCAATTGATCGTGGGTGATAACTGCTCTCTTATGAGTGGCAAATGTAACAGACAAATTTTAATGATGACGGTTTCTTGAGCCACTCAAAATCTTCCATATGTCTTTCAATTGATACATGTAAAAATGCATACGAGACTTATTTAAATAAATCCAAATTTCTCTTAATGTATATCAGATTCATATTTAATTTTGAGTAGTGCAAGTGATATAATAAATGTGAGAAATAAGCATTCTTAAGAATATAACCCGTCTACTAACAGACAAGAAAATACTTCATTAATTAAGAAGAGCTCACTGATACAGATTTAACTATTGATCAATCCTAAATAAATTAAGGGCAAACTTACACGAGTACAATAATCAGAACAGATACGATTTAGACAACCACAAGAAGAAAATACAAAAGCAGACACTGTTAGACAGAGATAAGTCTTGTTTTTCTAATCACTAAAGACTTCACAATTTGTCTTCAACAAGTAGTTTTCTAGAAAGTTTTCAGGACCATCCTTTGCTATTGTTTCTTTGATTATATTCACTGTTCCGTCTCTGAAGAAAATCTCAGACAAAACTCTTCCATAAGGAATGTAAGACTTTGTGCAATTTCTGGACTCAGAGATGGATTTCCAGAGACAGTTGAAGATTGTGTGTGGTAGGTTTATCTGAATATCATTCATCAGAAATTAAATGAATTCATGGTCATGATATCGCAGTATGTCATGGTTTTCTCCTCTAGGAAGGAAATTTGACAGCACGAGCTTGTACCAGGCTTTGGGAATGGGTAGGATATTTTCAGGATTGGAAGGTTTATATCCTGATGATAGGTCATGAAGAAAGGCAAACCTATTAGCAACAAAGAACTTATTTCTGTCAAAATCAACAATGATTCCAACATTTTCACATCCAGTTGCTAGAGTGACTGAGAAGGGAGTGATGGTGATGGGGACTTCAAAAACATAAGAAGTGATATGTCCAGTTTCATGATCAAGGTAAGCATGCTTCCAGAAATCCTTAACTAAATTCGTGTAAATGGGTTTTTCCATCATGGTGGAGTATCTAGTCCACTTTTGAGTATATAACACATCTACCAGACTATTAGCAATGTTACTCGTAAGAGGAGGAACATCAATCATAAATTGTTTCTCTGAAATAATTTCAAGAAGGTCTTCGTTTCGTAGAAAGGTTAGTGGGGGCATGATGGTAATTTGAAGACGGAACTTGACACCAATGGTTTTATGTTGGAGGGACTTGAGTGTGATATATGTTGATAGGGGAGGCGATTTATATACATCTAAATAGGTAAGATGAGTTGTGCCTAACCTAGGGATGACGTAGATCAAGTACACATCAAGTGACAAGAATTTTGATGACGTGAACAATTTTTGTACAAAGGAAAGTACTATTTAGATTTTGGATAGGATTTCGAAAACAATGTGCAGTTAGAGATAGCAAAATAGAAACTGACATAAGGATATTGAATAGAGTGACTTATGTCATACGAAAGATTTTTAGCTCATTTGTGAGAGATCTTATGTTCTAGGGATATATCATGATTACTCAAGATTTGCAATTATGACTAAAGTTACATTGAGTGCACACATTGTCCAGAGATTTGATCAAAAGATTTCTTAACTTAAACATAAACCGCTGAGAGGTTATGTGCTTGAGAGAATGTATTAACATTTCATAACATCTTCCGACTCTATTTCTTCGAACAGATGCAGAGCTTCTTCAGAAACAAGTATCATCAAACATGTGTAACACATGACATAGTTTGCATGACAATCTTGTTCTTGCAATGCTGATCTAACTTGTTTAGATTTAGTCCATCAAAGGATTGACAACATATCTGCTTCTAAAAATAATGTCTACTGATTTCTTCATTCTAAAAAACATCAGTCATTTAGATCGTTTTTGGCTTCGAGTAGATGACTTCTGTCTTTGCATCTAGTCAAGCATCTTTTGATTCCAGGATTTGTGCAACATGAATTTTTTAGAGAAATATCAGATAGCATCCTAACCGATTACAGTTGGTTCAACTGAGATAGAATCTCAAGTTAACAGAACTCAATCTTCTGTGTTATTTCAACCAAGACTCAGAATTTATTCTTAATTAGATTCCTGATGAATCACTAGATTTCCTCTTTCTGAATGTTCTTCAGTTTTCTGGCTTCTTCTGCAGACTTTACTCTGAAGTTCAAAATCATAGGACAACAATCTTTCTTATTCACATGAAGAAATTATTAATGAGCTCTAAATTTAGAAAGTCAAGGGTGGACTAATCCGTTTCTTGAAAAATCTCATAACTCATAAAGAAATAATCTCCAGCAAACAAAATTTCTTGTTTTCTGATGATCTAATCTTGAGCAATACGTTGTTTATCCAAACGTATCTTCTAAGATAAGCATTCAACAGATACTACTACTTATCTAATTAATCTATCTTGTCAGCTGATTCTTCAATCTTCTCCCAAGTTTTAGTGTAGAAGATTTTGTTGTTGACAACTTCACGACTTCAAGAATCAGTAACTTGCTTAGGTAATCCGTTTGATTACAATTTAGTACACAGTTATCTTCTGAACTGATACTGAAATTGTAAGTGGATTGAAATCTCACCCAGAGTATTTCTACACACCATATCTGGATCTTTTTCTGACACTGTTAAGTGTTTGATATCCATCAATAACAAAACCAGAGCTCTGATACCAATTGAAGGTGTGAGAAAGACACAAGAAAGGGGGGTTTGAATTGTGTTTTAACTCTTAATAAATTTTTGCCTCTTATCATTAACGTGCTAAGAGAATATCAGAGTTGCATTGAGATACTCTGACATGCGAAGCGTCATTCAGATTGTGTGATGCATAAGCAACAAGGAGAATCTGAATTAGCGATGCTTGAATCAGACTTGCAATGCAGAAGCTTATCAGAGTTGGGTTGCAAGGTTCTGACTTGCTATCCAATGTTCTGATAATTGATACAAAAACATAGACAATAAATCAAAGCATAAGCAAGAGTAAAGAACACTCGATATATCTTGGTTCACCTGAGCAACTCTCAAGATAGTCCATTCCACCCTTCCAAGGTGATTTCGCCTTGAACACAAGGACTTAATCCACTATAATCAAAACCGATTACAGATGATGGGCTAACGCCGGTGACTAACAACCTGCACAACCGCAGCTGTGACTAACCCGCAATGAACTGTTCAGGGATCCAAGTTAAGAGATATAATGAACATTGACCTAGTAGGTTCCAATCTCGTAAGATCTATTATCAGCATTTCATAGCTAAACATTCAGGGATCCGAGTTAACGGATATAACGTTTACTGACTATTCTTCCAGAATTTTCAATGAGTTCCATCAGTGATCTCACAAGAGTCTGGCCCACAATTGGTCCTCTTTGAGATATGACTATCATTGACCATATTTCAGGATTTCCACAATGACACCAAGCCATTGTCTTCTCAAGTCTCTGATCACACTTATCACTTGAGGAATCCTAATTCACATAGAATTAGTTGCAGGAGGTTACATTGATGCTTCTTAACAAGTAGATAACTCCTAAGTTTAAGTACAAATGAACACACAGTGTTCTAGCAAGATATGAGCAATAACTCCTTGCAAACTACTTGATTCTAACAAGATGTACATGATTCGACAGTTGAATAACATCTTGAGAATTCTTCATCTTCTTCGTTGAGCAAGCTTCGAGCAACAACTTCCTTGATACTGATCTTTGATCTTCAGAGATAATGTAGTTGGTTGATGACTTGACTAATTTGCAATGATGTCTTGTTCATCAACAACTTCTATTCCAATTGATTGTTGTTGTGTTGAATGATGATCTTTGAGCTTCAATAACAATGGTCGTGTGTTAATGGTGATAGCTTTAAATGTTTAGTGTAACAACGATAACTGATCGTTGCGACTATCATCACATCGACACCTTCAGAAGCGCATACTCCTTTCCTTTAAATAGCCAAGTAAAATATAGCCGTTGGAGAGCTGTTGGCTGTTTGAAAAGAGTCGTTATGCAATGATGAAAGTTGTACTGCCATATCTTCTTTTTACTGTAGAAGAAGTGATGGGATAAATCTTTTTAGTACAGTGTACAGTCATTGCTAACCGTAACATTTGTCTTCAAATCTTCAGAGGCTTCTGATGGTAATTAATTGAAGCATGAGTAGAGACTTTACAACTGGGTCTTCAGAATCATCAAGTCTTCAGTCTTCAGAACTTGTCCATTCGGAATCTGTCTTCAGAGCTTCAGCACTTGTCTTGAAAGCCGTTATCTTCAATGCTTTAAGTCTTCAGGGTCTTCAGAACCTGGTCTTCAGAGTCTTCAGCACTTGACCTTTAGAACCATAATCTTCATAACACTTCAGTCTTCAGAGTCTTTCTGCACTTGGTCTTCAGAGCCTTCAGCCTTCAGAACTTCAAGTCATTAGAATCTTCAGCACTTCGGTTCTCCACAAGATTATATCTTTAGAAGCTTCGCTATCTTCATAATCATAACCACTTTCAGAGTAGCATCCACAAGAGCATTGCAACAGCAATATTGGCATCCTTGGATCTATCTGATTATGATCAGATACAGAAGCATACTTGCTTCTTGCGATTTGTGTTACACATAGTAACACGCATATGATCATTTACACACATCTTACTGGTGTTTGTTGGATCTGATATCTTCTATGATTATGATCTGCACACAACATACATTAGAACATAAAATAGTTCTTTCACAAATACTCATTGTTATCATCAAAACATAGAGATGACTTACAGAGACAACTCTTGCTCTTACAATTGGCTGGTGATTTTGTGAATTTGATGTTCCGGATGTGATTTTGTGTTATGGATCACTCATACAAGATGTTTATGAGGTATGTGTATGTGTGATTGGTTTGGTTGGAATCACTCTCAATCTCAAAACCCGATAGTGACTTGAGTTAGAAGGCAAAATTGGAGTGAAAGGGAGATTTTGAGGAAAGCATCAGTTTGGGTGCTTTGGTGTACTCAAACTGATCATAATTGAGGTCTATTTATAGTGTATCATGTTTGTTTTAGCAGCAATAGTGTGTGGCAACTGCAGCAGGTCTGTAGCCAATGTGGATCAAATGGAATCTCAAGTCTCCTCTAGCCATTGACTTGAGGTTAGAGCACAGGCCTATGATCTTTTGGTTCAGAGATAAGGCTTAACTCATTCAGTTAAGCTTGCCTCAGTTTATGCCACCTTGATGCATCCATTGAATGCATTGAAACATAATTGAAGTCTTGGCACTTTTTAGCTCTTTTAGGTTTGGCATGGCTATATGTAGATTCTTGGACTTGGGAGGCTTGGGGATCAGATGATTCTCCTTTTGTTTTATTCTCAAATGTGTCCAAATGGATGACAAGGCTTGGAGTTGTCCAAATTTTCCAAATTGAGCAAATGTACAAAATCTGCATTGCTTGGGACAGTTGGAAATGGTGATTTTGAGGGATTCATATCTCCTTGCTCAGGTTGAGTTATGGGAGGCTCTTGTGCTTTTTAGAAAGCCCTCTTATGATACAAAACATGTGTGATCATAGTTTGTTTTGGAACTATTTGGATCTAACTAAAAAAAACCTCATGAACATTGATGTTCAAGGCTGGTAACTTAGGCAGATTTTCACTAAGTGTTGGAAAAAGTGTCATTTTCATGTTTTTGTGATTTTAATCACTCCATAACTTAAAATCCATAAAGAATTGGAGTTGGAGGTAGTTGAAGCTTTTTTAGAGTGTAGCAAGACCTACAAATCCAGCTTTAGACCCAAAATGGTTGCTTGGATCTCAAGTTATGATCCTTGGAAGTTGGTACCAAAATCACTTTTGTTCCATAACTTAGAAAAATTTCGGTTTCTCAAGGTTGCCCCTTTTGCAAGAAACCTCACTTTTCTTGATTTTTCTTGATGGATGATGATCAATATCATACATTAACATTGTTTTTTACTTAGGGGGACCATATTTGTGAATAATCCCAAAAAGTCAAACTTGATTTTGTGCACAGTTGACTTTTTATCGGATGAAATCCAAACTTTGCAATCCTTTGTGAAATCAAGTCTTTGACCTAAACCAAACCTAATGGATGGACTCCATAGGTGATATAGGTTGTATTGAATCATGTCCCAAGGTTTGGGAGCATGTCTTGGTCAAAAGTCAAAGGTACAGTTGACTTTTTCCTTCTAGATGAAAATGAAACTTGTGAATCAAGATCCTTGGTTCAATCCATTGTTGTAAATGGATCCATGTGGTGTATTGGAGGCCCTTCACCCAAAAGTCAACTTAGGGGTGAATTAGGTCAAGAAACCCTAATTCCTGATTTTTGGTAAATGCATCCCCTGAGGCTAAATTGACTTGATGATTGGGTCCATGAGGTCACTTGGAGTATCTTGGGTTGTGCTTTGAAGCATTGGCTCATACCCAGATGAAAATTTTCATCTGGAGGCCTTAGTCGACAAAAACCCTAATTTGGTGACACTGGCGATTTTGAGGCTTGATCCACTTGGAATGTTGCAACTTTGTGCTTGATTCTTGATGTGGGAGTCCTCTTGATCTTTTATAGGTGTTTGAGAGGTTATACAAGTTGAAAATCATGTCATTCCTTGATTGATCCTTTGTCTAAGTGCTCTGAGAGGGCTTAAAACCCTAATTCTTGATTGTAGTGAATGCTCGACAATCCTTGAGGAGATAGATGAGGCATGATGGTTCAATCATATTGTGGTGATGATTTGCACAATGATGGGAAATCTTGGTGGTCAAAATTTGGGGTATGACAATGACACTATGTCATTGCATAAAATTTTCAAACATTTATTATCATTTGGAATTGTTTTTTAGTTAACTAAGTAGAAATTGTAGAAGAAATAATAGGTATTTGATCGAGTGAATAATAGAAGATCAACAATGAAAATGTACAAATTCAACAAGGAAAAGGCAAAACCACTATTGGAAAATTTGTGTGCACTATGTAAAGCTTCATGTACACGATGAGGAAAAGAAAGTGCATCATGTGCGCTATTAAAAGCATCATGTTCACGATGCTAATGTGACAAGACCATAGTGTACACGATGGAAGTGATAGTGTGCATGATGGATAGCTTTTTGGATACATTTTTTATTGCTTTAAAAAGTAAGGAAAAACACATTTGCAAGGATATTGGATACATAAGTGATAAAAATGTAGTATTGGAGCTCAAGAATTGGAGTTTTTAACCATTGAAGACCTCCTCCTTCATTGATTTACATGTACTATTTTTATAAACTCATGGTATTTACTTGTATTATTATGAGTAGCTAGATTTCTCTTGATTAGGTCTTAGGAAATAAACTTAATGTTACTATGTTGGATTATATGTTTTTTAGTGTTATTTGAATTATTTGATTATATATTTTCTATTCATTTACTTTTGTTCATATTGCTCTTTGTGTGTTGAGGAGTTCGCAAATTGAACTTAGATATGTAGGGATTATTGATCCTAACTCTACCTATCTGAAATAAAATAATTGTTCGACTTAGTAATTAAGTAGGAATATGGAATTATAATTTGTGGCGAGGGGATTAATGTACTTAAATTGGCTAATTTTGATATCCAACTCGCCTAGGGAATTAAGAAATTATAGTCCAAATTAGTGTGGTGTACACCAAGAGATTGGATATAATGATATTATTAATTCGTCATAAATTTATATAGTCATTTCGATTCAAATAAGCACAATTATCAACATGATAAAATTAGGGGATTCAAATAAGTCGTAGTCGTTTTCTCATCTGAAATTTTATCCAAGTTTATATTTTTCAACATACTCTCAAGCATATCCCCAACTTTACTTTTCAAATAACATGAATTTCTCCTTGTTAAAATAGTTCAATCCTCATAGAGACGATTTTATGTTTTGTTACTTTTATGTTTTGTCTCCTTGTTTGTTTGTTTATGTGAGGTTCGAGTTCGAAACTGATATCGTTAGATTCACAAATCGAAAGAACCACATGAGCAATTAGGGAAGTGAGAAGAGAAGCACAACAAGTTAAAGTGGAACTAGAAGAAGAAGTATAAGACATGGTTATTCCACCAAGATAAACTATGGCAGATTAGTGCAAGAGAACTGATGTTGGACATATATCATTAGGTTTTCAACTTGCTAACCTTGTTATTTTTTATATAAAAAATTATGTGCTTTTAGGTTTAGAGACAAGATGTTCGATGGCCAATATATATCACAGGTCCTTGGGACCATCTGGATAAATTTTATGAGACTTGTTCGATGTGCAAACCGAATGATGTGACTAAATATCAGGTAAAACTACTGTTAATTGGTTTCTCTTCTACAGGTCGAACAAAAGACAGATTGCAATGTATTCCAAACGATACCATTCAAATTTGGAAGGAATTAGAGGATAAGTTTCTAGAGAGGCTTTTCTCGAATGCTCAGTTCATAGAGAGAAAAGGAAAAATCTCAAATTTCAACCAACGTGATTTTGAATCATTGTCTGATGCATGAGAGAGATTTAAATTGTTACTTTGAAGATGTCTGAATCACAATATGAGTATCGTGGAACATTTGACACATTTTATCAGAGATCTCAAAGCTCAAGCAAGAATGCTTTTGGATGCCTCAGCTGGAGGTACCATAAGAACTAAGAATCTAGACGAGCTAAAATAGTTGATAGAAAGAATGTGCCAGAATGAGTGTCTCTCAACAAGTGACCAAACAATAAAATCAAAAGGTGTGCTTGAATTAGATGCAAATACAATAGTGTTAGCTCAACTTGAGGTTATTTTGAAACAGTTAGCGGCAACCATTATTATTCCAGCAAACGTATTTCAGGTTTAGATCTTACGGTGTGATTTTGGTATGGAAGGACACGCAAATGAAAACTATGCACCACATGGATCTAGTGTTGAAGCTCAGTATGCAAGCTTTCAAAAAAATGATCCTTATTCCAACACATACACTCCTCATTTGAAAGATCGTGCAAATTTTATGTTGAGCAATAATGAGACTTTAAATGTAAATCAGGGAGTTCCACGGGTTCCTCAAGCACCACAAAGGAAACCATCACCACTTGAAGAAGCCTTGACCAACTTTATGAAAGCCACTCAAGCAAGTTTTGAATATGTAGGAAAGAATTATGAAGCAATGTTTAAGCCGAAATGACCAAGATTCGGGTCACCATGAGTAAGAACACCAAATCTTCCATCAAAATTTTTAAAATGTAAATTGGTCAGTTATCTAGACAACTGGCAATGCAAACTAGTTCAAACCCAAAGGCTAATGGTCATTGAATTGAGAAATATAGTGGTACCTTCAAACCAAAGACATTGGTGAGAGAAAAGAAGCAAGTGAGGGTGAGAAAAAGAGTGAACAAGATGTAGAAGTTGAAAAAAAAGAGGTTGAGAAAAATTCAGAAGGAGAAAAAGTGAGGGAATGAGCAAAAACTCAGTGAGGGGGATACCCTTGACAAACTCATAGATCAAAACTCACCTTTGAGAAGAACCAAGAAATAGATCCTAAATAAACCTAACCCAAAACTAACTGATTATATAAAACCACCTTACCTTATCTTGAAAATTACACAAAGAAGGAAATGGAAGTGGGTCAATTCCAAAAGTTCATTGAGATGCTTACAAAAATACATGTTAACATTCCATTTTGTGAAGTTCTCGAATAGATGGCAGTTTATGACTAGAATATCCCTTTGGAAGAAGACTGTAATGCAACAATCCAACTGAAGGTTCCACCCAAACTCATTGATCCAAGTAGATTTACTATTCCTTGTTTTATTGGTTTAGTAACAATTGGTTATTCTCTGTGTGATTTAGGAGCTATCATTAATTGGATGTTGTTATCTATGATGAGAAAGTTGAATTGTCAGGAACCTAAGGCAACTCAGATGAATGTTACATTAGCTAATCATTATATCACTTACCCTTAGAAAACTTCTCGAATATTTACTTGTGAGAGTAAATGATTTTTGTTTCCAGTAGATGTTGTGATTGTTGATATGCCAGAAGACTTTGAAACACCATTACTTCTAGGAATGTCATTCTTAGCAACATGTATAGCTCTACTTGATGTGGAATTAGGAGAGTTAATCTTGAGATTCAACAAAGAAAAAGTTGTGTTTAATGTGTTTGAAGCAATGAAGCATCACAAAGAGAATCCTAAGTTCTACAAAATCGATATAGTGGAAGAAATTGTTCAAGAGTTAGTTGCAGAAGAAGCACATTCACCACCAATGTGTCGAGTCAATATAAATTTTGTTGAAAAGTTTGAAGATGAATATGATATGGAGGTAGCATAATGTTTACTTCAATTTCAAGTCACTCATGCCGAGAAAGCCACCAGAAAGAAAGAAGAATTAGGTGGTAGTGAGAAATAGATTCCAAAGCACTATGTTGGAGGGTTATTAACTTGAAAGGTATAAGTTCAGATTATTGCACGCACAAGATAAAACTCAAGGAAGAATTCATGTCGGTAGATCAACCACAAAGAAAACTAAATCCTACCATGAAATAAGTGGTAAGAAAAGTAGTTTTAAGTTACTTGAAGTCGGCAATGATCTATCCTATTTCTGACACTTCTTGGGTAAGTCCAGTGCATGTAGTTCCAAAAAGGGGAGGTATGACCATCATTCAAAATTAAAAGAACGAGTTGATTCTAACTCGAACAGTTACCAAATGAGGTATGTCTATTGATTATCAGAGGTTAAACCAAGCCACTTGTAAAGATCATTTTTCATTACCTTTCATGGATAAAATGTTTGAAAGGCTAGCAGGTCAAGCGTACTATTGTTTACTAGATGGATATTCGAGATACAATTAAATTGTTGTAGATCCTGCAAATCAAGAGAACACCACTTTTACATGCTCATTTGGAGTGTTCGCCTATCAAATTATGGCATTCGGTCTATGCAACGCTTCAGCTACTTTTCAAAGGTGCATGCTTTCCATATTTTATGATATGATTGAAACTTCCATCGAGGTATTTATGGATGATTTTTCTGTATTTGATATTGATTTTGATAAATTTCATGAACACCTTAATGCTATTTTGAAGAGATGTACTTAAACGAACCTAGTTTTAAACTGGGAAAATGCCACTTTATGCTAACTGAACGTATCGTTTTAGATCATAAAATCTCATCAAAAGATATTGAGGTTGATTAAGCCAAAATAGATGTCATTAAAAACATACCACCTCCCATTAATGTAAAAAGAGTGGGGAGTTTTATAGGACATGTCGGTTTTTACCAACGGTTCATAAATAGTTTCTCAAAGATTCTGAAGCCTATTTCTAACCTCCTAGTGAAAGAAAATGATTTTTATTTTTTAGGCTGAATATTTGAAATATTTTCTACTATTAAAGACAAGTTAGTTATTGTACCCGTAATAGTCGCTCCAAGTTGAGAATTTCCCTTCGAATTTATGTATGAAGCGAGTGATTACGTAGTGGGAGCAGTTATTAGTCAATGCCACGAGAAATTTTTCTATGCCATTTATTATGCTAATAAAGTTTTAAATAAAAAATTAGGTGAATTGCACCACCACCAAAAAGGAATTAGTAGTTGCGGTATTCGAATAAGAAAAAGTTCTGGCATATCTAAATGGTTTTAAAGTTTTTATTTTTACAGATCATGCAACGTTGAAATATCTATTCAACAAAGGAGATTCTGAGTCAAGGTTACTCCAATGAATATTGTTCTTTCAAGAGTTTGACTTAGAAGTCCTAGGTAAAAAGGGAGTGGAAAATGTAGTAGCTAATCACATATCCAGAATAGAAAACTATGAAGTGACTAAGAAGGAAAAGAACATTACTGAAGAATTTTTGGACGAGTACTTGATGGCAATTAGCAAATGACTTTGGTCTGCTAATATGGCCACTTACAAAGCTACGAAGAATGTCCTTGAGGACTACACCTGGAAACAAAAGAATAATTCTACAAAGAGGCTAATTACTATCTATGGGATGAGCCCTATCTGTTTAACATTAGTGTTGATGGTTTGATTTGCAGGTGTGTTGCAGGTGAAGAGGTGTCGTACCCTAATTTTTCCTGGGCATTTTCATTTCATCTGATCATTAGCCATGCTTGCAATTTTGTGTCCATAATATTTTCCATTAGTTTAATAAATAATATCTTCATACTTTACCTTTAAAACCATTTTATTTTGAATACCAATTTAGATATCACATTTTATTATTACCATTTTGATCATGTGCAAAAGTCAAATGAAGTCAACCTTTGGTTTATTCAAAATTCAAATTGTTCTAATTACATTCATTCATCATATACATCATTCAAAACCCATACTTTACCACAATTCATCTTTATATGCCATGTCACCTCATTTGTTCATTTTCTCACTTTTATTTTTATTAATTCAATTTAAAATACTAAAACAAAATAAACTACAAGTTTAAAAAGAATTAACAAATAAATAAATAACATTATTCATGTTGCATCATTCATACACATCATACCATTTTCTTTTTATACTTCATTCACAAAAAGACAAAAATAGATGAATAAAAATAGAATGTCATTACATCATCCTCATGTTACATACTGCTAGATATCAAACATACCTTATATTTCTCATTAATACTTGGCATTTTTCAACTCTTTTATGTTGAATTGTTGGATTTTATTCTTGAATGTTGTCATTCTTCAAAGATTGTGAAAATACCTTTGGTACTTGTAATTTGTGTGTTATTGTGCAGAAAAAGGCATTAAGTTATCAAAGAAGTAAGACACAAGGAAAGTGATCCAAGTTGCCAAAGAAATGAAGAAACTTCAATAAGTTCGTTTTGCGAACTTGCCAGCGAATGTTCGCTGGGCGAACATTTGGTGAAGCTCCAGCGAACACTCCCAGACTTGAGGCAGTAAGAAAAGGCAACTAAGTTCGCAGTGCAAACTTCCAGCAAATGTTCACTGATTCAACGCTCTAGCGAAGGCCTTGCGAAGGACATCATCACTACTACAAAACGCTAAAACAACAACTCCAGGCTTACAACGCATCCTATTATGCCGTTGTAATAGGTTAAAAATTTCTCGCCCATGTAAAAGCTGAGTCATTTAATGACGGTTGAATGAAACCACCGTAGTAATAAATAAAATGTATCTAGCTTCGATTCCCTGCAACTACATTTTTTCCATTTTTTTAGAGTACATTTAGCGTTTGACAATTAAGTCCATTATTTTAAAAATAAATTGTAAATTATTTTACAACGGTTAAGATGAATAACCGTAGTAATAAATAAAATGTAACAAGCTTCGATTCCCTGCAACACATTTTTTCCTTTTTTTAGGATACATTTAGCGTGTGTCACTTAAGATTCCACGACGGTTTGTTTTTCCAACCGATATTAAAAGGTTTACTGATAAATTAAAACAAAACTTATTATGTATTTCTTTCATAAGACGCCCTAATCGAACAAGTGAGCCAGAGACGCCCTAACCTTTACCCTATTCATATCCATTCATTTGGAGCTCAAATATTGCTCAAATAGGGTACTCTTCAACATCTTCATTCCTTTTTTCTTGGTTTATGCTCAAATATTGACCGTCTTCATCATTCATTTTCTTCTTCAGCTTCGAAGTAAGGTTCTCTTCAACATTTTCATTCCTTTTTTCTTGGTTTATGCTCAAATATTGACCGTCTTCATCATTCATTTTCTTCTTCAGCGTCGAAGTAAGGTTCTCTTCAACATCTTCATTCCTTTTTTCTTTGTTCATATTGTATATGCTCAAGTCAGAATGAGATGTTTCATATGCTTTACGTTTAGTATGACAGTACATATGCTTGAGTTTTTGGATTAGATTTTGGTGTGTCATTCACATTATTATACATGTATAAATTTCGGAAGTTGTAATGGATCGTAGTTGGATGAAAGCCAATAGATTAGATCTGGTTTATGAGAACGGAGTTTGTGAATTCCTTGAATACGCTGATAAACATCTTCCCGACATTGATGGTATATTTTATTGTCCTTGTGTTGTTTGCGCTAATATCAAAAAGAGTACAAAGAAAGAAATACACAATCACCTTTGTTGTGATGGTATATGTCAAAATTATATAATATGGACATGGCATGGTGAGGTGGATAATAAGGAAAGTCGGGCGTCACAAAGTCAAAGAGTGGAGGAAGATGAATATATGGAAGATCACCTAGAGGATATGTTCCGTGATATTGGGGAATCTTCTTTTATGAATGCTCATATTTATGATAATTTATGTCGTGATAAAGACACCCCTTTATATAAGGGATGCACAGAGTTCACATGATTGTCGGCGGTGTTAAAGTTGTTTAATCTGAAGGAAAAAAATGGATGGTCGGATAAAAGTTTCACGGAATTACTTGAATTGCTACAGCAAATGTTACCAGAAGATAACAAATTGTCGGATCGTTCCTATGAGGCCAAGAAGATATTGTGTCCACTGGGTCTGGAGTATATCAAGATACATGCTTGCCCTAATGATTGGATATTATACCGAAAAGAGTATGAAGACTCGTTTCAATGTCCGAAATATGGTGTGTCGCGTTACAAGCTGAAGGCTAGCAATGGTGATGACAATGATCACTATGACAATGTTAGTAGGAAGCATCCTCCTGCTAAAGTGTTATGGTACTTGCCAATACGTTTCCGATTAAAGAGGCTTTTTGCTAATTCGAATGACGCAAAGAATCTTAGATGGCATGCAGATGAAAGGATTCGTGATGGAAACATTCGCCATGTAGCTGATTCTTTGCAATGGAAGAAAATTGATTCGTTGTTTTCGGATTTTGGAGTCGAGCCAATAAATCTTAGGCTTGGGCTTGCCACCGATGGAATGAACCCCTTTGGTAATATGAGCACTAATCATACTTCATGGCCTGTTCTTCTCACTATTTACAACCTATCTCCTTGGTTGTGCATGAAGCGCAAGTATATACTGTTAAGTATGATGATTTCTGGACCACGACAACCTGGTAACGACATAGATGTTTATCTTAGTCCATTAATTAATGATTTACGACTCTTGTGGGATGAAGGCATTGAAGTTGATGATGCATATTCTGGGAAAAAGTTTAATATGTGTGCAATGTTATTTTGCACAATTAACGACTTTCTGGATTACGGTAATTTGGCGGGATACAGTGTCAAAGGACATAAAGTGTGTCCTATATGTGAAGATGATACTTGTTATCACCAACTTGAGTTTGGGAAAAAGACCGTTTACCTTGGGCATCGAAAATTTCTAAAACCGGGTCATCCTTATCGTAGATTGCGAAAGGCTTTTAATGGAGAGCAAGAGTTTGGTGAGGCTCCTAAACCTTTAACCGGGGATGAAGTTTATCAACGGCAGGAATACATTAATGTTGTCCTTGGGAAGAGAGAAAAAGAAAAAGGTGGGAAGAGAGAAAAAGAAAAAGGTGGGAAGAGAGGAAAAGAAAAAGGGGCAGTTGCGAAAAATATATGGAAAAAGAGGTCCATCTTCTTTGATCTTCCATATTGGTCAAGTCTTGATGTTAGACATTGTCTTGATGTGATGCACGTGGAGAAAAATGTGTGTGATAGTTTGATTGGCACACTTCTAAACTTTCTGGGCAAGACTAAAGATAGTAAGACTTCTCGTCTTGATATGGAGAAGATGGGTATACGAAAACAGTTTACTCCAATAGAGAAAGGAAAAAGAACTTATCTGCCTCCAGCATGTCACACTCTATCTAAAAAGGAAAAGAAGATGTTCTGCGAGTGTTTGCAAGGTATTTAAGTTCCGCAAGGTGTTGCACCCAAAAATTTGCCCTCCTTACTTTATTACTAACTGGCTTATGTTGCATTGCATTTTGCATTATCATGTGTGCATATCATTGGTTCTTAGCATGGGGTCAAGTTGCCTGAGGCAGTGCTTCAGAGGGTCAAGCAAGAGTCCTGGTATTGTCCAAGAGAGCTCAGGTGGATCATCCTCTCCTAACCAGTGCATAGATTAGGGTTTTGAGATTCTTGGGTTTATTGCTTCAATGGGCAAGCTCCTTGAGTTTTCATCATCATCAAATGGCATATCTTATCTTTGTTGGAGAGGATACACATCATATTCAGAGGAATTTGGATTTGGAGACTGTGTTATTTCCTCCTAGACTGAGGGTACCACAACTAGGGTTTGTTATAAAGTCAGTTTATTTCTGATTTTTTGGGCAAGACTTGATTCCATGGTGCTCCTTGGGTCCCTAAGTACCTAGGGATGGGAGGTTGTCCATCAGTTTGGTTCTGGAGAAGTTCAATTGGCCAATGGATTGAAAATCAGGTGAATGGGGTAAAAGTCAACAGTGAGAGGAGAAGTCAACTGTGGAATTTTGGGGTTCTCTCCAAGGTTTTCAAGGTCTCACATCCTCATATGGTCTTCAAGGGTCAAGTTTCATACTATTTATCAAGAATCAGGAGTTTGTACAGAAGTTTCTAAATTTGGAAAGTGACCTATAATAAAAGTTTCCTTTTTGGGCAAGTTCCTACACTGCATTCAACTTGACTTTTCATCATCAAGAAAGCTTCAAATAAATTTCCTCCAACATGAAAGTTGAAGATATTTTTCTCCTCTTTCCAAAAAGTACTTGTGGCTCTCCTTATCATTTGTGAAACTCCAGTTATGATCAAAAGAAGGCAAAGTGGTTTTTAGGGTTTCTCATGATTCCATTTTCACAACTTTGGGCATAATGACCTATAATCAGTTCCATTGCTTCATGCCACATTCTAATATCAAAAGACATTCCTTGAGGATTATTTTGGGCCCAAGAATTAAGGAATTCCATGGTGTGTTCTTCACTTATTCTCCATTGTTCAAAATTGACAAATTATTTAAAACTCATGAATCCAATGGTTTCAAGGCCCAATGTCAATGTGGGTGTAATTAGCAATTCAAACACAAGTGATCCATCATAGAATATTGAGATATCCATGCATGGAAGAGGTGTAACCAACATTATGTGATTTTCCAAAATAATTCAAAAAATCATTAAACAAGGAATTGCCCAAGCCCAATTCATTATCAGAGAAAAAACCCTAGCCTATTTAAACCTATCCATGCACTGGTTGGGCAGTTTTACAGGTGATATTTCGGAGAAAAAGAAAATGTAACCCTAATTCTTGAATTCATTGGATCTCTCAATCTACAAGGAGTTTCTTCAAAGTTCTTCCACAAATCTTCTCCTGGTGATTTCTAGAACACAACCCAACCACCATTCGCAGCCAAAAGCAAGGATTAGAGGTGCACCATCTCAGGTTGGTGGATTTTTTCGTGCTCCTAAAACTCCATTTTTTTATGTCTATATTGTTGTGTGATTGTCACTGATCATCCTGATATATTTACTTTTAAATTTGGACGTGTGGTTTGCTTGTAATGATGATTTAAAGTTTTATGCCCTAACATATTTCTCATCGTTTTTTATTATGCGTTGATTATTTGCAAATTTGGATTGAATATTTGGAATCCTCACATTTTTCTGGTCAGAATAGAGTACTCATATGCGTTTTCTGGGGATTTTGGGGTCGCAGCTCACCGGAGAGGGTGACTGGAGCCCTAGCTCCGACGGCTGCCGGTGAACCAGTCCGGCGAGGGGGAATCAAGGAAGAAGAAGCAATCGTGGCCCTTCATTGCCAGATCTAACGCCTCTCAATGTGCCACGTGTTCTTTTTTTTATGTTTTAAATTTATTAATTACATACTTGCCAACCACATTTATTACCGTGCGTCCTCACGTCACGGCCATTGTTTTTGTTTAATTTTTGATCGTGTGGTGGTGATGCTGCCAACAATTAAATAAGGCACATGCAGGGCGCGTGGGGGGAGTATGGTGGATCACTGAGGTGGTGGTGTGTGCATGAGTACGTGGTTATCATGGGCCTTTTGAATCTGATCCGTTGTTTTTAATTACCTTTTGATCGTGTGGACTGTGCTTAACATGTTTTCATGCGTTGGATTTTTTGGATGGTCTAGATTTCACCTGCATTTGAC
This sequence comes from Lathyrus tuberosus, assembly GCA_022829125.1. Lineage (NCBI taxonomy): Eukaryota > Viridiplantae > Streptophyta > Magnoliopsida > Fabales > Fabaceae > Lathyrus > Lathyrus tuberosus. The sequence goes on along the minus strand of JALAZF010000003.1, from coordinate 37,416,589 downwards.
TGAATTCCATGCTATGTTTGACTTTCGCTGGTGGGCTTAGTGTGTTTGGACCTTCTTTTCGCGCCCCCCTCCTTTGGGCCTGCTCTCATTTTCAACGTGAATTCCTTACTAAACGCACCCCACACTATTTTCTCCATTTTTATTTTTATTAATTCATTACATTTTCATTTTTATTTTTTTAAAAATACATTCTTGCATTAAAAAATCCCAATAAAATTCATGCATCATTTTTATTATTTTATAAAATTTTCAAAAATTTTATTTTTATTTTTATTTTGTTTTTATCACCTAAATTAAATATTTATTCAATTTCTTTTTTGCATCACACATTTCATGCATACCTGAAATTGTTTATTTTATTTCTCCTCATCTATAATACATTTTTAATCCATTCTTTTGCATCTATTAGGTGACGTATTAAATTGCATAAAAATATTTTTCTTTCATTTTTAAATTTATTTCATATTGCATTTTGGTCCTTCCCTTTGGCACATTGAACCCTACTTCTCACCTGAACTTTGCCCAATTGTTTGAATGACTAACACTTTGAATTTTTGTAGGAATTTTTGATGTGTTGTTTTTCTCTGGTTGAGGAATCTTGATATTTAATTTGGGAATTTTGGGAGTTATTTCTCTAATTGTTTGATTTGTTTTCACTTGAGATATGCTTATATGTGTATTTCTGATCATACCTAAGTCCTTGTTTGAAAGGCACTTGTGCCATTTGCTTTGGGGTTGTTTCTTTAATTTCTGAATTCATGTTTGGATTATTAACACTATTGTTTGCCATTGTTTGATTTTCACTTGCCTTGATGTTATTTATGTCCGTTTCGTACTAACCTTTTATGCAGGGACTAAGGTAAGTTCTTTAAGGGTATGGATAAGTATCCATGGTCACCCTTGCTCCTTCCTTCTCTCTTCTTCCTTTAGGATTTAGGTTGTCGTCAAACCTCACTAACCATAGGCCACCCATGCATGATGACATTAGGACTCATAGTCCCCTTTAGAGTTACCCTTGTGTCTTCTCTTTTCTCATCTCAAAATTTCTTGAAAAAACACTTAATAAGAATAAGGTGTATTGCGCACGAGCCTTAGGCGTGGGGAATGAGAAATGAGGGGCTTCCTCTCATCTTTCTAGAGTGCTTAGGGAGCGTCCTGTCTTGGGACAATGCGTTAAGTATTCGCCCATGTGCCCTAGACTTTGGTACAATGCAACTTAGGAACTAACTTAAGCCACTTCTGTCCTAAAAAATACAAACCAAACTCAAACCTTTTTGTCCTTCGGGATCTTTAAACTAAAGGCTATTTTCAAAAAGGGCACGTTACCTTCCGTCTGAGTCGCAAACAGGCATCGACCCTAACTGCCGGATGTGGACTTAACGTCGCTCATAAAAAACACAAAAAGAACTTGGTCCGAACTACGTTGACTCTAAATTCCCCATTGCACAAAGGGGGTACGTAGGCCTAGGACGTCGACGTCCTACCGAGTCTGTCTTAGTTTTTTCCCCCGTCTTAGTATAGCCCTAGATGATAGGATAACTCACCCTTAGATTAGACAACAAGCGTGGATCCCATCGAGTACGATGGACGCGTGGGGTGCTAGCACCTTCCCCTCACGTAACCGACTCCCGAACCCAGGTTATGGTTGCGATGACCATTCCTTTCCCTCTTCCTCAGGTTTATGCGGTGTTCCCTTTCCCTCTCTTGGGATAAATTTACATGGCTGGCGACTCTGTTTTTCCGCGCCACTCTCGCGTTTGTACCTGGATGAAAATCATGGGAGCGACAGCTGGCGACTTTGCTGGGGACTCTGGTTGACCTATGCTGGTCCATCCCTAAGCGAGTCAATCCTAGCGCTTGCTTGTCTTTGTTCTCTTTGGGTGCTTTGTTTTTGTTTTGCTTTATGTGTTGTATTTTATTTTTATTTTTACCGCATTTTTTGCATTTCATTTTTTAATTACTGTCATGCTGTTGTGCTGTGCTGGCTGTCTTTGTTTTGCAGGTTGGGTGGGTCTAAGAGATAAGCCCAATACCCAGGCTTGAGTATACCCTAGGACTAGAGTGGAAAGTAGTGGGACCTACGTGCCCGCTTGGTACGTTTGTGTGTTCACGAAATTCACAACCAGACGAGGCTATCTTGGGACGCATTCTAACATGTGTGTCTTGCGCATGTTGGGGTGTTGATCTAGAGAGCTGTCGACTCTGGTGACCGATCATCGAGGACCTTAGTGGAAACATCTCTCTTTAGTGGTGACAGTGGCAGACCACATCATATGGCAAACCCATTCGCACCCGAGGGCCCGCTTTGGAACTCGCATAGGATGGCCCCTACGCTTTGAAGAGAATCAGTGGAGGCACTCCTCGATTGACGATAGTACTGTACCCCGAGGGATGAATGTACTATTGTTTCTCGACCTCAGTGCCAAAGCTGAGGACCTTCCGCTTTGGAGAATCAGTTGAGGCCTCTTCGATTGATGATGATGCCAAACCAGAAATGGTGAACGTATCATCATTTCTCGACCTGAGAGCCCGGGATACTGAACATCCTAGTACCCACATGTGAGAGGGAATGGGCGTTTGCAGGTTTGCAGGTAACCGAAACCTTCAACCTACCCTGTTTTCCGGATTTCTCATCAATGTCTGATTATTTGGGATCCTCAGTGGTTCAGAATTCTGGTTTTATGGGTTGTGGTTCTCGTTCAGCTAACAGCACAGCACATCCAGCAGTGTGCCTTGACTCCATGTTTGCATAAGCATATCATTTTTCTTGCATTCTAACATGTTTGACATTTTTCAGGGCTCGCATCTTACTCTTGATTCCGGTTTTTTGAGGTTACCTTAGCATGGATGTCCAGAGAAAGAAGACTGTTGCCTATTCGTTCCCTGAGCCGAATTTGACATTGATTCACAAACTGATTAATATGGCTGGTCCTGGAGTTCGTACAGAGTTCAGTGGAGGGTATGGAAGACTTCTGAAATTCGTCCACAACATCTCCAAGTATGAGAAGGATGTCGTTCATACACTTCTTCAGTTTTACGATCCGTCCTTGCGCTGCTTCACTTTCCCGGACTACATCTTGGCTCCAACGTTGGAGGAGTTCTCATTTATTTTGGGAATCCCCATCAGGCATGATATAGTTTTCTTTTCCGAAGAGCACCCCGGGGTAAAAGTAATGGTTGTTGCTCTTCATATTAGTGAATCTGTTCTGAGCGGTAATATTGAAGAAAAACAAGGAGTTAAGGGTCTCTTATTGAAGTTCTTATTTGATCAAGCTTGCATACATGTCAAAGAGAAGAATTGGACTGCTTTCCAAGCTATTCTGGCTATGTGTATCTATGGGATTATTCTGTTTCCAAATATTCATGATCTGGTGGATATGCACGCCGTCAGAATCTTTATTTCGAAGAATCCTATACCTACCTTGCTAGGTGATGTGTATCACTCAGTCCACTATAAGAATGAGAATAGGCGTGGGAAAACTATAAGTTGTTGTGCGCCGCACTTAGCTACTTGGTTTCTGAGTCATCTCCCTGAATCTGGCGCTTTCGTTGATACGAAAGATTCTCTGAAGTGGTCTAAGAGGGTAATGGGCTTGACTGCTGACAACATTGTTTGGTTTAATCGTGACTTGCTAGGAATGGAGATTATTTGCAAATGCGGAGAATTCCCTAATGTACCCTTGATAGGGAGGAAGGGTGGAATTAACTATAATCCCTCCCTAGCTATCAGGCAGTTTGGTTATCCTTTGAAAGGTCCACCCGAAGAGCGAGATGTCTGAGAGTCCTTATTCTTTAATGGTATTGAGGATCAAAGGTTGATAAGGAAGGTTGTGAATGCTTGGAGATAGGTGACCAAGAAGGGTAAAATTCCATTCGGGAAAAGTAACAATCGGGCTTTCCCTTCCTATAAAGAGTGGATTAAGAAGAGAGTAGAAGAGGAGCTTCTTCCATTCCCGGTGGAACCACCTTTATATCCTTTGGTGATCGAGCCTCCTACCACAGTTAAGTTGGAGAAGTATAACAAATCATGGGCTGAAAAGGAAAGGCTGCGGGAAGAAAATAGTGAGCTAAAAAGAGAGATTTATCAGTGGAAGCATGAGCGGGGTGAAGTTGTTCATACCGCCAAGTTAAAGACAGAGCTCCTTGCTAAGGCAGAAAAAGAGCTAGCGGACATGGTCACATCCAGACAAAAGATGAAGGAAGCTTTGGATGGTATCAGTAAGGTTCTCGAATCTAAGAAAGAGAAATTAGACAAGGCTTTGCTAAAAATCCACAGGTTCAATGATCACCAAGAAACTGCTATGGCCGAGAATAAAAGAAAGGAAGACGACTACCTAGCTAAGATTGATCAGTTGAAGTCGACGCTCAGGAAGAAAGACGCTGAGATCTTATCAGGGATATTCAAGAGACAAGTAGTTGAAGGTCGACTCAATGAAGCCATAGCCTCCATGGAAGAACTGAAAGTCTAAGCTGAAGTGAAGAAACCTAGACATGAGGGTCCTAGCATAGATGGTGCTACTGGAGAAGACGCTTGGGAGTTACATTGCCGATACTTGGATGGGATCATACATAGGAGAGACCTTCTCATTCAAGGGCTAATTCAGAGGCCAAAGCATCCCGACACCAGAAAGCTGTTCAAGGAGATTCAAGACTGGTGCAGAAAGCATAATGGATGGGGGGGACTGACACTTGTGGACTTTGATGATATGTCGTAGTCTCCTTTTCTCTTTTATTGTATTGGGATCACCACCAGGCTTTTTAGTTGGGACCTATGATTCTTATGTTCAGACTTATTACCTCAGATTATGATTGTTGACAGTTGGTTTTCCTCTTGTTTTCTTAATATATGAGCAGAAGTTCCATTATATCTTGCTGTTAAACTGGAATCAAGGGGTGGAGCGCCCTGTGAATTCTCAAACATGTCCATTTGCATTTGCATATTCATAATCATTTTGCATATTCATTTTGTATAACAGGTGTTTATCTCCGGTATTGTTATCTTGTTCCACCATCTCAGGCCGTTCGAGAGTTGATCATGGAGCAAATTCAAGCTGAGTTTAGGGAAATGCGAAGCCAGATGGGACACTTTGGGGAAGACATGCTCCAGGAGCAGAGGATGCTGAGGGAGGAGATCAATCAGATGAAGACTCAGATGGGTTTAATCACGGAGATTCTGAAAACAGTGGTGAAGAAGGAAGACAGTCCTGTGCCCGCTTCCACAACAGAGGTCCTTGATCTTTCCATCTCTTTGGGGTCTCCTCTAGACCATGGATTGCCTCGTGGATCCTCTCCACCGTCAGAGCTTTTTCATCAACAACCGCTTCTTGAGGGTCTTAATCCAGAAAAGCTTGATAAGGAGTTTGATCAGATTCCGATGCCATACGCTCAGTTGCTTCAGCACTTGCTCAAGTTTCAGCTAATTGAATTGATTGCTGTGGGACCTCCACACACCAAGTTTCGTATGGGTTCCAATGTCCATGATAGGTGTGAATTCCATTCAGGGGTACCTGGTCATAATGTTGAAGATTGTAAGATGCTCAAGTATAAAGTCCAAGAGCTCATTGATTCGGGGGCAATCAGGTTTACACCAGTTGGCACTCCCAGTGTTGCAAAGGGACAGAGGACTCCCTCTTTTGCCAAAGGATCCACCTCGCGTCAGGGATCTCTTCCACAACCCTTGCTTGTGCCTCAGCCGAGTGGAGAAAGGAAAGTGCAGGGCCAGACTGGGCGCCCAAATCAGCACCGACAGCAGAATTATCAGCAACAGGGGAAACCGAGACCCAGGAGGCCCAACAGGATATTTGATCCTATTCATATCCCTCATAGTCAGTTGTTTGCTCGTCTGCTCGAGAACTCTCTGATTCAAACGAGGAGTACCACGGTGGTACCGTACCCTATTCCTCCGGATTATGACATGACTACTAGGTGCGAGTTCCACTCGGGAATGTTTGGGCATACGATTGATGAGTGTAAGGCATTCCAGTACAAGGTGCAAGACCTGGTAGACGCCGAGATCATTGTGTTCACTGAAGATGATATGTTTATCAATGGAAGCCTCCTTCTCAAATGAACACTCAGTCTGCAAGTACGTCCAGACAGCATTAAGCTTCCTCTGCAATGGCAATCTTCAGCTTCTTTACTGCATTTTCATTTGTAGTTTGTTTTCATTTCTTGTTAAAGCATCGTATCAATGCAAGACTTGTTTGTTTTTTTAATGATGATATTAATGCAATGAGTATGTCTTTCTTGAAGTAATCCATTCGTGTTCACTCTTAAATGTTTATGTGCACTGCAATACCAATTTTCTTGTTTAGAACTCTTGAGGGAGGATGACGAAATAAGAACGCAGGTTTCTAATGGTACGCTTTTGGATAGAACCCTGTTGAGGATGTACAGGCATTGTTTCAAACCCCTAAACACTGGAGATATAAGGGAGATAGACCCTCGTTAACCCCTTTGAGCCTTGAAGTAGGAGTTTCTTTCGTATGAAAAAACCCTCATAATTAACCCAGGGGCAGAGTAGGCGTCAGTTAGTTTGACCGAGCGTTCAAATTTTAAGGAGAGTGTGCATCTGAGGAACCATTACCTTCTATCCCACCGTCAAGAGGTCAAGAGATGTGAAACCACGATGGTTATCCATCAACAACTAAGGAGTGAGGCAGTCACAACCCTGTCAAGCAAATAAGACAACCAGTGTCGCACGCTTTGTTCAAAAAGGGGAATAAAAAAGGAAAAGCCCGCTAAGTCGAAACTTGAAAACAAGCGACTTAGGCAAAAGTTAGGGCATCCCACTGGACTTCAAAGTCGAAAAACTCAAAAGAGTCAGTCCAGGAAAAAATTAGGGATCAAAAAGAGCAAAAGAAAGAAAAAGCGAAAAGCATTACAAAATAAAATCCTCGATAAGAACAAATTCGTGTGATTACAGACACAAAAGATAAAAAGGGGTGACTTTTATTCCAAAACCCCCTTAGGTGCCAAACCATTAGTGGCGTGGGTCGCTTAAAAGATCATAAACCTTTTGAGAGGTGAGCGTTTGTGTCAGATTAACTGAACATAGGGCTGAAGAACATCACGAAGAGTGGGTGGGCGCCGATAAATTTTGAGCCATAAATCCTTTTTTCTGAAACCGTGAACCAGGCCACGTTACAACCCTTAAAAGTTATAATTGAAACAGGGTTTATTCTAAAGGCGTACTTCAACAGGATAGCGTTCCTGACTCCTACGAGTTGTGCTAATAAGGTTTGTTGGTATTGCATGTGCGCATTGTTTTGCCATTCAAGGTCGCATCCTAACTAGTGATTCGTTCACAGGGTTTTGCGACATATTTTCAATAAACTTCAAGGTTAACATAAGTGTTGCATTAGGATTATCATTCTCATAAATAACTTGTTATGTTTGCATACATGTGCCTAAACATCAATGGCAGCTTACACGGCGAACGTCAGTCAAGAAGCTTGATCCTGCCAAGTTGAGATGTTTGAAAATTCTGAAAGACAATCATATCAAAGGGCATGCTGCCAAGAGACTCAGTGTAGAGTGGGCTCTCCCCAATAAGTCGTGCTAAGATGTAGCCAATCTGGGGCAGTCACGTCGAGAAAACTCTCCAAAATTCAGTTATTCTGGGGCATTCATTCTAGGATCAGGGGTGAAGTCACTTCAAAGCCCATAGAGGGGCAGGCCACCTCTAGAGCATGGGAGATCGTCCACTCTTGAAAATGGTTAATTAAAAACACCTCCTCAAGGTTCAAGATGCTAAAGCAGAATATTGTCAAGTCATTACGATCCCCTTTGAGGTAATGTACGTCATGGATTATGAAGACTGGGGCAGTCATGTCGAGATATGATAAATCTCTCCGAGAGTTTGAAGACCCTGGGGCAGTGCGAACGCTTAATCTTTTGTAAAATCCTCTTGAGACAAAAAGTTCAAAGAGCCGCTTATGACCATAAAGACAAGTCAGGTTGCGGGGCAACAGGATTGTACATCCCCAGCAGTTGGCTCTCCCCAGCATTGAGATTGCTCCTTCCCCAGCAGGACAAACTTTCCTCAGCAGAACAGACCCTCCACAGCAGAAGACTTGGAAAATATTTTCTCCGGATCAAGACGTTATTTCCCCACAGAATCAGGGTGTTCACCTCCCCCATCCAGTCAGGAAGCGTGCTCTCACCGACGATGTCATATTCTAATCCCCAGTAAGCTAAGTTCAGCAGTATCCCCAAGCAGGATGGTATCATGGGCTGGAATTCCCCAGCAGGTTCTGAGCCAATTGGATATTAGCAATCCTCAGTAACAGACTTCTGGTTCCGTTATTGGCATTCATTCTCAACTCCCCCAGCAGAGGAGAAATCTCAGGTTTCGGATGTTACCTTCAGTAAAAGACAGGTGGGGTCCTCGGTAGTTCTTTTGGGATTTCATCCCCAGCAGAAGTTGTTGATCTGAAGAGTCGATCAGTATGACCCTTCTCAACAGAGTTCCTAGATTCAGAGGGCAATTTATTTTTTGTCATCCCCAGCTGAATGGATCTTTTCTCTCCGGCATTTATTTTGCTGGAGGGACCCTCTTTTTGCATATCATAAGCATTCACATTGCATCCTCAAAACACGTAGCATTTCCATTTTGTATGGAGCATTACGCCACAATTCAAACATTTGCATTCAAAGCATAAGCCAGGTTTGATACTTTCTTTGCCAGTTCTCTTTCTCAGCAGAGATGGCATAACTCAAGAGATTTTGGAGGGATGTGTTCCTCATACTTGTGCTCCCCGGCAGAGTCTTTTATTTAGACTTCTCCTTTCCCCAGCGGAGCCATCTTATCTGTGGATCATGGGTCCGTTAGAAGTCTGTCTGGCCTTTCTCTTTTGTGAAATCCCGTTCTTACCTGACATATTTTGTTTGCCAGAGGTGATTTAAACCAAAAGTTTTGTCTCACGTTATCCCCAGTGAAGTCGGCATTTATTTTGCTAGTTTCTCTTTATCAGCAGAGATAGCAATCTTTCGGATATTTTCTTCGTCAGTTACCTTTATCAGCAGGGATGACATTCGTGTTGCTAGTTTCTCTTTATAAGCAGAGATAGCAATCTTTTGGAGATTTTCTTTTGTCAGTTTCCCTTTATCAGCAGGGATGGCATTTGTTTTGCTAGTTTCTCTTTATCAGCAGGGATAGCAATCTTTTGGAGATTTTCTTTTGTCAGTTTCCCTTTATCAGCAGGGATGGCATTCGTGTTGCTAGTTTCTCTTTATTAGCAGGGATAGCAATCTTTTGGAGATTTCTTTTGTCAGTTTCCCTTTATCAGCAGGGATGGCATTCGTGTTGCTAGTTTCTCTTTATCAGCAGAGATAGCAATCTTTTGGAGGTTTTCTTTTGTCAGTTTCCCTTTATCAGCAGAGATGGCATTTGTTTTGCTAGTTTCTCTTTATCAGTAGAGATAGCAATCTTTCTGATATTTTCTTCGTCAGTTCCCTTTATCAGCAGGGATGGCATTTATATTACTAGTTTCTCTTTATCAGCAGAGATAGCAATCTTTCGGATATTTTCTTCGTCAGTTCCCTTTATCAGCAGGGATGGCATTGGTATTGTTAGTTTCTCTTTATCAGCAGAGATAGCAATATTTTGGATATTTTCTTCGTCAGTTCCCTTTATCAGCAGGGATGACATTGATGTTGCTAGTTTCTCTTTATCAGCAGAGATAGCAATCTTTTGGAGATTTTATTTTGCCGGGTTCCCTTTATCAGCAGGGACGGCATTTGTTTTGCTAGTTTCTCTTTATCAGTAGAGATAACAAGCTTTGAAGATATCCTTTTGTCAGTGTCCCTTTATCAGCAGGGATGGTATTTATTTTGCTAGTTTCTCTTTGTCAGCAGGGATAGCGATCTTTTGGAGATTCTTTTCGTCAGTTCCCTTTATCAGCAGGGATGGCATATTTCGAGATTCCTTTGTCAGTTCTCTTTATCAGCAGAGATGACGTAACTTGGGAGAGTTTGTTTCACTTTATACCCAGCATAGCTAGCACTCGTCCGTATTGTGACAGTACAACATTTATGGCTAATTCTCCAGCAGAGGATTGCAAATTTCCGGGTTCTTTGGTATTCAATCTCCGTGCATCCTGATCATCTGAAAGCTGTCGCTATCATACCTTCAGGACCAAGTTGATTGAATAAGGGCAGTTGTTGCACCCCAAAATTTGCCCTCCTTACTTTATTACTAACTGGCTTATGTTGCATTGCATTTTGCATTATCATGTGTGCATATCATTGGTTCTTAGCATGGGGTCAAGGTGCCTGAGGCAGTGCTTCAGAGGGTCAAGCAAGAGTCCTGGTATTGTCCAAGAGAGCTCAGGTGGATCATCCTCTCCTAACTAGTGCATAGATTAGGGTTTTGAGATTCTTGGGTTTATGGCTTCAATGGGCAAGCTCCTTGAGTTTTTATCATCATCAAATGGCATATCTTATCTTTGTTAGAGAGGATACACATCATATTCAAAGGAATTTGGATTTGGAGACTGTGATATTTCCTCCTAAACTGAGGGTACCACAACTAGGGTTTGCTATAAAGTCAGTTTATTTCTGATTTTTTGGGCAAGACTTTATTCCATGGTACTCCTTGGGTCCCTAAGTACCTAGGGATGGGAGATTGTCCATCAATTTGGTTCAGAAGAAGTTCAATTGGCCAATGGATTGAAAATCAGGTGAATGGGGTAAAAGTCAACAGTGAGAGGAGAAGTCAACTGTGGAATTTTGGGGTTCTCTCCAAGGTTTTCAAGGTCTCACATCCTCATATGGTCTTCAAGGGTCAAGTTTCATACTATTTATCAAGAATCAGGAGTTTGTACAGAAGTTTCTAAATTTGGAAAGTGACCTATAATAAAAGTTTCCTTTTTGGGCAAGTTCTTGCACTGAATTCAACTTGACTTTTCATCATCAAGAAAGCTTCAAATGAATTTTCCTCCAACATGAAAGTTGAAGATATTTTTCTCCTCTTTCCAACAAGTACTAGTGGGTCTCCTTATCATTTGTTAAACTCCAGTTATGATCAAAATAAGGAAAAGTGGTTTTTAGGGTTTCTCATGATTCCATTTTCACAACTTTGGGCATAATGACCTATAATCAGTTCCATTGCTTCATGCCACATTCTAATATCAAAAGACATTCCTTGAGGATTATTTTGGGCCCAAGAATTAAGCAATTCCATGGTGTGTTCTTCACTTATTCTCCATTGTTCAAAATTGACAAATTATTTAAAACTCATGAATCAAATGGTTTCAAGGCCCAATGTCAATGTGGGTGTAATTAGCAATTCAAACACAAGTGATCCATTATAGAATATTGAGATATCCATGCATGGAATAGGTGTAACCAACATTATGTGATTTTCCAAAATAATTCAAAAAATCATTAAACAAGGAATTGCCCAAGCCCAATTCATTATCAGAGAAAAAACCTAGCCTATTTAAACCTATCCATGCACTGGTTGGGCAGTTTTACAGGTGATATTTTGGAGAAAAAGAAAGTGCAACCCTAATTCTTGAATTCATTGGATCTCTCAATCTACAAGGAGTTTCTTCAAAGTTCTTCCACAAACCTTCTCCTGGTGTTTTCTAGAACACAACCCAACCACCATTCGCAGCCAAAAGCAAGGATTAGAGGTGCACCATCTCAGGTTGGTGGATTTTTTCGTGCTCCTAAAACTCCCTTTTTTTATGTCTATATTGTTGTGTGATTGTCACTGATCATCCTGATATATTTACTTTTAAATTTGGACATGTGGTTTGCTTGTAATGATGATTTAAAGTTTTATGCCCTAACATATTTCTCATCGTTTTTTATTATGCGTTGATTATTTGCAAATTTGGATTGGATATTTGGAATCCTCACATTTTTCTGGTCAGAATAGAGTACTCATATGCATTTTCTGGAGATTTTGGGGTCGCAGCTCACCGGAGAGGGTGACCGGAGCCCTAGCTCCGGCGGCTGCCGGTGAACCAGTCCGGCGAGGGGGAATCAAGGAAGAAGAAGCAATCGTGGCCCTTCATTGCCAGATCTAACGCCTCTCAATGTGCCACGTGTTCTTTTTTTTTATGTTTTAAATTTATTAATTACATGCTTGCCAACCACATTTATTACCGTGCGTCCTCACGTCACGGTCATTGTTTTTGTTTAATTTTTTATCGTGTGGTGGTGATGCTACCAACAATTAAATGAGGCACATGCAGGGCGCGTGGGGGGAGTATGGTGGATCACTGAGGTGGTGGTGTGTGCGTGAGTACGTGGTTATCATGGGCCTTTTGAATCTGATCCGTTGTTTTTAATTACCTTTTGGTCGTGTGGACTGTGCTTAACATGTTTTCATGCGTTGGATTTTTTGGATGGTCTAGATTTCACCTGCATTTGACTGAATTCCATGCTATGTTTGACTTTCGCTGGTGGGCTTAGTGTGTTTGGACCTTCTTTTCGCACCCCCCTCCTTTGGGCCTGCTCTCATTTTCAACGTGAATTCCTTACTAAACGCACCCCCACACTATTTTCTCCATTTTTATTTTTATTAATTCATTACATTTTCATTTTTATTTTTTTAAAAATACATTCTTGCCTTAAAAAATCCCAATAAAATTCATGCATCATTTTTATTATTTTATAAAATTTTCACAAATTTTATTTTTATTTTTATTTTGTTTTTATCACCTAAATTAAATATTTATTCAATTTCTTTTTTGCATCACACATTTCATGCATACCTGAAATTGTTTATTTTATTTCTCCTCATCTAAAATACATTTTTAATCCATTCTTTTGCATCTATTAGGTGACGTATTAAATTGCATAAAAATATTTTTCTTTCATTTTTAAATTTATTTCATATTGCATTTTGGTCCTTCCCTTTGGCTCATTGAACCCTACTTCTCACCTGAACTTTGCCCAATTGTTTGAATGACTAACACTTTGAATTTTTGCAGGAATTTTTGATGTGTTGTTTGTCTCTAGTTGAGGAACCTTGATATTTAATTTGGGGATTTTGGGAGTTATTTCTCTAATTGTTTGATTTGTTTTCACTTGAGATCTGCTTATATGTGTATTTCTGATCATGCCTAAGTCCTTGTTTGAAAGGAACTTGTGCCATTTGCTTTGGGGTTGTTACTTTAATTTCTGAATTCATGTTTGGATTATTATCACTATTGTTTGCCATTGTTTGATTTTCACTTGCCTTGATGTTATTTATGACTGTTTCGTACTAACCTTTTATGCAGGGACTAAGGTAAGTTCTTTAAGGGTATGGATAAGTATCCATGGTCACCCTTGCTCCTTCCTTCTCTCATCTTCCTTTAGGATTTAGGTTGTCGTGAAACCTCACTAACCATAGGTCACCCATGCATGATGACATTAGGACTCATAGTCCCCTTTAGAGTTACCCTTGTGTCTTCTCTTTTCTCATCTCAAAATTTCTTGAAAAAACACTTAATAAGAATAAGGTGTATTGCGCACGAGCCTTAGGCGTGGGGAATGAGAAATGAGGGGCTTCCTCTCATCTTTCTAGAGTGCTTAGCGAGCGACCTGTCTTGGAACGATGCGTTAAGTATTCGCCCCTGTGCCCTAGACTTTGGTACAATGCAACTTAGGAACTAACTTAAGCCACTTCTGTCCTAAAAAATACAAACCAACCTCAAACCTTTTTGTCCTTCGGGATCTTCAAACTAAAGGCTATTTTCAAAAAGGGCACGTTACCTTCCGTCTGAGTCGCAAACAGGCATCGACCCTAACTGTCGGATGTGGACTTAACGTCGCTCATAAAAAACACAAAAAGAAGTTGGTCCGAACTACGTTGACTCTGAATTCCCCATTGAGTATGTCTTAGTTTTTTCCCCCCGTCTTAGTATAGCCCTAGATGATAGGATAACTTACCCTTAGATTAGACAACAAGCATGGATCCCATCGAGTACGATGGACGCGTGGGGTGCTAGCACCTTCCCCTCGCGTAACCGACTCTCGAACCCAGGTTATGGTTGCGATGACCATTCCTTTCCCTCTTCCTCAGGTTTATGCAGTGTTCCCTTTCCCTCTCTTGGGATAAATTTACACGGCTGGCAACTCTGTTTTTCCGCGCCACTCTCGCGTTTGTACCTAGATGAAAATCCTGGGAGCGACACAAGGTTACTCATCAAACATCAAGAAACTTGTATCAATGAAAGATCTCAAGTTAATTAGTTTAAAATCTCATGATTGTCATGTATTGATGCAACAACTTCTACCAGTGGCTATCCGTGGAATCCTTCCAAAAAATGTGAGAGTAACTATAACGAGACTGTGTTTATTCTTCAATGCCATATGTAATAAAGTTCTTGATTTCAAAAAATTGGATGAATTAGAAGATGAGGCTGCCATAATCTTGTGTCAATTGGAGATGTATTTTCCGCCATCATTTTTTGACATTATGGTTCACTTACTTGTTCATCTCGTAAGAGAAATCAGAATTTGTGGTCTAGTTTATTTAAGGTGGATGTATCCAATAAAGCGATATATGAAGATCTTTAAAGGATATACGAAGAATCATCACCGACCGAAAGCTTCGATTGTTGAAAGGTACATCACAGAAGAAGCTGTTGAGTTTTGTACAAACTATTTGTCGGATGCAGATTCTATAGGAATTCCAAAGTCTCGTCATGCTGACACAGACAGAAGAGGTATTCAAGGTCTAAATATTAGGTCAATGGCTCGGGATGTTGTTATTCAATCACATTTCTATATTTTGAATAATATAGATGGGGTTCAACCTTTCATAGATACTCACAAAAGACTTATGAAGAAAAAATATCCCCGAATGAATGACAAGTTGTTGTTGATAGAGCATAACAATAGATTCATGGATTGGTTTAATAAAAGTGTATCTAATGATCCTAGTGCATCCGAGATACTTAGATGGTTGTCGTACGGGCCAAAATTTTGTGTCATTACCTGGAGTGCATACGACATTGGTCATTATACCTTTTATACAAAATCAAAAGATGATCGTAGTACAATGCAAAATAGTGGGGTTATGGTTGAAGTCAAATCGATGTATTTCTCTAGTTCGAAAGATAAGAATCCGGTATTGGCAACTACTACGTTTTATGGTGTCATTGATGAGATTTGGGAGATTGATTATGTTATTTTCAAAGTGGCTTTATTTAAATGCAAGTGGGTTCCCAATAATAGTAATGGTGTAGACATTGATGACTTAGGATTCACCCGGGTTGACCTTGGCAAGGCATCTTTTAATACAGAACCATTCATCATGGCTTCTCAAGCAAAACAAGTTTTCTATGTTTCCGATCCATCGGACAAATCGGGGAAATGGTCAATCGTTCTCCAAGGAAAATACATTCCTCTTAGTGATGAAAGTCTTGATATTCCGTCCACACCTTCTTACACAACACAAGTTCCTACCTCATATGATGAAGTTGATGGAGATGTCGTGCATGCTATACGACTCGATCATGAAGAAGGCATATGGGAAAATTAACAAGTACGTAATTTATTATTTATTCATAATATATTAATTGTATGTTATAGTTTAGAAGTATATTTACTAACAAGTATAATTATTTGAAATCATAGGTATTTTGAGTCCAGACACCAGGCCAGGAGATAAGACACCAAGAGACAAGATACCAATACACCAAGTTACAATTATGTGAAGTTATGTAATGTGTGTAAACTGTAATATGGTATATGTGATGTTTTATTTATGTAGGTTGTTTGTTCTGATAAACTGTAATCTGGTATATGTGATATTATGAATATAACACGATTAATATTATTATGAAAATTGTATCACAAAATGTGAATTGTATTTTTCTGCTGTGCTGAGATATGGAGAACAATAATACAGGTAAAAAAATGGGATTAATTATAAAAGCAGGATGACATTTGTTAATTTTACCGAAACTTTAACGACGGTTATATTTCCTAACCGTTATAATATCTGGCGCGCTGTCCAGCAAAAAATAAATATCAAAATTGTGCTGCTGGGAATCGAACCGAGGACAATTATATTTATTACAACGATGTAATGTAAAACCGTTGTGATAGTTAGCGCACTTTCCTGTTTATTACAACACATACAAGGCCGTCGTTGTAAGTATCATATATACAACAACAATCTACATAACAACGCCCTCGTCCACGTCATTATATGTCATTCCCAATCGTTGTTAACTGGGTTTTTCGTAGTAGTGCATGGATGAGGCAGTAGCTAAAGGCACCTAAGTTCGTTGTGCAAACTTGTAGGCGAATAGTTCGCTTTGCGAATAATTATTCGCATTTCGAACTTATGCAGAATATCAGAGGCGGTTTAATAGATCAGAGGCCCCTCAGGTGCCTATTTGGTAGTTCTCTGGGAGAATAAAAAGTTCGCAGTGCGAACTTGGCAGATTTCAAGTGATGTATAAAAGCACTTTTTGTTATTTCTTGGGATCATAATCTATTTTTCTCACATCATAACCTAAGTTTCTGACTTTTCTTCATCCAAGAGTGATATTTCACCAAGAGAAGTTGGATTTGCATCCGATCTCGATTATTCGACGCTGATGCTTTTTCATCTCCTCCCGATACTTGTGAAGCAAGCTACCATGACAATGTGTAGCTAAACACCTTTTGTGTCAAGATTAGTGGTAGGTGATCCTTTATTTTGTATGTATTGATCTTGATAATTAGTTTGTGAATGTTGTTGATGATTAATATATGGTGAAAAATTTTGTTTGTATGGTTTATACTTTGTTTTGGTTCATGATTGAGAAATATGTTCTAAGACTTGATATATGGTACAAAGCTCAAGATTGAGGCTAAAAGGTTAACTGACTCAGCTGGAGAATATTTGTATATGTCTTTTACAAAGCCCAAGATTGAGGCTAAAAGGTATTGAGGGAAAATCATTATAGAAAGCCTAAGAGGAGGCTGGTTTGGGGAATTTCTTATATAAAGCCTAAGAGGAGGCTAGCTTCTGCTGAGGATTATTGAGATCAAAAGACAGGTCCAAATTGGGGAGTCAACTCTTGCTGAGGATTGCAGAAGAGTTGAGATATCAGATGCCTTGAGGTTCTGATTCTGTTGGTGTTGGTGTTGTATTGATAGTAATTTGACCCTAGCTGGGGAAACTTGAGTGAAGGTTTAAAGATTGAGTTTTTAACCTTTGGAGGTTTTAACTCTGCTGGAGATTGATGAAATGATCAGGGTTTCTCCTTTTCCTTTAGGAGATTTGAGGGTTTCTTTGAGATCCAAGAGGAGATGATATTGTCCAACTCTACTGGTATGAGAAGGTTTTCTCTTAACTGGAGAAAGATCTTTGTATGAAGCCCAAGAGGAGGCTGATGTTTTAAGGGATGAGAATCAACCCTAAACTGGTATGATGTTTTTGAGTCTATGGAAGATTGAACTAGCAAAAGATGACTAGGTTCTGTTCTATACCTGTAGGAGGTCTTCTGGTCCTTGTATTAAGCCCAAGAGGAGGCTAAGAACTTCTAAGAAGCCTGAGGGTCCTTGTACAAAGCCCAAGAGGAGGCTGAGGATGCTTTTAGGAAGCCTGTGGGCCCAAGCCTAAGAAAAGTTCAAGAAAGGTTTCACCGAGAATAATCCTTTCTTTAGTGAACAGTTCTAAGGTTTGAAGAAATTCAAGAGAGGTTTCACCGGGAATAATCCTCTTTGGGGAAATGAATTTCTTGTACAGATATTTCTAGTAGTGACAGTCTTGAGAAAAGTTTCACCGAGAATAATGTCTTTCTCTGTTCCATATTGTATAAGCCCAAGAAAAGGCAAGATTGTATCTGGAATTTCCTATGGGGAACTAGTTTTGACTGTGTTAAAAGAATAACCACTGGTTTGACCTAATCCTAGACCTATTTGTCGGGGAAAACTCTAAGCAGATATATACAAGTATATACAGATGAAATATATAAACAAGTATGTTGAAGAGTGTAATAGAACTTACAGGTGAGCAAGCTTCCAACATAATTGTATGGTTAGTTATTCAAGAAATTGAAGAAAATTTGATAGCAACTATACATTTGAATCTAAATCAAAAAGGAATGTTGTTTTAAAGGAATTTTGGGGCTTATACTCAAGGAGAGACCCAAATGAATTCTTTTGAAAAGGCGACGATCGTGTCGTAGTTTTGAAAATCACAGAGGGGCTTATACAATGACTGAGGCCCAAATTATTGTCTTTTACAAAAGATGTGGGTCTTAAACTCTATTAGAGGCCCAAGAGTTTTGTTTTTATTCAAGATTTGGGACTTATAGCTCAAGGAGAGGCCTAAAAGAAATTGTTTGAAAACAGCGATCGCGCCGAGATTTTTAAGATCGTATCGGGACTTATACAATGACTGAGGCCCAAAATATTTTTTGTACAAAGAGGGTTGGGTCTTACACTCTATTAGAGGCCCAAGAGTTATTAAAAAGAAAAGAGAATGGGGCTTACAACTCAGGGAGAGTCCCAGATGAGAAACAATGATCACACCGTTATTTTTAAAATCGCGTAGGGACTTATACAATGACTGAGGCCCAAAAAGGTTTTGTATAAAGAGGGTTGGGTCTTACACTCTATTAGAGGTTCAAGAGTTTAAAAAGAAAAGAGAATGGGGATTACAACTCAGGGAGAGGCCTAGATGAAAAAAACAATGATTGCACCGTTATTTTTAAAATCGCGTAGGGATTTATACAATGATTGAGGCCCAAAAAGGTTTTGTATAAAGAGGGTTGGGTCTTACACTCTATTAGAGGCCCAAAAGTGTTTGAAAAAAGAAGAAAAATGGGACTTACAACACAAGGGAAAGCACATGTGATTTTTTTTTTAAACGGCGATCGCGCAGGGATTTTAAACATATCGGGACTTATACAATGACTGAGGCCCAAATTATTTTTGCAAAGGGGGTTGGGTCTTACACTCTATTAGAGGCCCAAAAGTGTTTATGTGAAGCTTAAAAAATAAAATTTTGAGAAAACCCTAATTTTGAATTTAAAAGATATAATTTTCAAAGGAAATTAAATAAAAAATGATATAAAATATCAAATATATTCACAAACAAGTTATCAACTTTGAAAAATCATGTTTAATCACATGAAAGATTGAAATTCATTTGGAATGAAAAGATCAAAGTGGGAATTTCATTTTAAAATGTTTAAAAACAAATAAAATGAAATAAACTACAAAAATTCTAAATATATTAAATAAATAATATAAATTGGATTTTTTTGTAAAATAAAATAATTTAACATTTTTGTGACTTTTTAAAAAAAGAACCAATAAAAAATGATAAACAATGAGAGAGAGAAATTAATTTTTGAAATCAATTAAATAAAAGATAAAAAATTCAAATATTTAAAAATTTGAAAAAGGGCGCCAAGAACACTTGTTCTTGCCCGCGTGCCCTGTTTTGTCCAGATTTGCGTTTTCTCACTTTTCTCTCTGGTTACTCAATAGTTTTGCACGATTCAAACACCAATCTTGCTCATTTTTGAACCAGGATCACAACCATATAGATTAATTGCATTTATATTAAGTGTGGAGTGAGAAATCAGAGGATGAACTCAAGAACCCTAGATTTTGCAAGAACACTATGAAATCCTAAACACGAATCATACATAGAATTGATTGAGGGGAAACACTATACATAAGTTCAGAAACATGTTTGTAACTTGAAAACACATTTATGATGCATGGATTATGGTGTTTGAGAGCGTCAGGCTTACCTCTTGCAGCTGGTGATTGAATTCTATGTTGGAGGTGTTACAAATGTTGTGTAATGATCTGGATAGCTTCAATGGACCTCAAGTAATGTGTTTGCAGGCTTGGAATGGATTGAATCGTCCCAGAGCTGGTTGTGGCACCTCAACTGCAAACAGACCATTTGCTTGATTCTGATGTACCAGATATGTTTCAGGGTTATGGATCACTCATATATGATGTATATGAGGTGTTGGCATGATTGGTTTGGTTTGAATTGCTTCCTATTTCAAAACTCGGTAGTGACTTGAAATAGAAGGAAATTCTGGTTTTTGAGATGTGATTTTGAGGAAAGCATCAGTTTGTGTGCTTTGGTGTACTTAAACTGATCACAAGTGAGCTCTATTTATATTAGAGCAAGTTTGTTTTGCAAGCAATAGTGAATGGCAACTGGTACAAGTCTTTGGCCAATGGTTGCATTAAGAAATCCAAGTCTTCTATAGCCATTGACTTGGCTCAGTGCAGCAGGTTATTGTAACTTTGGTTCAAAGATAAGGCTTGACTCAATTTAGTTAGCAATGTCTTGATGCTTTCCACTTTGTGAATCCATTGAATGCATTGGAACAAAATTGGAGTCTTTGAGATTTTTAGCCTTTTTAGGGGACACAAAGCTATATGTAGATCCTTGGACTTGGGAGGCTTGTGGATCAGATATTTTTCCTTTGATGTTATCCCCTGAGGTGTCCAAATGGATGACAAGGCTTATAATTGTCTGATTTAGCTAATTCGAGAAAATGACCTATAATCTGCCTTGGGAAAATCCAGCCTTTGATGCCATGTTCCAAGGGTTGTAACTCCCTACTCAAATTCAATTTGGAGATGATCTGGTACTTGTTGGAAAGCTCTCATGACATACTTTAACTTTGATGTTCACAAATGCACCTGGTTCAGCTTGGATCGAGGTGAAAAATGACCTCGGGTTTGGAAAAAGTGAAACAGATTCTGACTTGTTGAAAATTTTACTAAGTGTTGGAAAAAGTGGTCATTTCCACTTTTTGTGATTTTGATCAACCCATAACTCAAAATCCACGAGGATTTGGAATCTTTTGTAGTTGACACTTTTGAAGTATGTCATGTGAACTTTCATTTGAGATTTGGATGGAAGAAAAAGGTCTTAGGGTTTAGGAGTTATGACCTTGCAAAGTTGGTACCAAAGCCATTTTGTTCAAATAACTTAGAAAAATTTAAGTTTTCTAAGGTTGCCCCTTTTGCAAGTTACCTCACTTTTCTTGATTTTTCTTTATGAATGATGATCAAAACCATACATTGACATTATTTTTTACTTAGGGGAACCATATTTGTGAAAAATTCCGAAAAGTCAAACTTGATTTTGGGCACATTTGACTTTTTGTCAGATGAAATCCAAATTGTGTGATCCTTTGTGCAATCCAGTTCTTGACCTAATTCAAACCTATTGGATGGGTTCCATAGGTGTTTTAGGGTGTATTGAATCATGTCCCAAGGTTTGGGAACATGTCTTGGTCAAAAGTCAAAGATACAGTTGACTTTTTCTTCAAAACCCTAATTGTGGTCCATATGAAATTGAAACTTGTGAATCAAGCTTCTTGGATCAATCCATTATTGCAAATGGATCAATGTGGTGTATTTGAGGCCCTCAAATCATGTCTTGAGGTCTTGGCTCATGTCTTGCTTCAAAAGTCAACTTAGGGGTAAATTAGGTCAAGAAACCCTAATTCCTGATTTTTTATGAATGCATCCCCTGAGGCTAATTTGACTTGATGATTGAGTCCATGAAGTCCCTTATAGTATCTTGGGTTATGCTTTGAAGCATTGGCTCATTCCCAGAGGAAAAATTTCATCTGGAGGCCTTGGTCGATCAAAACCCTAATTTGGTGACATTGGCGATCTTGAGGCTTTATCCACTGGGAATATTGCAACTTTGTTCTTGATTCTTGATGTGGGAGTCCTCTTGATCATTTATATATGTTTGAGAGGTTAGACAAGTTGAAGATCATGTCATTTCTTGATTGATCCTTTGTCTAAGTGCTCTAAGAGGGCTCAAAACCCTAATTCTTGATAGTAGTGAATGCTCAACAATCCTTGAGGAGATTGATGAGGCATGATGGCACATCCATATTGTGATGATGATTTGCACAATGATGGGAAATCTTGGTAGTCAAAATTTGGGGTATGACAGATGCCCCTATTTAATCTTCTTGGACCTGAAGGTGTGAATGGCGAAGATGTTCGGACATTCAGGGTGCAAGAGGATTAAATATCGGAATACCCGAAATTTTGAATGTGGTTATGAATAGTTGTTTGCTCATCCATCTTCTTTTGCTAAGCAATGTTACTTAGAAAAGGGTAAAACTTCCCCTCGATCCGGGTCTTTAGCCACATAACTGGTCTCAGTTTTCCTTTGAAATATACTTCCCCTCGATCCTGGTCTTATGCCACGGAACTGGTCTTAGTTTTCTGAAATTAACTTCCCCTTGATCCTGGTTTTCAGCCACGAAAATGGTCTCAGTTTCTTTTCGTCAAGTTTCTTCTTTGACAAGGGACGCTATGTGTAGCGGTCTTCATCAACCTTCTCACCGAGTTTTTTACTGGGCAGACGCCATTTGATGGAAAAGATTTGAGGTCAGTCTTGCTGGGACACACATTTGTCTGAGCTGTAGAGGCGTACAAACTTCCCTGTTGGAGATGCCATTTGTTGACTCTACTTGGGGATATTACATCATACTTTTCTTCGAGACTTTTTCGGAGAAATGCCATGTGATTTAATCCAATTTTGAGGTGCTGATGACGTTGTTGACATCGAATTTCCTAGGAGAAAAACCGATGTGTTGTCGAGAGTCTTTGGTTAAGAGGTTTTCTCTGGGGATTTTCTTTAATCCGGGAAAGCAAAAATATCATCTTCAATGGTGAAGAGTGACAAAACAGATGCGACATACAGACTGATGAATGAACACGATTAGATACTCGGCCACTGTGGGGGATGAAAAGGTATCATTGGTTCAAGATAACAATGATGCCTTGCTTAGGAGAGGTAGACCCTTCTGGGGGTGAAAGAACCATTAATTGGTCTTAAGAGTTAAGAACTCTGTTGGGGATATCAGATGGGACATTCACATCTGAAATAGTTGATATTTCATTCAGGCGTACTGGTTTAGAAGGAGTAATTTGATTCTGCACTTTGAGGTTTAATCACTTCCGGAGAATCCATCGATGTGTAGTGCACGATTTTTGTCGGTGACGCGACCACCTTATCGCGGAATTGTGGGTTTCTCCTCAATGAAAAGGAGGGGGTGCTACTTTATGATTTCTTATTTATCCCATGAAGCTGGAAGGGAAAGGGAAGCTATCTCAAACTAACCTTGCACGCGAATGTTTAACTGAACACACGCTTAAAGAGATTCGGGGAGTTCAGGGTCAGGTTATACAATGGGGAGTTGTCAATTACCCATCCTATATGTGGTTATCCACAGGTTGTTAGTTTTAGGTTTTGATTTGTACTTGATGGTGTTTATCCGTTAATGGGTTGGGAAAGTTTCTTGGGAAATATGAGAGAGAGAGAGAGTGAGTTTTGGTTGATGTTCGGGTTTTTTCGATGTTTTTGGTAAGGTACTAGAGCTAGAGTTTTTAATTAGTATGCTCGCTAAGATTTTGCAATCTTATGCCTACGTATTCCCGTTTAAATGAAACAGGGAAATCAGAGCAATCGTAGTTCCTCCTATTCTAAGGGAGGAAAAGATATTTGGTGTCTTGTTCAAAGCCCAAGATTGAAGCTAAAAGGTTGAGTATTTGTGTCTTGTTCAAAGCCCAAGATTGAAGCTAAAGGTTTGACTGAGAGAGAATTTGTCATCTCTAAAGGGAGACATTTGGTCTGTTTATCACAATTGTTGGGTGACTGTTTATAAAGGAGGATTACTTTAACTGGGATATATGAATCCAGCAATGCCATAATTTCCTTTATAGGGGATTTGTCCTAAAGGGGAAAATTTTAACTCAATGTAAAGCAATGCCATTTTTCCTTATGAATTTCTCATACTAAGAGAGGGACAATGGCGTGGATGTAAATGATCCAGAGGCTTGCCGCTTACAACAATTAGATGAAATAGAGGATTTACCAGGATAAAAGATGAACAACAACTTGGATATTTGAATCAACAAGTGTGCCTCTTACAGCAGTTATCTGGGATTAGTGTTTGTTTTGATTTATCTGTTTTGATAAGTGATAAATGTAACAGCCCGATTTTGATATTTCCATTTTTGTGTTGATTGATTCTATTTGGTTGGGTCTTTTATTTAATTGGGCAATAATTATGTTATTTGTGATATTGGTGTGTTAATATGTTATGTTTGCATATTATGTGATTTTACTGTTTTTGAGAGTTTGCGGGGAAATTAGATTGAATGGTATTTTAGATATTTCACATTTAATGATAGTTAGTTAGTTAGTAGATATTTTGAGAAACTATAAAGAAATAGAAAGAAAGAAAAGTATAAGAAAGAAAAAGAATAGAAATAGAATGTTAGAGGTGAGAAAGAGAGAAAAACAGAATTTTGAGAGCAAGAGTGAAAAAGAGAAGAGAAAAAGAAGAAAAGCTACAAATCATCAAGATCAAGCTTCCAAGAATCGAGAAATCGGGTAAGGGTGTGAAATATTATTATCCTAACTTTGTGTATGATTATGTATGTGTTTTGTGTGAATGTTTTGGTTGGTTTTCCATATGTTTCCGTTTATGTCGTATTGGACGAAATCGATAGAAACCGATGTTTCTACGGTCGAAAAGTCGTATAAATACATGTGTTGGTTGGTTATATGTATGTGAGCTGCTGTTTGAAGTTTCATGAAGTTTGGTTATGTTTCGGTTAGTTTTCGGTATGTTTCCGTTGTTGTTTCCGTTTAGGTCGAATTATAGGAAATTGATAGAAAACGATGTTTTCACGGTTAGAATTCGAAATAAATTACGTAGTGGTATCGAGGAAGGTTAGGTCGTCGTATGGCGTGCTTTTTATTCGATTTGGTGAAGTTTAAAAATTCTGGTTTTTGAAAGGTTGAAATTTAATCGAAAAATCGAACGTCGTAGAAATTTCGTTTATGTGTTCTAAATTGTTCTTATGTATTTGGTGGTTGCGCGTATATGTTTGTTTCGGTGAAAATGTTCGATTTAGTCGAGTTTCGGGCATTTCGGAAAAGTTACAGCAAGTGTGTAAATTGAGAAATCTGATTTTTGTGAAAAACAGAGCTATGAATCGACACATAAAAGCTATGTATCGATACGAAATGGTTTATGTATCGATACATAACCCTTATGCATCGATACATACTGTGAAAATTGGGAAAAATAGCATTTTCACTACAGCATGTGTCGACACATGCGAGTTATGAATCGATACATGAGGTCTTTATGTATCGATACATAAAGCCTATGTATCGATACATACTGTGCTGAAACAGAAATTCTGGTTTTTCGGGGAAACTTCGGAAATTCATATCTCTTGAACCGTAAGTCGGTTTTGATCCCCGTTCGAAGCGTTGGGAAGCTAACGAGATGTTCTTTCTAGGAAAAATAGTTTTGGGGTCTGAACTTGGTCCAATCGGTACAGTTTTTACGAATCGTTTTGTAGTGTCGGGTGTCCGGTTTATGTTTTTGCGTTAGATTGAAATATTCATAACTTGTTCGTTGTTTATCGGATTTGAGAGTTCTTTATATCGAATTGAAGGTATTGATATGTACTAATTGATGGTGATAAGAAATTATATTTTTAGCCGACTTTTCACCAACTTTTGCGGTAAACCGTAAATCGAATTGTTTGGTTATTTGTGAAAACGTTCGGTTGCCGTTTGGCACAATTGATGTGAATGTATGTGGATTGTGTGTGATGAATGCATGACTATGTTGTGAATATGTATGCATGTCAAAAGTGTCATGAGTCATGTTGTATGTGAAGCATCATGATGTGCATTCTTGCATTGTGGGGTTCTAAGATGAACCCGTTGTAACGTCGTAAGCCTTTTGAGAGGTGGGAGCGATGATTACAAACGATCGTGAGCCTTATACAAAGAGGACCGAAAGCGATCGGATTGTGAGCCTTATACAAAGAGGACCGAAAGCAATCCATAAACATTGTAAGCCTTTTGAGAGGTGGTAGCAATGGGTGAACATCGTATGCCCGACGGGGAGTTACGTTAAGTAACAAGCGATGGTTCCAATAAGTTCTTCAATTGAACTTGAGATGAAATGAGTCGGTACCGCATTGCATTTGCATAGAGTCGTGAGTCGGTCTCTATGATTTGCATTGGTCATCCTTGTATATGTGCATTGGTGAATAAACATGAATATAGGTGGTTATGTTGAATGATAAGCATTGTGATGACTATGTTTGGTTTTGCATATATATATATATATGCCTTGCGATGTATATTGAATGAGATGTGATGAATTGTGATAAGAATTGTATCGTTGTAATGATGCATTGAAGAATGAATATAATATGCATGTTATGTGGAATGGTAGAATGGTGAGGATGTGTTGTGTGTATACTTTGTGTTGAGATATATAATTATATGCAACGTTATTATGATAATATTTCTCACCCTTCTGCTGTTTTATGATGCTCTATGAGGCATTGCAGAGTAGGTATGCTGGAGGTCTTTTTGTGAAGCGTGTCTTCATTCTTTTGGTCGGTTGGCTCTGATATGTAGCACCGGGTAGCTAGGATGTATATTATTCTTTTGTGATACATTTGTATATGTATCTTGTGGATAAATGTTTATGTAAACATGAAGTGTGTTGATGAAGCATACATATGTATATGTATGTATATATATTTTGATGTATTTCAATGTTTGGATATTCCGCTTTAATTCTAAATATTGAGATGTGGGTGTAAGGACAAAGTTCCTCTGTAGCAAGTTACCCCACTGCTGCATATCAACCTTTTGAGCAGGTGTTGTATGTGTTAAATGCGTGTATGATGTGACATGCCTCTTTTATGCCATGCTTTAATTGTACTCTGGCGAATTTTAGAATATGTGCCTAAATGATTTAAATGATTATTTGGGGCTATAGAAAGGGGGTGTTACATTAAGTGGTATCAGAGCCAGAGTTGAGTTAGTTGTGTCTGTCTTGTAGTTGTGTTGGTTGAACTGTTGTTTAACCTTTGTTATTATTTTTGGGAATGATCAGAATATGGCTGGTAGAAACGATAATGCGATGGCTGCTGCTATGGAAGCATTGGCTAGGGCGGTGCAGGGTGCGCCGAATGTAAATGCTAATGAAGAGTTCAGGAAGAATCAACCACCGGTCTTCAAAGGAAGATTTGATCCCGATGGAGCTCAAAATTGGTTGAAAGAGATTGAAAGAATCTTCAGAGTTATGGACTGTGCGGAAGAGAATAAGGTGAGGCTTGGATCTCACATGCTGAGGGAAGAAGCCGATGATTGGTGGGTCGGTATGCGCGAAATTCTTGAGGTGGATAATGAAGAGGTAACTTGGGAATTGTTTCGTACCGAGTTTTTGCTGAAGTATTACCCTGAAAGTGTGAAAGGGAAGAAGGAGATGGAATTCCTGGAATTGAAACAAGGTGGTATGTCAGTGGTGGACTATACTGCTAAGTTTGTGGAATTGGTTCAATTTCATTCTCATTATGCTGCGATTACTGCTGAGTTCTCAAAGTGTATTAAATATGAGAATGGTTTGCGTCCTGAGATTAAGCAAGCTGTGGGATATCAAAGAATTAGGAGGTTTTCGGATTTGACGGAATGTTGTAGAATCTTCGAGGAAGATAGCAAAGCTCGTTCTACACATTACAAGAGTTTGAACGAGAGGAAGGGAAAGCAACAAGCTAGAAGTGGACCTTATGTGACACCCGCTGATAAGGGTAAATATAAGGGAAACTTTAATAAGAGATCTGGAGGAGGAAGTTCTGGGTTCATTAAATGTTTCAATTGTGGTGGAATGGGTCATAAAGCAACTGAGTGTAGGAAGCCCGTTGGGAAATGTTCTAACTGTGGAGGTATTGGGCATTCTATTGCTGAGTGTAGGAGGAATATGGTGAAGTGTTTTAATTGTGGAGAAGTGGGTCACATTAGTACTAAGTGTACTAAGCCGAAACAAGCTCAAGCGGGCGGAAAGGTGTTTGCATTGGCGGGGACTCAGACCACTAGTGCAGACCGTTTGATTAAAGGTACATGCTTTATTAATAGTACACCTTTAGTTGCTGTTATTGATACGGGAGCGACTCATTCGTTTATTTCTTCGGAGTGCGCGATGCGTTTAAATCTTGCGTTGTCTTTGATGGGTGGTGAGATGGTTATTGAGACTCCTGCTTCAGGGTCGGTAACTACATCTTTGGTGTGTATGAGTTATCCTTTAACCATGTATGGTAAAGACTTTGTTATGGATTTAGTATGTTTGCCGTTGGAGGGTTTGGACGTAATCTTGGGTATGAACTGGTTGCAATTTAATCGAGTTCATATAGATTGCTATCACAAGTTAGTAAGGTTTCCTTCTTTGGAAGATGATGAATTTGAGAGTTTCCTATCCACTAAAGAGTTGAAGAAACTTTTAGCGGATGAAGCTCAATTGTTTGGTTTGTTTGCATCATTGTCGGTGGAAAGTAAAGTTTCACTTGATGTGTTCCCAGTGGTGTGTGAATTTCCAGAAGTGTTTCCGGAAGACATTACGGATGTACCGCCGGAAAGAGAGGTTGAATTTTCTATTGATCTAGTTCCGGGTACTAGACCGATTTCGATGGCACCGTATCGTATGTCGGCATCGGAGTTGGTAGAATTGAAAAAGCAATTGAATGACTTGTTGGATAAGAAATTTGTAAGACCAAGTGTTTCTCCTTGGGGTGCTCCGGTATTGTTGGTAAAGAAGAAGGACGGGAGTATGCGATTATGCATTGATTATCGACAATTGAACAAAGTGACAATTAAGAACAAGTATCCGCTTCCAAGGATCGAAGATTTGATGGACCAATTGGTTGGTGCGAATGTTTTTAGTAAGATTGATTTGAGATCGGGATATCACCAGATTCGTGTGAAAGGAGAGGATATTCAAAAGACGGCATTTAGGACACGGTATGGTCATTACGAATATTCCGTGATGCCATTCGGGGTTTCTAATGCGCCGGGTGTGTTTATGGAATACATGAATCGTATTTTTCATGAACAGTTGGATCGTTTTGTGGTTGTGTTCATCGATGATATTTTGATTTACTCTAAGTCTCAAGAGGAGCATGAAGAGCATTTGAGAATTGTGTTGCAAATTTTGAAAGAGAAACAATTGTATGCTAAGTTGTCAAAATGTGAATTTTGGTTGTCGGAAGTAAGTTTCCTTGGACATGTTATTTCCGGTAGTGGTATTAGTGTTGATCCATCCAAGATAGATGCGGTGATGCAATGGGAGGCTCCTAGGTCGGTTACGGAGATTCGAAGCTTTTTAGGCTTGGCGGGTTATTATCGGAGGTTTATAGAAGGATTTTCGAAGTTGGCACTTCCTTTAACGCAATTGACTTGTAAAGGAAAGGCTTTCATTTGGGATATTCATTGTGAAGAGAGTTTCAATGAGCTAAAGAGACGGTTGACAACGACTCCGATCTTGATTTTGCCTAATCCTAATGAACCATTTGTTGTGTATTATGATGCTTCATTGACAGGTTTAGGTGGTGTTTTAATGCAAGATGGAAAAGTTGTGGCATATGCTTCACGACAATTGAGAGTGCATGAAAAGAATTATCCTACGCATGACTTGGAGTTAGCGGCCGTGGTGTTTGTTTTGAAAATATGGAGGCATTATCTTTATGGTGCGAGATTTGAAGTTTTTAGTGATCACAAGAGCTTGAAATATTTATTTGATCAAAAAGAGTTGAACATGAGACAACGAAGATGGTTAGAGCTTTTGAAGGATTTTGATTTTAGTTTGAATTACCATCCGGGTAAGGCAAATGTGGTGGCCGATGCCTTAAGTCGAAAGTTGTTACATATGTCCGCATTAATGATGAAAGAATGGGAACTTTTGGAGGATTTCAGAGATTTGAGTTTGGTTTGTGAAATGACGCCGCGAAGTGTGAGACTTGGTATGTTACATGTTACGAATGATTTTCTTGCAACGGTTAGTGAAAAGCAAAAGTTGGAGTTGAAGTTTGTTGATTTAATGTTGAATGAGAATGAGGATTTCAAGGTTGATAATTTTGGAGTTTTGAGATTCCGTGGTCGTATTTGTATTCCCGACGACGCGGAGTTGAAAAAGATGATATTAGAGGAAGGACACCGAAGTAACTTAAGTATTCATCCGGGAGCGAACAAAATGTATCAAGATTTGAGGAAAATCTTTTGGTGGTCTGGATTAAAGAGGGATGTTGCTCAATTTGTGTATGCATGTTTGACTTGTCAAAAGTCGAAGGTGGAACATCAGAAGCCTAGTGGTTTGTTGCAACCGTTGGATATTCCGGAATGGAAATGGGATAGTATATCGATGGATTTTGTTACGGGATTGCCGAATACGCAAAGAGGTCATAATGCTATTTGGGTGATTGTTGATAGGCTTACTAAATCTGCTCACTTTATTCCAATTGATATTAGTTATCCTTTGGAGAAGTTAGCCGAGATTTATGTTCTGGTGGTAGTGAAATTACATGGAGTTCCTAAGAGTATTGTATCGGATAGAGATCCTAGATTTACATCGAGGTTCTGGGAAAGTTTACAAAAGGCTTTGGGTTCTAAGCTAAGATTGAGTTCGGCTTACCATCCGCAAACAGATGGTCAAACCGAGAGGACGATTCAATCGTTGGAGGATTTGTTGCGTGCTTGTGTGCTAGAGCAAGGTGGTGCTTGGGATAGTTATTTAGCGTTGATTGAGTTCACCTATAATAACAGTTTTCATTCGAGTATTAGTATGGCACCATTTGAGGCTTTGTATGGTCGGAGATGTCGAACACCCTTGTGTTGGCATGAAACCGGCGAGAGGATGATAGTTGGACCGGAAATGGTACAACAAACGACGGAGAAAGTGAAGCTTATTCGGGAGAAGATGAAAGCTTCTCAAAGTAGACAAAAGAGCTATCATGACAAGAGAAGGAAAGATCTTGAGTTTCAAGAAGGCGACCATGTGTTTTTGAGAGTTACACCGGTTACGGGTGTGGGTCGTGCCTTGAAGTCGAAGAAGTTGACTTCTCATTTTATTGGTCCGTATCAGATTATTGCACGTGTTGGCGATGTGGCTTATCGTGTGGCGTTGCCTCCGAATCTTTCGAATTTGCATGACATTTTCCATGTTTCGCAACTTCGGAAGTATGTTCCGGATCCGTCACATGTTATTCCTATGGACGATGTGGAAGTGAGAGATAATCTTACGGTTGAAGTTTTACCGATTAAGATTTTGGATCACGAAGTTAAGAAGTTAAGAGGTAAAGATGTTGCGCTTGTGAAAGTGGCGTGGGGAGGCGCTTCAGAAGGCAATATGACTTGGGAATTGGAAAGTGGGATGCGCGAGTCGTATCCGGAGTTGTTTGAATCAGGTAATATTTTCGAGGACGAAAATTTCTAAAGTGGGGGAGAGTTGTAACAGCCCGATTTTGATATTTCCATTTTTGTGTTGATTGATTCTATTTGGTTGGGTCTTTTATTTAATTGAGCAATAATTATGTTATTTGTGATATTGGTGTGTTAATATGTTATGTTTGCATATTATGTGATTTTACTGTTTTTGAGAGTTTGCAGGGAAATTAGATTGAAGGGTATTTTAGATATTTCACATTTAATGATAGTTAGTTAGTTAGTAGATATTTTGAGAAACTATAAAGAAATAGAAAGAAAGAAAAGTATAAGAAAGAAAAAGAATAGAAATAGAATGTTAGAGGTGAGAAAGAGAGAAAAACAGAATTTTGAGAGCAAGAGTGAAAAAGAGAAGAGAAAAAGAAGAAAAGCTACAAATCATCAAGATCAAGCTTCCAAGAATCGAGAAATCGG
The DNA here is from genome assembly GCA_022829125.1 of Lathyrus tuberosus. Lineage (NCBI taxonomy): Eukaryota > Viridiplantae > Streptophyta > Magnoliopsida > Fabales > Fabaceae > Lathyrus > Lathyrus tuberosus. Next base: position 37,384,902 of record JALAZF010000003.1, on the reverse strand, counting down.
GTAAGGGTGTGAAATATTATTATCCTAACTTTGTGTATGATTATGTATGTGTTTTGTGTGAATGTTTTGGTTGGTTTTCCATATGTTTCCGTTTATGTCGTATTGGACGAAATCGATAGAAACCGATGTTTCTACGGTCGAAAAGTCGTATAAATACATGTGTTGGTTGGTTATATGTATGTGAGCTGCTGTTTGAAGTTTCATGAAGTTTGGTTATGTTTCGGTTAGTTTTCGGTATGTTTCCGTTGTTGTTTCCGTTTAGGTCGAATTATAGGAAATTGATAGAAAACGATGTTTTCACGGTTAAAATTCGAAATAAATTACGTAGTGGTATCGAGGAAGGTTAGGTCGTCGTATGGCGTGCTTTTTATTCGATTTGGTGAAGTTTAAAAATTCTGGTTTTTGAAAGGTTGAAATTTAATCGAAAAATCGAACGTCGTAGAAATTTCGTTTATGTGTTCTAAATTGTTCTTATGTATTTGGTGGTTGCGCGTATATGTTTGTTTCGGTGAAAATGTTCGATTTAGTCGAGTTTCGGGCATTTCGGAAAAGTTACAGCAAGTGTGTAAATTGAGAAATCTGATTTTTGTGAAAAACAGAGCTATGAATCGACACATAAAAGCTATGTATCGATACGAAATGGTTTATGTATCGATACATAACCCTTATGCATCGATACATACTGTGAAAATTGGGAAAAATAGCATTTTCACTACAGCATGTGTCGACACATGCGAGTTATGAATCGATACATGAGGTCTTTATGTATCGATACATAAAGCCTATGTATCGATACATACTGTGCTGAAACAGAAATTCTGGTTTTTCGGGGAAACTTCGGAAATTCATATCTCTTGAACCGTAAGTCGGTTTTGATCCCCGTTCGAAGCGTTGGGAAGCTAACGAGATGTTCTTTCTAGGAAAAATAGTTTTGGGGTCTGAACTTGGTCCAATCGGTACAGTTTTTACGAATCGTTTTGTAGTGTCGGGTGTCCGGTTTATGTTTTTGCGTTAGATTGAAATATTCATAACTTGTTCGTTGTTTATCGGATTTGAGAGTTCTTTATATCGAATTGAAGGTATTGATATGTACTAATTGATGGTGATAAGAAATTATATTTTTAGCCGACTTTTCACCAACTTTTGCGGTAAACCGTAAATCGAATTGTTTGGTTATTTGTGAAAACGTTCGGTTGCCGTTTGGCACAATTGATGTGAATGTATGTGGATTGTGTGTGATGAATGCATGACTATGTTGTGAATATGTATGCATGTCAAAAGTGTCATGAGTCATGTTGTATGTGAAGCATCATGATGTGCATTCTTGCATTGTGGGGTTCTAAGATGAACCCGTTGTAACGTCGTAAGCCTTTTGAGAGGTGGGAGCGATGATTACAAACGATCGTGAGCCTTATACAAAGAGGACCGAAAGCGATCGGATTGTGAGCCTTATACAAAGAGGACCGAAAGCAATCCATAAACATTGTAAGCCTTTTGAGAGGTGGTAGCAATGGGTGAACATCGTATGCCCGACGGGGAGTTACGTTAAGTAACAAGCGATGGTTCCAATAAGTTCTTCAATTGAACTTGAGATGAAATGAGTCGGTACCGCATTGCATTTGCATAGAGTCGTGAGTCGGTCTCTATGATTTGCATTGGTCATCCTTGTATATGTGCATTGGTGAATAAACATGAATATAGGTGGTTATGTTGAATGATAAGCATTGTGATGACTATGTTTGGTTTTGCATATATATATATATATGCCTTGCGATGTATATTGAATGAGATGTGATGAATTGTGATAAGAATTGTATCGTTGTAATGATGCATTGAAGAATGAATATAATATGCATGTTATGTGGAATGGTAGAATGGTGAGGATGTGTTGTGTGTATACTTTGTGTTGAGATATATAATTATATGCAACGTTATTATGATAATATTTCTCACCCTTCTGCTGTTTTATGATGCTCTATGAGGCATTGCAGAGTAGGTATGCTGGAGGTCTTTTTGTGAAGCGTGTCTTCATTCTTTTGGTCGGTTGGCTCTGATATGTAGCACCGGGTAGCTAGGATGTATATTATTCTTTTGTGATACATTTGTATATGTATCTTGTGGATAAATGTTTATGTAAACATGAAGTGTGTTGATGAAGCATACATATGTATATGTATGTATATATATTTTGATGTATTTCAATGTTTGGATATTCCGCTTTAATTCTAAATATTGAGATGTGGGTGTAAGGACAAAGTTCCTCTGTAGCAAGTTACCCCACTGCTGCATATCAACCTTTTGAGCAGGTGTTGTATGTGTTAAATGCGTGTATGATGTGACATGCCTCTTTTATGCCATGCTTTAATTGTACTCTGGCGAATTTTAGAATATGTGCCTAAATGATTTAAATGATTATTTGGGGGTATAGAAAGGGGGTGTTACAATAAACAGAGAAATGACTTCCTACAGAGAGATTTTGATTTTCTCTGAGGTGATGTTGATTTTTGTGTACCTTTGATCAAAGCCCAAGGTTGAAGCTAAGAGGTTGATTGACTCCACTAGGGAAGTCCTTATACAAAGCCTAAGATGTGGCTAGGAAAGACTGACTCAACGAGAAAGCGTTTATATCGGGGTCTTGTACAAAGCCTAAGATTGAGGCTAAAAAAGAGACTGACTCTTTGGGAATATCATTATACAAAGCCTAAGAGGAGGCTGAAAGTTTGACTTTTCTGGGGAAAATGTTATGTCTGTCTTGTACAAAGCCCAAGATTGAGGCTAAAAGTGGTTTTGACCCTGTTGGGGAGGGTTTGTATGTGTCTTGTACAAAGCCCAAGATTGAGGCTGAAAAGAAGAATGACTCGGTGGGAAAGAAATCTTTATCTATCTTGTACAAAGCCCAAGATTGAAGCTTGACTGACTCGACTGAGGCGTTTTTAGGTGTCTTGTACAAAGCCCAAGATTGAGGTTGAAATGAGTTTGACTCTGCTGGAGAGTATTATCTGTCTTGTACAAAGCCCAAGAATTAGGCTGAAAAGAGGATCGACTCTGCTTAGGAATTTTATATAATGTCTTGTACAAAGCCCAAGATTGAGGCAAAAAAAGGGTTTGACTCAGCAAGAGAGTGCTTTATTCTATCCTGTACAAAGCCCAGGATTATGGCTGAACAAGCTGGAGAAATCATTATACAAAGCCTAATAGGAGGCTAACTTCTGCTAGGGGAAATCTTTATACCAAGCCTAAGAGGAGGCTGGAAAAGATTGTCTCCACAAGAGAATGGTTTTATCTGTCTTGTACAAAGCCCAAGATTGAGGCTAAAGGGGTTGACTTAACAAGAGAGTGCTGAAAGGTGATTGACTCAACAAGAGAGTCTGAAAAGTGATTGACTCAACAAGAGAGTTAGAAAAGTGATTGACTCAACAAGAGAGTCTGAAAAATTTAGCTCCACTGGGGAGAATCATTGTATAAAGCGCAAGAGGAGGCTAACTGTGCTGAGAAAAGGAAGGATCATTATACAAAGCCTAAGAGGAGGCTAGCTTCGCTGGGGATTATTGAGATCCCGAGTCATGTCCAAATAAGGAATCAACTCTTGCTGAGGGTTACAAAAGAGTTGGGGTATCAGATGCCTTAGGTTCTGATACTGGTGATAAACTGACACTGGCTGGGGAACTTTTATGAGAGAGACTGGGTTTTAGAACCCATGGGTTTTATCTCTACTGGAGATTGATCAAAAATGACCGGGGTTTCTTCCTATGTTTGTAGGGAACTTGAGAATGTCTTTGAGACTCAAGGGGATTTAGACTATCCAAGTTTACTGGTGTGGAATCAGGTGTTTTAAGGGATGAGAATCAACCCTAAATTGGTCTGAGATTTGACACTCGAAAGACTACTCTAGCAAAGGATGACTAAGTTGTGTCTTATACCTTTAAGAGGTCTTTACGGTCCTTGTATTAAGCCCAAGAGAAGGCATGAGAACTTCTAAGAAGCCGGATGGTCCTTGTACAAAGCCCAAGAGGAGGCGGGGATGCTTTTAGGAAACCTGTGGGTCCCAAACCAAGAAAAGTTCAAGAAATGCTATTCACCGAGAATAGATTATTCAGTGAAAGTTCTGAGGTTTGAAGAAATTCAAGAGATGTTATTCACCGAGAATACATCACCTCTGGGGAATAGAATTTTTTGACAATTTCTAATAGTGACAGTATAAGAAAAGTTTCATAAAGAATAATGTCTTTCTCTTTGTTCCATATTGTTTAAGCCCAAGAGAAAGCAAGACTGTATCTGGAAGTCCTATGGGGATCTAGTTTTGACTGTATTTAAGAGTGACCAACTGGCTTTACCTAGTTCTAGACCTAGTTGTCGGGGAAAACTCTAAATAACTATACTAGTATATATACAGTTGATATATGACAAGTATTTAAAAGGGTATGAAAGAAGGACTTACAGGGGAGCAGCTTCCCACAATATAGTTATATATATACATATATATATATATATGTGTGTGTGCGTGTGTGTGTGTGTGTGTGTGTGAAAGCCAGTGAATGAAAACTGTTAAAACTTACAGGTGAGCAAGCTTCCATGCTGTATTATTAGTTGTTCAAAGAAATTAAAGAAAGTTTTAACAACATGTATATTTGAATCTAAATCAAAAGAGAAGTTGTTGTTGAAAAGATTGTTGGGGCTTTGTCATACCCCAAATTTGTCCTACCTACATATTTTTCACCTGTACATCCATCCACTAACCATTATTCAAAAATCCAAAAATATATGTTGTTTCTATCCCAAGGTTGAGTTATGTGGTGTGGAGGTCATCAGGTCACCAAATTTTAATTCATAGGGAGTTTGGTTCAATCATCAGGTTCATCAGTTCAGTAGTGGTTCATCTGCGGAATTATTTTCCTCAGAGTGGATTCAATAATCACTGTAAGATTTCAAATTGATTCAGATGGTCGTTGCGAGTTGTTCATGGCAGTTGTGTTCAATCAATCAGAGGTTTGTGGAAGAAGACAAGATTGAGTTTGAGTTGAAAGTCGAGATTTCATGGACGTATTGTTGGAAATATTGGTCCGCATCCGTTATTATCCTCTTTCTAAACCAATTTACCAACCCATTTCTCCATTCAGTTTAGATCATATTTTAAACCCTTTTATATCCATCAACCATTTTAAAACCCAATCCATTTCATCCATGATCCATTTCAATTATCCATTGATCCACTTTGTTATTTATCCGTTTTTAATTATCCAAACCATATTCATATCCATTTCCAAAATTATCCATATATTAATCCATACAATATCTATTCCATTCCATAACCATTCAACGTTCATTTTTAATATCCAAACTTATCCAATTCCACAAAAAATCCTTTTTTTTATCCACATTTCAAAACCAAGTCTAAGCCATGTCCAAATTTCCAGTCAAATATCCATATCTAATGCCATTATCCAAAATTCATTTAATCCACTTCATCCACATTTTTTCATTATCCAATTTTTCAATATACAATCCAATTTCATATCCATCCTTCATAAATCATTTTTATTAAATCCCATTCCCATATTCAAAAAAATCCACACAAAAAAAATCAACCAAGTCCATCACATTACATCAGGCCCATTTCAATTTCTTTACATTATTACAACAAAAAAAAGAGAAGGTACTACCCTCCATGCTACCCCACGGCAGGCCATATGCAAAATGAAAACAACACAACAGTACCACAACCTGCGAGAAAACCGTACGCGCCTCTGCTACACTTGTACCAATTCGTCCAAACAACTCTAAAACACTCTACGACCTACCACCAAGTAACCAACTGCAGCTTCAAGACAAGGTCTGTGCAAAACTGTATGACCAAGACAATGACCTTGCAACAATTGTAATAACCAAAAGCTTATGGAAGAAGTTTGGGAACCAAAATAAAAAGAAGAGGAGAGGAAGAACAGAAGGATAAAGGGGGGAGAGCACGGACCTTCAAGAGAACTTGGCGAAATACTCTAAAACAACAACAAATTTGTCCTTCACATTCTCATCAACGAACCGCAACTGTGAAACCTCCATCACACCTGTACTCAAATTTACGGAAAAAAAAAGCTAACATATACACACATACTTCACCACCGTCGTGAACCACACCCTACTCATAACAACCTCGCCAACTCACCTCAAAACTCTCTCTGCGCGGTGTCACTTCACCACTTTCGACAAATCAACCTTGCAGCCACCATAGCAAACCACCGACGAAGCTTTTTCCGGCAACATCACAACTTTCATCACCAGTTAAATCTTCACATGTTAACTCATCACCTACAGCAACCCAAAACAAATCTCCATCCCAAATCTTCCTTCGATCTCCTTCCCATCTAACACAACCACACCTTCTGATTGTCGGCGAACCGTCTTTATTTGTGTTGGATATTTGAGCACCAAAAGCTCAGCATCTTGAGCAACTTATTTCACATCACAAATCCAGCGCCATTGTCAATAACACAACGACTTCTCTCCTCTGCAGAAACCCCAATAAAATCATCCTCCTTCTTCCTGCCATCAATCCTTTCCCACTCCTTGACCGAAACAATCCTCTTCACTGAACCATTGTTCCCCATTCCTACCTAACTCTCTTCGAAAATCTCTACCCCCAAAACTCTCTTCAGATCTCCTTCTTCAAACTCCAAACCAAACTAGATTCACAGAAAAATAGATGAGAGAAAGTGAGGCGAAGCAACACACAAACCTGAAACAGATCTAAATCGAAAATATCGATTTGAGACGGAGGCGAGAGATATCAAGCAGGTTGGGAACGAAAACGTTGAAGTGATCTTGTTCTTCCATTTTTATGAGTCGTGTTTTTGTTTTCCACCACAACATTGCCTTGGTTTGCTGAAACGTGATGATGTTATGCCCCCTTTTTCTTAGCCGTGTTGACTTGATCTACTTCTCTCTTTGAGAAATCTAATGATGTTGTTAAGTGTGATAATTTTTTTAGTTGTTTTTTTTTTAGACCCATAGTTTGTTTTTTTCATTTTGGGCTTTTCATGAGCCCATGGGACTCTCACTCACCCTTGTTTCTTGAGCGCACCTCCCCTCCTTCTATATTCACTTTTTTTATTTCTTAAATTGTTTTAAAAGAAACTATTTTTACTATTTTTCTACTATAATAATTCTTTGTATTGTACTATTAATTCTTTGTTTAACTTTTTCTTTGTGATTTTAACTGTATTCATATTCCTTATTGATCCATTTATCTTAATGTTTCATCTTGTTTCGATTTTATTTTGGGCCAATGATATAACAAAAATCTTGATTAGTTGGTTTATTCATATCGATTTACAATCTTGATCAATATGAGGCCTATTTATTTTCTTTTCGATTTATTTTTTTCATTATTTTATTTCTACTAATTTTTGGGTCAATGAAAACCAAATATCAATGATTTATTGATTATCGATTTAAAATCTTGAAAAAGGTGAGACTTTTTTTCTTTTTCTTACCTCCTTTCGATTTTATTTCATTTCTATTATCTTTTCATTATTTCTATTAATTTTTGGCCAATGATATCAAAAACATCAAGGTTTGTTGATTTATTTCAAATAGATCTATAATCTTGGTTAATATGAGGCCTACTATCTATTTATTTTCTGTTCGATTTATTTGTTTTTACCACTCATTTTTGGTCAATGAAAACCAAACATCAAAGATTTATTGATTTTCGATTTAAAATCTTGATAAAGGTGAGACCTTTCTTCTTTTTCTCGATTTTATTTCATTTCTTATGATTTACATTTCACATATTCTTTATTTTCACTTTTGGTCAATGAAAGTCAAAAATCATAGCTTGTCGATTATCGATCTAAGTCTTGATTAAGACGAGACCAACTTTATTATATCTTGTTCATTTTTATCTTTATTATATTGTTCATATTATTCATATTGTCCATATCATATTATTCATACTCGTTCATATAACCTTTTTTTTTTCCTTTGTTCATACTTTAATTAAAAAACATTAACAAATATCGAAACCCTAAAACAATAATTTGATGGACTGTTGGTTACTATACTTCACTTGGAGATTTGGTTCAAGGCTTAGCTTAGGACACCTTGCACACACACGGCTTTCTCTTGGGCTACCTTACAATGAGACCCTTTATTTCATGTCATCCCTTGTACTTTACATGTACCCCTCTCCCATTCCGATGTATGCATTTAGTTTTCTTTTGATTGTGGTTTGTTTACTAGGAGCACCCCTAGGGACTAGCATAGACAACCCATTTTCAAACTAATCCTCGATTCGTCGTCGAGCCATTTTCAAACGAACCCTTTTCAACCAAACTCTCGATTCGTCGTCGAGCCATTTTCAAATAAACCCTTTTCAACCAAACTTTCGATTCGTCGTCGAGCCCATTTTCAAATCAACCTCTAACCAGATCCTTTTTTCAAACCAAACTCTTTTCATAACAATAAACCTTTGATCCAACATCAAGAGGATTTTCATAATCAAACTTCAAAAACAACTAACAACTATCGCAACTCTTTTAAGGTGAAAAATGGGGGTTCAAGTTTGATCTCTCTTCGATGTTTGGGTGCGAGTTCTCTTACTCGTGTGTGAGAAATTGACGCCTCTTCTTTTAACAAATCAAATCCTTTTCAAAATAACCAAGCGCATACAATAAACCCTTAATCCCACATCAAGCGGACTTTCATAATCAAACCTCAAAACGACCAACAACTATCGAAACTCTTTCAAGGTGAAAAATGGGGGTTCAAGTCTTTGATCTTCCTTCGATTGTTTGGGTGCGAGTTCTCTTACTCGTGTGTGAGCAATTGACGCCTCTTTTAAAAATCAACCAACTCCCTTGTTTTGTGGGCGTACCACGAACTATGACTGCTCTGATTCTTTATTCTCGTCCAAGTAAAGATATGTAGGCACAAGATTGCGATAATCTTGGCGAGCACACTTTTTCTTTTTCCCCCGTTTGCGTCCACACTTTTTCTTTTTCCCCCGTTTGCGTCAACACTACCATCTTTTTCCGTCAAACCCCGTAGTCGAACTACGATTGCTCTGATTCCTTATTCTCGTCCGAATGAGCATATGTAGGCCCGAGGTGGCGATGATCTTGCCGAGCACGCTATCCTTAAACCACCCATTTCCCTCTAGTATCTTTACCTTTCCGCGTTTATTTTAGAGAAGAAAACAAACAAGCTTAGCAAACGAGTATCGCGATTCGAATCAAGAGGTTCCCGTTAAGTACAACGGACGTGAGGGGGTGCGCGTACCTTCCCCTCACGTAACCGACTCCCGAACCCAGAATGTGGTTGCGATGACCATGTTCTTACTCCTCCTTAAAGGTTTTCTCAATATTTTCCTTTCCCTCTTTTGGGATAAATAAAGTTCGGTGGCGACTCTGTCGAACCGTTTTTAGCGCCTTTCGCGCGAAGGGTCATGTCTTCGATTTAACCAATTTTTTTCGAGGTACGACAGGCTTATACTCAAGGAGCGGCCCAAGGTTTAACAGTGATCGCATCGTTGTTTTGAAGGTCGTATCGGGACTTATACAACGACTGAGGCCCAAAAAGGTTTATTTACAAAAGGGTTGGGTCTTACAATCTTTCAAGAGGCCTAATAGTTTGAAAAAGAAAAGAAATGGGACTTACAACACAAAGGTAGGCCAAGGTTATTTTGTTTTGAACTGGCGATCGTGCCGGGATTTTCTAAAACACAGTGGGACTTATACAATGACTGGGCCCAAAATTATTTTAGTTAAAAAGGGATTGGGTCTTACACTCTATCAGAGGCCTAAAAGATGTTTAGAAAGATAAATATGGGACTTACAACACGAGGGGAGGCCCAGATGATTTTGTTTTAAAAGGCGACGACCGCGTCGTGATTTTGAAAATACAGTGGGACTTGTACAACATCTGAGGCCCAAAGAGGTTTGTATTTACAAAGAATTGGGTCTTACACTCTATCAGAGGCCCAAAGTGTTTAAAATTTAAAATTAAGAGGAAAGCCTAATTTTAAATAAAAATGTTATTTTTCAAAGGAAACTAAATGAGAAAAAATGATATAAAATACCAAATATATTCAAAAATAAGTTGTACACCTTGAAAAATATTTGGAAAAATCATGTTTAATTACATGAGAGTTTGAAATTCAATTGGTTTTGAAAGATCAAAGTGGGAATTCCATTTAAAAATGTTTTAAAACAATTAAAATGAAATTAATTACAAAAATTCTAACTATATTAAATAAATAATATAAATTGGATTTTTTTATAAAATTAAATAATTTAACATTTTTAGGAATTTTGAGAAAAAGAATCAATTCAAAAACATAAATATTCAGAGAGAATTCAAATTTTGAATCAATTAACAAAAATAACAAAAATTCAAAAATTTGAATTATGGCGCCAAGAACACTTGGTTCTTGCCCGCGCCCTCTGTTTTTTCTGATTTGCATTTTCTCACCTTTCTCTATGATTTCTCAATGGTTTTGCACGATTCAAGTATCAATATGGTTCGCTTTTGAACAAGGATCACAACCATATAGTTTAATTGCATTTATTTTGAGTATTGAGTGATAAATCAGAAGAAAACCTCAAGAACCCTAATTTCAGCATGAACACAATGAAATTCCATACACGATTGATTCATGGTAATTGATTGAGGGTTATCACTCCATACATGATTATGAACATATGGCAAAATTATTGTACAGTAAAATATGCATGCATCATGGAGTTTGAAGAGTTCATGCTTACCTCTTGCAGCTGGTGATCAAGTTTGATGATGGAGGTGTTGTAAGTTGGTTCCAATGATCTGGACAGCTTCCTTAGGTTCCAAGGAGTGTGTCTGGAATGTTGGAGTGGTTTGAAATGAACTGGAACTTGAGATGGTACCCCAACTGCAACTCTGTCAAGAACTTGAGCAGTTGGCTGATGATTTTGTGAAATTGATGTTCCAGATGTTATGCAAGAGTTTGGATCACTTCTATATGTTATATGTGAGGTGTATGAACCATTGGTTTGGTTGGAATCACTCTCAAATGCAAAACCAGATAGTGTTTTGCAATAGAATGTGTTTTTGGAGTGAAAGTGGTGATTTTGAGAAGGCATCTGTTTAGGACCTTTGGTGTACTCAAAATGATCACAAATGAGGCCTATTTATAGTGTGTCAAGTTTGTTTTGCAAGCAACACTATGTGGCAACTGTAGCAAGCCTTTGGCCAATTGTGATCAAATGGAATCTCAAGTCTCCTCTAGCCATTGACTTGAGATTAGAGCACAGGCCTATGGTTCTCTATTGTATGAGCTTATCTTGACTCATTTAGCTGATCATGGACCGATACATGCCAGCTCTATGCATCCATTGAATGCCTCAAAACAAAATTGGAGTCTTGAGGCATCTTTAGCTTTTAGGGATGCCACCCCTATATCTAGTTCCAAAGACTTGGGAGGCTTATGGATCAGTGCTTGTTCCTCCTTGGTCTCCCCCTGAGGTGTGCAGATGGATAACCATGTTTGTTTTTGCACAATTTGATCAATTCGAGCTCTAATGTACAAATCTGCCTTGCAAAACAGTTTGCAGCAAGGCATGTTGCAGCTGTCATAACCCCTAGCTCAAGTGGAGTTTGATGGAGTTCTTGGTCATTTTGGAAAGCTGATATATCCTATTTCAACATGATGTCCAACTTTGGTTTTGAATCAACCTGAATTAAAATGAAAAATGCCTCTACATTTTGGAAAAAATAAGGCAGATTCTGACTTAGTGAAAATTTCACTGTGTTGGAAAAATGTCATTTATATGTTTTTTGTGATTTTGCTCAAACAATAACTCAAAATCCATGATGAATTGGAATGAGGTCTAGTTGAAATATTTGAAGTATGTAACATGAACTTCAATCTGAGCTTTGAATGGGAGAAAAAGGCTTTATGGTTTGGGAGATATGGTCTTGCAAAGTTGGTACCCTAGCCACTTTGTTCCATAACTTAGAAAAATTCTAAGTTTTTTATGGTTACCCCTTTTACAATTTAACTCACTTTCTTTGATTTTTCTTGATGAATTATGATTCAAATCACATATTAACATTGTTTTAGGGTTAAGGAACCTTGGTTGACCAAAAATCCAAAACGTCAAACTTGGATTTTTGTACAGTTGACTTTTTCAACATATGAAATTTTGACTTTGTGATCCTTTTGTGAAATCAATCTTTGGGCTCAATTAAACTTCATGGATGGCCTCCAAGGGTATTTAGGAATGTCTTGGACCCCTCCCCAAGGTTTGAGATCAAGGGTAGGCCAACAGTCAAGGGTAGGGTTGACTTTTTCCATCATAAACCCTAATTTGTGATCAGATGGTTTTGAGTTCTTGTGGCTTATGGTTTGAGCTCTTTGAGTTAATCACATCTTGTAAATATGTCAATATGATTTATTTGAGGTCTTTGAAGTTCATTTTGAAGCTTCAAGCCAGGCCTCACTTCACAAGTTAACTCAAGGGTTGAATTAGGTCAAAACCCTAATTCCTGATTTTTTGATAGATAGACCCTGAAGATGATTTTGCCATTGTGGATGGGTTCTTGAGATCCTTTTGAGCTTTTTGAATCATACATTGAGGCATTGGCTCATGCCCAGATGGAAATTTTCATCTGGAGGCCTCAGTCGACCAAAACCCTTATTTGGTGACACTGGCAATCTTGAGGCTTGATCCATTTGGAATGCTGCAATCTTGTGCTTGATTCTTGATGTGGGAGTCCTGTTGATCCATTGTGGGTGTTTGAGAGGCTAAACAAGTTAAAGACCATGCCATTTCTTGATTGATCCTTGTCTAAATGCTCTGAGAGGGCTCAAAACCCTAATCTTTGATTGAAGTGAATGTTTAACAACCCCTGAGGAGATTTGATGATGCATGAAGGTACACCCATATTGTGATGATGATTTGCACAATGATGGGAAATCTTGGTGGTCAAAATTTGGGGTATGACAGATGCCCCTATTTAATCTTCTTGGACCCGAATGTGTGAATGGCAAAGGTATTCGGGCATTCAGGGTACAAGAGGATTAAATATCGGAATACCCAAAATTTTGATGGGTTATGAATGGCAGCTCGCTCATCCATCTTCTTTTCCTAAGCAATGATACTTAGAAAAGGTAAAAACTTCCCCTCGATCCTGGTCTTCAACAATGGAGCTGGTCTCAGTTTCTGATATAAACTTCCCCTCGATCCGGGTCTTCATCCACGGAACTGGTCTCAGTTTCTTTTGTCCACAAACTTCCCCTTGATCCTGGTCTTTAGCCACAGAACTGGTCTCAGTTTCTGAAATAAACTTCCCCTCGATCCTGGTCTTCAGCCAAGGAACTAGTCTTAGTTTCTTTTGTCAATAAACTTTCTTGACAAGGGACGCTATTTGTTAGCGGTTTTTCTCAAACTTCTAGCTGAATTTTCCTAGGGAGATGCCATTTGATGGGAAAAAGTTTTGATGTCAAACTTGCTGGGGAACCCATTTGTTTGAGCTGTAGAGGTGTACAAACTTCTCTGTTGGAGACGCCATTTGTCGACTCTATTGGGGAAAACGAGTATCTTGAGAGACTGCTTCCTGCTTGGGGATATTACACCATACTTTTCCTCGAGATCTTCTGGGAGAAATGCCATGTGATGTAATCCAGTTTTGAGGTGCTGATGACTTCATTATCATCGACTCTCTTGGGCAGAAAAATCAATGTGTTACTGAGAGTCTTTGGTTGTGAGGCTTTCTCTAGGGATTTTCCTTAACCCAGGAAAGCGAAGATATCATCTTCAATGGAGAAGAGTGACGTTTGTCGAATGTCTTCTTGCCTTTCAGAGGTTCAAGTTATCAAAGTGGTCGAGGACCGGCTCCAATCCAAAAATACACTGGAGGAGATAGATGGTTCAGGCAACCTGACAAGGAAAGAACTGACAACTCGATTGAGAGGACTTTTATCACTAGAAGATAAGACTGTCTAGAGTGATAGTGATGCAATATGAATAGGTATATCAATCAATAATGCATGATGTATGTGTGTTTATGCTGACAAAACTGACGTGACATACAGACTAATAAATGAACACGACTGGATACTCGGCTACTGTTGGGGACGAGGAAGTACCATATGGTCCAAAATAGCAATTTTGCCTTGCTTAGGAGAGATAGTCCCTGTGGGGAACAACCTTGGTCGGACTTAGGAGATAAGAACTCTGTCGGGAATGTCAGATGAAACACGGTCTCTGACAGAGTTGATCCTTCATTCAGGAGCACTGGTTTAGAAGGAGTATTTTGATTCTGCACTTTGAAGCTTAATCGCCTTTGGAGTAGCGATCGATGTTCTTTAGATGTTCAACAGTCAAAAGAAATTGCCATCTTTACTTTAAAAGCAGAAAAATGTTGACAAGTAAATTCATTTTTGTTTTATTTCAAGAATCGTTAATCATGTTAAAATGTCGTTCTGGAAAGCTAAAATAAATCAGAATTGCAAAAAAAAAAAGCACTAGGGCTCAAATTTTATTGATAGGATGGAAATCAGCCAAACGCGTGATTCCATGGAGTATTTACAAAGTTTAGAAAATGGTAATTTAAGAGAAAAGGGACTACATTAAAACATAACAATCGTTATCCTTCTATCAACTTTGAATTTTGGACATCCTGAGCTTCCGTCGAAGATGACCTTGACTGGAGTTTTCCTAATGGATGGCATGACTGCTGCTGGGGGATTTGCCCCTTTGTTGGACGTAGTTACTTGCCATGAATCCCTAAATTTTGGCTGGATTATACTTGGAGGTTTTCAATCCATCGCAATGATTATTGCTTATGTCTCTAATTTTTGCCTGGACCGCCCTTTCGGGTTTTCAATCCATTGAGACGTTTTTTTATCTAGGCGAAGTATTTCTTGACTACGTCAACATTTGTGGGGTAGGCAAATTCCTCTCCCTCCATGGTTGCGAGTCTCAAGGCGCCGACCTGAGAAAACTTTCTTGACCACATAGAGGCCATCATAATTCGGAGTCCAGTTTCCCCGGGAATCAGTGAGAAATGATTGTATCTTCTTGAGCACAAGGTCTCCTTTCCTGAAAATGCGAGGTTGGACCCTTTTTTTCAAATGCCTTCTTCATCCTTTGCTGATACAACTGACACTTCTCTTCGATCAGATTCAGTTCGTCATGTCAACTTTGACACCATTCAGCTTCTGTTAGCTTAGCTTCCATTAATACCCTGATTGATGGTATCTCGACTTCTATGGGAAGCACTGCCTCCATGTCATATACTAGAGAGAAAGGGGTTTCCCCTTTTGAAGTGCGGACAGATGTACGATAACCGTTAAGAGCAAAGGGTAGCATTTCGTGCCAGTCATTGTAGGTTACAACCATCTTTTGAACAATCTTGTTGATGTTCTTGTTAGCTGCTTCTACCTCTCCATTCATCTTGGGTCGGTAGGGAGATGAGTTATGGTGTTCGATATTGAACTCGGCGCACAACTCTTTCATCATCTTATTATTCAAGTTATATCCATTGTCAGTAATGATCTGGCTTAGAACACCATAACGGCAGATGAGATTGTTTTTGATAAATCGGACCACCACTTGTCGGGTTACATTGGCGTATGACGCTGCTTCGACCCACTTGGTGAAGTAGTCAATGGCTACTAGAATGAACCGATGTTCGTTTGAATCCTTGGGTTCGATCATGCCAATCATGTAGATTCTCCATATGGAAAAAGGCCACGGGGAAGAGAGAACCTTGAGATACGTTGGCGGTACATGGATTTTATCTTAGTATATCTGACACTTGTGACACCTCCTCATGTACTTGTAGCAGTCGGATTCCATGGTCAACCAGTAGTATCCTGCTCTCAGAATTTTTCTTGCCATTGTGTGTCCATTGGCATGAGTGTCAAAGGATCCTTTGTGAATTACTTTTATCAGCATGTTTGCTTCTGATCTGTCTACGCATCGGAGCAAGACCATGTTAAAGTTTCTCTTATAGATTGTATCACCGCTCAGAAAGAAGCTGCCTGCCAATCTTCTGAGGGTCTTTCTGTCTTTTCTGGAAGCCCCAGGTGGGTATTCTTGTTTCTGAAGGAAGCGCTTGATATCGTGATACCAGGTTCTGTCGTCCATGATTGCTTCAATAGTGAAGATGTAAGTGGGCCGTTCAAGGCGCATTTTATGTCAATCTTAGGTATGTGATTCCATTGACCTATACTAATCATAGAAGAGAGAGTGGCTAATGCATCAGCCATGTGATTCTCTTCACGAGGGATATGATGAAACTCGATTCTGTTAAAGAATGGTAACAACCTTCTTGCGTAATCTTTGTAAGGAATCAGTCCTGATTGGTATGTGTTCCAATCTCCTTTGATCTGATTGATAACTAGGGTTGAGTCGCCATATACATCCAAGTTCTTGATCCTTAAGTCGATCGCTTCTTCGAGACCCATGATACAAGCTTCGTATTCGGCCTCATTGTTTGTACACTTGAATGTCAGTCGGGCGGTGAAAGGAATGTGGGTACCCTGAGGTGTTATGATGATTGCCCCAATTCCGTTTCCACAATGATTGACAGCTCTATCAAAGATTAGTCCCCATTGGGAACCTAGTTCTGGCCCTTCACTGGGTAGTGGTTCATCGCAATTTTTCATTTTCAAGTACATGACATCTTCATCTGGGAAGTTAAGTTTGACTGATTCCTGATCGTCAATCGGTTGATGAGCCAAATGATCAGCTAGAATACTTCCTTTGATGGCTTTTTGAGCATGGTACTCGATGTCGTATTCTAATAACAACATCTGCCAACAGGAAATCCTTCCCGTGAGAGCAGGTTTTTCAAAGACGTACTTGATTGGATCCATTTCTGAAATTAACCAAGTAGTGTGACGAATCATGTACTGGCGAAGACGTTTGGCTGCCCAAGCCAGAGCATAGCAAGTTTTCTCAAGCATAGTGTACCGAGTCTCGCAGTCGGTGAATTTCTTGCTCAAATAATAGATGGCAGACTCTTTCCTTTTGGTTTCGTCTTGTTGGCCAAGTACACAACCCATTGAGTCTCCAAGACTGTTAGGTAGATGATCAGTGGTCTTCCCTCCATTGGGGGTGATAGAATCAGTGGATTCAACAGGTATTCTTTGATACTGTCGAAGGCGGTTTGGTAGTCTTTTGTCCATACGCAGTCCTGATTCTTTTTGAGTAATTTGAAGATTGGCGCGTATGTCGTAGTCATGAGGAATATAAATTTGGAAATGTAATTCAAACGTCCTAGGAATCCTCATACTTGTTTCTCAGTCTTTGGAGAAGGCATTTCTTAAATGGCCTTGACCTTGTCAGGATCAACCTCAATTCCTTTCTGGCTGACGATGAACCCTAACAGTTTTCCTGAGCGGACACCAAACGTGCACTTACTGGGATTCAAACGGAGTTTGTACTTCCTCAGACGCTCGAGTAACTTTGACAGGTGGGTCACATGCTCCTCTTCTATTTTAGATTTGCCAATCATATCATCGACATACACTTCGATTTCTGTGTGCATCATGTCATGAAACAAGGTTGTCATGGCCCTTTGATAGGTTGCCCCGGTGTTCTTCAAACCGAACGGCATTACCTTGTAACGAAAGGTGCCCCATGGAGTGATGAATGAAGTTTTCTCCATATCTTCCGGTGCCATTCTTATCTGATTATAGCCCGAGAATCCATCCATGAAGGAGAATACTTTGAATTTTGCTATACTGTCTACCAGCATGTCAATGTGTGGTAGGGGGAAGTCATCCTTTGGACTTGCTTTGTTCAAATCCCTGTAGTCTACACACATTCTGACCTTTCCGTCCTTTTTTTGGAACTAGTACTATGTTGACTAGCCATTGAGGATATTCTGATGTGGCGAGAAAACCCGCGTCAATCTGTTTTTGTACTTCCTCTTTGATTTTGATGGCCATGTCTGGATGAGTCCGCCTTAGTCTTTGTTTTACTGGCGGACATTCTGATCTTAACAGTAGATGATGTTCAACGATGCTGGTATCTAACCCTGGAATATCCTGATAGGACCAAGCAAATACATCGGGAAATTCTTTGAGAAGCTTTATCAAATCTTCTTTGACACTTGGACTGAGCAGTGCCCCAATCTTGACTTCTTTTCTCTCTTCTTCTGAACCCAAGTTGACCGTTTCCAACGGCTCTTTGTGAGGTTCAATGGACCTTTCCTCTTGTTTGAGTAATCGGGAGATCTCTTCTGGAATTTCTTCGTTATTTTCTTCTTCAGCCTCAAATACCGGGAATTTAAAGTTGGGAGAAGGCATTGGATCGTATGTTTCACTGGGGTTTAAAACAACCAATCTGCACGACGTGATGATTGTTTTTAGAAGAGATAGAGAGAAATGCAAGAGTGCGTGCAGTGTATTTTTTGAAAAATGCTTGTTTTTATTATTTGAGTTATTTTAGGATTACCATTTTCTGAAAAAGCGAAAAGAGAAAACATCAATAAATGCGAAAATTACAGAACGACGTTATTTTATTTATGATTTGGTATATTCTTGAAACTACATCCATATAAAACAAAACTCTGTCGCTTTGGGCGAAACAAAGAGGGACATTTATAGAAAGTGAGCCCTATAAAAACATATGTTTCACCTGGGCAAGGTGAAAGGTTAAAACAAAGACGACAATTACTTAGACTTATGGACGACTTTCGGAACATTGACAGTAACCCATTGGCGGCGAACTCCTCGGTGAATCACAAAGTCTGGTACCTTCCTTCTTGACTTGTCTTCAGAAATGACGCTGATTTCTGGTGGAGCAGGATCGTTGGAATCTGTTTCCCAGGAAGAGTTGTCGTAGACGAACTCTTCTGTTGTATCTTGCACAGTATTTGTACTCTCAGGTAGATCTCTCCATCCAGTGGGCTGAATGTCTTCGAGCCTGATACGAGAGCTTTCAGGAGCGGTGTATTTGACTAGGAAGTCGTACTTGCCACTCGGTTGTCCTAAGGTGTCCCACACTTCCTTGGAACTGGAGGAGTCATTCATTTCGATAACGTTGACCTCAGGAAAAGTGTAGTTGATGAACTCTTGTCCTGCAATCTTTGCAAATTAATCGTTGTACTGGATATCTTCTGAATGCCCTGAGTAATGATCCCATGACTCTGTGGGAACACAGGTATTCTTTTCAATGATGCTCAGCTGATACGCGTCGTTTGACTGACTCTTTTGCCCCTTGTCTCCTGGGTACGGCTACCAGATAGGCAGGTCATCCATTGGGCCATAATAGTCATGGTCAAAGTTGTCTTTCAACAGAGTGTCCTCCTCTAATGAGTTTGGTGGAGCACGACATCCTTCCGGATCACAATCTCTGTATATCATCTTGACATCTGACCTCGGTATTGTCATACCCCAAATTTTGACCACTAAGATTTCCCATCATTGTGCAAATCATCATCACAATATGGATGTACCTTTATGCCTCATCAATCTCCTCAAGGAATTGTTGAGCATTCACTACAATCAAACTAGGGTTTCAAACCCTCTCAAAGCCTTTAGACAAATGATCAATCAAGGAATGACATGATCTTCAACTTGTCTAACCTCTCAAACATCGACAAAGGATCAAGAGGACTCCCACATCAAGAATTAGGCACAAGAGTGTAAAATTCCAAGTGGATCAAGCCTCAAGTTCATCTAATACAAAGTCAACTGACGCAGAAAGTCAAAATTTGACTTTTTGGTCAACTATGAGCTTCACAAGCCATTACTCAAGAAAATATGATGGATGATTTAATTTGATCAAATTTAAATCAAGAAATCATGCAAAATTGCAAAATTGATCAAATTGAAAGAAACTTAGAAATTTTTTCTAAGTTAAAATCATGTTCAAGTGCACAACTTTTCAAGGTTGTAACTATTGATCCAAGCATCCATTGATTTTGAGTAAGAGCTACTTTTAAAGAGGGTATTTGATACTTCAACATTGTAGAAGGAATCAACTCAAAATATCATAAGGATTGAAAGATATAAGTGATCAAAGTTTGGAATTCTTAATGTCTGATGTTCTGACATTGCATATGACATCGCTAATATTTTTCCAGCAAGAATGTCCCAACTTCAAGGATGTTTTTCTCCATGATCCAAGTTGATTCAAGCCAAACCTTGAACATCAAAGTTGAAGTACGTTATCTCAGCTTTCCAGAAATTTGTAGAACGTCCTTGTAGCATACTCGAGCAAGGAGATATGATTTTTGAAAAAAGCATTGATAAAGCAGAATTTTCATGACAGCTTTTAGGACAGATTTGACTACACAAGTTCAAGACCATTTTTGATGACTTTGCAAGCTGAACCGAGACCAAAGTCAAACATCAAAGTTAAAGTATGTCATCTCAGCTTTCCATAGAGTCCTGGAACAGCCATTAATTCAACTTGAGCAAGAAGTTATGGATTTTACAACAAGGCTTGCTGCAGCTGATTTTTAAGACATGTTTCAGGACAGATTTGCACATTTCTTGTAACACACAAATTTCCAAGCCTTTTCATCACTTTGGACACATCTGAGGATCAAATTTAAATGGGACAGTCACTGAGCCAAGCCTCCAAAGTCCTTGGAACAAGAAGTAGCATGATATTCCTAAAAATCCCTAAAAGAGGGACAAGACTCCAATTTTGGATTGAAGCATTCAATGGAAGCATCAAGGTGGCATGGACTGAGCCATTCTCAACTGAATTCAGTCAAGACTTATCTAAGACAAAGGGAACCACAGCCCTGTGCCCTAACCTCTAGTCAATGGCTAGAGGAGACTTGGATTCTCATTGGACAACATTGGCCAAACCTCTGCTGCAGCCACCATTCACTATTGCTGCAAAAACAAACTTGCTCTACTATAAATAGAGATCATTTGTGCTCAGTTTGAGTACACCAAAGCCATCAAACAGATGCTTTCCTCAAAATCTCTTCTTTCACCTCAAATTTTCCTTCCAAAGCAAGTAATTCTGAGTTTTTAAGTTAGAGAGCAATTCCACTCAAACTAATCACACACACACCTCATATATATCATATGCAAGCTGTGCAAACTATCACAAGTGACCTGTAATCACAAAATCACAAAGTCACTTCTCAAAACCTCAAAATAGCACTTTTTTGCATTTTTCAAGCCATGTCTTGATTCAGTCACTTTCCAAACCAGATATAACCTCAAACACACTCCAAATATCATCCTTGAACTATCCCAAATGGTTCCCAACATCTGGAACACCATTTGAGGGAGTTGCTATTTTGGTCACTTTTAACCCCTTTTGCAAGAAAGGGACAGTTTGTGTTTTTGCAGGTACCAGCTGATTCCAACCATCCTAAAAGCTTCTAAGAGGTCATTTGAGGGTGTCCAAGGCATCAACTCATTTCTGGAACAAAGCACTTGGTAGGTTGCACAAAATCTCCAAAAAAAGAGGTAAAATTCATAACTTGAATTCTTTGAATCATGCTTTCCTTTGATGTCCACATACATGCATCATATTGAACAATTCTTGAAGCAAAAATGTAGTCCTTAATGTGTATGTCATGATCCTCCTACTGTTTGCACTTTAACATGTTTATATGTGGAGTTTATGTTGTTTTAAACTTAAGGTGCAAATCTGGTTTTTCGCCTTGTGTGTGTTGTACATTAGGTTTCAGTATGTATGAGTAATACCATTGGATTCCTTGTGAAAAATTGGTCAAGATAGGTTCTTACAGATTTCAATTTCGTTAAAAATTGAGAGAGTTATGAATGTTTGAAAATTTGATAAGCAAAGATGTTTAAACTTAAGGTGCAGATCTGGTTTTTTGCCTTGTGTGCGTTGTACATTAAGTTTCAGTATGTATGAGTGATACCATTGGATTCCTTGCGAAAAATTGGTCAAGATAGGCTCTTCCGGATCTTAATTCTGTTAAAAATTGAGAGAGTTACAAGTGTTTGAAGTTTGATAAAAAAGATGTTGAAAACTCATGAAAGATGTCGAATGTGATGTTGTGGCATCTTTCCTCTTTTTCTTAGTTTATCTTCAAAACTCAACCAATTATTTCACATAGCAAAAATTATCATTTTCCAAATCTGTTTTACACACTTCTTATTCATACTCCATAATATTTTAATCCACCAAAAAATCACAAAAAAAAATTATTATTTGATATATTTTTAATATATTCAAAAATATTGTTTTAAATTGTTTTAAATGCTTTTAAAATGATTTCTTTTTCTTGATTTTTAAAACCAAAATGATTTTAAATATTCATGTGGATAAAATACTTTTTCATAAACCTTAATCATTGTTTATAACATGATTAATGATTTTATTTGATATTTTTTATCATTTTTTACTTGATTTTTCTTTGAAAAATGCCCTTTAAAAAATGAAATTAGGGTTTTTGATTAATTCAACCCTCATCAAACTTTTTCAAACACTCATGGGCCTCTAATAAAGTGTAAGACCCAATCCTTTTTTTTGACCAAATAATTTTTGGGCCTCAGTATATTGTATAAGTCCCGATACCGTAAAAAACAAACGGCGCGATCGTCGCCTTTTCAAAACAAACCTGGGCCTACCCTCGAGTAGTAAGACCCATTTCTTTTCTTAATACTTTTTGGGCCTCTATTAGAGTGTAAGACCCAACCCCCTTGTACAGAAAACTTTTTGGGCCTCATTCGTTGTATAAGTCCCTCTGTACATTTTCAAATAAACGACGCGATCGTCGCCAGTTTAAAATTAATCATTTGGGCCTCTCCTTGAGCTATAAGACCCATTCAAAACTTTTGGGCCTCTATTAGAGTGTAAAACCCAACCCCCTTTTAACCAAAAACATTTTGGGCCTCACTTATTGTATAAGTCCCTCTGCGTTAAAAGAAAACCTCGGCGCGATCGCCATTTTAAACGGAAAAATCAATTGGGCCTACCCTCGTGTTATAAGCCCCACTCTTTTTCTTTAAAACCTTTTTGGGCCTCTTGAGAGAGTGTAAGACCCATTCCTTTGTACAGAAAACCTTTTTGGGCCTCAGTCACTTGTATAAGTCCCTCTGTACAAATTCAAACAGTGCGCTCACGATAAAACCCTGGGCCTCTCCTTGAGCTATAAGCCCCAAATCTTTCTTTTTCAAAGCACTTTCTCCTTTGATTTTGAAATATACTGTTGTTTTCAATCTTTCTTTGTTAAACAACTAACCAAACAACATGGAAGCTCTACAACCGAGTAAGTGTTTATATGCTTTCATTTACCGCTTTCATATACATATAACTGTATTGTGGGGTTGTTTCGCTGTAAGTCTTCTTTCATAAACTCATATCAACTGTGTAATAATAGTATAGATATTTAGAGTTTCCCCGACAACTACGTCTAGAACTAGGTGACGCCGTTTCGTATATTCGTAGAAATAGACAACTAGATCCCCAATAGGATCACCAGATACAGTCTTCTCTTCGGCTGTCCTCATTAGGAATTGTCAAGAAACTCTACTCCCAGAGATGAATGTATTCTCCGTGAATGGTATCTTTGAATTTCTTCTAAATTCTCAAACTTTTCTGGCTTGATCTATTCCTCGTGAATATCCTGTCTTGAATTTCTCAAGGTTTGGGGACCCACGGGCTTCTTAAAAGCATCGGCCTCCTCTTGGGCATCGTACAAGGACCCACAGGCTTCCTAAAAGCAACCTCTCCTCCTCTTGGGCTTAGTACAAGGACCCGCCGACTTCTTAGAAGTAATCACAGCCTCCTCTTAGGCTTCGTATAATGATCTCTTCCTCCGGGAATGATAGCCTCCTCTTGGGCTTCGTACAAGGACCTCTCGGCTTCTTAAAAGTTTCCAGCCTCCTCTTGGGCTTCATACAAATTGTCCTGACGACCTCCTAGAGGTATAGGAACAGAACTTAATCATCCGCATAAAACAGTCCTTTCGTAGAGTCTACTACTGTTTCTCAAAGCATAGTACAAAAAATGAAACTCTAGACTTGGACAGTCTAATCTCCTTGAGTCTCAAAGACATTCTCAAGTGACCCCTTCGTTAAATAGGAAGAAAACCTGTAGACTCAGACAGTCTCAGTACCCTTCGGATTTCCCACTTCCTTAAAGAATAGGAACAACCCTGATCCTCGCATAAAAAATCCCTGAGTACAGCATTGCTCATATAAGAACTGATTTTCTCTTTAAAAATCAGTATACTGGACCTGTCACTTAACTGAACAGTCGCTATAGCCTCCTCTTAGGCTTTGCATAATGATCCTTCTCCATTGAAGCTAGTCTCTCTCTTGGGCTTTGTACAATGATCCTCCCCAGAGGAGTCAAACAACGTTTAGCCTCTCTCTCGGGCTTTGTACGAGACACATAAGAGACTCCCTCATTGAGTCAATCACCCCTTTTCGCCTCCATCTCGGGCTTTATACGAGATACAAAAAGGTTCTTATTGAGCCAAACAAACCTTTTAGCCTCTCTCTCGGGCTTTGTACGAGATACAAAAACTCTCTTGTTGAGTCAAATCGCCTCCATCTTGGGCTTTATACGAGATACCAAAAGATTCCATCGTCGAGTCAAAACCTTTTAGCCTCTCTCTCGGGCTTTGTACGAGACACATATTATCCTCCTCTTAGGCTTTGTATAAGAAAACCACTGGTTGATCCAATCAACCTTTTAGCATCAAAGATGTGCCTCGTTCACAGTACACAAACATCAACAACTTCTTCCCCTTCATCTAATCGCTGTAAGCAGCAAGCCTCTGGATCATCTACATCCATGCCACCGTCCCTCTTTTAGCATGAGAAATTCCTAAGGAAAGATAGAATTGCTCTATACTGAGTTAAAGTCTTCTCCTTCAGGTTAAAACCCCCTATAAAGGAAATTATGGCATTTCTACGATCCGCGTATCCCGGTTAAAGTAATCCTCCCTTTATAATCAGTCACCCAACAGTTGTGACAAACAAACCCCTTTAGAGATGACAAATTCTCTCTGAAGTTGAGACCCTTTAGCTTCACATCTTGGACTTCGATCAAGATACAAACCACCTTTCACTTCACGTCTTGGGCTTTGAACAAGACACCAAAAACACCCATTTCCTCCCATAGAATAGGAGGAACTACGATCGCTCAGATTTCCATGTTTCGGTAAACGGGAATACGTAGGCATAAGATTGAAAGAAAAATCTTAGCGAGCACACTAAACAAAAACCCAAAATCCCATACTTTCATATATCTATCCTAACATCCTAACCAATAGCCTAAAAAACCTCTCGTCAACAAAATAACCTAGGAGAAACCCCGAATCTTTGTAGCATCTGTAAACCAACAGTTTTGACTATTTAACCTCAGTATGCAAGCAGGGTTAGTTGGAGACATCTATTTCCCTTCCTTCATCAGCTTTAATAGGATAAAAAATGAATCGAGCTGTAGTACCAGAGCGATTGTGCTTCGCAACCACATCCAAAAATCACTCGCTACAGAAAAATGGCGACTCTGCTGGGGAGTTCCAACCTTCTTTAGGGATCTTGTTCTCTTCTCCTAGGTAGAAACCTTGACGTCACTAGGATCTTAGGTCAAAATGCCGTTAATTTGGAATGAAACCGCAGGATGGTAATTCCGCCGGGGAACCCATTTTCTGTCAGGAACTTAGGATTCATAACTTTAAAGGTTTAGGATGATTAGGACAAATATATATACTGCTTTTCCTAATTGCTATACGTGTTTATTTTTCTGCTAATGGAAATGTGTGTGATGCCGCATGTGGAAAGATTGAGTATACACTTAAGATAAGTGATGGCGACGAGGTCGACCATCAACCTCAGTGGAGGCTAACCAATGCAACCCATTCCCTCTCATAGGCAATGGGCCGATTGTGATGTCTGAGAAGCTGAGGAGCCAAACCCTTTTGTAGTGCGGAAGCTATCGGAAATAGTTGTCATGCGATACTACCCTCATTTGAGGCTGGTGATTTATTCTCGATGAATGGCACTTACTCTAAGATTGTTCTACAACTCGCTGGCGATCCGCTTGTTGTTTTGCTTTCCTGGGAGGAGCTGATGATAATGAGTACAGGTACAAAAATCTCCCTAGTATAAACCTTTGGGGATGGGTAACTTCATGACAACGACCCTTTGACCCCATGTTTTTTCTATGTTTTTGTGTGCTGCATTCATGCATTCATTTAAAAAACATTAAAACATTCAAAAAAAATTTCTCTTCTAGTCTCTCTGTTTTTCAAAATAAACTAAGATTGTGATTGCAAATATCAGAGAAAAATATTGCGCTAATGGATTTCGGTAGAAGGAGAACTCATACGTACACCTTCAGGATTCCAAAACTAGAGGATTTAAGAGGTTTGGCGAGGATGATCACAAACCAAGAGGCCTTCAGAGCCAAGTACGGAGGTTTGCTACCTCTGTTAAGGGTCCATGTGATTGAGGGAATCATGGACGCGCTCGTTCAATTCTACGATCCAGTTTATCACTGTTTCACATTCCCGGATTACCAGCTAGCACCAACGCTGGAGGAGTATTCTCGTCTGATCGATTTACATATCACTGATCGAGCTCCATTTTCTGGACTGGAAGAAATTCCAAAGAATCAGACCATTGCAAGAGCAATTCATTTGGACGAGTCTGAGGTCAGGACTCACCTGACCACTAAGGGTGGCATCCAAGGTTTGCTAGCCCTGTTCTTGACAAAGAAAGCCCTGTACTTTGCCAGTGTAGGAAACGTGACTGCTTTTGAAAGCATCTTTGTCTTGCTCACCTACGGGTTATTTTTGTTTCCCAACATAAATAATTTCGTCGATATCAACTCCATTAAGGTTTTTCTCATTGGAAACCCTGTACCGACTTTGCTCGTAAATACGTATCATTCTGTACACTTGGGAAATTTGTATAGCGGAGGGGAGATCACATGCTGTGTACCTTTGCTTTACAAATGGTTTATCTCCCACTTTCCCAAGTCTGCTGCTTTTTGGGATTGCAAGAGTGCCTTACGTTGGTCGCAGAAAATCATGTCCCTCACCAACTCTGATATAGATTGGTGTAATAGGATCTATGATGAAATCAGAATCATTGATCGTTGTGGAAAATTCCCCAACGTACCCCTTATAGGAACTAAGGGAGGAATCAATTACCATCCAGTTCTTGTTCGTCATCAATTTGGATACCCGATGAGACACGTCCCACGGAGTGTTCATCTGGAAGGTCTTTTCTTCAAGGAAGGAGAAAGTGACAGAGCACTAAAGACAGAAATAATGCATGCTTGGAAACATGTTCATAAGAAAGGACGGGAGTCTCTAGGAAAACCGGACTGTGTCTCGGTGGAGCCTTATCTCCACTGGGTACAAACTAGAGCACTCAAGCTAAAGATGCCTTATCCTCGTTACGGAATTCTTCCACCGAGGGAATCTGTCATGTACTTCATGACGGAAACTGAAAAGCTTCAGGTTACTCTCAACAAAGTTCAAAATGAGAGAAGGTCTTGGAAGAACAAGTACCGCACCCTCGACGTAGAGTGCATCAAAATACAGCAACTACTGAAAGATAAGGACGCTCTGATTGAAATTTTGGAGCAACATGATGTAGAGAATCAAGATGACCAAAGGAATTTTCTCACTCGTTTCACCTGGCAAAGGAATGACAACCCGACAACGGCTCAGGAGCCCCGGTCAAAGAAAAGGAAGATACCAGAATCAGCACCCGATTTCTCTTCAGAGAGGACTCGGGACCCATTAGCTTAGGTTTCTGTTTCCGCACCTTGTAATATACTGTATTTTCGTTTCCGCAATCCTTTGAATTTCAATAAAAAGGGGTTTCCCCACCGTTTGATATTTACAATCTAATTGTCGAAGTTTATTTTGATTAAAGCAAAAAATAATTAATATAATTATTGCATTCATCAGTCTCACATCGCGTATTCTCCTTACCTACGAATCTCACGTTTGTGTCTCGGTTCTAGAGTCAAAATGTCTCATTCGAACAATACTCGGGCTAATCGTCAGAAAAAGATGGATGATCTTGAGGAAGAAAACAGAGAGTTGAAAGAAGAGATCGACGCTCTGAGAGAGGATATGAGAAAGCTTCGTAGCGACATGCAAGCCATGGTAGAAGCTCAGCTACAAAGAACTGTGATCTCACAGATCACCTCAACGCCCATAGTGGAGAGGTATGATCCTAGGTATCAAATGCCGAAAGATCGTCCTTGGGGCATGCCTGTTAACTATATCCCGGAAGGATATATTCCGCCGATCACTGAAGATCAGGGAATCACAACAGAAGCCGTTGGGCCTGAAGGTTACAAACTTTGGGAAAGCGAAGATGTCAGGGGCATACTGAAGACTCCTGAAGGTTACAAACTTCGGGAAACGCCAAGATTCGCTACCGTAGTCACGGTACCACCCCCTGTGGTGCTCACTGTGCCGGAAGGACAGATTCCACCGATACCTTCTGGTAAGAAGGAAACTATGTTCGATAGAATGGATGAATTCCAGGAGCAGTTCCTGGAAATGCAGAAGGAGCTGCATGCCATTCGCGGTCAGGATTTATTTGGAAAGGACGCCGCAGACCTCTGCTTGGTCCCCAATGTGAAAGTTTCGCACAAATTCTAAGTGCCCGACTTTGAAAAGTACAAGGGTAACTCTTGCCCTCAGAGCCATCTGGTGATGTACGCTCGGCGAATGTCAGCTCAGACGGAGAATCGGGACCTACTGATTCACTATTTTCAGGATAGTTTAACCGATGCCGCCTTAAAATGGTACATGGGTTTAAACCGTGCTATGATTAGCACATTCAGAGATCTTGGTACTGCCTTCGTCCAATAATACAAATACAATTTGGACATGGCACCGGATAGAGATCAACTCAGATCAATGTCACAAAACGACAAGGAAACCTTTAAGGAGTACGCTCAGAGATGGCGCGAAATTGCCGCTCAGGTTTGTCCACCTCTTGAGGAAAAAGAGATGACAAAGATCTTCTTAAAAACCTTAAGCTCATTTTACTATGACCGAATGGTTGCCAGTGCACACAGTGATTTCACCGAGATGGTGGGCATGGACGTACATCTTGAGGAAGCCGTCCGAGAAGGACGTTTGGCAAAAGACGCTGGATCATCGAGCAGTACAAAACGATACGGTAGTGCTCTCCCTAAGAAAAAAAGAGCAAGATATTAGGAATATCTCTCTCGGAAAGCAAAGGCGACGGTACCAACCAGTAGCAACTGTAATTCCTGCTATCAGCACCGCGCCTACGTATCAGCCTCAGGTTGCGCAAGGCCAACCTGATCAGCAAAGGACACAACAGCCTCTTCAGCAGGCTCATCCTCCATATAACAACAACCGTACAACACGACCATCAGGGTTTGATCCTATACCCGTGTCGTACCCAAAACTATTTCCATTACTACTGGCTAAGGGGCACATTCAGACTAAATCTCCTCTTACAGTACCAGAAAATACGCCTTTTGGGTTTAAGGTGGATCAAAATTGCCCTTACCATCAAGGAGGTTCAGGGCATAACATTGAGAATTGTCTCAATTTCAAATCCTACGTGCAAAAACTTGTTAGGAGCGGGGTCTTATCCTTCAAGGATACAAATCCTAATGTTCTTACGAACCCGCTGCCTCAACATGAGAAGGC
The DNA here is from genome assembly GCA_022829125.1 of Lathyrus tuberosus. Taxonomy (NCBI): domain Eukaryota; kingdom Viridiplantae; phylum Streptophyta; class Magnoliopsida; order Fabales; family Fabaceae; genus Lathyrus; species Lathyrus tuberosus. The sequence goes on along the minus strand of JALAZF010000003.1, from coordinate 37,355,304 downwards.
TGCAGTCAATTTGATAGAAGGCGAGACTAACGATGTCTATCAAATTCACGATGTACTCTTATTGAGGACTAATCTGGTCAAGATGCATTGTAGACAGAGTGGATATGGCCATGTGCCACCTTATAACTATCACCAGTGTGATATCTGCTCTAAAAACAACCAAGGATGTTCTGTGGTGCAAGCAGCTCTGCAGGTACAGATGGATCTCAGATGGATCCAAGAGCACCGAGTTCGTGGAGTTAACATGGTCTACACGAATTCTAACATCATTCAAAACCACGACATCTGTACAATGAATGCCAACTTGGTGGCGATGCACTCAAGACAAAGCCAGTATCATAATCTGTCGTGGCACGATTATAGTTCCTGTCTGACTTGCTCGGTAAACAAACAGGCATGCTCTTTCATACAGGAGGCCCTTCAGCGTCAGATGGATCTTGGATGGATCCAAGACTACCATGATAGGAATTCCTATCAGATCAATATGGTTCAAATCTTTGACATTCGCATGATGAATACCAACCTGGTAGAGTTACATGCTGAGCAGGTCCTACTTGGATTCCTGGTATCACATGACTATCAAAGCTGTAAAGCGGGTTGCGAAAACGATCGAGGTTGTACCCTTGTCCAGGAGGCACTTCAGCACTTGTTAAATCACTGGTGGATGCCAATTTATATGGATGAAGATACTCAGTAAATTAGTATCAGTAACAGGAATCCTACTCGGCGTCAGAGTCAGGATGTCCGATCAATGGAAGCTAACCTAGTGAGGTTACATTGTATTCAAAGTGGGAGTGGTCAGGTGCCACCCCACAATTACGACCATTGTAGCGTCTGTTCGGAAAGTAACCAAGGGTGTTACCTTGTGAGAGTAGCTCTTCAGGGTCAGGTGGATGTGGATAAATTCGTCCATATCCGGGTTCTGGACCCATCAACTGGACACCGAACTATCTTGTCGATCAAGTTGAGGATGTTGTCACAATCTCTGGTCATCACCAGACCAGGGATGTTTTTGCCATCATCCCTCTACTTGACGAATCTAAAGTTCCCAACCGGGAACTGATCGAGATTACTTACAATGGTCAGAAAAATTAGAAGGTTCCCATAGTCATCTATCTACCGGGACCACTACCGTATGAATCAACTAAGGCTATCCCTTACAAATACGGTGCAACAATAGTCGAGAATGGAGAGGAAATTCCGTTACCCTCCGTAGTGAATATTGCATACATCAGTCGTGTAACACGGAGCGGTCGAATCTTTAACCGAGGAGTTGGAGAACCTAACAAGGAAAAGGAACTTCAAACAGGAGATCCTGATCCATCAGTCGGTCAATCCAGTAATCCCGACCTTTCGAAAAATAATGATGAGATGCTGAAGCTCATCCATAGGAGTGAATACAACATTGTTGATCAACTGTTACAAACTCCTTCAAAGATCTCGGTATTATCACTGTTACTCAGTTCAGAAGCGCACAGGGAGGCTCTACAGAAAGTCTTGGAGCAAGCCTTTGTGGAACAGGATATAACAATCAGACAGTTCGATAGTATTGTCTCTAACATCACTTCCCGCAATAATTTGGGATTTAGTGATGAGGAATTACCTGAAGAGGGTCGCCGTCATAACATGGCACTCAATATCACAGTTAACTACCAGGACGATGCTTTAGCCAGCGTACTGGTAGACACAGGGTCAGCCCTGAATGTTATTCCGAAGTCCACTTTGATGCAATTTTCATTCAAAGGCCCTCTGATGAGAATCAGCGAGGTTGTCGTCAAAGCATTCGACGGATCCAGAAAAGCGGTTATCGGCGAAGTTGATCTTCCCATAACTATTGGTCCTCACACTTTCCAAGTCACTTTCCAGGGCATGGACATCTGGGAAACATACAGTTGTTTATTAGGAAGGCCTAGGATACACCAGGCTGGAGCGGTTACGTCAACCCTCCACCAAAAGCTAAAGTTCGTCAAGAACGATCAACTTGTCACAGTTTGTGGGGAACAAGCCTTGCTTGTAAGTAACTTGTCATCATCTGCTGGTATAGAACCCGAGGAGGTTATTGGAACTCAGTTCCAAGAACTGTCGGTGATCAAGAACAACCAGTTCAAAGAAGGGACTTCCATTTCTTCATACAACGATGCTATCAAAGCGGTCGAGAGTACCAATAAAAAAGGATGGGGACAGCTTGTCATTCCTATTGACAATAAAACAAAGAAGGGTCTTGGTTTTTCTGCAACCTATACCCGGACAGCTGCCAACGATGAAAGTCTTCATCCCATTCAGAACTTATTCCATAGTGGAGGTTTCCTTCACCCAGTGCCTCAGGCAATCCATGCTATCAATGAGGAGGATCCCTCCGACACAGATGAAGAATGGAAGTCCTACCTCAACGAGGACGGTTATATGTCTCAGGAAGAGGTGCCTACACCATTTTGCTATCCCGCACAGAGTCTGAGATTTATACCATGGTCAGACATCGAAATGATATACGGGGATTGTGATCCAGAAGGATGTCGTGCTCTGCCAAACTCATTAGAGGAAGACACTCTGATGAAAGACAACTTTGACCACAATTACTATGGCCTGATGGACGGTCTGCCAATGTGGCAGCCTTATCCAGGAGACTTGGGGCAAGAAAGTCAGCCGAACAATGAAAATCAGCTGACCGTCATTGAACAGAATACCTGTGTCCCCACCATGTTATGGGATCAACACTCAGGTCATTCAGAAACTACTCAACATGAAGATGAATTCGCAATGTTTGCAGGACTTGAATTCATCAACTATGCTTTTCCCGAGGTCAACGTCATCGAGAGAAATGACTCCTCCAGTTCCAAAGAAGTTTGGGACACCTTGGGACAACCAAGTGGAAAATACGACTATATGGTCAAGTACACCGCTTCCGAAAGCTCTCGTATCAAGCTCAAAGATATCTAGCCAACTGGATGGGGAGATACAGTTGAGAGCACAAATGCTATGCAAAATGCAACAGAGGAATTCTCCTACGACAATTCTGCCTGGGAGACAGATTCCAATGATCCTGCTCCACCAGAAATCAGCGTTATTTCTGAAGACAAATCAAGGAAGGTGCCGGACTTTGTGATTCACCGAGGGGTTCGCCGCCAATGGGTTGCTGTTGATGTTCCGAAGGTCGTTCGCCAGTGAAAGTAATTGCCATCTTTAACCTTTCACCCTGCCCAGGTGAAACGGATGTTTTGATAGGGCTCGCTTTCTGTAAAATTTCCCTCTTCGCTTCGCCCAAAGCGACAGAGTTTTGTTTTATAGGGCTGTAGTTTCAAGGATCGACTTGTTCATTAATAAAATAACGTCGTTCTGTAATTTCCGCATTAATTGTTGTTTTCTCTTTTCGTTTTTCAGAAAATGGTAATCCTAAAAAACAATTCAATAATAAAAACAAGCAGTAAAATAAAACACTGCACACACTCTTGCATTTTTCTCTATCTCTTCTAAACATGAATCATCACGTCATGCAGATTGCTTGTTTTAAACCCAGTTGAAACATACGATCCGATGCCTTCTCCCAACTTTGAGTTCCCGGTATTTGGGGCTGAAGAAGAAGTTGACGACGAAATTCCAGAAGAGATCTCTCGACTACTCATACAAGAGGAAAGGTCCATTGAACCTCACAAAGAGCCGTTAGAAATGGTAAACTTGGGTTCAAAAAAAGAGAGAAAAGAGATCAGGATTGGGGCACTGCTCAGTCCAACTGCCAGAGAGGGTTTGTTAAAGCTTCTCAAAGAATTCCCCGATGTATTCGCTTGGTCCTATCAGGATATGCCAGGGTTGGATACCAGCATCGTGGAACACCATTTACCATTGAGATCGGAATGTCTGCCAGTAAAGCAAAGGTTGAGACGGACTTACCCGAACATGGCCATCAAAATTAAAGAGGAGGTACAGAAACAGATCGACGCGGGTTTCCTCGCTACATCTGAATATCCTCAATGGTTAGCCAACATCGTACCCGTTCCCAAAAAGGACGGAAAAGTCAGAATGTGTGTCGACTACAGGGATCTAAACAAGGCAAGTCCAAAGGACGACTTTCCTTTACCACACATTGACATGCTGGTAGATTGTATAGCAAAAATCAAAGTTTTCTCCTTCATGGATGAATTCTCGGGCTATAATCAAATCAAAATGGCGCCGAAAGACATGGAGAAAACTTCGTTCATTACCCCATGGGGTACCTTTTGTTACAAGGTGATGTCGTTCGGCTTGAAGAACGCCGGGGCAACCTATCAAAGGGCCATGACTACTCTGTTTCATGACATGATACACAAAGAGATAGAGGTATATGTCGATGACATGATTGCAAAATCTAAGACAGAAGAGGAGCATGTGACCCACTTGTCGAAACTATTCGAGCGTCTGAGAAAGTACAAACTCCGCTTGAATCCCAACAAGTGCACCTTCGGTGTCCGTTCGGGGAAACTCTTAAGGTTCATCGCCAGCCAGAAAGGCATTGAGGTCGATCCTGACAAGGTCAAGGCCATTTGAGAAATGCCTTCTCCGAAAACTGAAAAACAAGTCAGAGGATTCTTGGGACGTTTGAACTACATCTCCAGATTCATATTCCTTATGACCGCCACGTGTGCGCCGATTTTCAAATTACTCAAAAAGAACCAGGATTGCATTTGGTCAGAAGATTGCCAAACCGCCTTCGACAGTATTAAGGAATACCTGTTGAATCCGCTGATTCTATCACCTCTAGTAGAAGGAAGACCACTGATCATTTACCTCACAGTCCTAGAGGACTCAATGGGATGTGCACTTGGCCAACAAGATGAAACCAAACGGAAAGAGTCTGCCATCTACTATCTGAGCAAGAAGTTCACCGACTGCGAGATTCGGTACACGATGCTTGAGAAAACTTGTTGCGTTTTGGCTTGGGCAGCCAAACGTCTACGTCAATACATGGTTCGTCATACTACTTAGTTAATCTCTGAAATGGATCCAATCAAGTACGTCTTCGAAAAACCTACTCTCACGGGAAGAATTGCCCGTTAGCAGATGTTGTTATCAGAATATGACATAGAGTACCACGCTCAGAAAGCCGTTAAAGGAAGTATTTTAGCCGATTATTTGGCTCATCAACCGATTGAAGATCAAGAATCAACCGGGTTTGACTTCCCAGACGAAGATGTCATGTATTTAAAAATGAAAGATTGCGATGAACCGTTACCCAGTGAAGGGCCAGAACCAGGTTCCCAATGGGGACTTATCTTTGACGGAGCAGTTAATCATTATGGAAATGGAATTGGGGTAATCATTGTTACCCCTCAGGGTACCCACATTCCTTTCACTGCCAGACTTACGTTCAAATGTACGAACAACGAGGCCGAATACGAAGCTTGTATTATGGGTATCGAAGAAGCGATTGATTTAAGGATCAAAAAATTGGACGTATACGATGACTCAGCCTTGGTTATCAATCAGATAAAAGGAGATTGGAACATATACCAATCAGGACTGATTCCTTACAAAGACTATGCAAGAAGGTTGTTACCCTTCTTTAACAAAGTCGAGTTTCATCACGTCCCTCGTAATGAGAATCACATGGCTGACGCTTTAGCCACTCTATCTTCTATGATTAGTGTATGTCAATGGAACGACCTACCTAAGATTGACATAATGCGCCTTGAAAGGCCCGCTTACATCTTCACGATTGAAGCAGTCATAGACGACAAACCTTGGTATCACGATATCAAATGTTTCCTTCAGAAACAAGAGTACCCATCTGGGGCACTCCGAAAAGACAGGAAAACCCTCAGAAGATTAGCTAGAAGCTTCTTCCTGAGCGGTGACACACTTTATAAGAGGAATTTTGACATGGTCTTGCTCTGATGCGTCGACAGACCAGAAGCAGACATGCTTATGAAAGAAATTCATGAAGGATCCTTTGGCACTCATGCCAACGGACACACAATGGCGAGAAAAATTCTGAGAGCAGGGTACTATTGGTTGACAATGGAATCCGACTGCTACAAGTACATGAGAAGGTGTCACAAGTGTCAGATATACTCTGACAAAATTCATGTACCGCCATCACATCTCAAAATTCTTTCTTCCCCGTGGCCTTTTTCCATATGGGGAATCAACATGATTGGCTTGATCGAACCTAAGGCTTCAAACGGACATCGGTTCATCCTGGTAGCCATTGATTACTTCACCAAGTGGGTTGAAGCAGCGTCATTCGCCATTGTGACCCGACAAGTGGTGGTCCGATTTATCAAAAATAATATCATCTGCCATTATGGTGTTCCGAGCCAGATCATTACAGATAATGGATCTAAATTGAACAACAAGATGATGAAAGAGTTGTGCACAGAGTTCAAGATCGAACACCATAACTCATCTCCCTACCGACCCAAGATGAACGGAGCGGTAGAAACGGCTAACAAGAACATCAAGAGGATCGTTCAAAAGATGGTTGTAACCTATAAAGATTGGCACGAGATGCTACCCTTTGCTCTTCATGGTTATCGAACATTTGTCCGCACTTCAACAAGGGCAACCCCTTTCTCTCTAGTATATGGCATGGAGGCAGTTCTCCCCATAGAAGTAGAGATACCATCAATCCGGGTATTGATGGAAGCTAAGCTTTCAGAAGCGGAATGGTGTCAAAGTCGACACGACAAATTAAACCTGATCGAAGATAAGAGAATCACGACACTATGCCATGGTCAATTGTATCAGCAGAGAATGAAGAAGGCATTCGACAAAAAGGTTCGACCTCGCATCTTCAGGAAAGGAGATCTCGTGCTCAAGAAGATACATTTGTTTCTCACTAACTCTCGGGGCATATGGACTTCGAATTATGATGGCCCCTACGTGGTCACGAAAGCTTTCTCAGGCGGTGCCTTGAGACTTGCAACCATGGACGGAGAGGAATTTGCCTACCCCACGAATGTTGATGTAGTCAAGAAATACTTCGCCTACACTAAAAAAAAAGGGTCTCGGTGGATTGAAAACCTGAAAGGGCGGTCCAGGCAAAAGTTAGAGACATGAAAAAAATCATCCCGATGGATTGGAAATCTCAAAGTACAATCCAGGTAAAAATTAGGGATAATGGTAAGTAACTATGTTCAACAGAGGCAAGTCCCTCAACAACAGTTACATCATCCATCGGAGGAAAACTCCAGTCAAGGTCATCTTCGACAGAAGCTCAGGATGTCCCGAATTCAAAGTTGGTAGAAGGATAGTGGTTGTTATGTTTCAACGTAGCCCTTTTTCCCTGTAAATTACCATTTTCAAACTTTGTATATACTCTTTAGGATCACGCGTTTGGCTGATCTCCATCTTATCAATAAAATTTGAGCCCTTGTGCTTTTGTTTGTAATTCTTATTTGTTTTAGCCTTATAGAATGGTGTTTTTAACATGATTAACGATTCTTGAAATAAAACAAAAATGAATTTACTTGTTAAAACTTTTTATGCTTTTAAATTAAAGATGGCAATTGCTTTTGACTGTTGAACATCAAAAGAACGTCGATTGCGTCTCCAAAGGCGTTTGAATTTCAAAGTGCAGAATCAAAGTACTCCTTCTAGGCCAGTACGCCTGAACGAAGGATCAACTGTATGAGATGCGGTTTTCCCATCTGATACCCTCGGCCGAGTTCTTATCTCCTAAGCCCGACCAACATCGCTCCCAACAGGGACCGTTTCTCCTTAGCAAGGTGGAATTGCTACTTTTTTTTACCAACGGTACTTCTTCGCCCCGCGATGGCCGAGTATCAAGTCGTGTTCACTCGTCAGTCTGTATGTCGCGTCAGTTTTGTCAGCATATGCATACATACATCATGCATTTTACTTGCATTCGCATTCATATTGCATCACTATCACTCTAGTCGGTCTTGTCCCCTAGTGATAACGGTCATCTCAATCGAGTTGTCAGTTCTTTCCTCGTTAGAAAGTGTTGCGTTTGAACGATCTCGCCTCCAGTTTATTTCTGGATTGAAGTTGGGTCCCCGACCACTTTGACAACTTGAACCTTTGAAAGACCAGAGAACCTTCAACAAATGTCACTCTTCGCCATTGAAGATGATATCCTTGCTTTCCCGGATTAAAGAAAATCCCCAGAGAAAGCCTCTTAAGCAGAGATTCGGCAGTACAACAGTTTTTCTCTGAAAAACCCGCTGATGAAAAGGTCATCGGCACCTCAAAATTGGATCACATCATATGGAATTTCTCCTGGAAGATCCCGGGAAAAGTACGATGTAAGACCCCAAGCGGAAACTGTCTCTCAAGAGACTTGTTTTCCCCAGTAGAAACAAATGGCGTCTCCAACAGAGAAGTTTGTACACCTCTACAACTCAGACGACTGGGTTCCCCAGCAAGTCTGGCATCAAAACTTTTTCCATCGAATGGCATCTCCCCAGGAAAATTCGGCGAGAAGTTTGACGAAAACCGCTACACACAGCGTTCCTTGTCAATAAAGTTTATTGACAAAAGAAACTGAGACCAGTTTCTTGGTAGGAAACCAGGATCGAGGGGAAGTTTAAATCAGAAACTAAGACCAGTTCCTTGGTAGGAAACCAGGATCGAGGGGAGGTTTATTTCAACTAAGACCAGTTCCTTGGTGGGATACCAGGATCGAGGGGAGGTTTATTTCAACTAAGACCAGTTCCTTGGTAGGAAACCAGGATCGAGGGGAGATTTATTTCAAAAGAAAACTGAGACCAGCTCCTTGGCTGAAGACCAGGATCGAGGGGAAGTTTACCTTTTCTAAGCATCACCGCTTAGCTAAAGAAGATGAATGCGTAAGCTACCATTCATAACCATCATCAAAATTTCGGATATTCCGATATTTAATCCTCTTGCACCCCGAATGCCCGAATACCTTCGCCATTCACACCTTCGGGTCCAAGAAGATTAAATAAGGGCATCTGTCATACCCCAAATTTTGACCACTAAGATTTCCCATCATTGTGCAAATCATCATCACAATATGGATGTACCTTTATGCCTCATCAATCTCCTCAAGGAATTGTTGAGCATTCACTACAATCAAACTAGGGTTTCAAACCCTCTCAGAGCCTTTAGATAAATGATCAATCAAGGAATGACATGATCTTCAACTTGTCTAACCTCTCAAACATCCACAAAGGATCAAGAGGACTCCCACATCAAGAATTAGGCACAAGAGTGCAAAATTCCAGGTGGATCAAGCCTCAAGTTCATCTAATACAAAGTCAACTGACGCAGAAAGTCAAAGTTTGACTTTTTGGTCAACTATGAGCTTCACAAGCCATTACTCAAGAAAATATGATGGATGATTTAATTTGATCAAATTTAAATCAAGAAATCATGCAAAATTGCAAAATTGATCAAATTGAAAGAAACTTAGAAATTTTTTCTAAGTTAAAATCATGTTCAAGTGCACAACTTTTCAAGGTTGTAACTATTGATCCAAGCATCCATTGATTTTGAGTAAGAGCTACTTTTAAAGAGGGTATTTGATACTTCAACATTGTAGAAGGAATCAACTCAAAATATCATAAGGATTGAAAGATATAAGTGATCAAAGTTTGGAATTCTTACTGTCTGATGTTCTGGCATTGCATATGACATCGCTAATATTTTTCCAGCAAGAATGTCCCAACTTCAAGGATGTTTTTCTCCATGATCCAAGTTGATTCAAGCCAAACCTTGAACATCAAAGTTGAAGTACGTTATCTCAGCTTTCCAGAAATTTGTAGAACGTCCTTGTAGCATACTCGAGCAAGGAGATATGATTTTTGCAAAAAGCATTGATAAAGCAGAATTTTCATGACAGCTTTTAGGACAGATTTGACTACACATGTTCAAGACCATTTTTGATGACTTTGCAAGCTGAACCGAGACCAAAGTCAAACATCAAAGTTAAAGTATGTCATCTCAGCTTTCCATAGAGTCCTGGAACAGCCATTAATTCAACTTGAGCAAGAAGTTATGGATTTTACAACAAGGCTAGCTGCAGCTGATTTTTAAGACATGTTTCAGGACAGATTTGCATATTTCTTGTGCCACACGAATTTCCAAGCCTTGTCATCACTTTGGACACATCTGAGGATCAAATTTAAAGGGGACAATCACTGAGCCAAGCCTCCAAAGTCCTTGGAACAAGAAGTAGCATGCTCTTCCTAAAAATCCCTAAAAGAGGGACAAGACTCCAATTTTGGATTGGAGCATTCAATGGAAGCATCAAGGTGGCATGGACTGAGCCATTCTCAACTGAATTCAGTCAAGACTTATCCAAGACCAAGGGAACCACAGCCCTGTGCCCTAACCTCTAGTCAATGGCTAGAGGAGACTTGGATTCTCATTGGACAACATTGGCCAAACCTCTGCTGCAACCACCATTCACTATTGCTGTGAAAACAAACTTGCTCTACTATAAATAGAGCTCATTTGTGCTCAGTTTGAGTACACCAAAGCCATCAAACAGATGCTTTCCTCAAAATCTCTTCTTTCACCTCAAATTTGCCTTCCAAAGCAAGTAATTCTGAGTTTTTGAGTTAGAGAGAAATTCCACTCAAACTAATCACACACACACCTCATATATATCATATGCAAGCTGTGCAAACTATCACAAGTGACCTGTAATCACAAAATCACAAAGTCACTTCTCAAAACCTTAAAATTGCACTTTTTTGCATTTTTCAAGCCATGTCTTGATTCAGTCACTTTCCAAACCAGATAAAACCTCAAACACACTCCAAATATCATACTTGAACTATCCCAAATGGTTCCCAACATCTGGAACACCATTTGAGGGAGTTGCTATTTTGGTCACTTTTAACCCCTTTTGCAAGAAAGGGGCAGTTTGTATTTTTGCAAGTACCAGCTGATTCCAACCATCCTAAAAGCTTCTAAGAGGTCATTTGAGGGTGTCCAAAGCATCAAATCATTTCTGGAACAAAGTACTTGGTAGGTTGCACAAAATCTCCAAAAAAAGAGGTAAAATTCATAACTTGAATTCTTTGAATCATGCTTTCCTTTGATGTCCACATACATGCATCATATTGAACAATTCTTGAAGCAAAAATGTAGTCCTTAATGTGTATGTCATGATCCTCCTACTGTTTTCACTTTAACATGTTTATATGTGGAGTTTATGTTGTTTTAAACTTAAGGTGCAAATCTGGTTTTTTGCCTTGTGTGTGCTGTACATTAAGTTTCAGTATGTATGAGTAATACCATTGGATTCCTTGCAAAAAATTGGTCAAGATAGGTTCTTATAGATTTCAATTTCGTTAAAAATTGAGAGAGTTATGAATGTTTGAAAATTTGATAAGCAAAGATGTTTAAACTTAAGGTGCAGATCTGGTTTTTTATCTTGTGTGTGTTGTACATTAAGTTTCAGTATGTATGAGTGATACCATTGGATTCCTTGTGAAAAATTGGTCAAGATAGGCTCTTCTGGATCTTAATTCCGTTAAAAATTGAGAGAGTTATGAGTGTTTGAAGTTTGATAAAAAAGATGTTGAAAACTCATGAAAGATGTCGAATGTGATGTTGTGACATCTTTCCTCTTTTTCTTAGTTTATCTTCAAAACTCAACCAATTATTTCACATAGCAAAAATTATCATTTTCCAAATCTGTTTTACACACTTCTTATTCATACTCCATAATATTTTAATCCACCAAAAAATCACAAAAAAATATTATTATTTGATATATTTTTAATATATTCAAAAATATTGTTTTAAATTGTTTTAAATGCTTTTAAAATGATTTATTTTTCTTGATTTTTAAAACCAAAATGATTTTAAATATTCATGTGGATAAAATACTTTTTCATAAACCTTAATCACTGTTTATATCATGATTAATGATTTTATTTGATATTTTTTTATCATTTTTTACTTGATTTTTCTTTGAAGAATGCCCTTTAAAAAATGAAATTAGGGTTTTTGATTAATTCAACCCTCATCAAACTTTTTCAAACACTTATGGGCCTCTAATAGAGTGTAAGACCCAATCCTTTTTTTTGGCCAAATCATTTTTGGGCCTCAGTATATTGTATAAGTCCCGATACCGTCAAAAATAAACGGCGCGATCGTCGCCTTTTCAAAACAAACTTGGGCCTACCCTCGAGTAGTAAGACCCATTTCTTTTCTTAAAACTTTTTGGGCCTCTATTAGAGTGTAAGACCCAACCCCCTTCTACAGAAAACTTTTTGGGCCTCATTCATTGTATAAGTCCCTCTGTACATTTTCAAATAAACGACGCGATCGTCGCCAGTTTAAAATTAACCATTTGGGTCTCTCCTTGAGCTATAAGACCCATTCAAAACTTTTGGGCCTCTATTAGAGTGTAAAACCCAACCCCCTTTTAACCAAAAACATTTTGGGTCTCACTTATTGTATAAGTCCCTCTGCGTTAAAAGAAAACCTCGGCGTGATCGCCATTTTAAACAGAAAAATCAATTGGGCCTACCCTCGTGTTATAAGCCCCACTCTTTTTCTTTAAAACCTTTTTGGGCCTCTTGAGAGAGTGTAAGACCCATTCCTTTGTGCATAAAACCTTTTTGGGCCTCAGTCACTTGTATAAGTTCCGCTGTACAAATTCAAACAGTGCGCTCACTGATAAAACCCTGGGCCTCTCCTTGAGCTGTAAGCCCCAAATCTTTCTTTTTCAAAGCACTTTCTCCTTTGATTTTGAAATATACTGTTGTTTTCAATCTTTCTTTGTTGAACAACTAACCAAACAGCATGGAAGCTCTACAACCGAGTAAGTGTTTATATGCTTTCATTTACCGCTTTCATATACATATAACTGTATTGTGGGGTTATTTCGCTGTAAGTCTTCTTTCATAAACTCATATCAACTGTGTAATAATAGTATAGATATTTAGAGTTTCCCCGGTAACTACGTCTAGAACTAGGTGACGCCGTTTCGTTTATTCGTAGAAATAGACAACTAGATCCCCAATAGGATCACCAGATACAGCCTTCTCTTCGGCTGTCCTCGTTAGGAATTGTCAAGAAACTCTACTCCCATAGATGAATGTATTCTCCGTGAATGGCATCTTTGAGTTTCTTCCAAATTCTCAAACTTTCCTGGCTTGATCTATTCCTCGTGAATAGCCTGTCTTGAATTTCTCGGGGTTTGGGGACCCCCGGGCTTCTTAAAAGCATCGGCCTCCTCTTGGGCATCGTACAAGGACCCACAGGCTTCCTAAAAGCAACCCCGCCTCCTCTTGGGCTTAGTACAAGGACCCGCCGGCTTCTTAGAAGTATTCACAGCCTCCTCTTAGGCTTCGTATAATGATCTCTTCCTCCGGGAATGATAGCCTCCTCTTAGGCTTCGTACAAGGACCTCTCGGCTTCTTAAAAGTTTCCAGCCTCCTCTTGGGCTTCGTACAAATTGTCCCGACGACCTCCTAGAGGTATAGGAACATCACTTAATCATCTGCATAGAACAGTCCTTTCGTAGAGTCTACTACTGTTTCTCAAAGCATGGTACAAAAAATGAAACTCTAGACTTGGACAGTCTAATCTCCTTGAGTCTCAAAGACATTCTCAAGTGACCCCTTCGTTAAATAGGAAGAAAACCTGTAGACTCGGACAGTCTCAGTACCCTTCGAATTTCCCACTTCCTTAAAGAATAGGAACAACCCTGATCCTCGCATCAAAAATCCCTGAGTACAGCATTGCTCATATAAGAACTGATTTTCTCTTTAAAAATCAGTATACTGGACCTGTCACTTAACTGAACAGTCACCATAGCCTCCTCTTAGGCTTTGTATAATGATCCTTCTCCATTAAAGCTAGCCTCTCTCTTGGGCTTTGTACAATGATCCTCCCCAGCGGAGTCAAACAACGTTTAGCCTCTCTCTCGGGCTTTGTACGAGACACATAAGAGACTCCCTCGTTGAGTCAATCACCCCTTTTTGCCTCCATCTCGGGCTTTATACGAGATACAAAAAGGTTCTTATTGAGCCAAACAAACCTTTTAGCCTCTCTCTCGGGCTTTGTACGAGATACAAAAACTCTCTTGTTGAGTCAAATCGCCTCCATCTTGGGCTTTATATGAGATACCGAAAGATTCCATCATCGAGTCAAAACCTTTTAGCCTCTCTCTCAGCCTTTGTACGAGACACATATTAGCCTCCTCTTAGGCTTTGTATAAGAAAACCACTGGTTGATCCAATCAACCTTTTAGCATCAAAGTTGTGCCTCATTCACAATACACAAACATCAACAACTCCTTCCCCTTCATCTAATCGCTGTAAGCGGCAAGCCTCTGGATCATCTACATCCATGCCACTGTCCCTCTTTTAGCATGAGAAATTCCTAAGGAAAGATAGCATTGCTCTACACTGAGTTAAAGTCTTCTCCTTCAGGTTAAAACCCCCTATAAAGGAAATTATGGCATTGCTAGGATACGCGTATCCCAGTTAAAGTAATCCTCCCTTTATAATCAGTCACCCAACAGTTGTGACAAACAAACCCCTTTAGAGATGACAAACTCTCTCTGAAGTTGAGACCCTTTAGCTTCACATCTTGGGCTTCGATCAAGATACAAACCACCTTTCGCTTCACGTCTTGGGCTTTGAACAAGACACCAAAAACACCCATTTCCTCCCATAGAATAGGAGGAACTACGATCGCTCTGATTTCCCTGTTTCGGTAAACGGGAATACGTAGGCATAAGATTGAAAGAAAAATATTAGCGAGCACACTAAACAAAAACCCAAAATCCCATACTTTCATATATCCGTTCTAACATCCTAACCAATAGCCTAAAAAACCTCTCGTCAACAAAATAACCTAGGAGAAACCCCGAATCTTTGTAGCATCTGTAAACCAACAGTTTTGACTATTTAACCTCAGTATGCAAGCAGGGTTAGTTGGAGACATCTATTTCCCTTCCTTCATCAGCTTTAATAGGATTAAAAATGAATCGAGTTATAGTACCAGAGCGATTGTGCTTCGCAACCACATCCAAAAATCACTCGCTACAGGTATATATCTCGGACTTTGTCCGGGATAGCAAAGTGGCGTAGGCATCTCTCCCTAAGACATATAACTGTCTTCGTTAAGATAGGACTTCCACTCTTCATCTGTATTGGAGGAATCACCCTCGTTGATGGTATGTACTTCTTGAGACACTGGGTGAAGGAAGCCTCCACTATGGAAGAAGTTCTGAATGGGATGAAGACTTTCATCGTTAGTAGCAGTCTGGGTACAGGTTGAAGAAAAACCAATACCTTTCTTTGTCTTGTTATTCGTAGGAATGATAAGCTATCCCCATCATTTTGCATTGTTACTTTTGATTACTTCGAGAGCATCTTTGTACGAGGAAATCGACGTTCCTCTTTCTAATTGGTTGTCATTGCTCACTAAAGTTCTTGGAACTGGGTTCCTATAACCTCCTCTGGTTCTACACAAGTGGACGACGATAAGTTGCTCATGATCAAGGCTTGCTCTCCGCAGACTGTGACTAGTTGGTCGTTCTTGACGAACTTCAGCTTCTGGTGAAGTGTCGAAGTGACTGCCCCAGTCTCGTGTATCCAAGGTCTTCCTAACAAACAGCTGTATGCTGCTCGGATGTCCATGACCTAGAAAGTGACTTGGAAAGTGTGAGGACCGATAGTTATGGGAAGGTCGACTTTGTCGATAACTATTTTTCGGGATCTGTCAAATGCTTTGACGATGACCTCACTGCCTCTCATCGGAGATCCTTGAAATGATAGTCGAATCAGAGTAGATTTTGGCATAACATTCAGAGCTGATCTGGTGTCTACCAGTACAATGGCTAAAGCATCGTCCTGGCAGTTGACTGTAATGTTGAGTGCCATATTATGATTTTGGCCCCCTTCTGGCAGTTCCTCATCACTGAATCCTAAGTTGTTGCAGGAAGTGATGTTGGAGATGATGTTGTCGAATTGTCTTATTGTCACATCTTGTTCCATAAAGGCTTGCTATAATACTTTCTGTAGAGCTTCTCTGTGAGCTTCGAAACTGAATAAAAGAGATAGCACAGAGATTCTTGAACGAGTTTGCAACAGTTGATCAACAATGTTGTACTCACTCTTCTGGATGAGCTTCAGTATCTCATCGTTGTTCTTTGAAAGGTCAGTAGAACTAAATTGACCGACTGGTTG
Organism: Lathyrus tuberosus; assembly: GCA_022829125.1. Taxonomy (NCBI): domain Eukaryota; kingdom Viridiplantae; phylum Streptophyta; class Magnoliopsida; order Fabales; family Fabaceae; genus Lathyrus; species Lathyrus tuberosus. The sequence continues at coordinate 37,339,189 of JALAZF010000003.1, read as the reverse complement.
ACTTGGAACTTCTGTTTGAGGTTCCTTTTCTTTGCTAGGTTCTCCAACTCCTCGGTTGAAGATTCGGCCACTCCGTGTTACTCGACTGATGTCTGCAATATTCACAACGGAGGGTAATGGAGTTTCCTTTCCATTTTCAATTATTGTTGCACTGTATTTGTAAGGGATAGCCTTATCGGATTTGTACGTTACTGGTCTCGGCAGATAGATAACTACAGGACCTTTTTGATTTTTCTGACCACCGTAGCCGGCCTCAATTGGTTTGAGGTTGAGAATCTTTCCACTATCAAGAGGAACTCTTAATTTATGGAGTAAGGGGATTATGGCACATACATCTTTGCCCACTTCTCGTTTAGGGATTAAGACAACTTCTTTGCCTCGATTGGGAAGATAGTCTGACATTGTGTTAATTGAACCAGAGCTTGACCATGGTTAAATCTCTTTGTGGTCCAACTGACTTTGAAGGGTTGCTCGTACGAGGTAGCATCCTTGGTTATCCTCTAAGCAAACTCTACAGCGCTCATAGTTGTGTGGTGACACCCGGCCACGTCCGCTTTGTATGCAGTGTAACCTCACTAGATCTGTTTCCATTGATCGAACATCCTGACTTTGATGCCTAGTGGGGTTCCCGTTAATCATGTTGACTTGTTGTGTGTCTTCATCTAGATAGATCAGAAGCCATCAGTGGTTCAACAAGTGTTGCAGTGTTCTTTGAACGAGTGCACATCCTTGGTCACTCTCACGACATACTTTACAGTTCTGATAATCATGCGAAGTCAGAAAACCGAGCTGGACTTGCTTAGCGTGTAATTCCACCAGGATGGTATTCATCAAGCGAATATCAAAGATTTGAATCATATTAACTTGATAATGACTTCTATCGCGGTAGTCCTGAATCCATCCAAGATCCATCTGATATTGGAGGGCCTCTTGTACAAAAGAGCATCCCTGACTATTTATCGAGCAGATCAGACACGAATCATAATCGTGTCGTGGCAGATCATGATGTTGGCTTTGCCTTGAGTGCATTGCCACCAAGTTGACATTCATCGCACGGATGTTGTGGTTTTGAATGATGTTGGAATTCGTATAAGTCATATTGACCTCACGAATTCGGTGATCTTGGATCCATCCGAGATCCATCTATTCTTATAGAGATGATTGCACCACAGAACATCCTTGATTGTTTTTAGAGCAAACATCACATTGATGATAGTTGTGAAATGGTACATGACCGTATCCGCTTTGTCTGCAATGCATTTTGACCAGGTTGGTTCCCAATAAGAGTACATCGTGAATTTGATAGCTGTGTTTAGACTCTTCCTCTATCAAATTTACCGCAGCTTTCTCGTGTTGAGGCAACGGGTTCGTCTGAACATTTGGATTTGTATCTTTGAAGGATAGGACCCCGTTCCTGACAAGCTTCTGCACATCGGATTTGAAGCTGAGACAATTTTCTATGTTATGCCCTGGTCCTCCTTGATGGTAAGGGCAAGTATGATCCATTTTGAACCAAAAAGAAGGATTCTCTGGTATCACAAGAGGATCCTTGGTTTGGACGTGCCCCTTGACCAGTAGTAATGAAAACAGTTCTGCGTACAACATTGGTATAGGGTCGAACCCTGGTGGTCGCGTTGTATGGTTGTTGTTGTACTGAGGATGAGCCTGCTGAAGAGGATATTGTGTCCTTTGGTGATATTGTTGTTGATTCGGTTGGCTCTGAGAAACCTGAGGTTGATACGTTGGAATAGGCGCAGGGTTGATAGCAGGAGTTACAGCTGCTACTGATTGGTACCGTCGCCTTTGCTTTCCGAGAGAGATATTACCAATATCTTGCTCTTTTTTCTTACGGAAAACACTACTGTATCTTTTGGTACTGCTTGATGGTCCTGCATCTTTGACTAGACGTCCTTCTCGGACTGCTTCTTCAAGGAATACTCCCATGCTCACCATCTCAGTGAAGTCACTGGGCGCACTGGCGACCATTCGATCGTAGTAAAACGAGCTTAAGGTTTTCAAAAAGATTTTTGTCATCTCTTTTTCTCAAGAGGTGGACAAATCTGGGCGGCAATTTCACGCCATCTCTGAGTATATTCCTTAATGGTCTCCTTGTCCTTCTGCGACATGGCTCTGAGTTGATCTCTGTCCAGTGCCATGTCCAGGTTATACTTATACTGTTGAACGAAGGCGCCCCAAGATCTCTGAAAGTGACGATCTTAGTGCGGTTTAAACCCATGTACCATTTGAGTGCGGCACCGGTTAAACTATCTTGAAAATAGTGGATCAGTAGCTGTTGGATCTCTCCATCTGAGTTGACATCCTTCGAGCGTACACCACCAAATGACTTTGAGGGCAAGAGTTACTCCTGTATTTTTCAAATTCTGGCACCTTGAATTTGTGTGGAATTTTCACGTTGGGGACTAAACAAAGGTCTAAGGCGTCCTTTCAGAATAGATCCTGACCGTGAATGGCATACAGTTCTTTCTGCATCTCCAAGAATTGCTCCTGGAACTCATTCATTCTGTCATGCATACTTTCGTTTCCACCAGAAGGTATTTGTGGAATCTGTCCTTCTGGGACAGTGTGTACTACGGGTGGTGGTATAGTCATTACGGCAGTGGCTCTTGGTGTTTCCCTATCTCAAAGTTTGTAACCTTCAGGAGTTGCTGTCATGCCCCTTGCATCTTCGCTTTCCCGAAGTTTGTAACCTTCAGACCCAGTGGTTCCTGCTGCAGTTTCCGGATCTTCTGTGATCTGCAAAATATATCCTTTCGGGATATAGTTGAGTGGCATGCCCCAGGGACGATCTTTAGGCATGTTATACCGAGGATCATACTTTTCCACTATGGGCGTAGATGTGATCTCTGAGATCACAGTCCTTTGTTGTTGTATCTGAGCTACTGCCAGAGATTGCATGTCATTGTGAAGTTTTCTCAAATCTTCTTTTAGAGCGTCGATTTCTTCTCTCAACTCTATGTTCTCTTCCACGAGGTTATCCATTTTCTTTTGTCAATTGGCCCGAGAATTATACGAATGAGACAGCTTGACTCTAGAATCGAGACACAAACGTGAGATTCGTAGGTAATAAGAATGCGTTATGTGAGAATGATGAATGATATGCAATGATTATATTAATTTTTTTTGTTTAATCAAAAGAAACTTCAACAATTGGATTGCAAATATCATACAGTGGGGAGACCCCGTTTTATTGAATTCAAAGATTTCGGAAATGAAAATACAGTATTTTACAAAGTGTTGTAAAAGGAAAAGTCTAAGCTTATGGATCCTGAGTCCTCTCTGAGGAGGGCTCAGGTGTTGATTCTGGTATTTTCCTTTTCTTTGACTGGGGCTCTTGAGCCGTTATCGGGTTGTCAATCCTTTGCCAAGTGAAAGGAGCAAGCAAATTCCTTTGGTCTTCTTGATTTTCTACAGCATGTTGCTCTAAAATCTCGATCAGAGCATCTTTTTCTTTTAACAGTTGTTGTATTTTGGTACACTCCACATTGAGAATGCGATACTTATTCTTCCAAGACTTCTTCTCCCGTTGAACTTTGTTGAGAGTGACCTGGAGTTTTTCCGTATCAGACATAAAATAAAGGACAGATTCCATTAACGGAAGAACTTCTTGACAAGGGTAAGGCATCCTCAGCTTGAGAGCTCTAGTTTGTACCCAATGGAGATAAGGTTCCACAGAGACACAGTCCAGTTTTCCTAGAGACTCTCTTCCTTTCTTGTGAACATGTTTCCAGGCATGCACTATTTCTTTCTTTAGTGCCCTGTCATTTTCTCCTTCCTTGAAGAAAAGACCTTCCAGATAAACGTTACGCAGGACATGTCTCATCGGGCATCCGAATTGACGGCGAACTAAAACTGGATGATAGTTGATTCTTCCTTTAGTTCCTATGAGGGGTACATTAGGGAAGTTTCCACAACGGTCAATGATTCTTATCCAGTCATAGATCCGATTGTACCAATCTATGTCAGAGTTGGTAAGAGACATGATTCTCTGTGACCAACGTAAAGTACTCTTATGATCCCAAAAAGCAGCAGACTTGGGTAAATAGGAAGTGAACCATTTGTATAGCAGGGGTACACAACATGTGATCATTCCTCCGCTGTACAAATTCCTTAAGTGTACAGAATGATAAGCATCTGCGAGCAAGGTCGGTACAGGGTTTCAAATCAGAAAAATCTTAATGGCATTGATATCAACGAAATTATCAATGTTGGGAAACAGAAATAACCCGTAGGTGAGCAAAACAAAGACGCTCTCGAAAGCGGTCACGTTCCCTATACTAGCAAAGTATAGAGCTTTCTTTACCAAAAACTTGGCTGGTAAACCTTGGATTCCACCCTTAATGGTCATGTGAGTCCTGACTTCTGACTCGTCCAAATAGATAGCTTTTGCAATGATTTGATCCTTTGGAATTTCTTCCATTCCAGAAAGGGGAGCTTGGTCAGTGATGGGTAAATCAGTCAGGTGAGAGTACTCCTCCAGTGTTGGTGCTAGTTGATAATCTGGGAATGTGAAATAGTGATAAATTGGATCGTAGAACTGAATCAGCGTAGACAGGATTCCTTCAATTACATGGACCCTTAACAGAGACAGCAGTCTTTCGTACTTAGCTCTAAAAGCATCAGGGTTGGTGATCATCCTTGTCAACCCTCTTAAATCCTCTAGTTTTGGAACCTTCTACCGAAATCCATAACGCGATCTTTCTCTCTGATATTTGCAATCATTGTTTTAGTTTAATTTGAAAAAGATAGAGACTAGAAAAGAAGATTTTTTCTTTGTTTAAAGTCTTTTAATGAAATGAATGCATGAATGCAGCACACAAAAATATAGAAAAAAACATGGGTTTAAAGGTTCAGCGTCACGGGCATGGAGTCATGGCTCTACCCATTCCCAACGGTTGTACTATGGTGAATTTTTGTACCTGTACTCAAAATCATTGACCCCCCTTGGGATAACAACAGCAGGCTGGTTCACCCGAGCGAGCTGTAGTATCTTAGGGTAATCTCAAATGAGGGTAGTATCGCGTGACAACAATTTCTGATAGCTTCCGCACTACAAAATAGTCACATGGTCTCAGTCTACTAAATCCTCAGTTTCATGGATACCACAATCGAACAATCTGCTTTTGCAACCGAGGTCACTAGACATTGAATCCGCAAAGGGTGTCTCCACTGAGGCGATGGTCTACCAGGATCGCTTATTCGGGAATCACTCCCTATAAGACCACCTGTCTATGCCATCACTTATCTTAGGTATCACTCAAACTTTTCAGATGCGGCATCACTCGCAGTCCCATTAGCAGAAAAATAAACACGGATTTCAAGTAGGAAAAGCGATATATATATATATATATATATATATATATATATATATATATATTCATTCCTAAAACTAACATCCTAAACCTCTTAAGAATTATAGTCTATAATCCTAACAGATAAAATATTCCCCAGCAGAGTCGCCATTTTACTGTAGCGCGCAATTTTTATCGGTGACGCGACCACCTTATCGCGGAATTGTAGGTTTGTCCTTAACGAAGAGGATGGGGTGATACTTTCTGATTTCTTATTTATCCCATGAAGCTGGAAGTGAAAGGGAAGATATCTCAAACTAACCTTGCACGCGAATGTTTAACTGAACACACGTTTAAAGAGATTCGGGGAGTTCGGGGTCAGGTTATACAATGGGGAGTTGTCAATTACCCATCCTATATGTGGTTATCCACAGGTTATTAGTTTTAGGTTTCGTTTTGTACTTGATGGTGTTTATCCGTTAATGGGTTGGGAAAGTTTCTTGGGAAATATGAGAGAGAGAGAGAGTGAGTTTTGGTTGATGTTCGGGTTTTTCCGATGTTTTTGGTAAGGTACTGGACCTAGAGTTTTTTATTAGTATGCTCGCTAAGATTTCTTAATCTTATGCCTACGTATTCCCGTTTAAACGAAACAGGGAAATTAGAGCAATCGTGGTTCCTCCTATTCTAAGGGAGGAAAAGATATTTGGTGTCTTGTTCAAAGCCCAAGATTGAAGCTAAAAGGTTGAGTATTTGTGTCTTGTTCAAAGCCCAAGTGAAATTATGGTATAACAGATCCCAGATGTCCTACATTATGTCGAGACATCTGGTCTGACATAAACAGCAAGGCAATTATAGACAATTAAATAAGTTGCTGAAAAGAAAAGTGCACACAGAATTTGTTCACCCAGTTCGGTCTAACAACCTACATCTGGGGGCATACCAAGCCAGGAAGGAAGTCCACTATTAGCAGTATTAAATAACAGACTCAACAATAGCAGTTGACAATCTACTCACTTACATAAGTTCTCCCTAGGTAAGAGACTCCATCTCACTTCCAATCATCGCAATGATGTCTAGCAGTCAACATCTCCGTTACTGCATCAACAGCTTGATTTCCAACAACTCTCCAAGCACATAAAAATAGAAGACACACTCCAATAACAATACCTAGACATGACCCTCATGACTAAGAACAATGCTTAGAGTTGCTTAACAGCTTCCTCTAAGACCAATACATCTCTTACCTACAGGCTTAGAGATAAATATGATGACCATCCCACAAACCGGGTGGTTCATCAAACAACACAGCCCTTATAGTTTCCATGATGGCTGGCTTCCTAAAACTAGGTTACAATGCTTCTATTTATAACCTATTTCCCAACTAGATTTGGGCCTTCAAATCACAACAAATCAGCCGCTACAAATCTGCAAAAGATTATGCTACTAAATAGATCTTCAATCAAATCTTCAATTAAATCTTCAATTAAATCTAATTATTCTCCATATCTTTTTGCATGAAAATAGTGACAAAATCTGCTCAATATAAGATTGCAACAGAATATATTTGTCACATGATATTCGCCTGCAATCTCTCCACCAGATCTTCTCAAAACACACTTAAACAAATGCAGCCCTAACAAAACACATCAGACTGATGTTCTGATGTTCTGTCAACTGATGTCAAGACATCAGGTTTAACATCAGCTCTCTTCTGAACTCATACAAAACTGCAACCCTTCTGAACTTAACATCAACGCAATGTTAAGAACTCATGTTAAGACATCAGACATATGACATCATTAACAACACCATTGTTTTACCAAAATTCCAGCCAATACAAGAACTAACAATCTCCCCCTTTGTCTAATTTTGGCTAAAACAATCTCAGCCTGCACCAGAGATACCAGCCACGGAAAAACACCATACAAACTAACATCAGCACACAACTAGCAGCAGCAACTCCCCCTCAAAACTGCAACCAGCAAAACAACTGCACAAACTACACACTCCCCCTCAAGCCTAGAACCACAACAGACAACTAGGCAACAGCTAGGCTGACTCTCCCCCTTTTTAGCCACAATTGGACAAACTCTGAATCTGCCAACCAACATACTCAGAACAAAATCCAGACTCAACAGCTACTATTGTACATTCTCTCCCCCTTTTGGACAAAAATTGACAAACATTGGTGTAAATGTATACTTCTGATTCAATCCATTGACACACAAATCTATAGAACCAGGTCTAAACTGACAAGTACACCATGAACTTCACCAGTAACACAATGTCACGACATCTTGTCTGACATTACAATCTGGATAAACAACTTCTTCAACAAAAGATCAACTCTCCCTATCGAAGATAACCAGTGCTCCTTTGCAAGAAGAACACCTTAAATGAATGGAAAACATAAGACTCATCTTCATGTCTTCAAGAGTGCACCCTATGTTTAACACACCTGCTGAACGCATTCACAAAATGCTTAATCCTCAAACAATCCAAGTACCACACTAGTACAGACAGAAGTTCTCCCCTTATATTTCACAATTGATGCTCCTTGACCAGTACATCATAGCATATGGAAAATCTAGACACAGTCTTCATCCATCCAGTCGGGAATGCTTCACACAATCATCCACAAGTTCTGAAGCCCACTCACAATGCCTTCCACTGAACTCTAAGTAAACTCCTCTTACTTAGAATTAATAACACACATCAAGACAATTGTGAGATCTCCCATCAACAAAGACCCTCACAAAGTTTTTCCAAAACAGCATAAAATTGTCTTCAGACTTCTCCTCAGAAGCATGTGCGCACAGGATACAAACAATTAGCTTCACATGGCTAGAACCATTCATGTCCACACCAACATGCCATCCAACAGCCTAATGTCATAACATGTTATCTAACATTATCTCCTCATAAGAGGCAACCAATCTCCACAAGCTTGATCAGCATGCAAGCTTCATAATATATGCACCTTTGCTGCAGAATCCATAGACAAGTACTCCCCTTGTCATGGTTAACTATTGCTCTAGATGGGGATGAACATTTGAGCACACTTGCTGAGCACATTCACATACTGTACTTTAACTTTTAGAGAACACAACCAAGTATCCTGAATTGTTTGACACTGCTCACAGACTCCACAAATTCTCTACTTTACTGAGATCTAATCTCTTTAAGAGATACTTGTAGCAAAAGAAGGAACAACTCTTAAAAAAACTTTCTGATCAAATCACATCATATGACACAATTCCTCTGCCATTACATTCACTAGTAGTTGTTGATACTAGTGAAGTCTTCAAAATTAGTAGCCATGCTTTGCCAGAACATACTACTAAAAACAAGCTCAGAATCCCCACATTCTAATCCACATAGTCAGAAACACCTCTTCTGACAATAATGCTTGAGCATCCAACTCCACATGAAGTTACAATTAGGATATTCGTGAGGAACATAAGAATCACCATCCTCCTTCAAACGAACTGTTAGATAAGGATCAAAGCCACATAAATCCCCCAACTCTCCAAAGGCAGTCATTCCCTATCATACTCTTCATCTTCAGACTTCTAATCAATCAATACCTGATCTACTTCAGTCTTCTCTATATTCTCCATCCAATGCAGACCTTCTACTTCATCATTCTCCCGTATGACTATGTAGACGCTCCTTAGGCATAATGTAGGCACCACGCTTCTGAACCAGAGCATAATCATCCTTCACCAAGGATATCCAACCAGATAATGTCCCAACACAAGTTAGAACATCTGCCACACACCAAGACATCATCACCATGATTCTTGATATGCTCCACCAACTGGACTTACTATAGCATAATAATCCAAAGAACTAGAGAAATAAACTCTCATCCACCTTCAAGAAGAATAATCTTCTTGAGTCTTCAACTCATCACCCTTCTGCCCAAGAGTAACTTGTTCCAAGACAATCCTCAATAATAACCAGTTGCCACACTCTGATTATCTTGATTCTTCGAATCCACTTCTGAGATCAACCGAATGCCACAGTTTGATCACCTCATTCATGAATCCTCATATGAAAACAACCAAATGCCACATTTTGACCTTTTTCACATTTGTCAGAACTCTCACAAAGATATCCTGATCCACCAAGGAAACTTGATCTTCAAGTCACATGTTCCAATTGCTCAATAGCAAGCATACTTAGACTCCCTAAGCCATGGTCATGTAACATCTTCTCCTTCCTGCAGCTCCTGCAAACTTCCATGACAATGATCTTTTTGAAGCATCCTATTTTTCATTCCTGTAGATCACCCTATCAAAAGCTGATGTGCCACATCACCAGTTGAGACTTCTGATGTTAAGCTAGATGTCAGAACATTATGTCACCCAACTGTTGAATTCAGCTCTACCTTCTGCCACTCAGAAGAACCTCCTCCCTTTGCAGAAACAGATTTCTATGCTCTCATAGACTTGATTCAACAATCAAGTTTGAGTAGACAACCTCCATCCTGCTTAGAAACTCCAAAGACTTCAAACCTACCACATCTGAATCTTCAGAAAATAAGTAGTCCAAGAGTACCCCATAGCAATACTAAAGAAAGTCACTTCCCTTAGTAGAGCCGTCAGTAGAAAGCCAGAGATAACTGCCACTTATCCTCGACCTTCACAACCAGAGCAAACACCATGCTCCAAACCACTTAGATCAGAAATAAACTGATCCACGCTGTAACCAACAAGATTATGATGTCTACATAGTCTTCCGTCTTCATTTTCAACAGCACCACCATCTGGACAAGTCATTCACAATATTTTCTAGGAACAGATGCTAAGCAATAATCCCAGGTCAACACCTAGGCAACTTGTGAGCGAATGTAGAACCCCTCCCATGATTCTCCAAACCTCTGATGAAAAGATGTTAAAATAATTGACAGAACATCCTTAATCTTGTCTTTCAAGGATAATCAATTAAATACTTGTGAATATCACAAATAGTAATTGATCTTAAATCCCTGTGGTTTAACCTTTCTTCAGATTCTAGCATCTTCTGAATCTTCTTCATGACAACCATTATGACAACCATTCATACCACAAAAGTCTTCTAGGTTAGGTCAGTGTCTTGATCTTTCACTCCACCCTGAGCAAAGAACTGAAGTGATGTTTCAACATTAGTTCCGACATCAGTCTAAATCACATTAAACATCTACTAGGATTTGGAGACTACAACCATAGTAATCCACACATATCTCTTGCAGCGAACACACGAGAACATATCAACATCTGCACTTCCAAGATCAGACCAACAAAACTGCAGTAACTTGCATAACACACTCTTCCAGAAGCTTCTTCTTATAAGCACAAGGTTCAGACCTCTCGTCCAACTTAAGAGTGATAACATACCATAGATAATCTGCTACTTCCAATCCTTCGAGCCACAAAATTGAAAGAGCTTTTGCATACACCAATTAACCACAGGCTGATTTACACTGCTACTGCACACAAACTCTTGGATGCATTTTCCCTATAAAATTGTCCTCAAACATTTTAGCTTAAACAAGGATCATCTCCTTCTCTTCTGCTATCAAGATTACTACCTTTTCTTCAACCAGCACAGCTGGGATGCTATGACATTATGAACAGCATCTCAAAAATTGTTCAACTTCACAGCTCCAGTGATCCTTCAAAACAGCTACAATCTAATAGGACTTTGACTCAACATTTACCATAAACTGCTGATGTGTAGCGCGATGTCAAGACATTAGGATTGACATATCAAGCTCATCTTCTTTCTTGATGAAACTTCCTCCAGTTCATGATTTTGAAAATCAAAAACATGTATCTTCACAAGAGAATTCATCTTCAGATATACCCGAACTACATTGGACACCATAACCAGGAAGATCTCCTAATTAGGTCACCATAAATACGCTTAAGAGATAACTTATCAAGATCTTCACTCCCGCAGGAAAGATTTGACAATGATACTCTTTTGCTTTGGCTCCACCCTCTTCTTTCATCATCAATATTCTGGACAGATTGGTCTTCAATACCTGATTTGAAATATATTCTTCTTCTGCTGAGGAGACCAAACTCTAAAGTCTTTCCAAGAAAATACCTTCCTAAAGTCTCACCACCAGAGACACAAGAAACAACCAGGGTTACATCAGATACCATGCAGTGGAACACACAACAGCTCCTCAACACCCTTCAGGCACTACTCAATAATCCTTGCACACCATCACCATAATCCAAGTGCCAATAAAAAGGTTTGAAAATAAATCAAACTCACAACAGCAGTTCTCCACCAAAGCTACACACCTGATAACAACAGACAGGTCCAATACATACCCTGTCATGAATAGTCCATCCTTCACTTCAAGGGATCAAACAAACAACTATATGAACTGACCAAGTCCATAACTCAGTAAAACTATCTTCCTTGCTCATGAACCAGAAAGTATCTTCCCTAGATCTCATCCAGAAACAGACAGGATGCCTGCTTTGATACCAATTGAAATTCTGGTATAACAGATCCCAGATGTCCTACATGATGTCGAGACATCTAGTCTGACATAAAGAGCAAGGCAATTATAGACAATTAAATAAGTTACTGAAAAGAAAAGTGCACACAGAATTTGTTCACCCAGTTCGGTCTAACAACCTACATCTGGGGGCATACCAAGCCAGTAAGGAAGTCCATTATTAGCAGTATTAAATAACAGACTCAACAATAGAAGTTGACAATCTACTCACTAAATCCCTACCCAATGACCCTTCTACCTAAGTTCTCCCTAGGTAAGAGACTTCATCTCACTTCCAATCATCGTAATGATGTCTAGCAGTCAACATCTCCGTTACTGCATCAACAGCTTGATTTCCAACAACTCTCCAAACACATAAAAATAGAAGACACACTCCTATAACAATACCTAGACATGACCCTTATGACTAAGAACAATGCTTTGAGTTGCTTAACAGCTTCCTCTAAGACCAATACATCTCTTACCTACAGGCTTAGAGATAAACATGATGACCATCCCACAACCGGGTGGTTCATCAAACAACACAGCCCTTATAGTTTACATGATGGCTGGCTTCCTAAAACTAGGCTACAATGCTTCTATTTATAACCTATTTCCCAACTAGATTTGGGCCTTCAAATCACAACAAATCAGCCGCTACAAATCTGCAAAAGATTCTGCTACTAAATAGATCTTCAATCAAATCTTCAATTAAATCTTCAATTAAATCTAATTATTCTCCATATCTTTTTGCATGAAAATAGTAACAAAATCTGCTCAATATAAGATTGCAACAGAATATATTTGTCCCATGATATTCGCCTGCAATCTCTCCACCAGATCTTCTCAAAACACACTTAAACAAATGCAGCCCTAACAAAACACATCAGACTGATATTCTGATGTTCTGTCAACTGATGTCAAGACATCAGGTTTAACATCAGCTCCCTTCTGAACTCATACAAAACTGCAACCCTTCTGAACTTAACATCAACTCCATGTTAAGAACTCATGTTAAGACATCAGACATATGACATCATTAACAACACCATTGTTTTACCAAAATTCCAGCCAATACAAGAACTAACACCAAGATTGAAGCTAAAGGTTTGACTGAGAGAGAATTTGTCATCTCTAAAGAGAGACATTTGGTCTGTTTATCACAACTGTTGGGTGATTGTTCATAAAGAAGGATTACTTTAACTGGGATATATGAATCCAGCAATGCCATAATTTCCTTTATAGGGGATTTGTCCTGAAGGGGAAAACTTTAACTCAATGTAGAGCAGTGCCATTTTTCCTTAGGAATTTCTCATATTAAGAGAGGGACAGTCGTGTGGATGTAAATGATCCAGAGGCTTGCCGCTTACAGCAATTAGACGAAAGAGAGGATTTACCAGGATAAAAGATGGATAACAACTTAGATATTTGAATCAACAAGTTTGCCTCTTACACCTGTTATCTGGGATCAGGGTTTGTTTTGATTTATCTACTTTGATAAGTGATAAATAGATAAATGACTTCCTACAGAGAGATTTTGATTTTCTCTGAGGGGATGTTGATTTTTGTGTGCCTTTGATCAAAGCCCAAGGTTGAAGCTAAGAGGTTAATTGACTCCACTAGGGAAGTCCTTATACAAAGCCTAAGATGAGGCTAGGAAAGACTGACTCAACGTGAGAGCGTTTATATCGGGGTCTTGTACAAAGCCCAAGATTGAGGCTAAAAAAGAGACTGACTCTTTGGGAATATCATTATACAAAGCCTAAGAGGAGGTTAGAAGTTTGACTTTTCCAGGGAAAATGTTCTGTCTGTCTTGTACAAAGCCCAAGATTGAGGCTAAAAGTGGTTTTGACCCTGTTGGGGAGGGTTTGTATGTGTCTTGTACAAAGCCCAAGATTGAGGCTGAAAAGAAGACTGACTCGGTGGGAAAGAAATCTTTATATGTCTTGTACAAAGCCCAAGAATGAGGCTTGACTGACTCGACTGAGGGTTTTTTTAGGTGTCTTGTACAAAGCCCAAGATTGAGGCTGAAATGAGTTTGACTCTGCTGGAGAGTATTATCTATCTTGTACAAAGCCCAAGATTGAGGCTGAAAAGAGGATCGACTCTGCTTATGAATTTTATAGAGTGTCTTGTACAAAGCTCAAGATTGAGGCAAAAAAATGGTTTGATTCAGCAAGAGAGTGCTTTTATCTGTCCTGTACAAAGCCCAGGATTGTGGCTGAACAAGCTGGAGAAATCATTATACAAAGCCTAATAGGAGGCTAACTTCTGCTAGGGGAAATCTTTATACCAAGCCTAAAAGGAGGCTGGAAAAGATTGTCTCCACAAGAGAATGGTTTTATCTGTCTTGTACAAAGCCCAAGATTGAGGCTAAAGGGGTTGACTCAATAAGAGAGTGCTGAAAGGTGATTGACTCAACAAGAGAGTCTGAAAAGTGATTGACTCAACAAGAGAGTCTGAAAACTAATTGACTCAACAAGAGAGTTTGAAAAAGTTAACTCCGCTGGGGAGAATCATTATACAAAGCATAAGAGGAAGCTGACTGTGCTGAGGAAAGGAAGGGTCATTATACAAAGCCTAAGAGGAGGCTAGCTTTGCTGGGGATTATTGAGATCCCGAGGCAGGTCCAAATGAGGAATCAACTCTTGCTGAGGGTTACAGAAGAGTTGGGGTATCAGATGCCTTGAGGTTCTGATACTGGTGATAAACTGACCCTGGCTGGGGAACTTTTAGGAGAGAGGCTGGGTTTTAGAACCCATGGGTTTTATCTCTACTGGAGATTGATCAAAAATGATCGGGGTTTCTTCCTATGTTTGTAGAGAACTTGAGAATGTCTTTGAGACTCAAGGGGATTTAGACTGTCCAAGTTTACTGGTGTGGAATCAGGTGTTTTAAGGGATGAGAATCAACCCTAAATTGGTCTGAGATTTGACACTGGAAAGACTAATCTAGCAAAGGATGACTAAGTTCTGTCTTATACCTTTAAGAGGTCTTTAGAGTCCTTGTATTAAGCCCAAGAGAAGGCATGAGAACTTCTAAGAAGCCGGAGGGTCCTTGTACAAAACCCAAGAGGAGGCGGAGATGGTTTTAGGGAGCCTGTGGGTCCCAAACCAAGAAAAGTTCAAGAAATGCTATTCACCGAGAATAGATCATTTAGTGAAAGTTCTGAGATTTGAAGAAATTCAAGAGATGCTATTCACCGAGAATAGATCACCTCCGGGGAATAGAATTTTTTTGACAATTTCTAATAGTGGCAGCCTGAGAAAAGTTTCACGAAAAATAATACCTTTCTCTTTCTTCCATATTGTTTAAGCCCAAGAGAAAGCAAGACTTTATCTGGAAGTCCTATGGGGATCTAGTTTTGACTGTATTTAAGAGTGACCAACTGGATTTACCTAGTTCTAGACCTAGTTGTCGGGGAAAACTCTATATAACTATACTAGTATATATACAATTGATATATGACAAGTATTTAAAAGGGTATGAAAGAAGGACTTACAGGGGAGTAGCTTCCCACAATACAATTATATATATATATATATATATATATATATATATATATATATATATATGATAACGAGTAAATGAAAGCTGTTAAAACTTACAGGTGAGCAAGCTTCCATGTTGTATTGTTATTTGTTCAAAGAAATTAAAGAAAGTTTTAACAACATGTATATTTGAATCTAAATCAAAAGAGAAGTTGTTGTTGAAAAGATTGTTGGGGCTTATACTCAAGGAGAGGCCCAAGGTTTAACAGTGATCGTACCGTTGTTTTCAAGGTCGTATCGGGACTTATACAACGAGTGAGGCCCAAAAAGATTTATTTACAAAAGGGTTGGGTCTTACACTCTTTCAAGAGGCCCAAAAGTTTGAAAAAGAAAAGAAATGAGACTTACAACACAAAGGTAGGCCCAGGTTATTTTGTTTTGAACTGGCGATCGCGCGGGGATTTTCTAAAACACGGTGAGACTTATACAATAACTGATGCCCAAAATTATTTTAGTTAAAAAGGGATTGGGTCTTACACTCTATCAGAGGCCCAAAAGATGTTTTGAAAGAGAAAGATGGGACTTACAACACGAGGGGAGGCCCAGATGATTTTGTTTTAAAAGGCGACGACCGCGCCGTGATTTTGAAAATACAGTGGGACTTATACAACATTTAAGGCCCAAAGAGGTTTATATTTACAAAGGATTAGGTCTTACACTCTATCAGAGGCCCAAAGTGTTTAAAATTTAAAATTAAGAGGAAACCCTAATTTTAAATTAAAATGTTATTTTTCAAAGGAAATTAAATGAGAAAAAATGATATAAAATACCAAATATATTAAAAAATAAGTTGTACACCTTGAAAAATATTTTGAAAAATCATGTTTAATTATATGAGAGTTTGAAATTCAATTGGTTTTGAAAGATCAAAGTGGGAATTCCATTTAAAAATGTTTAAAAATAATTAAAATAAAATTAATTACAAAAATTCTAACTATATTAAATAAATAATATAAATTGGTTTTTTTTCGTAAAATTAAATAATTTAACATTTTTATGAATTTTTGAGAAAAAGAATCAATTCAAAAACATAAATATTCAGAGAGAAATTAATTTTTGAATCAATTAACAAAAATAACAAAAATTCAAAAATTTGAATTATGGCGCCAAGAACACTTGGTTCTTCCCTGCGCCCTCTGTTTTTTCAAATTTGCATTTTCTCACTTTTCTCTATGATTTCTCAATGGTTTTGCACGATTCAAGTATCAATCTTGTTCGCTTTTGAACAAGGATCACAACCATATAGTTTAATTGCATTTATTTTGAGTATTGAGAGAGAAATCAAAGGAAAACCTCAAGAACCCTAATTTCAGCATGAACACAATGAAATTCCATACACGATTGATTCATGGCAATTGATTGAGGGTTATCACTCCGTACATGATTATGAACATGTGGCAAAATTATTGGGCAGTAAAATATGCATGCATCATGGAGTTTGAAGAGTTCATGCTTACCTCTTGCAGCTGGTGATCAAGTTTGATGATGGAGGTGTTGTAAGTTGGTTCCAATTATCTGGACAGCTTCCTTAGGTGCCAATGAGTGTGTCTGAATACTTGGAGTGGTTTGAAATGAACTGGAACTTGAGATGGTGCCCCAACTGCAACTCTGTCAAGAACTTGAGCAGTTGGCTGATGATTTTGTGAAATTGATGTTCCAGATGTTATGTAAGAGTTTGGATCACTTCTATATGTTATATGTGAGGTGTGTGAACCATTGGTTTGGTTGGAATCACTCTCAAATGCAAAACCCGATAGTGACTTGCAAGAGAAGGTGTTTTTGGAGTGAAAGTGGTAATTTTGAGAAAGGCATCTGTTTAGGACCTTTGGTGTACTCAAATTGATCACAAATGAGGCTTATTTAGTGTGTCAAGTTTGTTTTGCAAGCAACAGTGTGTGGCAACTGCAGCAGGCCTTTGGCCAATTGTGATCAAATGGAATCTCAAGTCTCCTCTAGCCATTGACTTGAGATTAAAGCACAGGCCTATGGTTCTCTGTTGTATGAGCTTATCTTGACTCATTTGGCTAATCATGGACTGGTACATGCCAGCTTTATGCATCCATTGAATGCCTCAACAAAATTGGAGTCTTGAGGCATCTTTAGCTTTTAGGGATGCCACCTCTATATGTAGTTCCAAAGACTTGGGAGGCTTATGGATCAGTGCTTGTTCATCCTTGGTCTCCCCTTGAGGTGTGCAGATGGATAACCATGTTTGTTTTTGCACAATTTGATCAATTCGAGCCCTAACATGAAAATCTGTCTTGCAAAATAGTTTGCAGCAAGGCATGTTGCAGCTGTCATAACCCCTAGCTCAAGTGGAGTTTGATGGAGTTCTTGGTCATTTTGGAAAGCTGATATATCCTATTTCAACATGATGTCCGACTTTGGTTTTAATCAACCTGAATTACAATGAAAAATGCCTCTACATTTTGGAAAAAAAAAGGCAGATTCTGACTTAGTGAAAATTTCACTAGACTTAGTGAAAATTTCACTAAGTGTTGGAAAAATGTCATTTTCATGTTTTTTGTGATTTTGCTCAAACAATAACTCAAAATCCATGATGAATTGGAATGAGGTCTAGTTGACATATTTGAAGTATGTAACATGAACTTCAATATGAGCTTTGAATGGGAGAAAAAGGCTTTATGGTTTGGGAGATATGGCCTTGCAAAGTTGGTACCCTAGCCACTTTGTTCCATAACTTAGAAAAATTCTAAGTTTTTTATGGTTACCCCTTTTACAAGTTAACTCACTTTCTTTGATTTTTCTTGATGAATGATGATTCAAATCACATATTAACATTGTTTTAGGGTTAAGTAACCTTGGTTGACCAAAAATCCAAAAAGTCAAACTTGGATTTTTGTACAGTTGACTTTTTCAGCAGATGAAATTTTGACTTTGTGATCCTTTTGTGAAATCAATCTTTGGGCTCAATTAAACTTCATGGATGGCCTCCAAGGGTATTTAGGAATGTCATGGACCCCTCCCCAAGGTTTGAGATCAAGGGTAGGCCAACAGTCAAGGGTATGGTTGACTTTTTCCATCAGAAACCCTAATTTGTGATCAGATGGTTTTGAGTTCTTGTGGCTTATGATTTGAGCTCTTTGAGTTAATCACATTTTGTAATATGTCAATATGTTGTATTTGAGGCCTTTGAAGTTCATTTTGAAGCTTCAAGCCAGGCCTCACTTCACAAGTTAACTCAAGGGTTGAATTAGGTCAAAATCCTAATTCCTGATTTATTTATAGATGGACCCTCAAGGTGATTTTGCCATTGTGGATGGGTTCTTGAGATCCTTTTGAGCTTGTTGGACCATACATTAAGGCATTGGCTCATGCCCAGATGGAAATTTTCATCTGGAGGCCTCAGTCGACCAAAACCCTAATTTGGTGACACTGGCGATCTTGAGGTTTGATCCATTTGGAATGCTGCAATCTTGTGCTTGATTCTTGATATGGGAGTCCTCTTGATCCATTGTGGGTGTTTGAGAGGCTATACAAGTTGAAGATCATGTCATTTCTTGATTGATCCTTGTCTAAATGCTCTAAGAGGGCTCAAAACCTTAATCTTTGATTGAAGTGAATGCTTAACAACCCCTGAGGATATTTGATGAGGCATGAAGTTACACCCATATTGTGTTGATGATTTTCATAATGATGGGAAATCTTGGTGGTCAAAATTTGGGGTATGACACGATATTCCTTTTGATGTTCAGCAGTTAAAAAGAATTGCCATCTTTATTTTAAAAGCAGAAGAAAATTTGACAAGTAAATTCATTTTTGTTTTGTTTCAAGAATCGTTGACCATGTTAAAAATGTCATTCTGTAAAGCATAATAAATGAGAATTGCAAACAAAAGCGCTAGGGCTCAAATTTTATTGATAGAATGGAGATCAGGCAAGGGCGTGATACCATAGAGCATTTACAAAGTTTAGAAAATGGTAATTTACGGGAAAAGGGGCTACATTGAAACATAACGACCGTTATCCTTCTACCAACTTTGAATTCTGGACATCCTGAGCTTCTGTCGAAGATGACCTTGACTTGAAGTTTTTCGACGAATGGTGTTACCGCTGGGGATTTAACCTTGTCAAACGTAGTTACTTGCCATGAATCCATAACTTTATCCTGGATTGTCTTTTGAGGTTTCCAATCCATCGGGATGATTTTTGCTTGTGTCTCTAATTTTTTACCTGGACCGCCATTTCGGGTTTTCAATCCACCGAGATGTTTTTTTTTACTTAGGCGAAGTATTTCTTGACTACATCAACATTTGTGGGGTAGGTAAACTCCTCTCCATCCATGGTTGCGAGTCTTACGGCGCTGCCTGAAAAGGCTTTCTTAACCACATAGGGGCCATCATAATTCGAAGTCCATTGGCCCCGGGAATCAGTGAGGAATGATTGCATCTTCTTGAGCATGAGGTCTCCTTTTCTGAAGACACGGAGTCAGACCTTTTTGTCGAACGTTTTCTTTATTCTTTGCTGATACAACTGACCATGGCAGAGAGTCGTTATTCGCTTTTCTTCAATCAGACTCAGTTCATCGTGTCGACTTTGACACCATTCAGACTCTGTTAGCTTAGCTTCCATTAATACCGGGATTGATGGGATCTCCTCTTCTATGGGAAGCACTGCTTCCATGCCATATACTAGAGAGAAAGGGGTTGCCCTAGTTGAAGTGCGGACAGATATGCGAAAATCGTGAAGAGCAAAGGGTAGCATCTCGTGCCAGTCTTTATAGGTTACAACCATCTTTTGAACGATCTTTTTGATGTTCTTGTTAGCCGCTTCTACCGCTCCGTTCATCTTAGGCCGGTTGGGAGATGAGTTATGGTGTTCGATCTTGAACTCAACACACAACTCTTTCTTCATCTTGTTGTTCAAGTTGGATCCATTATCCGTAATGATCTGGCTTGGAACACCATAACGGCAGATGAGATCGTTCTTGATAAATCGGACCACCACTTGTTGGGTTACATTGGTGTATGATACTGCTTCAACCCACTTGGTGAAGTAGTCAATGACTACTAGGATGAACCGATGTTCGTTTGAAGCCTTGGGTTCGATCATGCCAATCATGTCGATTCCCCATATAGAAAAAGTCCATGGAGAAGAAAGTACTTGAGATGCGTTGGCGGTACACGGATTTTGTCAGCGTATATCTGACACTTGTGATATCTCCTTATGTACTTGTAGCAATTAGATTCCATTGTCAACTAATAATACCCTGCTCTGAGAATTTTTGTTGACATTGTGTGTCCGTTGGCATGAGTGCCAAAGGAGCCTTCGTGAATCTCTTTCATCAACATATTTGCTTCTTGTCTATCCACGCATCTAAGAAAAATCATGTTGAAGTTTCTCTTATAGAGTGTATCACCGCTCAGGAAGAAGTTGTCAGCCAGTCTTTTGAGGGTCTTCCTATCTTTTCTAGATGCCCCAGGCAGGTACTCTTGTCTTTGAAGGAAGCATTTGATATCATGATACCAAGGTTTGTCATATGTGTCTGCTTCAATTATGAAGATGTAAGCGGGCCTTTCAAGGAGCATTATGTCAATCTTAGGTACGTCGTTCCATTGACCTACACTAATCATGGAGGAGAGAGTGGCTAGTGCATCACCCATATGATTTTCTTCACGAGGGATATGATGAAACTCGATTCTGTTGAAGAATGGTAACAACCTTCTCGCGTAATCTTTGTAAGGAATCAGTCCTGATTGGTATGTGTTCTAATCTCCTTTGATCTGATTGATAATCAGGGCTGAGTCTCCATACACATCCAAGTTCTTAATCCTTAAGTTGATTGCTTCTTTGAGACCCATGATACAAGCTTCGTATTCAGCCTCGTTGTTTGTACACTTGAATGTCAGTTGGGCGGTGAAAGGAATGTGAGTACCCTGAGGTGTTACGAAAATTTCCCCAATTCCGTTTCCGTAATTGTTGATAGCTCCGTCAAAAATTAATCCCCATTGGGAACTTGGTTCTGGCCCTTCACTGAGTAGCGGTTCATCACAATCTTTCATTTTCAAGTACATGACATCTTCATCTGGGAAGTCAAATCAGACTGATTCCTGATCGTCAATCAGTTGATGAGCCAAATGATCGGCTAAAATACTCCCTTTGACGGCTTTTTGAGCATGGTACTCGATGTCGTATTCTGATAACAACATCTGTCAACGGGCGATCCTTCCTGTGATAGCAGGTTTTTCAAAGACGTACTTGATCGGATCCATTTCGGAGATTAACCATGTAGTGTGATAAATCATGTACTGGCGAAGACGTTTGGCTGCCCAAGCTAAAGCGCAGCAAATTTTCTCGAGCATAGTGTACCGAGTTTCAAAATCTGTGAACTTCTTGCTTAAGTAATAGATGGCAGATTTTTTTCTTTTTGTTTCGTCTTGTTGGCCAAGTACACAACCCATAGAGTCTTCCAAGACTGTTAGGTAAATGATCAGTGGTCTTCCATCCACTAGAGGAGACAGAATTGGTGGATTCAACAGATATTCCTTGATACTGTCGAAAGCTTTTTGGCAATCTTCTGTCCATACACAGTTTTGATTCTTTCTGAGTAGTTTGAAGATTGGCGTGCATGTCGCAGTCATAAGGCATATGAACCTGGAGATGTAATTCAGACGTCCCAAAAATCCTCTGACCTGTTTTTCAGTCTTTGGCGAAGGCATTTCTTGAATAGCCTTGACCTTGTCAAGATCAACCTCAATTCCTTTCTGGCTGACGATGAATCCTAAAAGTTTTCCCGAGTGGACACCGAATGTGCATTTATTGGGATTCAAGTGGAGTCTGTATTTTCTCAGACGCTCGAATAACTTCGATAGGTGTGTCACATACTCTTCTTCTATTTTAGATTTGGCAATCATATCATTGACATACACGTCGATCTCTTTGTGCATCATGTCGTGAAACAGAGTTGTCATGGCCCTTTGATAGGTTGCCCCGACGTTTTTCAAACCGAACGACATTACCTTGTAACAAAAGGTGCCCCATGGGGTGATAAATGAAGTTTTCTCCATATCTTTTGGCGCCATTTTGATTTGATTATAGCCCGAGAATCCATCCATGAAGGAGAAGACTTTGAATTTTGTTGTACTGTCAACCAGCATATCTATGTTTGGTAAGGGGAAGTCGTCCTTTGGACTTGCTTTGTTCAGATCCCTGTAGTCTACACACATTCTGATTTTTCCGTCCTTTTTCGGAATTAGCACTATGTTAGCTAGCCATTGAGGATATTATGAGGTGGTGAGGAAACCTGCGTTGATCTGTTTCTGCACTTCCTCTTTAATTTTGATGGCCATATCTGGATGAGCCAGTCTAAGTCTTTGTTTTACTGGAAGACATTCTGTTTTCAATGGTAAGTGGTGTTCCACGATGCTGGTATCCAACCCTGGCATGTCCTGGTAGGACCAAGCAAATACATCTGGAAATTCTTTGAGAAGTTTTATCAAGTCTTCTTTGACAAACAGACTGAGCAGTGCTCCAATCTTAACTTCTTTTTTTTCTTCCTCTGAACCCAAATTGACCGTCTCCAACGGCTCTTTATGAGGGTCAATAGACCTTTCCTCTTGTTTGAGTAGTTGGGAGATCTCTTCTGGAATTTCTCAGTCCTCTTCTTCTTCAGCTTCAAATACCGGGAATTCAAAGTTGGGATAAGGCATTGGATCGTACGTTTCAATGGGGTTTAAAATAAGCAATTTACATGACGTGATGATTCGTTTTTATCAAACACAGAGAGAATGCAAAAGTGTGTGCAGTGTATTTTTTGAAAAATGCTTGTTTTTATTTTGGGTTTTTTAGGATTACCATTTTCTAAAAAATGAAAAGTGAAAACAACAACAAGTGCGGGAATGACAGAATGGCATTATTTATTTACGTTTTGTCGATTCTTGAAACACAGTCTTATAAAACAAAACTATGTCGCTTTTAGGCGAAGCGAAGAGGGACATTTATAGAAAAGCGAGCCCTATAAAACATCCATTCACCCGGGCGCGATGAAAGGTTTAAAACAAAGACGAAAAATACTTAGACTTATGGACGACTTTCGGGACATCGACAGAAAGCCAACGGCGGCGAACTCCTTTGTGAATCACAAAGTCTGGTACTTTTCTTCGTGGTTTGTCTTCAGAAATGACGCTGATTTCTGGCAGTGTAGGATCGTTGGAGTCTTCCTCCCATGCAGAGTTGTCATAAACGAACTCTTTTGTTATATCCTTCCTAGTGTTTTTACTCTCAAGAGGATCTCCCCATCCAGTTGGCTGGATGTCCTCGTATTTGATGCGAGAGCCTTCGGGAGCAGTGTATTTGACTAAGAAGTCATACTTGCCGCTCAGCTATCCTAAAGTGTCCCATATTTCTGCGGAAGTGGACGAGTCATCTTCCTCAATGACGTTGACGTCGGGGAAAGCAAAGTTGATGAACTCTCGTTCTACAATCTTTGTAGATTCGTTACCATGGTGTCAGACATTTTTGGAATGTCCTGAGTAATGATTCCATGACCCGGTGGGTACATGGGTATTCTTTTCAATATTACTCAGTTGATAGGCATTATCAGGCTGACTCTTTTACCCTAAGTCTTATGGGCACGGCCTCCAGATAGGCAAGTCATCCAGGGGATCATAATAATCTTGGTCAAAGTTGTCCTTCATTAAGCCATCTTCTAATTAGTTAGGTGGAGCACGACATCCTTCAGGATCGTAATCTCCATAGATCATCTGAGCGTCTGATCTCGGTATATACCTCGGGTTCTGCTTGGGAAAATAGATTGGCATGCGCGCTTCTTCCAGAGCTATATAACCGTCATGGTTAAGGTAATATTTCCATTTTTCTTCCGTATCAGAGGAATCTCTTTCATTGATGGTGTGTACTTCTTGAGACACTGGGTGGAGGAAGCATCCACTGTGAAAGAAATCCTGAATGGGATGAAAACTTTCGTCTTTCTTAGTAGTTTAGGTACAGGCTGAAGAGAAACCAAGACCTTTCTTTGTCTTGTTATTAGTAGGAATTACAAGTTGTCCCCGTCCTTTTGTGTCATTACTCTTGATCACTTCGAGAGCGTCTTTGTATGAGGAAATCGATGTCTCTCTTTCTAATTGATTCTCATTTCTCACTGATAGTGCTTGAAACTGAGTTCCAACAACCTCCTCGGTTCTATACAGGATAATGATGATAAGTTTCTCACGATTAAGGTTTGCTCTCCGCATATTGTGACTAACTTTTCATTCTTGACAAACTTCAGCTTCTGGTGAAGTGTCGAAGTGACTGCACCAGCTTCGTGTATCCAAGGTCTTCCTAATAAACAGCTGTATACTGCCCGGATGTCCATGACCTAGAAAGTGACTTGGAAAGTGTGAGGACCGATGGTTATGGGAAGATCGACCTCACCGATAACTGTTTTTCTAGATCCATCAAAAGCTTTGACGATGACCTCACTGCCTCTCATTGGAGCTCCTTGAAACAATAGTCGTACCAGAGTTGATTTTGGCATAACATTCAAAGATGATCCCGTGTCCACCAGTACGCTGGCTAAAGCATCTTCTTGGCAGTTGATTGTAATGTTAAGCGCCATATTATGATTTTTGCCTTCTTCCGGCTGTTCTTCATCGCTGAATCCTAAGTTGTTACAGGAAGTGATGTTGGATATGATGTTGTCAAACTGTCCTACCGTCACATCTTGTTCTACAAAGGCTTGCTCTAAGACTTTCTATAGAGTGTCCCTGTGAGCTTTTAAACTAAGCAGAAGAGAGAGTACAGAGATTTGAGACGAAGTTTACAACAATTAGTCCACAATATTGTACTTGCTTTTCTAGATGAGCTTCGGCATCTCATCGTTGTTCTTTACCAGTTCTGGATTACCAGATTGACTGACTGTTGGGTTTGGAACTTCTATTTGAGGTTCCTTTTCTTTGGTAGGTTCTCCAACTCCTCTGTTGAAGATCCGACCGCTCCGTGTGACTCGACTGATGTCGGCAATGTTTACGACGGAGGGTAATGGAGTTTCCATTCCATTTTCGATGGTTGTTGCACCGTACTTGTAAGGGATAGCCTTATCTGATTTGTACGGTACTGGTCCTATCAGGTAGATAACCACAGGAGCCTTTTGATTTCTATGCCCGTTATAGGCGGCCTCAATTGGTTCGAGGTTAAGGATTCTTCAGCTATCAAGAGAGACGTTCGACTCGTTGAGCAGAGGAACTATAGCACAAATGTTCTCGGTTATTCCTTGATCAGAGATTATGATAGCGCTTTTGTTCTTACCAGGGAGATACTCTTGTATCATGTTGATCGACCCAGAGCTCGAACATGGTCGAATCTCCTTTTGGTTTAACTATTCTTGGAGAGCTGCTCGCACCAGATAACATCCTTGGTTATCTTTCGAACATATCGTACAATGCTTATAGTTGTGCGGTGGTACTCGGCCACACCTGCTTTGCATGCAGTGCATCTTTACTAGATCTGTTTCCATCGAGCGGATATCACAGCTCTGATGTCTACTAGGATTTCCATCAGTCATGCTAATCCATTGTGTAGCTTCATCCAAGAAAATTGGAAGCCACCAGTGGTCCAACAAATGTTGAAGCATTCTTCGTACAAGCGCACACCCCTGATTTTCTTTGCAGCATTTTTCACAATCTAGATAATCATGTAAAGCCAGAAAACCAAGCCTGACTTGCTTAGCATGTAATTCTACCAAACTGGTATTCATCAGGTGTATGTAAAAAATCTGAACCATATTGACTTGATGGTTATTTCTTTCGCGGTTATCTTGGATCCACCCGAGATCCATATGACGTTGGAGGGCCTCTTGTACAAAAGAGCATCCTTGATTGTCCTTTGAGCAGACTGGACAAGAATTGTAATTGTTCAGTGGCAGATTATAATATTAACTTTGCCTCGAATGCATCTTCACTAAGTTGACGTTCATTGCATGGATGTTGTGGTTCTAAACAATGTTGGGATGTGCGTGGGCCATGTTTACTTCACGGATCCTATGATCCTAAGTCCAACCCAGATCCATCTGTTCTTGTAGTGCTTTTTGTACTACGGAACATCCTTGATTGTTCTTTGAGCAGATATCACACTGGTGATAATTGTGAGACGGCACATGACCGTACCCGCTCTATCTACAATGTATCCTCACCAGATTGGTTGCTAATAAGAGTACACCGTGAATTTGATAACTGTGGCTAGGTTCTTCCTCTATTAAATTCACTGAAACCTTTTCATGCTGCGACAACGGGTTCGTCTGAACACTCGAATTAGTATCTTTGAAAGATAAGACCCCGTTCCTGACAAGCTTTTGTACATCAGACTTGAAGCTAAGACAATTCTCAAAGTTATGTCTTGATCCTCCTTGATGGTAAGGGCATGCCTTAAACTAAAAAGGTGGATTTTTCGGTACTGCGAGAGGAGTCCTGGTTTGGACGTGCCCCTTGGCCAGTAAAAGTGGAAACAATTCTGCGTACAACATCGGTAT
Organism: Lathyrus tuberosus; assembly: GCA_022829125.1. Lineage (NCBI taxonomy): Eukaryota > Viridiplantae > Streptophyta > Magnoliopsida > Fabales > Fabaceae > Lathyrus > Lathyrus tuberosus. The sequence continues at coordinate 37,312,343 of JALAZF010000003.1, read as the reverse complement.
AGGGTCAAACCCTGACGGTCGTGTCGTACGATCGTTGTTGTTGTACTGTGGACGAGCCTGCTGAAGAGGCTGTTGCGTCCTTTGCTGATACTGTTGTTGACTTGGTTGGCTCTGAGCAACCTGAGGCTGATAAGTCGGAGCCGGCGCGGGGTTGATAGCGGGAGTTATTGCCGCTACTGGTTGATACCTTCTCCTCGGCTTTCCCAGAGAGATATTACTAATATCTTGCTCTTTTTTCTTTTGGAAAGCACTACCATATCTCTTAGTACTGCCAGATGGCTCTGCATCTTTGACCAATCGTCCTTCTCGGATTGCTTCTTCAAGGCGTACTCCCATGTTCACCATTTCAGTGAAGTCACTGGGCGCACTTGCAACCATTCGGTCATAATAAAATGAGCTTAAGCTTTTCAGGAAAATCTTTGTCATCTCTTTTTCCTCAAGAGGGGGACAGATTTGGGAGGCGATTTCATGCCATCTCTGAGCATATTCTTTAAAAGTTTCTTTGTCCTTCTGCAACATTGCTCTGACCTGATCTCTATCTGGTGTCATGTCCAAATTGTATTTTTACTGCTGAACGAAGGCTGCGCCGAGATCTCTGAAAGTACTTATCTTGGTGCGGTTCAAACCTATGTATCATTTGAGTACGGCACCGGTTAAACTTTCTTGGAAATAATGGATCAGTAGCTGTTAATTTTCTGTCTGAGTTGACATTTTTCGAGCGTACATCACCAAATAACTTTGAGGGCAAGAGTTGCCTTTGTATTTTTCAAAGTCAGGCACCTTGAATTTGTGCGGGATCTTTACATTAGGGACCAAACAAAGGTTGGTGGCGTCCTTTTCGAATAAGTCTTGACCGTGAATGGCATGCAGTTCCTTCTGTATTTCCAATAATTATTCACTCATTCATCCTTTCATATACGTCTTCGTTTTCGCCAGAAATTGTTTGTGGAATCTGTCCTTCCGGGACAGTAAGTCCCACTGGTTGTGGTATAGACATTACAGCGGTGACTCTTGGAGCTTCAGTACCCTAAAGTTTGTAACCTTCAGGTGTTGTTGTTGTAAACCTTGCATTGTCATTTTCCCGAAGTTTGTAACCTTCAGGCCCAATGCTTCCTGCTATAGTTTCTGGGTCTTCAGTGACCGGCGGGATATACCCCTCAGGTACAAAGTTGAGAGGAATGCCCCAGGGGCGCCCTTTAGGCATGTTGTATCGAAGATCATATGTCTCCACTATGGGCGTAGATGTGATCTCCGAGATCACAGTCTTTTGTTTTTGCCTTTGAGCTGTTGCCAGGGATTGCGTGTCACTGTGAAGTTTTTCCAAACTTTCCTTTAGAGCGTCGATTTCTTCTCTTAGCTCTCTATTCTCTTCCTCGAGATCATCTATTTTCTTTTGTCGATTGGCCCGAGTATTGTATGAGTGAGACAGTTTGACCCTAGAATCGTGACACATACGTGAGACTCAAAGAAAAGAAAAGATGCGCTTATATGAGAATGATGGATGATATGCAATGATATATATTTTAAGTTTTTGTTTTAATTAAAAAAGAAACTTCAACAATTAGATTGTAAATATCATACAGTGGAGGGTGGAGACCCCTTTTATTGAATTCGAAAGATTGTTGTATTTTACAAGGAAAAGTACAGTATATACAAAGTGCTGCAAGGAAAAAGCCCAAGCTCATGGATCCTGAGTCCTCTCTGAAGAGAGCTCAGATGTTGGTTCCTGTATTTTCCTTTTCTTTGACTGGGGCTCTTCAGCCGTTGTCGGGTTGTCAGTCGTTTTCCAAGTGAAAGGAGAGAGCAAATTCTTTCGATCTTCCTGACTCTCTATAGCATGATGTTCTAATATCTTAATCAGAGCATCCTTCTCTTTTAACAGTTCCTGAATCTTGGTACATTCCAAATTAAGGATTCAGTATTTGTTCTTCCAAGAGCTCTTCTCACGTTGAACTTTGTTAAGAGCTACCTGGAGTTTTTCCGTATCAGACATGAAGTAAAGGATAGATTCCTTTAACGGAAAAACTTCTTGGCGAGAGAGTAAGGCATCCTCAGCTTGAGGGCTCTAGGTTGCACCCAGTGGAGATAAGGCTCTATGGAGGTACAATTTGGTTTTCCTAGAGCCTCTTTTCCTTTCCTGTGAACATGTTTCCAGGCATGCACTATTTCTTTCTTTATTGCCCTGTCATTCTCTCCTTCCTTGAAGAAAAGACCTTCCAGATAAACGTTATGTGGGATATTCTTCATCGGGTATCCGAGTTAACGGCGAATTAAAGTTAGATGATAGTTGATTCCTCCTTTAGTTCCTATGAGAGGTACGTTAGGGAAATTTCCACATCTGTCAATGATCTCTATCCCTTCGTAAATCCTATTGTACCAATCTATGTCAGAATTTGTAAGGGACATAATCCTTTGTGATCAACGTATAGTACTCTTATGATCCCAAAAAGCAGCAGACTTGGGTAAATGGGAAATGAACCATTTGTAGAGTAAGGGTACACAACATGTGATCATTCCTCCGCTGTACAAATTCCTTAAGTGTACAGAATGATAAGCATCGGCGAGCAGTGTTGGTACGGGGTTTCCAATCAGAAATATCTTAACAGCGTTGGTATCAACGAAGTTGTCAATGTTGGGAAAAAGGAATAACCTATATGTGAGCAAAACAAAGACTTCTTCAAAAGCAGTTATGTTTCCTATACTAGCAAAGTACAGAGCCTTCTCCATCAGGAATTTAGCTGGTAAACCCTGGATTCCTCCTTTATTGGTCATGTGAGTCCTAACTTTTAACTCGTCAAAAGAGATTGCTCTTGCAATGGCCCGATCCTTTGGAATTTCTTCCAGTCCAGAAAATGGAGCTTGATCAGTGATAGGTAAATCAATCAGGTGGGAGTACTCTTCTAGCGTTGGTGCCAGTTGGTAATCCAGAAATGTGAAGCAATGATAAACTGGATCGTAGAACTGAATCAATGTAGACAGGATTTCTTCAACTACGTGGACCCTTAACAGAGACAACATCCCTTCGTGCTTAGCTCTGAAAGCCTCGGGATTGGTAATTATCCTTGACAATTTCCTTAAGTCTTCTAATTTCGGAGCCTTGAAGGTGTACTTGTGCGTCTTTCTTCTACCGAAATCCATAACGCAACTTCTCTCTCTCTCTCTCTCTCTCTCTCTCTCTCTCTCTCTCTCTCTGATATTTGCAATTATTGTTTTAGTTTATTTTGGAAAAAATATTTTTTTTTCTTGTTTGAAAAGAGTTTTTTAGATGAATGCATGAATGCAGCACACAAAAACATTGAAAAAACATGGGTTCAAGGGTTCAACGTCACGAGCATGAAGTCAAGGCTCTACCCATCCCCAAAGTTTGTACTATTTTGGTCAATTTTTGTACCAGTAGAACGGGTTCTAAGGTTCCCAAAGTCATTGACCCCCCTAGGGATACCGACAGCAAGCTGATTCACTCGAGCGAGCTGTAATATCCTAGGATGAATCTCGTTTGAGTGTAGTATCGTGTATCAACTATTCCCGATAGTCACCACACTACGAAATGGTCATATGGTTAATGTCTACTAAATACTCAGGGTCATGGGTACCGCACTGGGAACACTATACTTTCACGACAATCAGCCGTTCAACATTAGAGAAACCACATGGGTACCTCGACTGAGTCGATGGACTGCCAGGTCAGCTTGGTCGGGATTCACATCCTATAAGCCTTTCCTGGAGACGCCACCACCTATCTTAATGTTCTCTCAAACTTTCCACATGCGTATCAATCACATTCCCATTGACAGAAAATTAAACACGGTTATCAAGTAGGAATAACAGTATATATATATATATATAGAAAATGCTAACAACCTATACCTCTTAGGAATTTTTATCCTAAAGACTCCCCAGCAGAGTCGCCATTTTTCTGTAGCGTGCGATTTTGTCGGTGACGCGACCACCTTACCGCAATGGTTGGAATTGGGTGCTACTTTCTGATTTCTTATTTATTCTATGAAGCTGGAAAGGAAATGGAAGCTATCTAAAACTAACCTTGCACGCAAATGTTTTCTTTAACATATGCTAAGAGATTAGGGGACCGGGGTCAGGTTATACAATAGGGAGTTGTCAATTACCCATCCTATATATGGTTATCAATAGATTGTTTGGCATTTTCTACTGTTATCTACTTACTGGTGTTTATCTGTAAACTGGGAAAGTTTCTTCTTTGGGAGTGTGGAGATAGTGTTTTTGTTGTTTTTGGTAAGGTACTGGACCTAAGGTTTTTGTTATGTGTGCTCACTAAGATTTCACAATCTTATGCCTACATATTCCCATAAAGATAACAGGGAAATCAAAGCAATCATAGTTCCTCCTATTTCTAATGGGAGGAAAAAGATGATGTTTGGTGTCTTGTTCAAAGCCCAATATTGAAGCTAAATGGATATTTGTATCTTGTTCAAAGCCCAAGATTGAAGCTAAAGGTTTGATTGAGAGAGAATTTGTCATCTCTAAAGGGATATATCTCACTTGTTCATCACAGTTGTTGGAATATTTGATTATAAAGGGGAATTACTTTAACTAGGATATAAGAATCCAACAACGCCATAATTTCCTTTATAAAGGAGATGTCTTGAAGGAGGAAACTTTAACTCAGTGTTGAGAAATGCCATTTTTCCTTAGGAATCTTTCATGCTAAGAGAGGGACATTGACTTGGATGTAAATAATCCAGAGGCTTGCCACTTACACCAGTTAGATAAAAAAGGAAGTTTACCAGGATAAACGAGGGATCAAAGCTTGGATTTTTGAATCAACAAGTGTGCCACTTACAGCAGTTATCTGGGATTAGGGTTTGTTTTGATTTGTCTATTTTGATGTGTGATGTACAGAGAAATGTCTTCCTGTAGAGAGAAATTTTGACTTCCTCTGAGGGGATTTTGGTTTTATGTGTGTGCCTTGATCAAAGCCCAAGGTTGAAGCTAAAAGTTTGACTCTACTAGGGAGTTTTATATATGTCTTGTACAAAGCCCAAGATTGAGGCTGTAAAGAGATTGACTCTTTTGGGGAGATCATTATACAAAGCCTAAGAGGTGCCTGGAAGGAATTGACTCTTCCGGGGAAATATTATTTCTGTCTTGTACAAAGCCCAAGATTGAGGCTAAAAGGGATTGACTTTACTGGTGAGAGGTTTTATCTGTCTTGTATAGAGCCTAAGATTGAGGCTAAAAGGTTAACTGACTCAGCTGGAGAATATTTATATATGTCTTGTACAAAGCCCAAGATTGAGGCTAAAAGGTGCTGAGGGAAAATCATTATACAAAGCCTAAGAGGAGGCTGGTTTGGGGAATTTCTTATATAAAACCTAAGAGGAGGCTAGCTTCTACTGAGGATTATTAAGATCCAAAGGCAGGTCCAAATTGGGGAATCAACTTTTGCTGAGGATTACAGAAGAGTTGAGATATCAGATGCCTTGAGGTTCCAAATGAACCATGATTGCTTATATTGTTGCAAGCCTGGTCATACCATTGTTAAATGTTGTTTTAGAAGATTTCTTGTTCCAAAAGGCATTTATCAATGGTTACCCAAGTGCGGTCTTGGTTTCACTCACCTTAAAGGACCCAATGAGAATTGGGTACCAACTCTCCCTTGATTGATTTTGTAGGTACAAAGTCTTGAGACCACCGAAAGAAAATGGGTTCTGGATAGTGGCTGCTCAAGACATATGACCGGCGACATATCTCTTTTCATCGACTTTGTGGCGAAGAAAAAGGGGTTTGTCACCTACGGAGATAACAACAAGGGACAGATTCTCGGCAAAGGTAGTGTAGGTAACCCCTCATCTACTACTATCTCTGATGTCCTGCTTGTGGAAGGCCTTAGACACAACCTTTTAAGCATTAGTCAACTATGTGACAAGAATTATAAAGTATTTTTTTCAAATGATTGTTGCATAGTTGAAGATAGCGACAAAAAGAATGTGTTTAAGGGCTTGAGGGTGAACAACGTCTATATGCTAGACTTAAATGAGGTATCGTTGAATGGAGACAAGTGTCTAGTCGCTATGAATGAAGATTCATGGTTGTGGCGTAGACGGTTGGCTCACATCAACTTTGATTTGCTTAACAAAATAGTCTCTAAAGACCTAGTCATCGGTTTGCCCAAAATTAAATTCACAAAGGATCACCTTTGTGATGCATGTCAAATGGGGAAGCAAACAAGGATCTCATTCAAATCTAAAAACATCGTTTCAACAATGAGACCCCTTGAGCTCCTCCATATGGACCTCTTTGGACCATCTAGGGTTAAAAGCCTAGGTGGTAACTATTATGGGTTTGTAATAGTCGATGATTTTTCTAGGTTTTGCTGGACTATTTTCTTAGCAAATAAGAGTGATACTTTTTCGGCCTTTGAACGATTTGCTAAGTTATATCAGAACAAGTTAAACACAAACATTGGGTCAATTAGAAGTGACCATGGGGGTGAGTTTGAAAATCATTTGTTTGAAGCATTTTGTGATTCCAACGGAATTTATCATAATTTTTCCGCACCACGTACCCCTCAACAAAATGGGGTAGTGGAACGTAAAAATAGAGTTTTGGAGGAACTTGGAAGGACTATGATCAATGATAGTGGATTACCAAAATACTTTTGGGCCGACGCCATAAGTACAGCTTGTTATGTTTTAAATAGGGTGCTCATCCGGCCTATTCAAAACAAGACACCGTATGAGCTTTTAAAAGGGCGTAAGCCAAATATCTCTCACCTTCATGTATTTGGTTGCAAATGCTTTGTGTTAAATAATGGGAAAGAGACTCTTGGTAAGTTTGATGCCAAGGCCGACGAGGGTATTTTTCTTGGATACTCTCAGTCAAGTAAAGCGTATAGAATTTATAATAAGAGGTTACGTGTAGTTGAAGAGTCAGTTCATGTTACCTTTAATGAGTCTTATCCGAGAAATATCGGAGAAGGTAGTTCTTTTCATGGTACAGGTGTACCTACTAAAGACATACTCAAGGACACTGATAAGGGAACTGATCAGCCTGAAGTCGTACGTATTGAGGAGGAAAAGGATCACCAACCAATGAAAACTGAGGATGATCATCATGCTGATAAAGATGACCTTCCTCCAGCTTGGAAGTCTTCAAAAGACCATCCAATTGACAACATTCTCGGTGATATCTCTAAAGGAGTAACCACTCGCTCTAAACTTAGTAATTTTTGCTATTACTCTGCTTTTGTCTCCCAAGTTAAACCTAAAAACGTAAAGGAGGTGTTACTCGATGAGCATTGGTTTTTGTCAATGCAAGATGAACTAAATCAATTCAGGAGAAATGAGGTTTGGGACCTTGTCCCCCTCCACGAGATCATCGAGTAATCGGCACCCGATGGGTGTTTAGGAATAAACTTGATGAAAATGGAGTAATAACACGTAACAAAGCGCGGCTTGTACCGCAAGGCTATAACCAAGAGGAAGAAATCGACTATGAGGAAACTTATGTGTCGGTTGCCCGACTCGAGGCTATACGCCTTTTACTTGCTTATGCTTGCACTAAGAACTTCAAATTATTCCAAGTGGACGTTAAAAGTGCATTCCTTAATCGATACATAAATGAAGAGGTTTATGTAGCCCAACCTCCAGGTTTTGAATCCCACGAATATCCTGATCATGTCTATAAACTTAAACGCGCTTTGTACAGACTTAAACAAGCCCCTAGGGCTTGGTATGAACGTCTAAGCAAATTTCTACTTGATCAAGGGTATTCAAGAGGAAAGGTTGACACAACCCTCTTTATTAAACGTCAAGGAAAACACTTAATCTTGGTACAAATTTATGTTGACGATATTATATTTGGGTCTACTAACATGACCTTGGTCAAGGAGTTTTCTAGTTTGATGCAGGGGGAGTTTGAAATGAGCATGATGGGGGAGCTCAACTATTTCCTCGGATTGCAAATCAAACAACTTGAAGAGGGCACATTCGTGAGTAAAAAAAATATTGTCTTGAGTTACTTAAACGTTTTGATATGCTAAACTGCAAAGCAATAGACACTCCTATGCCTACAAGTGCCAATCTTGATCGTGACGAAAAGGGTAAAGATACTGATGTAAAGAAGTATCGAGGTATGATTGGATCTCTTCTTTATCTTACCGCATCACATCCCGATATAATGTTTAGTGTATACATGTGTGCGAGGTATCAGGCACATCCCAAGGAATCCCACCTAAAGGCAGTTAAGCGCATACTTCGATACCTCTCTGGTACTCCAAAGTATGGGCTGTGGTATTCCAAAGGTAGTGTTTGTTCCTTAGTTGGCTACTCCAATTCTGACTTTGCCGGGTGCAAGTTGGATAGGAAAAGTACTAGTGGCACGTGTCACTTTTTCGAAAATTCCTTGGTGAGTTGGCATAGCAAGAAACAGGTTTTCGTTGCTTTGTCAACAGCCGAGGCAGAATACATTGCCGCCGGTAGTTATTGTGCTCAAGTCCTATGGCTTAAACAACAATTGCTTAATTTTAATTTAAAACTTGAGCGTATTCCAATTTTGTGCGATAACACTGGTGCGATTAATCTAACTCAGAACCCCGTATTGCATTCACGCACCAAGCATATCGAAATATGCCATCATTTTCTTAGGGATCATGTAGAGAAAGGTGATGTGATTTTTGAGCACGTTGACACTAAAAATCAACTTGCTGATATTTTTACAAAACCATTAGCTACAGAGCCTTTCTTTCACATCCGTAGGGAACTTGGCATTCTCGATATCTCGTATCGTGCTTAATAATTTCTTAAGATGGTGATCTTCACATATATATACATGCTTGTTTATTCTTTTAACTAACAATGCAAAGAGATATTTAGCTATATGTGAGGGCTCTTATCGTCATGGTGATCAAGGTAATATCGTTCTGATTTATAGACGTTTATCATATTTTGTGCCATATTAAGTACCTTAATCTTGATGTTTATTGTATTTTGAGCACATATAGTTCATGTGGATGTTTTGTTCTATATGTGTGCATTTTTATTTATCAATTTGGAACTTATAACTGCAAAAATTTCAACTCTGGTTCAATTTTGTATTTGCATGCGTCGACCCATGATATAGACGCGTCGACTCATAAGCTGTGCTTTTGTTGAGTGAAACATTCGGATTAGCGCATCATTAGTTTTTAATTTCTTTTAAGACATTTAAGTAATCATGCGCCGACGCACAATGTATATAGGTCGACGCATAAATGCAGCGTTCAGAATTCCTGCTTTAGTGGGACGCGTGCGCCGACCTAGTGCTGCCTAGTTTCACTACATATCTTCATTACACATTGATATATGTTCATTGCATGTCATCTCATTAGATTTAGTGGTCTCTCTCTCTATTCCTTCCATTAAACCTCATCAATACCCATTACTCTCCAACAAACTCTCATCAAAAACCCTAAAAATCAAAAACCCATAAAGAGTGAATTCTCTAAGTTACAAATACAAGGGTTTTTAAGGGCTGAACATCTCTCCTCTCCACTTTCTGCGAAAAATACTATTCATCATCCTCTTTCAACTCTTCATCAAACATGGCTTCCAGAAGCAACACTGGTAAAAGGACAACAAGAGCTTCATCTTCACAACCAGCAACCAGGACAACCAAATCATCATCTTCACAACCGGTAATCATTAATTCTTTAGTTTCTGACGCATTATCTAGTCCTTATGAGGCATTGTTTAGTACTCGTGATGTTATACCACAACATGGTTTCTACGTATTGATGGGTGAAAATTATCACATTCCTGAGATATCCGAAATACTCAAGGTTCAGAATCTTGGCGAGTTCCTGGAATGTGATGATAAATATAATAGTGATCTGATTCGAGTATTCTACTGTGGAATCAAGGGTAAATTTAAGGGGGATGAGTTTAAGTTTTCTATGAATAATGTTGTTCATAACGTGAACAATGATTTATGGGCTACTTTGTTTAGTTTGGACACAAATGAAGATCTACCCAGAGTAACTGATAAAACATTTGTTAACAACTTTAATTTCAACACTGCTCTAAACTCTATGCTACGGGAACCATATCCTGACAATGATGTAGCAAGTGACATCTTTCCAAAAAATGTCACTACCGGTCATCTGAAATTTGAAGACCGCATTTTGCAATGGATTGTTGCTCGTATCTTGAGACCTAAGAAAGGTGGTTACTCACGGGTTGAGAAGGCTGAAGTTCATCTCATGTATATTCTAAAAAATCAGATTAAAATCAACTGGCCATACTATTTTACATATCGGATGTTCGTCACCTGCAGCTCCCACAAATATCAAGCTCTAGGTTATGCATCCTGTATTCAGAACATCTTGATCAAGGCTGGGATTTCAGTTCCGAATATTCCTTACATTGAGATTTCTTCTGAACAACAATTCCAACCAAAAACCCTCACCATGATGGGCTATCATTGGGATAAGGTTAATAAGAGATTCAATTACCGACACAGATCGACTCATCCTTTTCAACCTGAAGAACCTGTTCATTATGCAGGAAATGTTGATGAGGACATACATGAGGGTGATCATCAAGATGTTAATGATGCTGATGTGATTATGCAAGAGAACGACAATGACGCATGGTTGGGCGATCAACATGAGGACGATTCTGAAAATCAGGGCTGGGGAGAGTGGCAAAACAACTGCTGGACTTCTCTTGGTAACGTCTATGTTCCTCCCACTTATGGCGAGGAGTATGGTTGGCAGCAATCTGATTACTCGGCACCTACAACTCCATAGCCTCAGTATGATTACCAAGCATCTGAAGAGATTCTGGCAAGGTTAAATGAGATGAATCTTCAACAGCAAGAATTCCAAGCATTGCAAGAGAGTCGCTACAATGCTCAGGAAGAACGACTCACAAACTTATCCGATCAAGTCTCGGCTCACATCACTAACTTTAACAGGTTTGCTGACGCGTCTATGACTCGCTTCAACCAAATGGACGAGAACTTGACTCAACAAAATCTGAATCTTGCCAATAGCCTCGGTACTCTAAATCGCACCCTGATCGAACTCAACCTGCACTTAGAGGATTTGCCACCACCAGGCCAGCATTATGGGGGAAGAGGTCATCCATATAGGGGGAGGAGGCCATAAAGATTAGGGCATCACATCATTTGTGTTATTGCATTTATGTTTTGTTATTTTGTTTACATGTTTTATCCTACTGTTTACCTTCGACAATTTGTATCAGTTTGTTTTGAATGTTTTCACTGTGGAATTAATTGTCTTTGCATTTATGGTTCTGTATTTATTCATTTCCAATTTTACATTAGCTGTATCATATGTGGATGCGTGTTAATGTTGTTGTGTTGTAAATATGTGATGGTTCCTTACGTATTATAGTGTTATTATTTTGGCCACCTTCTTTTCTTCTTTTTGATGTTGTCAAAGGGGGAGAAGAATAGCAACAAGCAGAGATTAACCACCAAGGGTTAAAGACAGGGGGAGCTTGTTCGTTCTCAAATTATGAATCGCGTGACAGCTATGACAGTGTTTCCATCATAAAAAAGGAGGAGTATGTGAGGACTAAGGTCTCTCATCCACTTTGTTTTAATGATGTCAACAAATATGCTAAGTATTAGATTGTAATTTGAGCAGTATCACTTCACGTGTCGGGCAAAATGCGTGTAATCATTATCATTCATGTGTCTAGATGTATAGGACCTCGTCTTTCCCATAAGCAAATGTTCATTATCATTTTAGTAGTGTCTAGTATGTTTGTCTGAACTTGGTCAGTTGAAAATATGCAGAAAATTGTATTTCCTGAAAAAATACAGTTCATGCGCTAACCCTCCCAGTTCATGCGCTAACCTTCCAGTTTATGTGCTAACTTAGTGAAACCTGCGGGAAAGCGCATAACTTTGGATGACTCAAAAAACACCATATGTGCGTCGACGCATGGTTCCTCTGAGTCGACGCATGACCTCCTGAACTGACTTTTTTTCACTTAAATTCTTTTTCTGTTATTTCTGTTATATTTTTTGTGGGTCAATTATTTTTCTCTATAAATAGTTTGGTCATCTCATTATCTCAAATAACAAGAAACGTGAAAATTTATGCCATTTCTCTCTTCATCTTCATCTTCTTCATTGAGTAAACAAACAATTACACATAATCATCTTTGTTTGTGTCACCCATTATTCGAAGTGATAATGTTCAGAATTTAGGAAGTGTGATCTTCATTTTCTGGGTTGAGAGCTTGGTAGGTGTTTCTTGAATTAATCAGTTGGTTTTGTCCTCCAAGAATCGAGTAGATTTTGGGGGTTTTTGCACAAACCGTTTCGTTCTATAGGGATTCAGCCGGGCGAAGGTAACCGAAGATTGGAGCAATTGTTCGGTTTAGTAGCTGTAATCAAAGGATCGTAGAAGAGAGGTTTGGGTTCGAATTTTTGGTAGATCGCAATTGATCGAGTGAAGGTAACTGAAGAACGGTGGGTTCTTTTGGTTTAGTAGCGTGAGACGGTAATTGGACCAACCATATTCGAAGCACTTGATTCATCTTGAATCAAGGGGAGAGAAAATTATGCATCAACGATCGAAGACGTTCGAGGGTTTAGATGTTCATAGTTTTCTCTTGTAATAAACAATTTGCAACAGTAACATATATATATATATATATATATATAAATTCCAATTGTGGAATTGGGGGCAGAGGTACCCAAAGCGAGGACGATTGGGGAACTGCCTAATCAAATCTCATTTGTTCTCTCTTTCCCTTAACTCTTTTACATTTCAGCTTGTTCGAATTTGTGAAGTCGCAATTTATCGAAATTTCTGTTGTAGTGTAATTTTGAGCTGAGAAACTATTTGTTAAATTGTTACAATTCCTTGAATTGTATCTTGGAGCAGCTCTATATTACATTCCATAGAAATTCTGCACTTAGTGTGTTTACGCACACTAGGTGTTTGATAATTTGTTTCAAAGCAAAAATCGAACGCATTGCTTTTAATTGATTATCATTTTACCTCATTGGTTTGGATTAAACATCAAACAAGCGATATTTTGTTGACTGCGTTTTTAAGTGTAGTAATCAAATTGAATTTTTCTCTTCCATACTCATTCTCGATATATTAGTGCATATCCGATCCTTTTAGTAGAAGGTTCGTTGTAGACGTTCTATCCAGTGGTTGCTTACGTTAAACATTTTTTTAAAACTAAATTTTTGGTAACCATTTGCGTGTAAAACTCAAGGGATCTATTCAACCCCCCTTCTAGATCCATAGCCATCGTCTAATAAAGGCAACTAAGTTTGTAGTGCGAACTTCCAGCGAATGTTCGCTGATTCTACGCTCCAGCGAAGGCCTGGCGAAGGACATCATGGATTAGGCAGTGGCTAAAGGCACCTAAGTTTGATGTGCAAACTTGTAGGCGAATAGTTCATTTTGCAAATAATTATTCGCATTGCGAACTTATGCAGAATATCAGAGGCGGTTTAACAGATTAGAGGAACCTCAGGTGCCTATTTGGTAGTTCGCTAGGCGAATAAAAAGTTCGCAGTGCGAACTTGGCAGATTGCAAGTGATGTATAAAAGCACTTTTTGTTATTTCTTGGGATCATAACCTGTTTTTCTCACACCATAACTTAAGTTTCTGACTTTTCTTCATCCAAGAGTGATATTTCACCAAGAGAAGCTGGATTTGCATCCGATCTCGATTATTCGACGCGGATGCTTTTTCATCTCCTCCTGATACTTGTGAAGCAAGCTACCATGACAATGTGTATCTAAACACCTTTTGTGTCAAGATTAGTGGTAGGTAATCCTTCATTTTGTATGTATTGATCTTGATAATTAGTTTGTGAACTTTGTTGATGATTAATATATGGTAAAAAACTTTGTTTGTATGGTTTATACTTTGTTTTGGTTCATGATTGAGAAATATGTTCTAAGACTTTATCTAAGTTTTAATCCATCAACAATCATAAGGCTAGAGATAGTTTTAAGAGTTGATGTTCATAAATATTGATCTTTTAATGTTATCATATTGATAGTTAGAGTGAGAGATCGTCTAAGGATCAATATGGTAAATCTCACAACATGTGTTAGAGATAAACATGTTGAGAGGATATGTGATTATATTCATTGTTAACAAGTTCACATACTTTATCGAGTAAATACGTATGAAACAGATTATCGGACCCTAATCTTGGCATGCTTTTATCAAACCTTTAAAACAAATTTCTTTACCGTTGTTATTAAATTCTTATACAAATGATCCGTTACAAATCAACCAAACTCTTTGTTACTTTAAGTTTAAAACAATTCCAACTATAGAACGACGCTAATATCTATACAATCCCTGCGGATACGATAACAAAAACCCCCACTGAAACACTTTTCAACACATACATACACATACATCATACAAGTCCCACGTGAAAACATCTTCACAAGTTTTTCACACTTTCTCATTACATCATCAATACATGCTCATCACCATACATAAAGAAAACCAAATTCTAACTAACTATCCTCACCAAATTTTCCACTCAATTCACATGAATCGCTACCCTAAATTAATCTTCACCATTCACTAATCACATTCCCTTTATCTCTCAACACTCACACAGATTCTCACCACCAATTCCACTCAATTCTCACTCATTTCTTTTCCCTCCTTTTGTAACAAACTCTCACACACTTCACAAATTCACACACTTGAATCCTTAACCTAATTCACACTACAAACACTAATAGAAATCACAGTGGTTGGGGGCCACCAATTGCACTAATTCAGAGCTACAACCAACAACACACAACACAATACAGAAAAATCAGAGCAAAAGGCTAAAACAATTTTTCTTCACAATGAAGAACACATTTTCCTCAACCAAGCTACCTTATATGCATCACCATTGAAGTATTGTTTCAGAGCTTCACTTAACCTTTCCTTAGTCCTAATTTAAACCTCAAAATCAAGAATAAAATATAAGATTTTTAGATATTCTTGTTGCAGAAGAGGAGGAAGTGGAAATTAGAAAAAGAAATAAGCAAGAAAGAGTTAAAAATCGTATTCGCCTAGAAATTTGAAGATTGCCGAAACCTGGGTTTCTCACTGGAATAAGAACAATTTGAATGGGAAATGTGAATAGATATTGAATCATATGTGTTAATGGCAATCAATGAGGGTGAGATGCTCAAGGAAAATGAAATAATGGTGATTGAAGTAAGTGAGAAGCAAGAATTAATAATTAATCGTGCGGAAATGGGTATGGTAATAAAAGAAAGATAAGAACAACGTTTTCAAATTCTGAAGAAGACAAACTGAACAGTAGATAAGAAAGATTGACTAAGACACAAACCACGAAAAAGATGGATGACTCTAGAAGAATTGGAATGGTTTTTGGCAATAAGGCCCAATGTACCAGCATAACACATCAAGGAGAAAGGAGGGACATTACTTTTCTCACCTTTAGTGATGCTCACGCACCCTAGTGAAAAATCAATAATGCTCATAAAATTTGGAAGTTAACCTCATGACGCACCCGAAATCAACCAAAATCAAGTCTTAAACCCAAGACATACCGAATGTGAATACATATGGAAGTTAAGTATTACACTTTTTACAAACGTTAACTTTTGTACGTTTTTTATTCTTAGGCTAAAATACAGTTTTGGTCCCCCTGTTTATCAAAACTCACGGTTTTGGTCCCCCCATTTTCTTTTTTAACAGTTTTGGTCCCCCACCCCTCACTATTCATGTACGAACATGTACTGTTCATGTACAGACATGTAATGTTCATGTACGGACCAGGTACTGTTCATTATTTTTTTGGGTCAAAATTGGGGTGGGGGACCAAAACTGTTAAAAAAGAAAATGGGGGGACCAAAACCGTGAATTTTAACAAATAGGGGGACCAAAACTGTATTTTAGCCATATTCTTATTATACGCCAGACCTTCTCTCTTCCTCCTTCTTCACATTATTTTAATGTTTACTCAGAACCCAAAATCGAGCTTGTGAGCAAACTCATCTTTCATTATTTTTCAAGCTTTCTCGCTACTTATATTTCATTGCATTGAAGCCTAGGATAAGATCAACCTCTACTTCACTCCATTCAATCGAAAATTGTTGACTTCTCACATTTAAAACATTTTTTGTTTTCTTACTTTTTTTTGGATTTCGATGCATTAATTTGAAGTTTAACGAATAATAGGTTGATGTTGTTACATTAGGACACATAATAGGTTGCTTAGTGAAGTTGTCGCGGTGAAAATTGGATACCATAGTTATTTGTTAACTAGGATCGCATTTTTAATGTCACCACCGGTCTTTGATTTTATCCAAGGGAAGGGAGAAAAACCGAATTCCCACAATGCAATGCAAATGCACTAAGATTCTAAGTTCGGGGGTTGGTTATACCTAGGGAAGGTGTTAGCATCCTAGATATCTGTAGTGCTCTACAGGAACCTCTTGATTTATTATATTATTTGTTTTTTCGTTTGCTAAGGGTTTAAGGGTAGGTGATTTATTATTATTATTCCTAAGTGTGCTCGACAAGATATCGCATCTTGTGCCTACATATCCTGTCAGGAGGGAATCAGAGCACTTGTAGTTCCTTATTAAGGATACTAAATGTTTTAAAGGTTTAGGAGAGAAGATGAGTCATCATCTTAAGAAAACCACCACAATTTTTGAAAATTGTTTGGATTTTGTGGGGTATGGGATTGTATGTCCCTTTCTTTGAGATGGTTAACATCTAATTCTCTTGTGTGGAGAATTAGGTGGGCTAAAGTTTGATTTAAAAATCAAAATTGAAGGAGGACTAACTTAGGAAATCTATCCTAAGTTATCTAATTGACTTATCTTAAGGTATCGATTATGATGCAAATGATGTGCACCATGCACAATAACATGGTTATCATGCATGGGATTTTCCCTTGGATATTTATGCGGTTAATTATGTTATTTAGGCGAGGGTGCTAGCAAAGTGATGCTAGACTTGTGTCTTGTGACCAAAAGGTTGAATGCGATGCCCTAAGGCGATCGACTTACATGGGTAGAAAATGGGCTCAACGTTGGATCGAGAGATTTTTAATATTTTTTGAAAGGGTTTGCATAATGAATCAGATGAAAAGCACAAACAATCATATCAGGCAAACAAACAGACACTCACGAATCTATGACTAAGCGGGAGTTCTTCTAGACGGAGACGATGTTTGGTTTAAGGAAGGTTTGATTTTAGATTTATTTTATTTAGAAAATATTAGAGGTTAACTTTCACTTGAGCAAGGTTAGAGAAATTTTATAAACAAATATAAAAGAGGTTATTTTATCAATTAGTTAGAGTTAACAAAAAGGTTAAGGATTGTTAACCAGTTTTAATTAGAAAAAGGTTTAATGTTAGCATTTTTAAGAAAAAGCTTATTATTTAAATTAAGATTTATCAAAAGTGTTAACAAAAGTTCTTATTATTATTTTTAGTTAAAAAACTTATTAATTTAGAAAATTTTAATTTTGTATTTAAATAAGAGTTTTATTAAAGGTCTACCTTACTTTTTTGTTTGTTTTTTTTTTAGTTATGTTATAAATAATTATTAATTTGATAAAGGTTTTAGTATTTTTATAAATAATAGTTTCATTTAATTTTAATGTTACATTAGAACCAATTAAATGTAAGGATTTAACTTTTTTTTTATACTTAAGTAACAAGTTCAGTATTTAGAAAAAGGTTTTAAAAATATTATTATAAACTTATTATAAAAATTATTACTTATTTAAAAAGTGCTTTATTATTTTAGAAAAAAAAAAGGGGGGTAAATTATATTTTTAAAATTAAAAGTAAGTCCTATCTTTTTGTCATGCTTATTATTATTAAAAGGAGTTTATTTATTTTTAGTTAAAAAGTTTTTAATTGTAATTAAAAAAAAGTTTTAATTAAAAAAAAAAAAAAAAAAGGGAAAATGGAAAACGAAATCTACGTTCTCACTTTTCTGTCTCTTCTCTCGCGTCATCCTCTCTTCTCTCAAAGGGAAAGGGGCTGAAACCCTAAGCGCCGTAACATCTCCCGTCCTCTCATCTTCTCTCTCGATCTGCAAAAGAAACACAGCAACAAAGCAAAACCCCACCCCGCACAGCCCTAATACCCCGATTCATTAGCATTATCACGATTACAAATTACAGAAATT
This sequence comes from Lathyrus tuberosus, assembly GCA_022829125.1. Lineage (NCBI taxonomy): Eukaryota > Viridiplantae > Streptophyta > Magnoliopsida > Fabales > Fabaceae > Lathyrus > Lathyrus tuberosus. Next base: position 37,294,184 of record JALAZF010000003.1, on the reverse strand, counting down.
GAATAAAAGGGAAAGGTCGTCGAAGATGGTGAGGGCCTTCGAGCTTTCACGGACCGCCGGCGTACAGATAAGTCCTCTTCTTTCTTCTCCGTCTTCTTCGTATGCATGCTATCTCTCCGTGTCCGCGCTGTTTGTGTGGTTGCTGTCGTGTGTGTATGTATGCTTCCCTTGAAATCTCCGTGAGTGTTCTCTTTTGTAGCTGTGCGAATGAGTTCTGGTGCGCAAGGATGGATGTTTGGCTGTGATGAATTGATACTAGGTCTGTTGATTTTCGGGTGGGGTGGATTGATATTGTGTACTGATTATTGAGGGTATGAATTCGTGGTGAATTTCTGATATACCGGTGTAAAACGATATTTGGTTTTCTTCTGATTCTTGATGAATGGTTTTCTTGGTTTTCTCCCCCTTTTTTGTGTTCGTGTGAATGTCTCTTTTATAGGCCCTTCAAAAACGAAATCTGAGATTTCGTATTGATGAGTGATTAACTTCTTTCCATTTTCTGTGTTGGCATGTTTGATAATTATTTGGAAATAATTTAAAATGTGTCCGATTTTTAATGAGTAATAACGAGATTGGTTGATTTGTCTTCCTGCCTTGACAATATGATATTCGGCTTAGAGGCCCTCCATTTCAATCCAGGCAGGTTGGAAGTTGATTTAGGAAAGAATTGGTATCGTGTCTAACTTTGTTTTTACTTGTTTTGGGAAGTTTGAAATGAGTCTGTCCACTTTGAATTTCAAACGTGTAGAATTCTTACTTTCCTTTCTTGCTTTACAATTCAAAATTGTTGTTTTGATGGCGGTGATTTCATTTCCCTTTTTACATTGATTGTGCTTGAGACATGTCGTATGATTTTGGAAATGTATGGAATATTGTTTGACTCTTCCCTTTGGCCAATTGCGGCTGTTGTTTTGCTCCTGCCATGAATGCTATTTGAACTATAACCAATTACGTACCGGTTTGGTGCAGGTGGATGGCAACAGAAATGCAATTGTGATTCAAGAGGGTGATACCTCTGTATTGAAGGAAGGCTTATGTGTGCCTGCATGATGTTTAACGAGGCTTAACAGATAGCAGCAGCCGTTGCCGTTAGGATGCCTCGCTGTTTCATTATGGGCCTGAGGTATACATTATTTTCTCTTGAACTTTCAATTGGCTAAGTTCTTGGTATTCACATAAGGGGTAGTCTGAAATTGCTGATTTGTTTTGCAGAGATTGAATGGTCTTTACTGCTATGGCTATGTGGACGGGCGTGTTTTGTAGGCTTCTTTCGTAGGAACTCCGAATTTGGTCTGTGAACCCCTACGTGATTTGTACTTGACTTGTGTCTGATAATGACAATCTTTCTCTAGTTATTTCCTTCTTATTCTTTATTTCAGGTGTAATTGTGACAATGATGCTTGAAGAGGAAACTTGGAGAACTTAGGATCAGCGTGCGGTTATCATCCAAAAATCTCAGAATGGAGGTTGTGTCAAGGATACAGCAAGCGGCATCATGTGAATGTTAGACCCATCGATGACAAATCTATTCATAATAGTCAAGATTCAAGCAAGGTCTGTAAACTATAACCAATCATGTCCACCTTGAAGATTTATCTCGTGTTAAGTACGCACCGGAAATTGTTGTTAAAATGCCGTAGCATTGGAAATAAGAACATTCTACTCTTACATATGTCGGTTAAAATTGGTGGCTTGATCTTATATTGATGTTTAACCTTTCTTAATAATTCCCTTTACATGATTATTAATGTTGCATGCTTGAAATTTCATCTCGTGAAGCAGAAGCTGCAGTTCCATCGTCATTAGTTGGAGCAGTTAAAAGATCCGGTTGGGGAGACGATATTCAAACAGGTTTCGCATCGCAAGGATCACGGATCTAGTGTTCAGCGGTTCCAGAACAAAATACTTTTACCAATGACAAACTCCTTCAGGTGATCTTACCGTAAAAATTTTATTTCCATCTAACATTATTACTTGTCTAATGCCACTTTTCATGATTCCCTTATGGTTAATGAGTTGGACGTTTTTTTATTTTGTCATCAATGCTGTCTGCTTTTGTTTTTGACAGTATGTATTCTCGAGGACAGGTTTTAGATTGGAGGGATATGCTTTGCGTGATGGTATGAATGACGTCTCGAAGTTTGTGTTTCTACCATGACTGCGAAGAGTATCATTCATCCTACACGATCTTTTCTTTAGAAGACTTAAGGGGAACATGGCTTCAACATCAGTAATTCTTCTCAATGGGAGTTGATTACTTAAATTTCAACATCTCTACAGCAGCCATATTAGCACGAAAATTCATCCTAACATCATCATGGAACTGTAAGAAGCATTCTGTAAACTCCCAAATTTCCGTCCATTATGTCGCGTTTTCATAACCGCAACTGATAACGTGTATCTCTTCCTTGCAGGATTGGTTGTAGATGGGATAGACACGTTTTTGGCGTGGATTTTAGAGTATAGAGTTGAGATCGTTCATCCTCCCATGAAGCCATTAGTATGCCTCGCTTTTCTTGTTTCGGAAGCTGTCGGTTATTTTAAAGACCATGGCTTTGAACTTGTTTTCACAAAGAACTCATATGAAGCTGTTCATAACCTGACAGAGATTCGGGGAGCTTATGGGAACATGGAGCATGTCGAAACTGCGGCAGACTGTGAACCGGCCTTAAATGGAAGATGCCGTGCTGGTTGCGAATGTGAGAACTCTTGCAGCAACAACTCGTTAGCTTAGAAAAACTGTGACACTTTATGGTTGCTCTTGAGAGGGATTCACATGATTTCTCCTTGTGGTATTTGCTCCGGAACTCGAGATTATTTGCATATGTCCTTGAATTTTCCTTGAATTTGAATCCAATTATACAGTTGCGATACGAAGTGCTTGCATCGTTTGCATTATTTGGTTCAACCGTGTTGTGAATTAATTGTTGGGAACTGATCTCTTTGACAGGTTACGGCGACATGTTGTAAAGCTTGGCTTGAGCATGACAAAACGAAAGGACTCAAGGATATTCTGGTGTTTAGGATTCTGATAGATCTAAATTATGCTTCTTTAGACAATTTTTGTAATAGGGACCTTAAAAAAAATTGAGCAGAACAAAAAATTTGTGACTTGAAATGCTTGTAATGTTCTTTGAGTTTTTTTGGAATCATTTGTCACAAAGTTTGAGCATGTATCGTTGAATTAGCTGGTTAAGGGGAATCTCAGATTTTGCTTATTGTAAACTTCATCACCAAGCCTAGCGACATAGACCCCTTCTGGTACAACTAAAAGCATGTCACCTTGTTTTTATCCAATCATCATTAGTGATTAATGTAATTTTGGAGTATTGGTATCATAAAGAAGCATGAAACCACGTTTCAAAATTAAGTAAACTCTAAAGCCTTGTTCAACTCAGGGAGCATCTTATCACGTTGTTCCATTCACCTTATGTACACAACTTTGTAACAAGTTATATTTAGAACCAGAACCTTGTTTAGCTTGTGAATAGAATATTAAAACTTTTGAACTTTGAACAAAGTTCTTATTTCCAATTCTTCCACTTATCTTGAAACTCTCAAGAACCAACCTTGAATCTTTAATAATTAATTTGAAGCCTTGAACTTGTACTTCGGGTTTCAAATTTCTACTTCCTTCCAAATTGAACCTCATTACTTAAAGAACATAACATCAATAAGCTAACACAAATCTTAAATTTTGAGGAGTTGACAAAAGGGGGGAGATGCCATCTTGCAGTATAACCTTGCGACATAACTAGTGACTAATCTCTAGGAACCAAATTTCTATATCAAAGGGCATAAGGACATAGATTTTTGTGGAGAGAAAAACTGAGGAGTCTGTGGGAATAAGAAGCTTTGTGGCGGCTTAGGGATCAAAGGGATGAGGACACGATCACACAAGAGTCCAACACACATCTTGCAAGGACCAGAGAAACCTCCACAAACATACACACAGCACAATCTTCAAGTCCTTGAGCCTTCTGCAGCAGCACCTGTCCTTAAAAAGAAATAAACGGACAACAACTAGGTAAAACGGTTAGTTATGCACGGATGGTCTAATATGCTATGCAAAGAACACAGCGGGAATCTTAGGGTCAAAAATTAGGGTGCGACAGAAGCCTACGTATTGATTTTTTGAAGTTTGAAATTAGAGCATTTGGGCATGCTTTGTTTCTTCGCATTCAGAGTTCAAGAGGATATGGAAGTTAACTTCTAATTTTTGTTATTCTGAAATGCAGAAGTTAACTTTCAAATTTTAGTGTTCTGCATTGTTTTTCTGATTTTTCATACTTTGTGTTGTATGCATGTCAGCGTATTGTGGCTTTCAAGCCACATGAATAGAGTGATGAGTGTTTCGGGAAGACACTCTTGGGAGGGCCTTTGTAGAGGCTATGATAGTTGTGGCACAGAGTTCCTTGCATTATAGGAGGCAAAGGAGGAACCAAGGGGTCAAATACACACATTAGTTGACATTTTTTATTTGTATTTTGATCATTTGTATTTTGGTTTGTATTTTGTGAATAATGTATGGTTTGCATTTTGACTTTTTTATAGTATTTTGATTGAACTACATAAGTGTATGGTTTGATTGAATTATATATGGTTTTTAATTGTATTTTGTGATCAATGTATGGTTTGATTGAATTTATAACAAAAATACCACCCATGAGAGAAATTTATTGTCCTAAGGGTTAATACAAAAGTTAACTTCTGTAATATCTATCCATTGAGTAGTAAACTAAACACACTATCATGAGTTCAAAATGTGTGTCCTATGGGTTATTCTAAAACTTAATATACGGACTCACCCTTTTATTAATACATAGGTTAACATTCATATGAATTTTTTACAAAATGAGGGTGACTCACTTACAAAGTGTTTTAGTGTGATTTGGGAGGCATATGAAAGTTAACTTCCATATAATTCAAAGGGTATTTTTGAGTTTCCTAAGGATCGCTCTTCACCATTAACAGTGGGAAGAGCAATCCCCATCAGTAGTTTGGAGGAAGAACACCCCACTTAAAAGGACCATCGAGAGAATTTAACCTGCCACCCCCCTAAATTAAACATGGAAACCCCCACCCCAAGTTTTTCATAATGCCAAAGTTTCCCCTGGGTGAAAAACGCATCAAATTTCCGTATGAAATTTCCGGCAGGTATAACGAAATTTTTGGCACAGTTTGAAATTTCTGGTTGTTCATTTAGAATATCCAGTGTACCGAAAATTTCAAAATTTTCGGTAAAGTGCAAAATGTTCCGGAAATTTCAAATTTCCGTGGTGATACTGGAAATTTCACCCTAAGTGAAATTTCTGGTAGTTTCATTTTTAGAGTTTTTTTGGATGATCAAGATTTTGCCAACAGTTTTGTGCAGTTCTGATTGCACCGACAGTTTGTGTAGTCCAAAATAGATTCAAAGTTGTATAAATAGGGGTCACCTGTTATTGATAAACACATCTCAAAAAATGCCTCTTCCCCAATTTTTTATAAAGGCAGAAGTGTACTTCAACGAAGCTTCTCCTCCTGAAGAGTTCAAGCTTCCCGATGGCACCACCTCTTTTGCAGGCCTGACGTCGAAGTTGAATGAATTGTTGCCTGATGGCGACAATGGAATGATGAGAAAGATCGAGTTTTGTGAAGATTAGATTGATACAAACGAGAGGGTGAAATACAATCTTATTGAGTTGAAGACCGGTGAAGATGTGAAGAAATGTGGAGATCACTTCGCCATAGGATAACAAAGAGGTTGATCGAGTTAGATGTGAAGCTGTCAAGATTCGTTGACAACATAATGGTGATGCTGAAACGTTCTGAAGCGTCTGGTAGTGTTTAGGTTTTTCTTATTTATTAATCATATTGTAATGTTAAGTGTTTTCTGTTTAAGTTATGAAAACCATTGTCAGATGTTAGTTAACGTTCATATTGCAATTTATAGAAGATCAATAATATTAGCTAATAAAGTGTTATGATGAAGATGTCCGAATAATATACAAATAATACAAATCATTCAAAAGATATCTAAATATGCCCTCACGGGCTATGTGTGCAGCACAAGCTAATCCAGTATAAACGTCGCCATCTGGATTTACCAAACCCATGAGGTTATCCATAATCACTGCAATCATCTAGAGGCACTGCTGGTCATCAGAGTGATCTACTAGAGGAGGAGGAGGCGGCGATGCCTCCTCAACAGGTATCAGGTCATCAGAAGGCCTTTCATCAACTAGGGGTGAGGTGATGCGAGGGTGTGATACAGTGAGGCATCACTCCAAGTAACCATCCTCACATTGCGAGGGGTGCTGAATAGTGACTGCTCGATCTCTGATGGCACGACCGGAGCTGAGGAAGTTACTCTGAAACCACCAATCAATCCCTGAAGGTGGAATATCTGGAAATGGTCGTGGGATACCCTGAACATAAACATACTGTCGCAGACACCTCTTAGGCAAGTATCTATCAACCATGGTCTCCCTCGGCATATAACCTGAATATAATGATGACTCATCGAACTCACAGTGGACTATATGACCAGTGTATAGTGTCCAGATTACATCATCTACAGTCAGCGCGTCGAGCCTCCTCCTATACTCAGCAACACCACCAGGATATGCCTGTCTTTCCTTCCACCTCTTCGCTCATGGGCCCCCACCTCGCAATGCTACACCCTCCTGTCATAGATGGTAGGGAAACGCTCGTATATCCAGCACTAAAATCATAACATAGACACAACAAATAATAATTTAGAAATGATATTCGTAAAAAATAAATACGAAAGCAACAACATATAATAATTTCAAGTATACCTGTAACAGACTCAAATAGCCAACAATATGTCTGGTCTCAAAGACCATTTCCACTCAAAGGGTTGAATATAATTAGGTCAATGCAACACACCCCCAATCCCAACTGTTGCCTCAAGGCTACTGAAGAGGCATAAGCAACGAGCATCAAAATAAGTACCAGACTTATCCGCAAAGAGAGTACATGTTACTATATGTAGCATGTACGCCCTAGCAGCAGCCTCATACCTACCAGCAGCTACAAGTTGATTGTATATCTTCCAAAGCCAATCCAAACAAAGTTGTGCGCCCTTGGTCTCACCAAACTCCTTCAGCATCTCCGCCTCATACAAACTTAAATAATGTGACATAACCTAACAAGCAGTGGTCACATTAAGAATCGGAGCGTCCAGAATCTGCCGCCGATAGGGAGATGAAACAATGCAGCGAAATCATCCAAAGTGACAGTTATTTCCCTGAATGAAAGATGAAATGCTGATGTCTCCTTGTGCCACCTCTCAACAAAGGCACTAAGCAATGTAACGTCCAGCATGGTGAGTGAGTAGTGGGCAAAATCAAGCAGATGGAAGTCGCGTATAACCGACTGTGACAACAAAATATAAACAAATTAGTTGATACTTAATTATGACAGACATACATAAACAAAAATTAAAACTAAACATAAAAGGCATATACCTCGCCCTGCCATAATCGTAAGGCCACATGCTCAATATACTCTATAAGCACAGACCAGTCGATGAGTCCTCTTGGGAATCCTCTATCAGTGTGCATAGAGGACTTAGTCAAAGGAGCCGTAACCTCCATCTCAACAGTAACCGATGGGCGCGACTCACCAACAACAGCATCTGGTCGTACCTCCCCAACAGCCTCCTGAGCAACCTCATGAGAAACCTCGTGAACAACCTCCGGAACAACTGGCTCAACGACCGACTCAACCACCGGCTCACCGACAAGATCAACTACAGGAACGTCTGGCATCACCTCATATGTAGTATACTCTATTGATCGAACTGCATGGCGTCGAGTGGAACGAGGTGCCCGGAAATGACCCCGCTCAGCCATTCACTTCCGGTGTGAACCGGTGGAGACCACTCGTCCTGCCCATAGCTGAGAAGACTCAGCATCAGCACCCATAACAGTCCTACCCTGGTCTGATGCTCAATCTGCAGCTCTCCCTGCAATAGTATTGTCTCTGCCTCTGAATTTCAATACAAAAAAAGAAAAAATAAATATTAAGGAAAAATAACAATGGCAACTACCAGCAATTTTGAAATTTCAGTTATAAAACTAAATTTTTATAATTATCAGAAATTTCAAAATTCCAGAACAAAACTTAATTTTTAAAACTACCGGAAATTTTAAATTTTCCGGTACAAAATTAGGTTTTATGAACTACCAGAAAATTTTGAAATTCTTGGTAAAAAATATTGGTTATGTATCGGAAATTTTAAAATTTCTGGTAGATATTGCCGGAAATTTTAAAATTTCTGGTAGAAAATACCGGAAATTATGAAATTTTCAGGAAAAATTTTGTTTTGAAATTTTCGATAGTTGTTTTGAAATTTCCAGTATCACCCATGAAATTTGAAAACTCCATTCTTAAACCGTAAATTTGGAATTTTTGAAAAAAAATTCAAAGTTAGTTTGGTTTATTCATACAGATAGATGTCAGATTTAAGTGTGGGAGTGGCAAATTAATTCCTCGACCATCGATGGTGAGACAACCCAAAGAGAAACCAGACCCATATACCTATTTGGACCCATAAACCAACCACTAACCATACTCCAAAATGAAAATAGAGGTGCAAATAACAACTCATATCACTTAGGAAAATCACCACAAGAAGGGTATGCATTAAATTCCAACCCATTTGAAGGAAACAATTCTTTACTTTCCTCCAACATTTCTCAATCAGTGATATACGCCAATTTGAAACCAAATCAGAAATGCAAGTCAACATTATTAAGACAAACCTTAAAATCGGCATTATCATCACCACCATCACAATCTTCTACAAATTGTTCTGGGTGATCGATTTCTTTATTATGAATCCATAACAGATTCTGATATCAATTGACACAACAATAATCGATAAGGAAAATACGAAATGCGAGTCACATTAAAACAGTGGAATGAAGCAAAAAGGTTGAGGTGGTACGAAATGAAGAAGATGAAATCCAGACTGAGGCTCTGTTGGTAAAAATAGCGGTTGACTGATAAGTTAGCTGATAACTTATAGTTTATGACTGATATCTGGTGACCGATAGCTTATAGCTAAAAGCTGATGGCTGATGACTTATAACTGATACGTTAACTGAAGTGTCTGGTAAAATTAACCGTTTAATTAGCTGATAAAATAAAATGACATAAAAGATATTTAATAATTATTATTTTATTTTAAATTATATTAATAAATTATAAATGATAGTGGTGGATTTTAGTTAAAATATTAATGGTAAAAGTGGACGAAAAAATGATAAGCTATAAGTTATAAGGTAAAACGCTATTTAAAATAGCGTTTGGAAAATAAACTATAAGTTAATAAAATAAGCTATAAGCATGCGATGAAAAGACGGTTACGAAATAGGTCTTTTATTGTCATATGAATTTATGTTATAAACCATAAGCTATAAGTTCAAACAATGTCTTGCCAAAGAGAGCCTCAAGCAATTCAAGAAATGTAGTAACATGACCAACAAAGAAAAAGAAAAAGGGTGTAGAAGAAAAAATCACAACCATGAATATAGTTTCATAGAATATCAGAGGTTGGGTGATAGTGAAATGAAAAGGATGGTTTCACAAAAGTGCTCCTATTATGGATGGCTCAAATACCTTCTTAAATTTTTTAACTAATTTTATTAGGTGTTGGAGTAATTAGCAGTATGTTTTGTTTATTGAATTGTATTACCCCTTAATACTCTTTATTAATATATCTTTTCTCTATTAATATATCTTTTCTTGCTTATAAAAAAATGGTTTCACAATTCTTGAATGCGTGTAATTTTATTGTTTTTTTCCCTATAAAAAAATGGTTTCAAAATTCTTGAATGCGTGTAATTTTAATGTGTTTCGGATTCATGAAACAAAAACTCAAAATACTCATAATAGACTGGTCCTCAAAAAATTCATAGCTAATCATCAATGGCCTTGCAAGTTAATAGGTCTTAAAGCAGCATAAAGCCTTATAACTCTCATGACATCTAGACATATTAAATCATTATTAAAAAAATTAAAAAAAAAACTAGAATGAAGTTTTATTTCTAAGAATAGTACTATCTCCGTTTCTTTTAATAAGAGACAATTTATTTTTTAGGTTTATTAAAAAATCAATATATTTAATCTATAAACTGACCAAATACATTGAATATTCAATGAACTTAAAAAATAAATTGTCTTTTATAATAAAGAACAGAAACAGTAGTATTTATCTTGTAATTTTATTAAATACAAAAGAAGCATAGTCATCTCATCTATATCTAAAGATTAAAGAACAAGAGAAATTAATAATATAAAAAAAGACACAGTAGCACAACGACAGAAAAGTGAGTATTATTATTATTATTATTAACAATAGTTGAAATACAGGGCGTAAGGGAGATAGTGATGGTGATGATGGTGGTTGTGTTGGTGATGGTGGTGGTGCGTCGATTCCTTTTCAATCTGCCACCGTAAGTGAAGAAACTCATCAACCGAACAAGGCAACCTGAGGGGGCCATGAGTGCTGTATCCATAACTCTCGTAAGCCATGTCGAGAAGATTGTTGAAAAGAGGATGATAGAGATATGAAATAGGGATGAGAAACCTTTGAGAATCAGTGGCAGTAGCATCTTGTTGAGATTGGTGTTCCTCTGAACCAACTTGAACTGCTAGACATCCCTTCTTCACCTTCATCTTGTGAGATGGCTCTTGTTCACTGAATTGCGGAAAAAAAACGGTAAAGTGGAGGCCGGTATAGGTTCGTTTTTAAAGAGAGGTAATGAGTGATGCGTGTGTAATGTTCGTACTACGTGTTACGGAATCAATTGCATGGTGGGGTCGGCAGGCAATTTAGTGGGGAGTGACCACTGCCGTCCCATTCCGGAATTGAAGGTATCAAAATTAGGTTGAAATTTAAGTGGAATTAGAGGCTATGTTTGGGAGAATATTTGTTGAGCTTATAGTTTATGTTTTATAGTTTATAAGTTCATATGATAATAAAATATCTGTTTGGTAACGGTCTTTTTATTACGAGTTTATAGTTTATTTTATTAGCTTATAACTTATTTTTCAGACGCTATTTTAAATAGCGTTTTACCTTATAGCTTATAGCTTATCATTTTTTCTTCCACTTTTATCCTTATAATTTTAACTAAAATACACTACTATCCTTCATAATTTATTATAATTTAAAATAAAATAATAATTATTAAATATCTTTTATGTCATTTTATTTAATCACCTAATTAAACCGCTAATTTTACCAAACACTTCAATTAGCTTATCAGCTATAAGTCATCAGTCATAAGCTATAAGCTATTAGTCATAAGCTATGAGCTATCAGCTAACTTATCAGTCAATCGCTATTTTTACCAAACAGAGCCAGAGTCGGATATGATTTAGATTGAGTTGAATTCACCTCTATTCGACTTGATTCATTAAAAATTGATTCATCTTAAAATTCGTCTCAAATTTGATACAAACGTTTATTTAAACTCAAACTCAAATCATTTTAAATTTATGAACAATTTTGTTCAATTCTTTACATTTATCTCGTCAACTACACAGCTCATTTGCTTCACATATTTATAATTTTTAAAAAATATGATTTAAAAAAGAATTGAAATAAAATTCATATATATATATAATTTAGTTTATTTAACTAATAATTAGTTTTTTTTCCTCACATTCAACTTATTTAACTTATGAACCAAATTTAATGATTTAATATCCAAATCAAATTGGTTTGATTCATTGTCAATCTAAAGTGAAAAGGATTAAAAAGAAAGAAAATATTAATGTCAATTATAAAGAACAACATTTAATCAATGCCTAGATTAACAACTAATTAGCCAATAAGGATGTAAATAGAAATCTCCACTATCTTTAGGTCAAAATACTGCAAAAATTAGAATGAATCAGAATGGACATTTTTAAAGACACGATTTTTACCTTAACTCATCTCGTAAAAATAAAGGTGGGGCAGAACGTAGAGCGTATTTGCAGACACTATCTCTTTTAAGTTTAAAATTGTTGATCTAATATTAAAAAAATGCAGATAAAATGTAGGATCTATATTAACTAGCACTAAAAATATTAAAAATACGATTTTACCTGACTCCATCTCATAAAAATGAGGGTGGAAGAGAGCATATTTGGAAACAATATATCTTTATTAAAGTTTAAAATTGTTGATCTACTCTATTAAAAAAGTGTAGATAAAATGTTGGATCTATCCTTACTAGCACTAGAAATAATTAATGCTGGAAATCAAGTTCCTTTTTTATTTAAAAACTAAAGTTTCTATCTGATTATATGCTTTACTTTCTTTTGTTGATTTTTTAAAAGTGTGTACATTTTCCTATTGATTATTTTTCTTTTTAATTCTGGCACCAATTTAATGAACTTATACAAATCTTAATCATTGTAAATTGACGACACAAATGGAGCACTTAAATTTAGACACAAAGAACCAAATAAAATAAAAAATAAAAATATACACATTTGTCCGATTATTATTGTTGTCACTCGCCACTCAGCATCCTTTTATATTATTTTATTTTTATATTTCAATCCAGCCGTCTGATCAAAAATTGCATGTACCAACTTCTAAAAAAAGTTTATATATTAATGTACGGATGTCCGGTTTATTTATTTCTTTGTCTTAATTGAGCAAAAAGCCCTTGTACTCTCGTTAATGTATATCATTTGCTTATAAATTTTTTTAGCAAAAGTACATTATATACTGACAAGAATTACTTACAAACAAATTTTATTAAGGTTTCTTGTGTTGCATAGGATACTTTCTGTTTTTTCATTATTGGTACATGAAGAAGGATTCACTAGCTGTTGCTTTCTATCCATTATTTGAAAAATCAGATTGGTTTGGTTAAAATTTAGAAAGTTTTACCAATGAATAGGCAAAATAGCTGATGGCCGTTTTAAACCATCACCCTTTTAAATAGTTATTCAATTTAATAATGAATCTCGCTTGTCATATAAGGACTTTTTGAAAAATTTCCTGGAAAAAAAGAATTTGATAAATTTTTTTAATATTTGAAAATTCTTTCAATTTTAAACTTCATTATATCCAATCATTAAAAAAAAGTTGACATGACAGTTTTTTATAATTTTTTTACTGATAGTCAAGTGATTTTTTATTTTAATTTATTATTATTTTTAATGTCATGTTGACATTTTAATCTATATTAATTTTTTGTTTACGTTAGAAAACATGTTAAATACTCAAAAATTAATAAAGATGGGTGATATACCCACAACCCTTACAAGCCAAGTAATTGGTGTGCATTTAATTATTCTTATAGCATGTGGTTACTACATTAGATTTTGGTGAAATAGATGGAAGTTACGAGATTCATAGTTAGAACAAGGTGTGCCATAGATCTAAATAAAACGTTCACCCTGAAGATTAACGGGGAGATTCTTATACAATAAAACTGGAATACATGGATGTTACGAGATTCATAGTTAGAACAAGGTGTGCCATAGATCTAAACGAAACGTTCAACCTGAAGATTAACGGGGAGATTTTTATAATCAATATGGCGGAGGATTCGCATGCTCCTATGCGCATCTTTGTGAGACAAGTTGTGGATCATATGAGTAAGTCAGATGAAAGTTCTAAAGATAATAGCAAGTGGGAATTCGAAAATTCAGATGGAATGAAGCAGTTGTAGACGGAGAATTGATATTACAATTCGGAGGGAGGGAAGAACTCCGATTCATTGTACGAGGAAGTCGAAATTCAGGATCAATGGGAGGAGCTTTTAGCAGTCAATAAGTTGTTAAGGAAGAAAGTACAAAGGTTGTATGCAAAAAGGGAGAAAAAAGGTGGGATTGTCAACTTCGACACTGCTATAAAGGCGGTAAAAACAGCTACAACTTTTTTGAAAAAAGATGATGGAACCCAGAGTGAAAAGGTAGAGTCAGTTGAGGCTAGAGACGGAGAGGGGAACGATGACAAAGAATCCGTGGACACTTTTTTCAAAGTCAAAAACATGTGTCGAGTAGAAGACGTTAACCAGGACCTCTCTCTTAAATTGGACGATACTAGAAGGGTTGTTATGGGCAAGGAGGTTGTGCCTAGCAAAATAAGGCTCAAAGCACTAAAGAAACAAAGGGGCCCAAGAAGGTCGTAGGTGGATTTGACCATCATTCTATTAACCTCAATTTCATTATATATCAAAGACTCGCGAACCCTGATTGCAGAAACAAGTCTAATCCCAAAATTGTTACAACATCAAATCAAAAAATGGAGGAGGAACAATTCTCAGGAGGTGAAATCTTGTGTTGCGAATCAACTAATGATTTGAACATTCCTCAGTGGAACATTTGATTCTAGGACAATTTGGAATCCAACGTGGGGGAGAAAGTTTGGAAGGCGATCTCAAATCTAGATATAGTTCCAAGGAGAAGAAGAAAGACTACAAGAAGAAGATTGAGGAAATGGAAGTGAAAGATAAAGAGAAAAATCTCTCTTGGAAGGTGTAATCTAAAGTGGTTAAATGATTATTGGGTCTCTTAATATCAGAAGGGGAGGAAATAGGGTGAAGAGGAAGAGAGTCAGTCATGAGATTTCTTCAGGGAAAGATGATTTTTTTAATAGACTAAACTCAATTTTATCAACTTCGCAGTTTTGATGCGTGTTATCCGAAGTATGCGGATTACGTCAGAGTATTATAAAAGATTTATCGATCCCACAGAGACCAATGTTAATCTATCGATTACTATTGTTACGTTGTTTATCTAAGGCTAATAAAAACCAGAGTAATGGTTTTCACAGAATGAGAATAAAAAAATCAGATAAAGACTATACTGGAATGTAATTCACATCAATCAAACAGTACTCATATTATCTAAGTAATAATACTACGGGGCAATGTTTTCTTCTTTGAAAAAAAGTTTATTAAAAAGAATCCGCCGCGTCAGCGTGATCGGAAACAGACCTAACCTTTAATCTATAGTGGCCGCTCACGCTGCACCGGTCGCTCCTTGTGTTAAAGTGATAAAGCCTTTTTTTATGTAACTACCTCTCAAACTTTGTTAAAAAGTGTTTTCGATTGGAAATGTTTAATACCAAAGGCTTTCCGGCATATGCTCGGCCAACCGGATCCTAAAGCTATGAACGCGTCCGAAAATAGTTTAAAATCTATTTCTAATAATATAAAACTTTCCTAATTAATTGATAAAGTGCTTCCGCTGTATTTATCAATTAAGAACTAACAAAACTCTTTTCTAAAATGCCAGATGACTTTTGATCTTACCCGATCTAGTCACAGTCATTACGTAAACAAAAACACGGTCTCATTTACGTAATGACCGATCAATTGAAGTTCAGAAGAGTTTAATTAAAACCAAAAACAGCCCCTAAAGTATTTCTAAAAAAGATAACATGTGGAGTACCGTCGGAACGACGATCCTCACATCCCAGCACAAGGGATTTAGCTGGACATGGTAATTGAAAACATAATGGTAAATTGGTTTGCGAAGTAAGACATTTTTAGAATAAAAACGTGCGAAGTGTGAGAGTGTATTTCAAAGGAGTGAACACAAGTGTCACGCTTCCGTTCAGTACCTAACGATAAACAAATCACACAAATAACAGATAAACTAACAGATTTCCAGACCACGCTAATCGTACGGATCTGACCAAAGTAGAAATATAAAGTAATAGCGGAGACAATAAATAAATATAAAGCAGAGCAATAAAATAAATGAAAGTAAAGGCGACGCGAATAAAAGTAAACTGCAAATTATATAAAAAAAACCTGCTCCAAAGTCGGAGAATGAATCTGGTACAGAGCTGGAAAATAAATGCTGAAAGTAAATCTTGACTTGAAACGTAAATGACTTCAAAAGTAAAGCTTCTAACTACAATGCTCCAATCTAACTAACAACTATAGTGCAATAACCCCCCGATGTGACGGATTAATGCTTTACAAAGTGAATTTATACCTAAGGTTGGAAACTAGAATTGGATGATCAAAATGTGAAAATACAAGGCCTATTTATAGTGCTAGTGAGGCTGTAACAGGCACATAACGTTATGGAAACTGGTTGAGGTAAAATCTCCAAACGTGGGTGAATGCTTCTAACGCCCTTGACCACTTTCCCATTACAACGGTCGGCGTCCGCCGAGCCCCCCTCCGCGTCCGCCGAGTGTACAAATTGGAGAAGACGTGTCTTGTGACCGTTGGAACGTGGGTGAAACCCAGTACTCAAATGGCGTCCACTATGGCGTTCCCTGAGTGAAACGGCTAGTGTACAATTGTGCAGGAAATCTCCGTTTTAGCCCCGTTTTGAGTCGTTTCTTCACTGCAGGCTCAAATCAGGTAATGTATCTGAAAGTAAGACAAAATACCATCATAACATGGGAAAATAACAAATAAATAACTAAAAACATGTGCAATCGGAGTCAAATATACAGTGTATTTTAGTCTTATCAAGTTTCTAGTAGCTTTTGGACTCAGGGAAGGTGGGGATGGTCTTATTTTAAATCATTTGAGCATTCATGTCTTTTGTTAACGATTTGGAAGGAAGGTGAAATTCTGGTACAAATGTGTGATGTCTCGTGCAATGTCACAACATCGCAATCTGCTGTATGAACTAGGCAATAATAGTAACAGCAAATCAACACAAGGATTGTTCACCCAGTTCGGTTCAACAACCTATATCTGGGGGCATACCAAGCCAGGAAGGAAGTCCACTATTAGTAGTATCAAATTACAGACTCAACAGACCAGTTGACAATCTACCTAATTCAATCACTACCCAGTGACCCTTCTACCTAAGTCCTCCCTAGGTAAGAGACTTCATCTCACTCCTAATCATCACAATGATGTCTAGCAGTCAACAACTCCACCACTGCATCAACAACTTGATTACCAACAACTTTTCAAACACAGAAAACTAGAAGACACACTTCCATGACACACCTTAGAGTTCCTTCAAAGCTTCCTCCAAGAACAATACTAAACTCATTACCTACAGGTTTCTGAGTAAGAACACAGTGACCATCTCACAACCTGAGTGGTTCACTTAGACAAAGCCCTAATGATCTACATCTTGGACCCGTACCAATTCTAGATTACAAACATTCTATTTATAGCTTTTTCCCACTGGATTTGGGCCTTCAAATCCCAGTAAATCTTCTGCTACAAATCTCCAAAAGATTCTGCTATAAAATAGATCTTCAATTAAATCTTCAATCAGCTCTTCATAATTAACTCTTAATTATTCTTCATATCTTTTTGCATTAAATTAGCAACAAACTAATCTTCTTCATAACTGATTGTAACAGAATATATCTTCCCCATAATATTCGCCTGCAATCTCTAATTCTGTTCAACAGAATATCTCATTAACACCAGAAATACGCGCAGCCCTAAAACCATCACACCCTGATGTTTTAATGTTCTGGTATAGTGATGTCGAGACATCGCATGTGACATCACTCTTCAGCACTTTAACTCTTCAACAATTTTCACCAGCCAGAATGTTAGCTAAACATAACAATAATGTTAGAAGCTCATGTTGAAACATCAACCATGACATTAACCTTGTTTTACCAAAATTTTAGCCAATTACAAGAACTTACAATCTCCCCCTTTGGCTAATTTTGGCTAAAACCCATATATAAACATTACAACTCTGATTACAGCAGCAATTACAACCCTACACTATTGATAGATGTCACCTGATCCTAACAATAATCATCAGTAGCTACTGTGTACAGCAACCATGGAGAATCATCTTCTTGGCTAATTTTGAATGATGTTAGGACATCATGTTGGACATAACATCACCATAGCAATGCGACTCCAGGCAGCACATCAGGACCTAAGTAGAGACAGTCCTGAAGTCATTTGGTGCACATGAGGAAGAAGATATCTGACACTCCCCCTCAATACAGCACATTTCTTTTTCCTTCCAGGTTAGACCCAGAACAAATGTAGAAGACTCCTCCAGAAAAGAAATGTCTGTCTAGACATCAAAGGCCAATGGTGGCATAAGAGAATTCTGCACACCTTATTTGATCAGATGCCCCTAGTCGACCTGTGGCATAAGATGGAACTTAAGAAGTGCCAATCTTCCAACCCAGGTAACTCAGAACACAAGTCACAACTGTGTTCATAACTCAGGACACAACTCTTTGACATCTCTGACTACTGCAAACTCCAGACATAACATCTGTGCAAACCATTTAGCAAAACCTTTTCCTTTCTCCCCCTTTTTAGCCACAAATTGGCAAAGGAAACCCTCACAGAACCAGACCCAAGTAGTGCTCACCCAAAAACGAACAAACGCCATAAGACTTATGAAACACTCACTGGTTGAAGGAGAACAGAATAACCCCTATAAATAGCTGATCAGTTACTTAGGAATTAACGAGCTTTGAATATGTCAATGTTCTTGGTCACAAAAACGCTATTTTAGGTACAGAAAACTCCTTCCAAATTTAATGCCTACCGTCCAAAACAGTCTTGACCACTTTTATTGTTTCCTAACTGATCTTTACCATAAATTGTGCCAAAACAGTTCCATGCACAGTCGTCGACACGTGTTTCACATTATCCCAACACCACCGTCCAGAATAATTCCTTGTCTGGCTCAAGACAAACATGTCCTATACCATGTTCTGACATCGCATCAGACATTGTCTGCTAGCACACAGTATTATCAGCCCAAGACACTTTGAAAGATTCCAAACCACAAGCACGACATCTATTGATCAACACAATTCACAATCTCTTTTAGATTATGCTCTTCAGCCTCCTCATAAGCACTAGCATACCAGCCTAGGAACACCCAACCATACTTAGTAGTACATGTCCCATAATGTTGAGAGCCACCACTCTGTACAATCTTCACAACAATCTGCACCCTTGCAGTAATAGACCATAGACAACAGCCTTAACTCCCCCTGACATAAACACTCAATGCTCCTTACTTGACACCAGATAGAAGCACAATGAAGTTGCCACATTCTCAATATTAAGAACTGCCATTTCTTGTATTTGTTGAGCATAATTTTAGATACATGTTTGTTTCAAATACATGGTCTGCCAAGCCCAATTTAAACGCCCACTTGATTTGGAATTTCTCACATATTCCATAACAAATGTCTTTAGATCACTTGCAACACAAGATAAGGGTTGTCACCACCTTTTACTTGTATTAGAAGAACCCTCCTTATCTTCAGCCATTCTGATCAGATCATACCACTTCAGATACTAATTCTGCTTCTTCTAACTTCATATGCACAGTCCCAGACCTTCACATCAGACGAATATGTTGTAACATCATGTAGGACATCAGCATTAGATAACAACTCACACCTTCATTCACACACTTCTGATACAGTCAGCTGATAAGGCTACCTCAAGCTACTCCATCATGGCCAAAAAAAATATCCAGACACAGATTTGCATAATTCTCTAGATAAATACTCAGTCTCCCATCAAAGTATTTACCCTTATGCACAACATCACTAATAGACAAATACCAAGTCTCCCGTCAAAGTATCTACTATTAGATAGAATAAGATTACCTTCTCACACAAGGCATGACATTTGGTGTGATATACTTTTATGCACACTTGTGGCACTAGCTGATCCCTCTTTGTTTACATGCTCAAAAACTCCACATCTTGCCAGGCTGATAGAGCAGGTCTTGACAATAGGTCCATCTCCCCTTCACAGCCTGATCTACTTCAGTCTTCACTTCATTCTCCATCCAAGGCAGACCTTCTACTTCATTATTCTCCCGTATGAGTATGTAGACGCTTCTTATGTATGCACCAAGTTCCTGAACCAGAGCATAAACATCCTTCACCAAGGATATCCAACCAGATAATGCCTCAACACAATTTAGAACATCTCTCATCCACCTTCAAGAAGAATAATCTCCTTGAGTCTTCAACTCATCACCCTTCTAGGTGAGGTCGGTGTCTTGATCTTTTACTCTGTCCTGAGCAAAGAGCTGAAGTAATGTTTCAACTTTACATCTCCTAATCATATCTCTTGTAGGGGACACACGAGAGCATATCAACATCTGATCAACTTCCAAGATCAAACCAACAAAACTGCAGTAACTTGCATAACACACTCTTCCAGAAGCTTCTTCTTATAAGCACAAGGTTCAGACCTTTTGTCTAACTTAAGAGTGATAACTTTCATCCTTCTGCATCTAAAGCCATACCATAGACAATCTGCTACACAAGACTGGAAGAGTTCATTCCATACACCTCATGCAGACACCAATTGACCACAGGCTGATTTACACGGCTACTGCACACAGAATCTTGGATGCATTTATCCTTTTCTTCAACCAGCTCCAGCTGAAATGCTATGACATATTGAACAGCATCTCAACAATTATTCAACTTCACAGCTACAGAAATCCAGCTACACTCTAATAGGTCATTGACTTAGCATTTACCATAAACTGCTAATGTGTAGCGCGATGTCGAGACATTGACATATTAAGCTCAGCTTCTTTCTTGATGAAACTTCCTCCTCATTAGGTCATCACAACTAGGCTCAAGAGATAACTTATCAAGATCTTCACTCCCGCATGAAAGATTTGACAGTGATACTCTTTTTGCTTTGGCTCTACCCTCTTCTTTCACCATCAAGAAGGATGATAAAGAAGGAATCAATGTTCTGGACAGATTGGTCTTCAATGCCTGATTTGAAAAACTGAAACTTCCATGTCATACAGTCTTTAAAAAGATCCATTCACCTTTTGATCACTTCTTTCCCAAAACAAAGATATGAGATAATCCTCAAGTATCTTTGGCATCTCTAACCAAACGGTTGAAGCTGTCTTGCATAAACTACAACATCATAGAATATCCTGCTGAGGAGACCAAACCCTAATGTCTTTCCAAGAGAATACCTTCCTATAATCTCACCACCAGAGATACAAGAACCAACCAGGGTTACGTCAGATACCATGCAGCGGAACACACAACAACTCCTCAACAACCTTCAGGCACAACTCAATAATCCTTGCACACCATCACCATAAACCAAGTGCCAACAAATCAGACAGATCCAATACATACTCTATCATGCATAGTCCATCCTTCACTCCAAGGGATCAAACAAACAACTCTCTTCCTTGCTCATGAACCAGAAAGTATCTTCCCAAGATCTCATCTAGAAACAGACAGGATGCCTGCTCTGATACCAATTAAAATTCTGGTACAGATGTGTGATGTCTCGTGCAATGTCACAACATCGCAATCTGCTGTATGAACAAGGCAATAATAGTAACAGCAAATCAACACAAGGATTGCTCATCCAGTTCGGTTCAACAACCTACATCTGGGGGCATACCAAGCCAGAAAGGAAGTCCACTATTAGTAGTATCAAATTACAGACTCAACAGACCAGTTGACAATCTACCTAATTCAATCACTACCCAATGACCCTTCTACCTAAGTCCTTCCTAGGTAAGAGACTCCATCTCACTCCCAATCATTGCAATGATGTCTAGCAGTCAACAACTCTGCCACTGCATCAACAGCTTGATTACCAACAACTTTTCAAACACAGAAAAGTAGAAGACACACTTCCATGACACACCTTGGAGTTGCTTCAAAGCTTCCTCCAAGAACAATACTAAACTCATTACCTACAGGTTTCTGAGTAAGAACACAGTGACCATCTCACAACCTGAGTGGTTCACTTAGACAAAGCCCTAATGATCTACATCTTGGACCCATACCAATTCTAGATTACAAACATTCTATTTATAGCTTTTTCCCACTGGATTTGGGCCTTCAAATCCCAGTAAATCTTCTGCTACAAATCTCCAAAAGATTCTGCTATAAAATAGATCTTCAATTAAATCTTCAATCAGCTCTTCATAATTAACTCTTAATTATTCTTCATATCTTTTTGCATTAAATTAGCAACAAACTAATCTTCTTCATAACTGATTGTAACAGAATATATCTTCCCCATAATATTCGCCTGCAATCTCTGATTCTGTTCAACAAAATATCTCATTAACACCAGAAATACGCGCAACCCTAAAACCATCACACCCTGATGTTTTAATGTTCTGGTATAGTGATGTCGAGACATCGCATGTGACATCACTCTTCAGCACTTTAACTCTTCAACAATTTTCACCAACCAGAATGTTAGCTAAACATAACAATAATGTTAGAAGCTCATGTTGAAACATCAACCATGACATTAACCTTGTTTTACCAAAATTTTAGCCAATTACAAGAACTTACAGAAGGAATTTTGGATCTTGTGTTAAGTTTTAAGAGGGAGGGTTACTTGGGTTTGAAATTGAAGTCGAAGAATAACTACTACTATGTAGTCAATGTTTACTCTTCTTGTATCATATCTCAGAAAAGGAAGATGTAGAAGGAAATCAATGATCTCAAGCAGAAGTATGGGGACGGGGACTGGGACTGGGGAATTTGTGGGAACTTTAACTGTGTAGTCAGTCCAAAAGAAAGGAAAGGGAGTTCGAATGACAACATGTCTTCAGAAATACATGAATTTTATTGATTCACTGAGGATCTTAACCTTATTGACGTTCCTTGCAAGGGTAACGATTTCAACTGGTTTAACATAAAGGAGAAATTTATGAGTAGAATAGATAGTTTCCTTTTATCTGGAGATTTGATTAATAGGCGGGGCATAATTGGCAAGTTGATGGGCAAGAGGGATAGTTTAGATCATTGTCTAATATGGATCCTGATTATCAACTCAGACTATGGACCCAGATCGTTCAAATTCAACGACTGTTGGTTCGATAAAAAAGATTTTATTAGGTTTGTTGAGAAGGAATGAAAGAACTTGCATGTTGAATGGAGAAGCGACTATATGGTGAAATAGAAATTTAACCTTCTTAAAGGGAGTCTAAGGAAGTGAAACGCAGAAGTGTTTGGCAAGATTAACTTTGAAATGTAGAAGTTTAAGGTTGAGATTAATGAAGTGGATGAATTGCTTATAAGTTGTAAGGAGGCCTAGGTGGAGAATTTGGTGGATAGAAGGAGTAAAGTTGTTGGTTTAATGTGGAGGAAGCTATAGATGATAGAGAGAATGCTCATTCAAAAATCAAGGTTAAAATTTAATAGAGATGGAAACTTGAATAACATATTTTTATAACATAGTGAATGGGAGACTAAGGAGAATTTTTTTAGGGCCAATCAATTTTGAAAGTGGCCAGTTAGACTCAGTCGGGGAGGTTAAGGAGGAGGTGAGAAGACATTTCAGCGAGAAATTTGTGGAACCTGGTCATAATAGGCCTATTCTTGAAGGGATCGTTTTCAAAACTCTGTCTCATCAAGAATCTAGTTTCCTGGAGGAAAGCTTCACCGAACAAGAAATAAAATATGCAATTTAGAGGTGCAAGGGATCGAAAAGCCCAGGTCAGGACGGTTACAACTATGTCTTCATAAGGAATTGTTGGCATTTTCTTAAAGAGAAATTTACAAAATTCTTTAAAGATTTTCATATTAAGGCTACACTTTCAAAATCCATCACTTCATCTTTCTTAACTTTAATTCCTAAAAACAAGAACCCCCAAAGTCTGGACGAATGTAAACCAATATTTTGTCAAAACTCCTTGCTTCAAGATTAAAAAGAGTGTTGGATTTCTTTGATATCGAACAAACAATCAGCTTTTGTCCTTGGCAAACAATCATTGGAAGGTGTGCTTATAGCTAATGAGATCATGTATTATGCTACTAGAGAAAACAAGGTTTGTCTTATATTCAAGGTCAATTTTGAAAAAGCTTACGACATGGTGAGTTGGGGATTTCTGATATACATGATGCAGATAATGGGATTTTGAGGAACTTGGATGAAGTGGATGGAGGCCACTATTTTCTCTAGTCAGATGTCGGTATTGGTTAACTGGAGCTCTACGAAGGATTTCGAGGTAGGACGAGGTTTAAGGAAGGGTAATCCTCTATCACCTTTCATCTTTGTGATTATTGCATAAGGCCTAGCGGGTTTAGTTAGGAAGTCTTCTGAACTTGGAGAATTTGTTAATGGTGCCATAATCACCATGGAAGCTCATGAAGATGAAACAGAATCACAACTGATAGAGAAGAATTGTAACAGAATTCAGTTGAAGTATTGTAACTGTAAAATCTTCATTAGATTGGAAAAATATATTACAAGAGAATTTATACAATGTCAATATCTTATCTCTAATGTGTGATAGCTAATCTAACTAACAAGCTGATGTGGCACTATGCTATTGGTTTACACTACTCTACTAAATACAATATACAGTATGATATTAACAACCCCCCTCAAGTTGGACTTTGGATGCTACAAAGACCCAACTTGGATAGAGACCTCTGAAGAGCAGGAGAGTGCAGAGGTTTAGTAAGCATATCAGCCAACTGATCATGTGTAGATATAGGCAGCAAATGAATAAGTTTGGATTGTAATCTCTCACGAACCACATGACAATCCAGCTCTATATGTTTGCTTCTTTCATGAAATGTGGGATTATGAGCCAAATAAATGGCTGGTTTGCTATCACAGAAAATAGAAGCAGGTTGAGAAAATTCAACCAAAAGATCACGAAATATGTACTGCAGCCATTGAACCTCACAAGTAATAGCAGCCAATGCTCTATATTCAGCTTCTGTTGAGGATCTTAATGCAGTATGTTGTTTCTTTGACTTCCAGCATAACAATGAATTACCTAACATCACACAATATCCAGTGATAGATTTCCTAGTATCAGGGCATCGAGCCCAATCTGAATCAGCAAAACCTAGGAGTTTCAAATCACTAGATGCAGAAAATAATATGCCAGTAGCAGGTACAGACTAGAGATACCTCAAAACCCGAGTGGCAGCCTGAAAATGTGGGAGACGAGGTTGTGCCATGAATTGACTCAAATGTTGGACAGCATATGATATATCAGGCCTTGAATTAGTAAGATAAATGAGCCTTCCAATCAATCTTCTATAAGCTGAAGCATCTTCCAAGAGAGCACCTTCATTAGCAGATAACTTGGTGTTGGGATCAATAGGAATTGAGGAAGGTTTAGCAGCAAGAACACCAGCATCTTGTAAAAGCTCAAGAGTGTATTTTCTTTGGTTTAAGAAAATACCCTTTGTGGATCTATCAATCTCAAACCCCAAAAAATACCTGAGCTTACCAAGATCTTTAATCTTAAACTGCTGATTTAACAAGTCCTTGACATGTTGTATTTCAACTAGAGAATTTCCTGCTAACACAACATCATCCACATACAATAGGAGGGCAGTGAAATGAGGATCTTCATGCTTAAAATAAAGTGAATAATCTGCCTGAGACTGATGATATCCAAGAGAAATAAAAAAGGTAGAAAGTTTTGAATACCACTGCCTACTAGCTTGTTTTAGGCCATATAGGGATTTTTCCAACTTACACACTTTAGATGAATCATAACCAGATAGGCCAGGAGGAAGACTCATGTATACTTCTTCATTTAAGTCCCCATGAAGAAAGGCATTATTGACATCTAATTGTTCTAGATGTCAGCCTTTAATAGCTGCAAGAGAAAGCAAGACTCTAACAGTGGTAAGTTTGGCAACAGGGGAGAAGGTGTCAAAATAATCAATACCTTCCATTTGAGTATAACCTTTGGCAACTAATCTGGCCTTGTACCTTTCAATAGATCCATCAGCCTTGTGTTTCACTTTATAAACCCAACGACATCAAATAGGTATCTTACCACTAGGCAGATCCACCACAGTCCATGTTTAATTCTCTGCAAGAGCTTTAAGCTCCACATCCATGCCTTAATCCAACAGTCATGTTTAATGGCTTGTTTATATGTGCTTGGTTCAGATATGGAAGAAATAGCACAACAGAAATTTTTGTAATAAGGAGAACACTTGTCATATGAAAGGACAGAAGATAAGGGATACATGACAGTAGATGTAGAAGAATGAGAAGTAGAGGGAATGTTATTAGCATGATAACAATGATAATCAGCTAAGTAACTTGGAGGATGTGAAACTCTAATGGAATGTCTAAGAGGAGGGGGAGAATGAGTATTTAAAGTATCATTGTTATGATCAGCACTATTTGAATGTGTATTAGGTTGAGTGTTACTATCATAATCAGAAGAATTCAAAGAGTTTGATGGTTCCATGGACAATGTGTGACCAAGACAATTAATATTTGTTGGACTGGGATTGGAGGATGTACTTTGAGAGGACTGAAGAAAAGGAGATTGGGACTGCTATCTACAGGTAGCAGGTGTACTTAAAGGCATATTTTGTGGGTTATCAGGTCTGAATTGTGTAGACTGTTGTGAAGTAGGGCTAGACTGATGGGAAGTAGGGCTAGACTGATGTGAAATAGGGCTAGACTGCTGGGGAGAAAAGGAGAGAAGCATGTATTATCATCAGGTAAGGTAGATATGTCAGTAGAGGTCTGAGACTAATGAGATATACCATGATCATCATAAGAAATAGGGCAAAGATTGGGTTGAACAGGGTTATGTGTAGAAGGATGTTGAAAACGAGATTGATCATTACTAAAGGGATAAACATTTTCATAGAAAACAGCATGTCTGGATACAAAAAGTGTATGAGTTTGAATGTCATATAGGACATAACCTTTTGTACCATCTTTGAAACCCAAAAAAATAGCTTTTCTAGCTCTTTGGCAGAATTTTGTTTTGTTTGGGAGATTGGACACAACATAGCTCAAACAGCCAAACACTTTCGATGAATTAAAGAAGGAGGTTGGTGGTACAACATTTCATGAGGGCTTTTAAGTTTTAACAAAGGAGTGGGAAGCATATTGATGAGGTGTACAACATGAGCAACACAGAAATTCCACATATTAAGAGGAATATGTGAATGAAAGTAGAGGGACCTAGCAACATTTAAAATATGCTGATGCTTCCTTTCAACCACCCCATTTTGTTGGGGTGTGTAGGCACAAGATTTCTGGTGAATAACACCTTTGGCTAAGAAAAAATCAGATAGAGGGAGAAATTCAGTTCCATTATCTGATCTGAAAAACTTTAAGGAAGACTTAAATTGATTTTCAATATATGCTGTGAACTGAATGATGCTTTGTTTGGTTTGGTCTTTAGATTTTAACCCAAGTATATCTACTGTAATCATCTACAAGAGTAAGGAAATATTTGTGTCCTAAAGTTGAAATAGTTGAGAATGGTCCCCATATATCAGCATGTAAAAGTTCAAAAGGGAAAGTAGATTGGGTAGTACTATGAGGAAAAGATAACTTCTTTTGTTTACTAAAATGACATGAATCACATGGAAACATTTGATTATTGTATTTGGAAGAAATAAAGGGAAAAATCTTGGATACATGTTGTAGCCCTATGGAAGATACATGCCCTAATCTCAAATGCCAAAGAAAGGAATTATCTTGTACAGATGTATTACAAACATGTTTATTTTGAGAAGAATCAAGAACATATAAACCTCTGTGAAGCTTAGCTGTACCAATCATTTCCTTGGAATGATTCTGCAGAATATTGCAAGAATTATCAGTGAAATGAACTACACAGTCATTGCTTTTCAAAAGTTTGGCTATTGAAATTAAATTGACATGAAAACTTGGAATATATAGGACATGAAGAACTAAGGCTGAAGAGAGATGAATGCTGCCAGAAATAGAAGCAGTCACATGAGAACCATTAGGTAGACTAACATGAATAGGAATAATGTTTGTGTGTGAAGTGAAACAAGACAAATCACATGAAATATGATCAGTGGCCCCTGTATCAAGGATCCATAAGTGAGGGTTCTTACCATTTTCATGTTGAGAATGTGAATTTAATGCAAAGGGTAAGGTGGTAATAGAATTGGCTTTAGGAGTGGACTTGGACTGTTGAAGTAATTCCAGGATGCTTTGATATTGCTCTTGAGTGAATCCAACCATAGATTGAGTTGAATTTTGCTGTGATGATACCTGACCTGTTTCAACAGAAGCAGCAGACTGAGAGTTTGTAATGGAATTATTGGATTTACCTTTACCTTTAAATCCAGGTGGATATCCATGCTTAATGAAACAAGTCTCAATTGTGTGATTACTCCTCCCACAATGAGTGCACACTCTGTTTTACCCTTTTGCCGCACCATAACCACCAGTTTTGCCTCTGGCTTGATTGCTACCAGTTTTGCCCTGATTGTTGCCAGAAGAAGAATTCAAATGCATAACTATAGAATCCTCAGATACAGTGCTATTCGAGATGGTGCTTTGAGAACTATTTATCTCTCTTTCTTGTTGAATCACAAGAGCAAATGACTTATCTATATCAGGTAAAGGCTGCATCATCATAATTTGAGTCTTGGATTGAGCAAACTTCTCATTCAAGCCCTTAAGGAAACGGATTACGTAATCTTGTTCTCGATATTTCTTAATAGATGCAAGAGCACCACAAGAACATTGAATAGCACAAGAACAAGAAACAATAGGTCTATATGTCTCTAACTCATCCCACATAACTTTCATCTGAGTAAAATAGCTAGAAACATCGAGAGTACCTTGACGGAACTTATACAAATCCTCTTGTATATCAGAAATGCGAAATATGTCACCTTGTGAAAATCGAATCTTCAGATTTCTCCACACTTCAACGGCACTTTCAATCCATAAAATCGACTTGGCAATTGACTCCAAAATAGAACGATGAATCCATGAGAGAACCATAGTATTGCAACGGATCCAAGGAGCATAAAGAATATCTGATACCGGCGGTTTTGGGAGAGTTTCGTCGATGAACTTTTCTTTATTCTTCGAAATCAATGCAATGTGCATTGACCTAGCCCATGTGTGATAATTCTTTTCATCCAGAAGAGGAGTAACAATAACTAGAGAGGGATTTTCATTCGGATGCAAGTAGTATGGGTTTGAAGAATTCGTGGAAAAATCTGAGAAGCTCTGGTATGCCATTAATGGAGAAAACGAAACAAGAAATTCGATTGCAATAGAAAAAGGGAACGAAGGTTGAAGATTGAAAAAGGAAACAGATTGCAAACAAGAAAAATTTGCAAAGCTCAATCGAAACAGATCAAGAAGCAATCGAAAAAGAAACAAAAGAGGAAAAACAATGGCTACCAGAGCTTTAGAAGCTCTGATACCATGTTAATGGTGCCATAATCACCATGGAAGCTCATGAAGATGAAACAGAATCACAACTGATAGAGAAGAATTGTAACAGAATTCAGTTGAAGTATTGCAACTGTAAAATCTTCATTAGATTGGAAAAATAGATTACAAGAGAATTTATACAATGTCAATATCTTATCTCTAATGTGTGATAGATAATCTAACTAACAAGCTGATGTGGCACTATGCTATTGGTTTACACTACTCTACTAAATACAATATACAGTATGATATTAACAGAATTCAAGGGTTTCGCCGTTTAGAAAAGTTGCAGAGTTGACTTATTACAATTCACGGTTGATACTCTTCTCATAGACGAAGGAAATTGGAAAAATGTTTAGACTATAAAATCTATTTTGAAAGGTTTAAGATTGTTTCCGTTAGAAGTGTCAACTTCCATAAAAGCATATTTATATGCCTGAACATCAATACTCATTTTCTGTCAGTGGAATCTAATTTTCTTTCTTTCAGGGTCGAAGACAAAGATTTTATTTTTCTTGGCATTCCTATTGGCTCTAACCTGAGGAGAGTTAACACATGGAAGCCTCTGTTGGATAAAATCAGAAAGATGTTTGCAAACTATAAGGGCATAATGCTATCCATAGACGACAGAATCACTCTTATTAAGTTTGTTCTTGGTAGTCTATCTATCTTCCTTTTGTCTTTATACAAATCTCCGGTGAATATTTGGAGAGAAATAGAGAGCATTCAAAATAGGTTTCTCTAGGGAGGTACAGAGTAAAGAAGGAGAATCTTTTGGGTTGGTTGGAACCAGATTTGCAAACCTACTTGGTTAGGTGGCCTTGGGTGAAGAAGATTAAAGAGTTCAATTTAGCCTTGTTACAAATGTGGAAATGAAGGATTATAGTGGAAAATGAGACTCTTTGGTTGGATATCTTGAAGGATGGGTATAGGAATATCAATCAAACTATCTTGGCCGAGTTTAGTGTAAGCCACCGGAAATCAGAATCAACATGGTGGTTGGACCTAATTAACACCGAAAAGAGATTTAGAGGTTCGGTTTCTTCTTTTGCAGGCAATATGACATTTTTATTCGGTTACAACAAGATTATTCCTTTTTGGTCGGTGATTTGGGCTAGCAACAGCACCATGAGAGATCTATTCTCATATTTGTACTAGAATAACAACAAAAAGGAAGCAGTAGTGGATAATATGGGGAGTTGGTTTGATAGCACTTGGAATTGGGGAGATTTTAGGTTGAAAGGTTCAGCATATGAGTTTTCAGAGAACAGGTTGTTTCGAACAAAGCACAGACGACGTACAGAGCAGCGAACAAACCAGTTTGGTAGCCAGATTCTTCATTAGGTTATTCTCTTAAAGTTAGTTAAGATTTTCTAGTAACGGATAGAGTAATCAAAGATACGGACGAAGAAAAAAAGGAAGTTTTCGTCAGAATATGGAAAGCTCAAATTTCATTCAGAGTTAAAGCTTTCTGGAGGAGGAGTTTCCATAACAGACTTTTGAGTCAGGATTAATTAAGAAAAAGAGGTATTATATCTTCTCCTCATGATTTCCCTTGCGTGATGTGTTTCCAGGCAGAGGAAAGTTTGGACCATGTTTTTTTTTTTCAAATGTAAGGTGGCTATTCAAATTTGGCAGATGGTGAAGGAGTGGACATGTATATCTAAGAGTGTTGAAGAAACAGTTTGGAAGAATTTTATGAGTTGGGTCAAAATTGTTAAGAACATGAAGTTGAAAAGGGGGAAGGAAGGAATTGTGTGGATGGAGGTTATTTGGAGTATCTGGAAACTTCGAAATGATATTTTATTTAACTGTGCTTTTGTGATGTTTCAGATTTGTTTTGGTCTATTACGTTGACGGCGTGGAAGTGATCTTACGTAGGAGATACTTCTCATTCCAAGTGTAACTTTTACGAGTTTTGTAAGGGTCCCTTGACTTGGTTAACTTAAGTTGCAGTTTATTTGTATTTTCTCCTTTTCTGGATTTTTCCGATGTTTCTTTTGTAAAAGAGCAAGAGTACTCTTTTAATAAAATTCTTCCTTACATAAAAAAATGTGTGTGTTTAGTTGAATATCCTATAATTCAATTTTATTTCCTCTAAAATGTTCCTTCTAATAATAATTCTCCTAAAATTTTATGTCCACAATTTTAATTCATGCTGCCAACTTCCTCTAACGTAAGCTGGCGAGAAAGGATAATTGACATATTTTTGACACCTGACATAGGAGCATGTGGTAACATTGGATTTTGTTGGATTAATGACTCCGAATATTATAATTTTTTTTATTTTAGAATATTTATTTTAAAAATTTTAATATCATCTTCTCCAAGTGGTCATTTACCCTAACTTACACTTCCTTCCTCAAAATTCCTGCCAACTTTGCTAGCAGTTCGTCATCTCAAAAAACTCAAACTAACTCGTCTTTTCATCTCAGTTCCTCACCTCAATGATTCTAATAAAACTTGTTTCAATGTCTTCTTTCAACTTTTAGTAGATGTATTGAGTTCCTTTATAAATTGATTCAACAACTTTTAAAATCATCACTTATAAATTTTTTTTGTGCAAGTTAAGATTAGCCTAACTCAAAGTTTGACAGTTTAATATTTCAGGTCTATAAGAAATTAACAGTCCTCTGCAGAAAACCTTTTGATTCTACTTAATTACTATATTCCTGCACTTGTTGAGTTCTTGATTTAAAAAAAAGGTTTTACAGTCTTATGTTAAAATTGAAAAAATAAATAAAAATAAAATAAAAAAAAGAGATTTAGAGATGGATTATTGGTTTAACCGACCGATTGTGAGTTTTTCTCATGAATCTTTATCTTCTACTACTGTTTTACTGACAGATTTTAGGTTTTACCGACGAATTTTAGATTTTTGTTATGAATCTCCATCTTCTACTATTATTTTACTAATGAATATAATTATGGATTTTATCGGCCGATTTTGGGTTTTTTTTGTCATGAATCTTCATCTACTACTATTTTACTGACGGATTACGGGTTTTGTCGATGGATTATGAGTTTTGTCATGAATTTTCATCTTTTACTACTGTTTATTGAAGAATTGTGAGTTTTATCGACGAATTCTGGATTTTTATCATGAATTTCATCTTTTTAACTTTTAATCATGATATTTGTGCATACATTTTAATATTATTGCCAACATATAAAAACAAAGAATGTAATAAAGAAACTAGTACACTAATTTAATTTATTTAAACAATGACAAAAAAAGTGCTACAAAGACTATAATCGATGAAGATAGTGTTAACCATGGTTTATGAGCATCTCTTGAATTAGTAATGGGTCTTTAACTAACACAATTAGCAGTTGATCTTTAATTGATGGAGATAGTGTTAAGCATGGTTTATGAGCACCTCTTAGCCATGTGGCCACATCAGCATTTTTGTCATGCTGACAGTGTTACGTCTATGCCCAATCGTGAAAAATCTTTCATGTGGCGTGCCGCAATAGTTTTTGTTAACAGACGTTGACAATAATACTAAAAGTGTGGACGGAAAATATTAGGAGATGTATTATTCGAAGAAAAATAATTGAGAGACTAAAATTAATGTATGGTCTATTTATGGGAATCAAAAACATATTTGACCATTTTTTCAATCAAATCCAATTATTAGAACCGTTGAAAAAAACGGTTACACTTTCAACGGTTGCACTAAAATCTCAAAACTGAATCCAACTTAAGTTAAAATAATTTATCCATTATGTTTGTTTAATGAACTAGACATGTATTGCACAAATAGTTTTAGAATCGAACCAAATAATAAATGAATCGAACTGAAAATAAAAAATGTTAAAATAAGTTTAAAATTTGTTATTGAAAAAAAATATAACAATTTTGTTATTCAAAAAATAGTTTGATTTGAGAAAAAATGTCTTATCATAATTTGGTGCAGTTCAGAATTTCCAATCGATACATCATATCAATAATTTTTTGTATTCAACTTTTTATATATTCATAGTTGATATAAAATTAAATCAGTGTCACTTTTGTATAACACAAAATATCAAATTAAGTCTCTTCTTTTTTGTGCATGCAACTATACTTTTGAATGTTTTATTGCTTATAATTGAAATTTTTTTAGAGAAAAGAAAAAGAAATATGATAAGAATATTTAGATCTTTTTAAATATTAATTATATTAAAAGAAATTGAAACACGTGTTTATTTCATTTATCTCCTATATCAAACATGGAGAATAGATAAGGCACAAAAGTGATTTGGTAATTATGAATCCAAGAGCAAGAGTGTATATGTGTATGGACTATGGACAGTATGGTCCTAATCCTATACGACAGTCATAATCAATCACTGGCCGCTGCAAGGTCCTGGCCCACTTTTAATTGGCATATTATTATACGTATTCAATAAGAAAAAGCCTGAAAGTCAAATACAGTATGCCATTAACTTTTGAAGAGTTTGGAGGAGGACAAAGAAATACTGTATTAACTTTTGAAGAGTTTAGCGGAGGACAAAGAAATCAATAACAATTAAATAAAATTTTGTTTGGAATTATGAAATGTGATTTTATAGTTGTATGAGATGAGTTAACATAACACTGATATTGTTTCATGGGTCTGTAAATCACTATCATGATATATTATTAACATTTCACAAGATATTTGGAAAACTAATTTCATTGAAGTTTCAATCAAAGATAAGCTGAAGACTTAAAATTACAATCATAGGTCCAGTCATTAAATAGTCGAACAGTAGTATAAAAATAGCTAATATTGTTACATGGCTGTAATTAAACTAAGAGCAAGGCAAATAAACTAAATGGAATAAATTTATTTTAAGTTAATAGCCTATTAAACTTAGTTTGCTAACAAGACTAGATAAATGACCGAAATGGAGAGACTTTGTAACGATGTTTGTTGCTTGGTTAGTCGAGTCAATGGGCATAAGATGGATCGCGTTGTCTTGAATCTTGTCGTGCATGGCAGTTGATTTTGATATGTTTTGTTCTCTCGTGGAAGTCGGGGCGTGTGGCTATTTGCATAACACTTTTGTTGTAACAGTAGTTGATTATGGGTCGATGGATGGGTTGTTGAAGTCATGGAGGAGATATTGTAACCAGATATCTTCATAAGGAATGTTTGCCAAGGTCTTCATAAGGAATGTTTGCCAAGGTCGTGTATTTGGCTTTAGATGAAGAATGTGATACAATGTGTTGTTTCTTGCTCTTCCAAGAAATAAGAGATGTACCTAAATAGAAGCATAAATCAGTGGTAGAACAACGTGTAATGGGGCGGGCTCCCTAGTCCGAATCAGAAATACCAATAAGGATCATGTCTGCTTGTTGCTTGAAGTAGAGGCTGAGTGCTGGTGCATTCTTTATGTAACACAAAATCCTGAAAGCAACTTGCATATGTAGTTTTGTAGGTGCAGCCAGATGTTGGCTAAGTTTGCAAACAAAAAAAGCTTATGTTAGGTCGTGATTGTGGTAGATAAATAAGCTTACCAATGAGTCTTATGAATTTCGTAGGATCAACAAGAATGGGTGCTTTGTCACAGTGCAAGTTATGACTGGGATCCATAGGTATAGAAGTTGGTTTGGCAGCTAGAAGTCATGTTTCTTGGAGAAGATCAAGATAATATTTGCTTCGGCAAAGTAAGATGTCATTAGTAGTTATTGCAATTTCAAAACCTAAATATTTTAGGTGTCTGAGATCTTTAATGCTAACAGCAATGTCCAAGACCTTTTTTAAGTTATTTATCTCAGATAGTTTGTTATCTGCAAGGACTAAATCATCAACATATACAAGAATTGTAGTAAAAGAAGTGTTAGATTTCTTAGTGAACAAGGAATAGTCAGATTTGGATTATAAAACCTAAAGAGGTGAGGGTGTTAGTTAATTTATGGTTCAATTTTCTACTAGCTTATTTAAGGCCATATATAGATCTATTGAGCTTGCAAACAAGATTTTTGTTAGATACTTTTAGCCGCCCAGGGGAATTTTCATGTTGACTTATTCATCCAAGTCACCATGTAAAAAAGCAGTGTTGATGTCAAGTTGATGTAAAAACAATTTTGACAAGATGCTATGGATAGAATGAGCCTTACTGTTGTCATTTTGATAGCAGGGCAAAAAGTATCATGATAATCCAAATCTTCGGTTTGGTTAAACCCTTTAGCTACAAGGCGCACTTTATACCTCTCAATTGTACCATTGGCTAGAGACTTTAGTTTAAAGATCCATTTACATCCTATGGTACATTTGTTATGAGGATTGGGGGGGGGGGGGGGGGGTGTTAAATCCCAAGTATTATTATTAATAAGGGATTGGAGTTCATTATGGATGGCTCATTTTCAATTTGGTCAAGGATGGCAGTGAAATAAGATATAGGTTCATAAATAGAGGATAATTTGAGATTAAAAATTCTATGATGGTGAGATAAATTAGAATAAGAAACAAAATTAGAAATGGGATATAGAGGTTTACCTGTGGTAGGGATAAGGGAAGAAGGAATAGTACCTTGAAGCATACCACAATGGAAATCTTGAAGGTATGAAGGAGGTTTAGACAACATGGTTAGGGGTGGGAGATTGTAAATGTTGATCAGTCAAGGCAGGAGAATTGGTGAGAGGAGGACTGGGATTGTGGCTAGTCATAGCAGGATAAATAGTGGTGGATGTATTAGAGGGAGTTGTGAAGTGTTGGTTTTCTATGTCATCATGAAAATTATTGTTGTTAAAAGGGGATATTGGTTGAGGTATGGTGGTGGTGTTCTGCTTGTTTGTGTTATAGGGGAACAAGTGCTCAAAAAACATGGTGTCTCTGGACATGAAAATTGTTTACAACTGATGTTAAATGAGGTATGGCCTTTGACACCATGTTTATTGCCAAGTTATGCATTTGCGGGACCTAAGGTCTAGTTTTTGTTCTATGTCTCTTAGAACTAGCAGTGTAAGCTAAACATCCAAAAGTTCGGAGAGCATCATAATCAAGAGCATTATTGAAAAGTAAATTAAAGGGAGTTTTGTATTGTAATAGTCTAGATGGTATTCAGTTTATGAGAAAAAAACAGAATGAGAAAGGGCGTGAGCCTAAAAAACTTTTGGCAAATAAGATTGAAACAAAAAGGCACGCATGACCCCTAAGAGACGTTGATGTTTTCCTTCCACAACCCCATTTTGTTGGGGTGTGTCAACACACGAGGTTTGATGAATGATACCCCGACTTAAGTAAAAAATTTAAGGGCGAATTCAAGGCCATTATCAGATCTCAGTGTTTTAAAACAAACTTGAAATTGAATTTTGACATAGTTAATAAAAGATTTCACCAAGTTAGAAGTTTCATATTTAAGTTTCATAAAAAAATCCAACAGAAACAGCTGTGGTCATCAACTTCAGTTAAAAATTAACGATGGTCGGACATATAAGGAGTTGAAAAGGGACCCCATATATCTAGATGGATGAGGTCAAGGTCAAAGCAGTTATCAAAATGGGTGTACCATTGGGAAATGGAAGTCTTATATGCTTAGCAGATAAACACACATCACATGGGGTGGGGGTTTCAACTAATGAGGTATAGGAAAAAATTTGTTAATTTTAGTGAGGGTACCAATAGAAGGGTAACCCAAATGTTGGTGCCATAAATTACACTTATTAGCAGAAATAGAATGAACACGGGAAAATTTAGTGTAACTATTTTGGAAATTGGGAAAGGCGAGCACATATAGACCATGAAGAAGCTCATTTGCACCAATCATCTTCAGGGTTTGGGTCCCTGTATGATGAATTGGTTAGAGTTAAATATAATATGATAGTTAAGGTTTTTGGCTATTTTAGGAAAAGAGATTAAAATAGTGCAAAACTAGGTATATACAGAACATCGGTAAGGTAAAAGCTATCAAAAAACAAAACAACTTCAACACAATTAGTTTCAAGAACACTTCCATTGGGTAGCCTATTATGGATAGGCTTGATGCTAAATTAATGAGAGAACATGTTTTCAGAATGGCATGCGTGGTTTGTGTCCTGTTGAAAGTGTTTTCGGTGGGTATTTGTTTTATCGTCTCCACATGAATTGAAGTGATATTACCTCCGTTATACAATTTAGTATGTTTTAAGTGATGGTGTTAAAATGGTTTTGGTAACGGAAAGTTTTGATTGCATGAAAAGTAGTTAACAACGGTAAAAAGTTTAGGTTTGAGCTGTTTAAAAAACATGTCAAGATTAGGTTTCATTAACCCCTTTCATACATATCCTATTAATCAAGCATGTGAACTTGGTTATGATAAATATGATCATGTATCCTCTGCATATTGTTTATCTCTAAAGCGATATCGTGAATATTATCGTACTAATTACTAGATGATGTCTCATGCTAACAATCAACACAATAATATTAGAGCTTGATACAAGTGAATATCAACTCACAAATCTATGTCTAGAGTTTGTTCATGGATAGATGAATAACTTGGGTCAAGGTTTGACAAATATCTTTCAATAGTGATTCAAATCAAATATATAACATTAAAAGCAAAGATATTCATCATATATTGATCATCAACTTTGTTCACATACAAAAAATCAAAAGAAATACATATTATCAAGGTTAACTATCTCTAATGTTGACACAAAAAGGGGGTTTAGCTACCCATAACCATGGTAGCTTGAGCAACAAGTAAGAAAGAAAACTCTACTAGCTTCAAAGTCAAAAGATCAAAGATTGATGCTCCAAAGCTTTAATTTTGAGTTCCTATGAAAGTTTTTGTGTTTCTTGACCTAGAAGATCTTTTTAGAATCTAAAAAGTGAAGTTGTATGTGAAAATATCTAACAAAGTTCATTTTATACAAGTGCTAAAAAGTGGTACCGTGCTAAGCCCATGCAGAGCTCGCTTAGCGCGACCACGAAATAAAGAGGCAAAGATTTAGAAAGCACGGTGGAGCGGGCTTTGCTTGCTGAAGTGATGCATGTTTTCCGCAAGTATACGGAGTGTATCAGAGTAATATAAAAGGTTGTCGAATCCCACAGAGACCTAACGGTCAATCTATCGTCTTCTATTGCTACGGTGTTTATCTATGTCGATCGTAAAACGGTTTTGGAAATAGGAACATAATGAAATAATAAACTTTTAACAAATTCAAAGATGCAATACTGGAATGCGGCTTTCATCGAACAACAGTACTCTTATTATTTCTAAATAGAACTACTTACGGGGCAATATTTTCTTCCTTGAAAAATATTTAATTAAAAAGGAATCGTCGCTCTCGCGTATTCGGAACTGGACTTAATCTCTAATCTTTATTTCCGCTCTCGCGTGCCCGATTGCGTTTGCGTTAAAGTAGAAAATCTTTTTTTATTAATCACTTCTTAAGCTCAGTTGAAAAATTGTTTTGATTGGAAAACTTAACTTAAAAGGGTTTTCGGCTTTCGCTCGGATAACCGGATCATAAACTTATCAACGCGTCCGCAAATAATTTTAAAATTAATTTCTAGAAATATTAAACTCTCCTAATTATTTAACAAAGTGCTTTCACGGTGTTTGTTAACCAAAACCTAATTAATTTTAATCTTAGGTGTCTGACGACTTTCGATCTTACACGACGTGTCACGATTCTACTTTCGTAGTAACCGATCAAATTAATTTTGGAAAAATTAAATTAAAACCAAAATAGCCCCAATAGTAATCCTAAAGAAACAATAAACAAAGTACCGTTAAATCGACGGTCTTCACATTCCAACATTAACAGTTTACCCGGACATATTCATAGTAAACAATTTAGCTTTTGTTTGAAATGCGGAATTAAACATATTAAGTGATATGATTGAAATAAAGTACATGCAATAAAAATAAATTAAATAAGGCGAGGAAATAAAGAAAGGCGATGAAATAAATAAAGTAAGGCATAGTAGATAAACAAGGCAAATAAAATGTAAATAGAATTGAAACTAATAAGAACCTGCTCCAATCGGAGACTTGAATCTGGTACAAAGGAAACAGATGGAAAATAACTTGAACGGAATGTAAATGGCGGAAAGATTAAAAGCTACAATGTAAAGTGCTCAAAACTCAATGACAACAACAACGCGATAACTCTCAGATGCGAAGAATTAAAACTTTTGGAATGTAAATTTATGGCCTAAGTTGTAACTAAGCTTGGATACCTTCAAAGTGAATTCTAAAAATTATTTATAGTGGTATCAAGCCTTGGAAATCAAGTCACAACTACTGAATTCGTGTGAGAAAAAAGGGAGTAGTGGGGTGAATTCTCCAACTGCCATTGACTGGGGTGAAACCACCAAAGATGGCGACCGCCACCTTCACAAATTTCAAGGACTTGGTATTTGTGATCGTTGATGCATGGGACACGTCATTCACATCATGGCCACCTGCATGGCGAACACCAAGTTGGATGTCGTGTGTGCAAACTGCTCATTTTTATCTGTTTTTCATCTGATTCGCTCCATTCCTTCGAGTATGGCTCTCACTTGGTTGTGTACCTGAAATACACACAAATTACCCGAATAATACTAGAAATGAAAATAAAACGATAGTAAAACATGTGCGAGTCGAGCCAAATACGCAGTGTGCTTCGGCGTTATCAAAATCTCCCACACTTAAACAATTGCTTATCCTCAAGCAACCATTCATAATCATTAGAAGAAAAACAGCAACACACGTAATTATCCTAGGCTAAAGACTCTAATTCGATCAAGGTCACGTCGATAGGTACTAACTTGCAAAATAAGGATATCGTAGTAACACATTCTGCATCCGCGGTTATAAATATCCCTCCTATACAAACCAACTCGCATCATGTCATTATACCTTGGCCTAATTTACTCATCACATTCTTTTGTCCCTTTTCATTCAGGCGCAATCACATTAAGCCCGTTATCTGTACTCACATGGTAAACAAACCTATTAGTGATTATGATCCACACAATGTCAACATTTAGCAATTCGATTCTCAATCACAAACATATCAGCATAATTCACAGGTTTCACTACCATTTGGATAAGTAACCAGGTGAGGGTTACCTAACTTAGAAGGCAGATTCCTTTTCAAACTTTTTTTTTATTATTTCTTCTTTTTCTTTTCTTTTCTTTTTAACATGCGGGATCATTCACCTATTTGCATCGGTCTATTTACTTAGCGGTAATCAGATGGTGCTGACAGCTAAGATAAACTACTTAGGGACTCATTTAGGGGAGAGATTTCAAGGCTATGGTATAACAAGTATCCAAGTCGATCTCTATAATTTGGAGACTTACGACATTAAGACGATACCGATCTTTTAGGAGTTTTCCCAAGTCTCTGCAACCTATCCTTGACTTGTCTAATAGCCTAAGATTTCAAAATAAACATTGTTTTCTTTTTCAAAATTTTTTTGGTATGGCTCAAGAAATAGGGGAAATCAACAAACAACATAAAACTACACATAACGACTCGTCAAGCACATGTAATGATAAAGTACCAAATGCAATAAACTAAAAGCAATAATAAACCTAACTAAAAAACAATAAAAGTAGAAAGCATAATGAAAAAAATATAAAAGCGGTAAAGATCCTCTCCCACACTTAAACCGAACATTGTCCCCAATATTTCGATAAAAGGTGGAAAAAGGATAGGTAGAACCTGGTTTGGTGTAAAATCTTGATGGATGTCTTGTGGTACCGGTTCGGTGACTGGTGGAGCATTCAAATCGTATATCCAATTTCTCTTACGTCGTACGTCAGTACGATCAGGACATGGTAAAACAACACTTTTTATTGCTACATTGTGAACCATGAGGTGGTAACCTCCCTCTTTTTTAACTATACACAACCGCATATTTCTTAAGAATTTGATGTCAATGGTGCGGAGTTGTAAGGGTTCCAATGTGACAAGCTCAGTTTCTAACCCCAGAGCCGAACAAGGGATGTAATCAACCCTCCAAAAGAGATAGTCCCTTTCTTTTTCAAGACTGCACACATGTGGGCTATCATGAACGAGGCGGAATTCACTGGCTTTTATGTAAGTGCTGCCTGTAAATAAAGAATTTCTTTGGCCTTCAATTTGTAAGAGTTTTCTCGGCCGAAAATAGTGATGTTAACATTTGACGGAAGACATGGATGGCTGGGTTATGAATATCAGAAGCCAAATTACCCTCAAAGGTATTGGTAGTGAAACCTGTTATTTCCTTCCAAAATGTACCAGCCTCAACTACCCAATCTGTGTCTATTGGCGCCTCACATAAGACACTTTCCCCGTAGGGAAATCCCAACAACTCTACAAGTTGATCAGTTGTACACTTATATTCCACAATGAACATGTGGAACTTAACAGTGCCTACGGTGCTTGTAGTGTTTGGACTAACAGAGTAGATGAGTGAATTTAAGAACTCTCGTGTCAGGCTCACATATGTGTGGTCTCTCCGTTCAAACAGACGTTGTAGTCCTAATGTTTCTAATAGATAATAAACACTATTGTAAATTCCTAAACTATATAAATAAGCGTTGTCGACATACCGTGTGGCGAAGACTTCGCGAGTTTGCAATTCCTCATATTTCTTCCTTTGGTTGGTGCCATTCATTCCTTCTCGGAAAATGATTCCTCTGTCACCCATTTCCACCATTGTTGTTGATTTTGTTAAAGAAAATGGAGTATTTTGGTGAAAATGTAAAAATGGGGGTTTTGGGATTTTGAGTGGAAAATTGGGGGGTTTTATGGTTGAGGAATGGACGGTTAATGGAGAAGATAATGGGTATTGGAGTTATGGAGAGTAAATGTGAGTGAGTGGGATTTTATGTGGGTCAATGGTGGAAGGGAGTGGGTTTGAGAAGAAGATGCTAAGTTGAAAATGGGGATAAAATGAAGCTTTTCGCTTCTGCCCCATTTTTGCATGTTCAGGACTTGTGGCGAACGCCACGCCTTGATGGCAAACACCATCTTTGTTGTTTTGGCTGATGGGCCTTGGCTGCGGGTCTTGGGCTTTTAGGGGGTGTTTGGGTGCATTTCCGCAGGTGTATAGCCCTTATTTGAAGGCTTTGCTTTGCTAGAATACCAAAATTGAAAAAATATTGATGCTTGCGTGAGGGTTTGGAATAATACTAGCAAAGATTGTAATAAAAAATTTAAAATTAAATTGGATAAAATAATAAATAGGTAGAATTGAAAATAATACTGAAAAAAATGAATGTCACTAATGGGAAATAATTAAAAATAAATCTGATGGACGAAAAATTTAAACTAATACGGAAAAATAAATCTAATGATGGAAAAATTAAATCTAATGACGGTGAATTAAATAATGATGATAAGAAATAAATTCTCCCCCACACATAAAGTGAGCAGTGCCCTCAATGCTTCTAATGGATCAGGTGTGAAGGAGACTGGCAGAGAGTTGACTAAATCGACTTGCGCGAGCGATCCTGAGTCTGATGTGGACATGATGCCCGAGCTTCTGCGACCTGGCGTCGAAGACTGTAGATGTCTTGGCAAAGGTAGTCTTTTTCTTTGGCATGAGTGGCATTAGCCACTTCCATCTGCAAAGTGAGGTTAGTAAATTCTTCGCGAAGTGTAGCAAGCTCCTAGCGCATGACATTGAGCTCGTAGTCGATGTTGCACCTCTGTATATTAACATTAGAGCAAAACACAGTGGTCCTATCTGAGGGAGATTGAGGGTGGTACTCCAGAGCATGAGGTGTGGTGGGTCTGGGTGGTGTCTCTCCTTGGTCCTCTAAAGCATAAGACACATTCTCTCTCTTATGGATATTAGTTCTCTCGGGGTGTGGTAAAGCGAAATAGTGAATGACTTCATTGTTAATGAGGAGTTTGAAATGTTTACTGCTAAATAAGGTTTGTCTCACCAAGCCGCGCTCTAGACAATGGTTTATATCTATTAGAGTGTACCCATAATGAGGAACTAAGTGGGAAAGTTTATTCAGGAGACCCAGGGCATAAGCATTGGGAGTAACAGTCCCACCTACATGGATAGGTCCCTCGGTAGATTTTGTAATACAATATAAGTTCTTCGTAAGGAAGGTTTTGGACTCAACAGGACGGGATTGGGTAATGCAAAAGAGAATGAAAATTTCTTCCGCACTGACAGGCTCATTGTTTTCACTTCTTCTTAAAAAGGTTTGGGGTAGTATCATCTGAAAGTACCTAAAAGCTAGGTTATGGATACAGTTGGGAATCTGGGTGGATGGGTCGGGGCTTCCTCCGTCGGTAATGTTTTTCTAGAACTGTCTATCTCTTCTTGCATGAATTCACAATTAGGAACTTCAGTCACAACATCGAGGTTGCACTAAAATCCTAAAAGTTCAGCGAATTCCTGATATGTAAATTTATATTCGTAACCAAATAATCTGAAGGTGATCA
Organism: Lathyrus tuberosus; assembly: GCA_022829125.1. NCBI lineage: Eukaryota > Viridiplantae > Streptophyta > Magnoliopsida > Fabales > Fabaceae > Lathyrus > Lathyrus tuberosus. The sequence continues at coordinate 37,250,705 of JALAZF010000003.1, read as the reverse complement.
GTCCTTTATTAAACCCACGACCATGGTAAGGATCGTAGCTAAGTGAACTGAGGAACTCTAGGGTCAGGTTCCTGTAAGTGATGTTCACGGCATCCGAGTATTCATCCCATTGGAGTTGATGACACAGGTATCTGACATTATCTTCTAGTCATAGGCCTTCTAAGAAATAGGGGTCAGGGTATCTGGTGAGTAGCATAGGTCGCTCAGATAAGATCACATAGCGTTTCCTCTGGGCTTCATCCCTGAACTAAACGTGCATGTCGTCGAAACTCTGCATCCAGAAAATATGGTTAGTAGGAATAGGCAATAGAGAGCATTGAGACCTGAAACATAAACATCACACAAGTTAGTCCTATTAAGAAAATAAAATAATTCACCGTTTATATAAGAAAATGGAAAATATGCAAAAATAAAATAAAATAAAATGGGTCGTGGGTTGCCTCCCACGCAACGCTTTGTTTAACGTCGGCAGCTCGACGATTGCTTTAATTAACGTTGCTAAAGTAACAAGGGGTGTTTCTATCAAAGTATGGCCAAAATAGTAGGTAGGAACTTCACCTCCATTATAATGTTTTAATCTTTATTCGTTCACAATGAAGGGACTAAATGATTGATTTCTAATCTCAACTGCACTAGATTTCATGACTTTTGTGACTTTATACGGACTAGACCACCTGGAACGTAATTTACCTGGAAAAAGTTGCAATCTGGAGTTGAATAAGAGTACTGATCGCTTACTTTGAACTCTTTTCTAGCTATCCTTTTATCATGCCACACTTTAGTTCGTTCTTTGTATATTATAGCATTCTCATAGGCATCACGACAAAGTTCTTCCAGCTTGTGGATATCAAGTATGCGCTTGTTACCAGCTACTAGATAATCCATGTTAAAGGATTTGATAGCCCAATATGCCTTATGTTCTAATTCAAAGGGTAGGTGACATGATTTTCCATAGATTAACTTAAATGGGGTTGTTCCTATAGGGGTTTTATAAGCAGTCCTATAAGCCCATAATGCATCTTGCGGTTTAAAGGACCAATCTTTCCTAGAAATGGAAACTGTTTTCTCTAGGATTTGTTTGATTTCCCTATTTGACACTTCTACTTGTCCACTGGTTTGTGGATGATAGGGTGTAGTGTTAGAAGAGTAATAATGTGGGTTGTTTTTAATCGTATCCACAGGGATTGTTTTGATATTTGATGCGTGCCTTTCAATAGTTGCGATATTCTAAGTTAACGGTTTCAAAAGTTTCTCAATTGTTTTTAACATTCACTTGTAGCAAAGATTAATAGAGACAAATATTTTGTAAAAGGTTTTATAAAAGCATGTTAAGGTTACGTTTCGCTAATCCTTTCCATGTATAAACAATTAATCAAGCATATGAACTCGGTTTCCGACCAATATAACCGCGTATCCTCCCGACTAAGTTTATGTCTAAAGCGAAGTCGTGAGTACCGTTGTTTAAACCGTTAGATGATGTCTCACGCTAACAATCTAAACAACGATCATTAAGATCAATACAATGCGAATAGCAAATCCCAAAACTATGTCTAGAGTTTGGTTTTTAAGAGATGAAATTGTTAGGTCAAGATTTGTGGAATCTATGTCTAGAGTAAAACAAATCAAACATAAAGAATTAAGAGAAAACAACTTCATCTATATTGATCAAAGACTTTGTTCATACACAATAGATCAAAAGCAATACATAAAAACAGAATCAACTACATCCAACCTCAACATTGAGGGTTTAGCTACCACTACTCATGGTAGATTGGATAACAAGAAAAAAGAGGAGATGAGTAAACATCCACGCCGAATAATCGAGAATGGATGCAAAATCAGCTTCTCCAAGTGAAAATACAAGCTTCAAAGGTAAAAAGACTGAAAACTATGATTTTGGATCAAAATGAACAAAAGATCCCTAACACATAAAGTGAAATTCTATTTATACAATTTTGAAATCAGTAGGATTCGCACTGCGAGCAATTCATTCGCACTGCGAATGAGGAAAAATGGCACTTTAAGTGCCTCTGAGACTTAAACCGCCCCAAGCAGAAATCGTGGGTTCGCACTGCGAATCATTCACTAGCTACATTCGCACTGCGAATAAACTAGCGAGCCAGAATTCTCAAACCCAGAACTTACTGCCTCTCTTCGCCAACACCTTCGCACTGCGAACCAACCAGCGAACCTTCGCTGGACCCTCTCCAGGAGTTCGTAGTGCGAACACATGGTAATCTCAAAGTTGGAACTCTCTGCCTCTGCTCGCTGGCACCTTCGCTGGTCCTTCGCAGTGCGAACCTTCACTGGTCCTTCGCCAGATTATTTGCACTGCGAACACCCTGTTGCAGCTAAAAACTCAGTGGAAACTTGCATTGGTTCCATGTGTCCTCAATTTTGCTCCTTTCATGCCTATACCTGCACATTAACACACAAATTACAAGCTCCACACATATATTCCATTGTAAGCATTACAACACAATTTACCGCTTAAATTCACAATTTACCGTTAGAAAGAAATGAAAAATGCCAAGTATTTCATACAAATATATAACATGTTTGACATCTAACATGTAGCTACTCCATGTTTTACACCATACTTGTTTAACAGGTTCTCGAAAATTCTTGAAATAAAATGAGATCTTCCGTTGCTTATAACGAGGCGAGGAACTTCGAACTTAGGAAATATGTAGTTCTTAAACATCCTAATGACTACTCGTGCGTCTTTCTTAGGTGAGGCAATAGCCTTGATCCATTTAGATACATAATCGACTTCTACGAGAATATACTTGTTTCCCATGGACGATGGAAATGGACCCATGAAGTCAATTCCCCAGACATCAAAGACTTCCACTTCTTGGATATTTCTTAGGGGCATCTCATCGCGTCTCGAAATATTTTTAGTGCGTTGGCACCGGTCACATTTGAGTATGTAAGCATGAACATCGTGCCATAATGTTGGCCAGTAAGGCCTGCTTGAAGTATCTTAGCGCATGTTTTTTATGTGCTTGCATGTCCGCCATAAGGCACGAAGTGGCAATAAGTTATAATACTTTCCATCGAAGCCTCTTTTGAAGAGAAGGGGTTCTTCCCAATATAATTGTTTCACATTGTGGAAGAACTTCTTCTGTTGGTAAGTCAAGTCAGGGGGTAGGATATCGGCTACTAGATAGTTAACAAAATCTGCGTACCAAGGTACATTCGTCACAACTAGTTCCTCTTCAATATTTATTTCTAATTCATCGGGCTCATCATCATGATTTGTCTTAACTGACGCTATTAATCTATCATATGTGAAGTCATCATTTATAGGTATAAGGTCGGGTTTTAATATTCGAGTCTTGACAGGTGGTCAACCACCACATTTTGTGCCTTTTTTGTCACAGATTTCCAAGTCAAATTCTTGTAGCAATAGGATCCAACGAAGTAATCTAGGCTTTGCATCCTTTTTTCTAAGTAGATATCGAATTGCAGCGTGATCGGTGCATACGATAATTTTGTCTCCAACTAAATAGGAGCGGAATTTGTCTATTGCAAATATTACTACGAGGAGTTCCTTTTCAGTAGTAGCATAGTTTAGTTGGGCAACATCTAAAGTTCTGCTAGCATAATATATTACGTGTAATCTTTTTTCCTTTCGATGTCCTAAGACAACACCAACAACAAAATCACTTGCATCGCACATAATTTTGAATGCTTGGTTCCAATCTGGTGGATGCATGATAGGAGCGGAGATTAGTGCCCGTTTTAGGAGATTAAATGCTTCGATACATTTTTCTTCGAAAAGGAATTCAATGTCTTTCATTAGGAGACCAGTTAAAGGTTTTGTGATCTTAGAGAAATCCTTGATAAAGCGTCGGTAGAAACTGGTGTGCCCAAGAAAACTTCGGACTTCCCTAATTATTTTTGGTGGTTGGAGGTTTTCTATAATCTTAAACTTAGCTTTGTCAACCCCAATGCCCCTCTCCGATACTATGTGTCCTAGTATTATACCTTATTTTACCATGAAATGGAATTTCTCCCAGTTTAAAACTAGGTTAACTTCTACACACCTTTCTAGGATTTTCTTTAGGTTGGAAAGGCAGTTTTTAAAATTGGATCCGTATACCGAGAGTTCGTCCATGAAAACTTCTATGATCTCGTCAAGGAAGTCAACGAATATTGACATCATACATCGTTGGAAAGTTGCAGGGGCATTGGATAGCCAGAATTGCATTCGTTGGTAGGCCAATGTTCTATATGGGCATGTGAAAGTTGTTTTCTCTTGGTCATCTGGGTGAATAGGAATTTGGAAAAATCCTGAATATCCATCCAGATAGCAGAAATAAGAGTGTCTAGCCAAACGGTCAAGCATTTGATCAATGAATTGAAGGAGAAAATGGTCCTTCCAGGTTATTTTGTTTAGCTTTCTATGGTCAATGCACATACGCCAACCATTTTCTACACGTTTTGCTACTGATTCTCCTTTTTCATTTTGTACAACTGTGACACCCCCTTTTTTAGGTGCCACATGTACAGGGCTTACCCACTTACTATCAGAGATTTGGTAAATTATTCTAGCTTCGAGTAATTTTAGCACTTCTCTCTTGACCACATCACTCATTATAGGGTTTATCCTTCTTTGGTGTTCTCTAGATGGTTTAGAGTCTCCCTCTAGCATAATCCGGTGCATACACACAGGCGGACTTATCCTTTTTAGGTCGGAAATGTTATAGCCTAGAGCTGCGGGATATTTTCGCGGGACATCTAAAAGTTGATTAGTTTCATCACTGCTCAGATTTGCACTAACTATGACAAGACGATTAAGTTCTTCATCTAAGAATTCATATCTCAGATTCTTGGGTAATTCCTTAAGCTTTATTGATTGTTTCTTAGGACCAGGCATATGGCCAGGGGTGAATGCTAAGCACTCGTAAAGACTGTCATCTACATAGGGTGTCATTGATTTAAATCTGTCATCTTCCATTATGGGAGTTAAGGGAAGTTTTATCGTCGAGGTGGGTGTTTCTGCACCTAACTCTCTTATGCACTCATCAATAATATCGATGGCACAACATGAGTCATCTATAGTTGGAACTCTTAGTAATTTGGATAAGATGAATTCTACTTTCTCTTCACCTGCTTCGAAGGTCATTTTTCCTCTTTTGACATGTATTATGGCCCCGGCTGTTGATAAAAATGGTCTACCTAGAAGGATATAGATCTCTTCGTCTTCTTTAATGTCCATGACGGTGAAGTCAGTTGGAATATAAAGTTGGCCAATCCTAACTAGAATGTCTTCTAATATACCGATTGGATACTTAACTGATCAATCAGCCAGTAGAAGGGACATCCTATTTGGTTGTATATCTCCTAGGTTCAACTTATCGCAGACAGCTAAAGGCAATAAACTCATACTGTCTCCTAAGTCCAGTAATGCTTTATCAATTACATAACTCCCTAAAACGCATGGTATAGAAAAACTTCCAGGGTCTTTTTCTTGTTTAACTAATTTATTCTCAGCGATCGAATTGCATTATAATGGTTTAGGATCATTAAGTTTATGGTTGTTGGTTAAGATATCCATCAAGAATTTAGCATACGAAGGTATGTGGGTAATAGCTTCAATGAAGGGAATCTCGACGTGGAGCTTCTCAATCACTTTTATGAACTTTTTGTATTGGTTATCTAGTTTGATTTGTTTAAGTTTTTGCGGGTATGGAATTGGTGGCTTATAAGGAGGGATGGTATATAAACTTGGTTATCATTCTCTGCCTCCTTATTTTTAACTTCTCACTATCTCTGCTTCTCTGGTCCCACTACTCGGTTTTCGGGTGTAATCATAATGTTTTCCTTTGGGGGCTCAGGGTTTTTCAGCAAGTTGTTATTCAACCTAGGATCTACAGGTCCATGATATGTGGTTCCACTTCGTAGGTCAATAGAATTAGCATGGCCCTTAGGGTTAGGTTGAGGTTGTCCAGGGAATGATCCTTCTGGTGTAGCTTGAGTAGCTTGTTGTTGTGCTACTTGCAAGATTTGTGTTTCCAACATCTTGTTGTGTGTTACCACAGAACCAACTTTGGTGCCTAATTGGGTAATCAACTCACTTATATGAATGTTCTGGTTCATGAATTCTTTATTTTGCTGAGTTTGAGTTGAAATGAAGCTCTCCATGGTCTTTTCTATGCTTGATTTCTGAGGGGCAGCTTGAATTGGTTGTGTCGGTCTTTGAGCTTGGAAACCTGGTGGTCTCTGAGGTGCAGTTTTGAGTGGGGTTATTATTCTTATAAGAGAAATTTGGATGATTCCTCCATACAGGGTTATAATTATTTGAATAAAGATTTCCTTGGGAGTAGTTGACCTGATCTGGGCTTGGTTCGGCTAGAATACTGGATTCAGCAGTGATATGTCCTTGGGTTCCATAAATTTCGCATCAGGATTGTACTGCAGCTACGGTAGTTATAGGGTTAGCGACCAGACTTTTGACTTTTTTAGCTAGGGCGTCCATCTTGGCTTTCATATGGTCTAGACAACTTACTTCGTATATACCTCCTTTGGTTTCCTTCTTCTCTACTGAAGCTCATTCTGTCCCCCATTCATAATGGTTTTGAGCCATATCTTCAATGAGTGCACATGCTTCAGGATATGGTTTATTCATCAGTGCACCAGCGACGACAGCGTCATTGATCATCTTCATATTATAGAGAAATCCATTATAGAATGTATGAATAATCAGCCATTGTTCTAGACCGTGGTGTGGGCAGGCTCTTAATAGTTCTTTATACCTTTCCCAAGCTTCGAAAATAGATTCGCCAACTTGTTGAGTAAATATGGTTATTTGGTTTCACAAGACAACAATCTTGCTTAGTGGAAAGTATCTAGCAAGGAATACTTTCTCCAGGTCATTCCAAGTGCTGATTGAATTTGCTGGGAGAAAGTCTAGCCATGATCTTGCTCTGCCTCTAAGGGAAAAAGGGAATAGTCGTAGACGTATTGCCTCAGGAGAAGCACTACTGGTTTTCAATGTGTCGGCTAGTTGAATGAACACCTTTAAGTGTTGATTCAGGTTCTCTGTTGGGAGACCATCAAACTGGTTTTGTTGCACAATTTGCAATAAAACGGGTTTTAGTTCAAAGTTATTAGTTGGGATTGTAGGGTTAACAGTACTCGAATGTTGTTCTTCGTTAGAAGGTATTGCAAATTCCTTAAGTGGTTTTCGGTGTTGTTCTTCTGCCATTGCTCTCTAAATTCTTTGGAGCAAAAGTCGTGCGCGCGCATATCTTTCTGGTTCAGCTATTGGATCTTTTAAAGTTCTGGTACTAAAAATTCTTCGCATTAACCGACAAAGGATTCCTTAGTTTAGACGGTGTAACAATCAGGGTACGATATCTGACACAATTGGTCCCTAGAAATGGTGCCAAAAACTTGATGTGTGCTTTCCACAAGTATACGGAGTGTATCAGAGTAATATAAAAGGTTGTCGAATCCCACAGAGACCTAAAAGTCACTTTATCATCTTCTAATGCTACAATTTTTATCTAAGGCGATCGTAAAAAGGTTTTGGAAATAGGAACAGAATAAAATAATAAACTTTTAACAAATTCAAAGATGCAATACTGGAATGCGATTTTCATCGAACAATAATACTCTTATTATTTCTAAATAGAACTACTTACGAGGCTGTTATACCCTAAATTTTACCCTTAAATTCCTTGATCTTTTGCACATTATTTCTAGGTCAATCATCCATGCATCGCTAACCAATTTATCAGACTTTGTTTGTTTGTTTCTTTTGTGAAATTAGGTGCTGCTGCAAAAGGTTCAAAGGTCGCGGAGGCTATGTGTGTGCTTGTTAGGACTCTAGTCCTTTGCGAATGTGTTGAATTCCTATGGAGATGGAGGAAGGATATGCCCTCATTCTTTTAGTCCCTCAGTCAATACAAAGCCATTTTTCTCAAGATTTCTCACAGGTTTCCCTAAGGAGGATTACGATTTTCTGTCCTTTGGTGTTGAGCATGGTTATTTGAGAAATTATTGGAATTTCGTGGTGAATCGCATTACAAGCAGTATCCTCAATTTCAAAGGGCTTCTCATGGCATAGTATGGTCTTATTTGCGAAGTTAGATTTAGACTTGCGGTGATTTGTGATCAATGTGTTTTGACGTGGTAGAGTTTGGATGAAAATTCTTGAATCGGAATTATACCAGAAATTATCGAAGTGAAATTCAAGACTTATGTTCCAATTGATTCATTGTTTCTTACAAAGTTCAAACTCAAAGATTGATTTCAAGAACCAAGTCGTGTTCATAAAGTTCAAACTGAAAGTATCAAATTCAAGTCCACGTCACTCACCACCATTCCAAGTTCAAAGTGATACGATTGTTTTGTGACCACAAGGGAAAGTTTCAAGTCATGATTATCACTGTAGCGTGCGATTTTTGTCGGTGACGCGACCACCTTACCGCAATGGTTGGAATTCGGTGCTACTTTCTGATTTCTTATTTATCCTATGAAGCTGTAAAGGAAAGGGAAGATATCTAAAACTAACCTTGCACGCAAATGTTTTCTTTAACAAATGCTAAGAGATTGGGGGGGTCCGTGGTCAGGTTATACAAAGGGAAATTGTCAATTACCCAGTGTATATATGGTTATCCATAGATTCTTTGGCATGTTCTTCTATTATCTACTTACTGGGTTTTATCTGTTATAAATTGGGAAAGTTTCTCCTTTGGGAATATTGAGAGAGTATTTTTGTTGTTTTCGGGTTTTTCGATGTGTTTGGTAAGGTATTGGACCTAAAGTTTTTGTTATGTGTGCTCGCTAAGATTTTGCAATCTTATGCCTATGTGTTCCGGTAAAGATAATAGAGAAATCAGAGCAATCGTAGTTCCTCCTATTCTATGGGAGGAAAAAGATGTTTGGTGTCTTGTTCAAAGCCCTAGATTGAAGCTAAAGGGTTTGAGTATTTGTGTCTTGTTTAAAGCCCAAGATTGAAGTTAGATTAGTTTGACTGAGAGAGAATTTGCCATCTATAAAGGGATATATCTCATCTGTTTATCACAGTTGTTGAGTAACTGATTATAAAGGAGAATTACTTTAACTGGAATGTATGGAAACCAGCAATAATTTCCTTTATAAGGGATTTGTCCTGAAGGAATAAACTTTAACTCAGTGTAGAGCAATGCCATTTTTCCTTAGGAGTCTTTCCATGCTAAGAGAGGGACATGGGCTTGTATGTAAATAATCCAGAGGCTTGCCACTTATAGCTGTTATACGAAAGAGGAAGTTTACCAGGATAAGAGAGGGACCATAACTTAGATTTTTGAATCAACAAGTGTGCCACTTACAGCAGTTATCTGGAATTAGGATTTTTTGATTGTCTGTGTGATGTACAGAGAAATTTCTTCCTACAGAGAGAACTCTTGATTTTCTCTGAGGGGATTTTGGTTTTTGTGTGCCTTGATCAAAGCCAAAGGTTGAAGCTAAAAGGTTGACTCTACTAGGGAGTTTTATATCTGTCTTGTATAAAGCACAAGATTGAGGCTGAAAAGAGATTGAGTCATTTGGGGGAAATTTTAGCTGTCTTGTACAAAGCCCAAGATTGAGGCTAAAAAAGAATTGACTCCACTAGGGAGAGGTTTTATCTATCTTGTATAAATCCCAAGATTGAGGCTAAAAAAGAAATGATTGACTCAACTGGAGAATATGATCTGTAAAGCCCAAGATTGAGGCTAACTTTGCTGAGGGAAAATCATTATACAACGCCTAAGAGGAGGCTGGTTTGAGAATTTCTTATATAAAGCCTAAGAAGAGGCTAGCTTCTGCTGAGGATTATTGAGATCCAGAGACAGGTCCAAATTGGGGAATTAACTCTTGTTGAGTGATTACATAAGAGTTGAAATATCAGAGACCATGAGGTTCTGATTTTTCTGATGGTTTATTGGTTGTAATTTTACCCTAGCTAGGAAATTTAGAATGAAAGTTTAAAGATCGAGTTTTAAAACCTATGGAGGTTTCAAACTCTGCTGGTGATTGATGAAATGATCAGGGTTTCTCCTTTGCTTTTAGGAAACTGGAGGGTTTCTTTGAAATCCAAGAGGAGATGAGACTTTCCAAGTCTACTGGTATGAAGAAGTTTATCTTTGTATGATGTCCAAGAGGAGGCTGATGTTTTAAGGGATGAGAATCAACCCTAAACTGGTCTGATGTTCTGACTCTCTAGAAGATTAAACTAGCAAAAGATGACTAGGTTCTATCCAATACCTGTAGGAGGTCTTTGGGTCCTTGTACTAAGCCCAAGAGGAGGCTGAGAACTTCTAAGAAGCCTGAGGGTCCTTGTACAAAGCCCAAGAGGAGGTTGGGGATGCTTTTAGGAAGCCTGTGGGTCCAAACCTGAGAAAAGTTCAAGAAAGGTTTCACCGGGAATAATTCTTTCTTTAGTGAACAGTTCCAGGGTTTGAAGAAATTCAAAAGAGGTTTCATCAGGAATTAATCCTCTCTGGGGAAATGAATTTCTTGTACAAATTTCGAAGTAGTGACAGTCTTGAGAAAAGTTTCACCGGGAATAATGCCTTTCTCTGTTCCATATTGTATAAGTCCAAGAGGAGGCAAGACTGTATCTGGAATTTCCTATGGGGAACTAGTTTTGACTTTGTTAAAAGAGTAACCACTGGTTTGATCTAAAACCTAGAACTAATTGTTGGGAAAAACTCTAAGCAAATATATATACAAGTATATATAGATGAAATATATAAACAAGTATGTTGAAGAGTGTAGTAGAACTTACAGGTGTGTAAGCTCCAGCATTACAACCACAGCTGTATGGTTAGTTATTCAAGAAATTGAAGAAAGTTTTGATATTAACTTTGAAATTGAATTTGAATCAAAGAATAAAGTTGTTTAAAAAGGAAGTTTGGGGCTTATACTTAAGAAGAGGCCCAGATGAAAAGCAGTAATTATATCGTTATTTTGAAAATTGTATCGGGACTTATACATTGACTGAGGCCCAAAAGTTTATTTTTTATACAAGAGATTGGGCTTACAACTCAAGGAGAGGCCCAGGTAAAATTGTTTTATAAACGACGATCGCGCCGAGATTTTTAATATCGTATCGGGACTTATACAATGACTGAGGCCCAAAAAAGGTTTATTTACAAAGGGATGAGACTTACACTCTATCAAGAGGCCCAAAAGTGTATTTAAAAAAAGAAAGATGGGGCTTACAACTCAAGGAGAGACCCAGATAAAATTGTTTGAGGGTGAAAATAATCAAAACCCTAATTTGATTAAAAATGTATTTTAATTTGAATAAAAATTAATAAAATGATCAAACTTATCAAACATGTGTGAAAAACAAGTTGTGATCTTGGATAAATGTTTGGAAAAACATATTTCATTCATAGAATGATTTGAAAATCAATTGAATTTGAAAAATCAAGAGAAATAATTTATTTAAATGTTTAAACACATTTAAAAAGGAATTCTTTTCAAAAATTCAAAATATATTAAATAAATAATTTTTTTTTATTTTTTGTGTGGAATAAAATAGTTTAACATATTTGTGAATTTTGAAAAAAAGAACCATTAAAAAATGATTGAAATTGAAAGAGAAGTTAATTTTTGAAGTTATTAAGAAATTGTGAAAAAATGTGAAAAGAACAAGTGGTAAAAAAAATGGGATGGTCCTCCCAAGGTTTGAACCCACGCCCTTAGGGTGGAGGGTTTAAAACTTTACCAACTGAGCCAGGTGCGTTGGCTGATAGAGAATGGGAAGAGTGAATAATATAGGAAACCTTCTTTTGAAAATGGTTCAAAAAAAATACCAAAAGGTCTGGGGCGAGGGGGATTCGAACCCCAGACCTCTCGCTCGCTACACACACACACACACAAATACTAGTGTTTCCACTAGGGTGCGGGAAAAATATATAGTAAAACTATATTTGATTCTGAAGAATGGCACCATGGCCATCACCTTCAACTTCATCATCTTCATCAGATTTTTGAAATTGTATCTCCATCAATACACAACCATTTTGGATGATTCAAAAATGAAACTTGTCTATTTTTGAACGAGGAATTGAATGGCATTACTCAATTTTATTTAAATTCAAAGAATTGAAAGAAAATAGTTTGAAATCGTATGAACCCTATGTAAGCTGCTAATTTCGATGCCTAGATTTTAGTCAGAAAGTGAGTTTTGAAGATTTACCAAGATATTTCGACAGGAGATTGTTTTTGAAGAAGGTCAGTTGAAGATAAATATTAATTGGAGAACCAGATTTGGATTTTTTTTCTAAGTATTAAAAGTACTTCGACTAATTGGTGATAGGGCCATTTTCAACGGATGTTTGAAATTTGAATTTAGGAGGGAGACTCGTTTTGAAAACCAGACGCGTGGAACACATCCAGGGGCGAAAAGGCATGCAGAATGCCATGTGTCATCAGTAGGAGAAATAGCTGTTATTGATAGTTATTTCGACTGTATATAAATAGGGAGTCTTAGCGTTTAGATTTCCGGGGGTGTTCAAAATTTGTACAAGTTACTCAAGAATACTCAAAATAACCGTGTGAGAGAAAAGAGTAGTTACTGAGAAAATGTACGTTTGAGAAACACCAGTTTTTATTCCTTGCATTTTAATGAAATCTTAAGTTATTCATTTACAATTCCTTTTCACTCTTGCACTTTTATTCTTGCAATTTACTTACATTTCACCATATCTTTCAAGAAACAAAGTTCTTATTACTTTTAGTCAAAAAACATTAGTTGATGGAAATCATGATAAATCTAGTAAACAAAAGGTTTTATTTTAACACAAATTGTCAAAATTGTTAAAGCACTTTGTCCTAGGACTTGTTTGATCGGTCCTGCGAGCAAACTAATTTTTTCATAAATTAGGAGATCGGTGGTTGTTTGCAAATTTTCCAGGAAAACAAATTGGCACGCCCAGTGGGACATTATGCTATTAATAATTGAAAACCTTTATTTTACATTTTTACTCGTACGAAACTTTCTTCGCTTCATTGCATGAGACTAAGGAGTGGTAAGATAGCCATAAATAACGAAGAAAGACCCAGAAGAAGACGAGTACACAGAATGGCGAATCCAAATCCGCCAAACTATCAAAATTCTACGAATAATGAAGTACCACCCCCTAATCCATCGACTGGGGGCAATACGACTTCAATATCAGTATCAGAGGCTATGCCATCAACAACGGGTTCGACACCTGCGCATTCAATTTCCCAGAGTGCGCCTAGTTTTTCAACCATGGGACCCCAAATGCCTCAAATGACTCCTCCCCCTTCAGGGAGTATGTACAGACCCTTTATATCTGGTTTTTCGATGCCTCTAAATCAAGAACAACCATATGGAATGCCAACTTCAGTAATGGCAAGTTTACATAATGCGCCATCAGCGTTTACGGATAAACGATGAATGTGACTTCGCCTTTGCGAGGGTCCAGTTCTGGTGTGAAACATATGGGTAGAATTAGCCAGCCTTTAGGAACGGGATATCAAACTTATATGCCAAACATTACCAATAATTCCGCACAAGTAGTTAGGCAACAAATGGATGAAAGCAACCATGATATGGTCCAGATGTTAGCCCAACAGATGGGGGTTATATTTAACCCTTTGATCCAAAACACGACACAAACAAATCAACAGTTGGCAGCACAGATGACGCGCATTGCTGATTTCTTTGGTGTCCCCCAACCTCCCCCAAGGGAACAGGTAGTTCAGAACCCAAGGGTAGTTGTCGAAGAAGAACCTACCATAAATCAAAGGCAACCAAATATCCCTCAGGCGGAAATTTTGAACCAAGGAGGGGTAGTCGAACCACCTGGGGTCGAAATTCCCGTTCAACAAGAACCAAGAGTGTTGCTAGTAAACCGAAACCAAAATGCTGACAATATTATACAACAAATGTGTTGTAATGATATGCCAGCAGAGAATAACTTGGCTGCCATGGTTGAAAGAATTATGGCACGAAATGGGATGAACGTGGGATTACAAAGGCCCAGTTATACCTCCCCTTTGTCGGAATATATTCTGCAGCAAGAATTACCCCATAGATGGAAAGTACCCAAGTTCACAAAATTTTCAGGGGATACCAATGAATCGACGGTCGAACATGTGGCGTGTTACTTAATTAAAGCAGGCGAAATAGCGCACAATGAGAATTTGAGAATAAAATATTACCCTAGTTCCCTAACGAAGAATGCTTTTACTTGGTTCACCACATTGCCTGCGAATTCGATACATGCCTGGACCCAGTTGGAGAGATTATTCCATGAACAATTCTACATGGGACAGACGAAGATATGGCTGAAAGAATTGGCTAGCGTCAAGAGAAAATTCTCAGAGCCAATTGATGATTATTTGAATATGTTTAGGTTGCTCAAGGCAAGGTGTTTCACACAAGTGCCTGAACATGAGTTAGTCGAAATGGCCGCTGGTGGCCTTGACTATTCAATCAGAAAGAAATTAGATACCCAGTACTTAAGAGACGTGGCCCAATTGGCTGATAGGGTTAGACAAGTCGAAAGATTAAAAGTCAAAAAAGCTAGGGCTAATAAAAATAAGAAAGAAAGGGTAGCATACGTCGGAGTTGGTGAGGATGACGACGAAGATGGATCATCAAATTTCGACGAACAAGAGGTTAATTTAGCAGAACTAAAACAGGGACCACCATATGCGTGTAAACTCTTAACTCCGTCGAATGGGAAAAACCCAGTCGAATAAGAAAAGAATGACAAATTCCCCAAAAGAACTTATACGTTCGATGTCACAAAGTGTGACGAAATATTTGATTTGTTAGTCAAAGATGGCCAAATGATAGTGCCTCCTGGTACTAAAGTGCCTCCTTTAGAACAGTAGAAAAAGAGAGGTTTTTGCAAGTACCATAATTTGTTGGGTCATAAAACGTCTCAATGTTTCCTTTTTAGGGATCTCGTGCATAATGCAATCAGAGATGGAAGACTCAAATTCGGCGATAAGTCGAAATCCTAGGCAAAGGTGGATTCAAATTCTTTACAAGTGGTGGAGGTCCACTATGTTGAGCCATCCACAGTAAACATGGTCGAGGTTACTGAAGGCTTCGACGACAATGTGAACATGATTGAGGCTACTGATGGCTTCTACAACAACGTGAATATGGTGGAGGTTTCTGAAGATCCCGCCAACAAATGTGATATGGGAGAAGTCACTTCTGATTTCGTGAACCAGCCTGTGATGGTTAGGGTTACTGAAGACCTTGACGAAAAGATCATTGAGAACTACATTACTGAGGACATTGAGGGCGTCAACAACGAAACTACTGACGGTTTCGTCTAAATCAACAATGAAACTACTGGTGGTTTCGTCCAAACCAACAACAAAATCACTGAAGGGTTCGCCCAAATTAACAAAGGAACTACTGAAGGTTCTTACAAACAAGTTGTTGTTGGTATCCTCCGAAGGACCATGGAGGATCCAAAAAACAAAGCTGTTGGATTTGTCAGCCCGCAGGTTACCAGGAGTTCACTTCCAAAGGTGCTAACAAAGAAAATCTCTGAGGACTTCAATCTCATGAAGAAGGAACATGAGGTCAACGAAGGCCTCATTCTGAAGTTGAATAAACTGAGCATGGACACAGAGACACCTGCCAATGTAAACATGGTCGAAGTGGCTCAGAACATGACAATGCAAGTCGACGAAGAACGTCAATGTGAGGAGTACCATAAACTGGCGTATCCCAAGGAGGAAGAGAATCTGGCAGATTTCATACATAGATGCCAGAGGAAAATATCTGAGGTAATGCTTTGCCCTTGTTGCAGTGCTGTCTTCGATAAAAAGGCTGCACAAAACTTAGAGGGAGTGGAGAGAGCAAAAAAAAAAAGGAAATTGGATACCTTCTAGAGAAAGATTTGACCCTAGAAGAGGGGACCAAAGCAGGGAGAAATTAGGGGGAAGACACCCAAACACATTCAAACCTACAAATAAAGCTCCAGACGACCGGTGGGTGAATCAAATCCGACAAGCCGAAGGACAAGGGAAATGGAAGGATTTCGAAGTGCAGCGGGGATCTTCCATATCATACAGGAAGGAATTCCAAAAGTCGAAAAAGGTGACTTACCCTGCTGAGAATTATAAGGGCAAGAATCCTATGACGAAGTCACAATGGAGGAGGTACCAACGTCGAAAGAAGGATGAGAAGGAGGCTGCAGAAAAAGCCAAGCCGAAAACTAGCAGCAATGTTCAAACTTCGACTCAGAAGGAAGAAGTGAAGGTCGAGAAGCCACCTATTGCTCCAGTATAAGCAGCGTCAAAGGAGGAAGTAACCAAGGATGATGAAATGACAGACGATTTTAACTCAGAGTCAGAGGCATCATTCGACGTAACATGTAACATTGTTTCAGTGCTCCCTAGGGAGTACGATCAAATAATGGAAGTCGAAGAGGAAGAGGAAGCTTTGGAGGTCGAAACGGCCAGACACAGGCCCGTTTGCTACTATATCATGAACAATGGATGCGTTGAAGAACAGAACGCATTTTTCGAAAGGCCAGATGCTTTAGAAAATTGGGTAATGTAGGGGTGAATAAAATTTTGGTCGATGGAGGAGCGGATGTCAATTTGATGCCGCATTATATGCTTAAGAAAATTGGAAAAGATGATTCTGACACCAAACCTCATAACATGGTGTTGTCGAATTATGAAGGGAAAGTAGGAACCACTATGGGTGTGATACAGGTAGATCTAACTGTCGGTACCATCACAAGGTCGACAATGTTTATGGTGATTATGTCAAAAGAAAATTATAACCTTCTCTTAGGTAGGGAGTGGATACACGGCATTGGTGTCATCCCTTCGTCAATGCATCAATGAATAACAATTTGGCGCGCAGACGAGATTGTCGAAAATATAGAGGCTGACCAGAGTTACTTTCTGGATGAAGTAAACCAGGTGGATAGGCGAAGTTTCGACAGGAATCTAGCTCACATAGCTCTTTGTATCCCAGCCACCTTTAACATGATGCCAACGGACAACGCTTTCTGCTCACTATACCTTCATCCCACCCACGGGTTTCAGTGGGATAGAGAGGTAGTTGGCGAAGAAGACTACATTTTTGGAACCTCACACATCCGGCCAACTGGCTGGGGTAGCAAATTCAGTGACAATGAGTGAGTCACTAGTTCTCGAAAAGATCGCGACTTCTATAGCCGAGAATAAACTCAAAGCGGCCTTAGAGGCCGAAGTAAAGTATATGGCTGTCGAAGCCAACCAAATCGAAGCAGATCAACAAGGGCTTGGAAAGGATTTTAATGTGGATCCACCGGATAAAGACCTAGGAGATTTGCAAAACCAGAGGCTCAATGCAATTTATGACGATGAGCCATTGGGCTTTGAGAAGGATCCATTAGCAACAAACATCAAGATGATGGCACAGGATCCACTCGAAGAAATCGACTTGGGATCAGGGGCATAGAAAAGACCAACCTACATCAGAGCGAAAGTGAGCCCTCAACTCAAGGTCGAAATAGTCCAGTTACTGAAGGAATTCAAGGATTGTTTCGCATGGGACTACGACGAAATGCCCGGGCTGGATAGAAGTTTGGTCGAATTTAGGTTGTCAATAAAACCTGGGAGGAAACCTGTTAAGCAAACTCCAAGGAGATTCGCCCCAGAAATTCTCTCGAAGATTAAAGAAGAAGTCGAAAGACTCCTCAGATGCAAGTTCATCCGTCCGACTAGGTATGTAGAATGGATCGCTAACATAGTTCCTGTAATAAAGAAAAATGGAAAATTGAGGGTATGTATTGATTTTCGAGATTTAAATTCTGCTACCCCAAAGGACGAATATCCTATGCCAGTGGCGGAAATGCTTGTCGATTCTGCCGCAGGCCATGAATACCTCAGTATGCTTGATGGGTACTCTGGTTATAACCAAATATTTATTGCTAAGGAGGATGTTCCAAAAAAGGCGTTTCTATGCCCTGGAGCCTTAGGCACCTACGAATGGGTGTTAATATCTTTTGGTTTAAAGAATCCTGGGGAAACGTACTAGCGAGCAATGAATTCGATTTTTCACGATTTCATTGAAGATTTTATGCAGATTTATATTGACAATATTGTTATTAAGTCTGTTTCAGGAAAAAGTCATATAGACCACCTTCGACAGTCCTTTGAACGAATAAGGAAAATTGGTCTGAAGATGAATCCTCTCAAATGTACGTTTTGTGTGCAGGCGGGGGACTTCCTAGGCTTTGTAGTCCACAAGAAAGGGATCGAAATTAACCAAAACAAGGCCAAGGCAATAATGGAGGCAAAAATACCATCTACAAAGAAGGAATTGCAGTCTCTACTTGGCAAGATCAACTTTCTCAGAAGGTTCATCTCCAACCTCAGTGGGAAGACGCAAGCCTTTTCCCCTCTACTTCGACTGAAGAATGAAGACTTCGAATGGGGGCAAAAGCAGCAGGATGCCTTCGACAAGATCAAGGAATACCTGACGCATCCTCCAATTTTAATGTCACCTTGCAGACGTAGTAGTATGAGGTTGTACATATCCGCGTCGGACAAGACATTAGGGAGCATGTTGGCTCAAGAGGACGAGAATGGTGTCGAAAGAGCCATTTACTACCTCAGTAGGGTCTTGAACGATGCAGAAACTAGATATAGTGTGATTGAAAAGTTGTGTTTATGCTTGTACTTCTCATGTATGAAATTGAAGCACTGTATAATGTTTACGTTTCTTCCCATTTCGATGTTATAAAATATATGTTATCTAAACCAATCTTGCACAGTCGAATTGGAAAGTGGGCATTAGCATTAACTGAATATTCTTTGACATATTTACCTTTAAAGGCTGTCAAAGGACAAGTGGTGGTTGATTTCCTAGTCGACCACGCCATAAATGAAAAGTCTTTGGACTACATAGAAATAGAACCATGGAAGTTGTACTTCGACGGTTCTAGTCATAAAAATGGAACTGGAATATGAGTTCTTATTATTTCTCCTAACAAAATTCCAACAAAATTTAAGTACAAAGTCGAAGGCCTTTGTTCAAACAATAAGGCAGAATATGAGGCTTTGATAGCGGGACTTGAAATTTTGTTGGAATTGGGGGCAACTCGGGTCGAAATAATGGGCGACTCTGAGTTAATCATAAAACAAATAACTAAAGAGTACAAGTGTGTTAAGGAGAATTTAATCATGTACTTTGTGATAGCTAATCGACTCTAGAAAATATTCGATATGGTTATGATTCGACATATCCCTCGAATAAAAAATCAGGAAGCAAATGATTTAGCACAAATAGCTTCTGGATACAAAGTGTCGAAGGAAAAGTTGCAGAAATCCATTGAAGTTAGAGGAAGAGTCATATCAGCTAGATTATCCCCATCAGATTTGGAGACGATAAAGCTTGGATACGCTGACGAAGAAGATTTTGAAATTTTTAACATAGATAATTCAATGACTAGAGATTGGATGAAGCCCATAATAGAATACCTGCAAAATCCAACAGGACCAGTCGAACGAAAAATCAGGTATCGAGCTTTGAGTTATGTGATTTTGGGAAATGAACTATTTAAGAAAACTCTTGAAGGGATATTACTTAAGTGTTTAGGCGAATCTGAGGCATACCTAGCTTTGTCGAATATACACAGCAGGGCATGTGGTGCGCATCAAGCAGGCCATAAGATGAAGTGGTTATTATTCCGACAGGGAATGTATTGGCCATCTATGTTAAAAGATTACGTCGAATTCGCGAAAAGATGCCAAGAGTGCCAGATACACGCAGGAATACCACATGTTCCTGCAAGTGAGTTACATTCTATAATAAAGTCTTGGTCCTTTAGAGGTTGGGATTTGGATTTGATTGGAGAAATTCGACCGACCTCTTTAAAAAGCCAGAAGTTTATTTTGGTTGGGATCGATTATTTTACAAAATGGATCGAAGCTATACCCTTAGTGAATGTGGATCAAGAAGCAGTAATCGAATTCATTCGAAAACACATCATTTATAGATTCGGCATCCCAGAGACAATAACAACGGATCAAGGATCTATTTTCACGGGTAAAAAGATGCAAGCATTAGAGAAGGAAATAGGGTTCAAACTTCTCACATCAACACCTTACTACGCTCAAGCCAACGGACAGGTCGAAGCAGCAAACAAGGTTATAATTGGTTTGATAAAGAAGCACGTGGGAGGAAAACCAAAGAATTGGCACAAAACTTTGGACCAAATTCTATGGGCTTGTCGAACCTCTCCTAAGGAAGCTACAAATGCTATACCCTTTCGACTAACATATGGCCATGATGCGGTCTTACCGGTCGAGATATACTTGCAGTCAACAAGAGTTCAAAGACATCATGAAATTCCATCGGATGCATATTGGAATATGATGATAGATGAACTAGTTGATTTAGACGAAGAGAGATTAAACGCGTTAGATTTATTGAAAAGGCAAAAGGAAAGGGTGGAGAAATCCTACAATAAAAGAGTAAAAGGTAAAGCCTTTTCGATTGGTGACTGTTGTACCCCAAATTTTACCCTCAGATCCTATGATCATTGTCATATCATGTTTAGGTCATTTGTCTTAACATTTGCGGTCTTTTGGTGTAGCGAGCGATTTTGGACGCGGTTCTTAAGCGCTGGTCGCTCTCTGCGGTTTGAGCTTACTACAGGTCGATTCATTTTTATCCTATTAAAGCTGACGAAGGAAGGGAAATAGATGTCTCCAATTAACCCTGCTTGCATACTGAGTTTAAACAGCGGTCTGTTAGGTTACGGATGCGATCAATATGGGGGGCCTTTGTACTGGTTATTTGTATTTTCGCCAATACTGATTTCTTTCTTTTTATTTTGATAGAAGGTTTCTGGCGGGGAACAAGGATTAGGATGTTAGTACTGATGCTTTTTGATAGATATGTGAGAGTATGGGATTTTGGTTGTTTTGTTTAGTGTGCTCGCTAAGATCTTTTCTTTCAATCTTATGCCTACGTATTCCCGTTTACCGAAATAGGGAAATCAGAGCGTTCGTAGTTCCTCCTATTCTATGGGAGGAAATGGTTGTTTTGGTGTCTTGTTCAAAGCCCAAGACGTGAAGCGAAAGGTGGTTTGTATCTTGTTCAAAGCCCAAGATATGAAGCTGAAAATGGTCTATTTGTATCTTATTCAAAGCCCAAGATGTGAAGCTAAAAGGTCTGACTTTAGAGAGAATTTGTCATCTCTAAAGAGGGGGTTGTGTGTCACAACTGTTTATAAAGGAGAATTACTTTAACCGGGATGTGTGAATCCGGCAACGCCATAATTTCCATTATAGGGGATTTTTAACCTGAAGGAGAAAACTTTAACTCAGTGTAGAGCAATGCTATCTTTCCTTAGGAATTTCTCATGCAAAAAGAGGGATAGTGGCATGGATGTAGATGATCCAGAGGTTTGCCGCTTACATCAATTAGATGAAGGGGAAGGAGTTGTTGATGTTTGTGCGCTGTGAACGAGGCACAACTTTGATGCTAAATAGTTGATTGGACCAACCAGTGGTTTTCTTATACAAAGCCTAAGAGGAGGCTAAAATTTGTGTCCCGTACAAAGCCCGAGAGAGAACCTAAAAGGGGTTGATCCTACAAGAGGATCTTTTATACTCAACAAGAGAGTATTTTTTGTATCTCGTACAAAGCCCGAGATGGTGGCTAAAATTTGTTTGGCTCAATAAGAACCTTTTTGTATCTCGTATAAAGCCTGAGATGGAGGCGAAAGGGGTGATTGACTCAACGAGGGAGTCTTTTGTATCTCGTATAAAGCCCGAGAGAGAGGCTAAATGTTGTTTGACTCCTGCTGGGGAGAATCATTGTACAAAGCCCAAGAGGAGGCTATAGTAACTGTTTTAGTTGAGTGATAGGTCCAGTATACTGATTTTAAAGAGAAAATCAGTTCTTATATGAGCAACACTGTACTCAGGGATTTGATTTGAGGATCAGGGATATTTCCTTTTCTTTGAGGAAACGGGAAATCTAAAGGGTATTGAGACTGTCCGAGTCTGCAGGTTTCCTTCCTATTTAACGAAGGGGTCACTTGAGAATGTCTTTGAAACTCAAGGAGATTAGACTGTTCGTATCTAGAGTTTTATCCTTTATACTATGCTTTGAGAAACAGTAGTAGACTCTTCGAAAGGACTGTTCTATGAAGATGACTAAGTTCTGTTCCTATACCTCTAGGAGGTCGTCGGGATAATTTGTACGAAGCCCAAGAGGAGGCTAGAAACTTTTAAGAAGCCGACAGGTCCTTGTATGAAGCCCAAGAGGAGGCTATCATTCTCGGAGGAAGAGATCATTATACGAAGCCTAAGAGGAGGCTGTGAATACTTCTAAGAAGCCGGCTGGTCCTTGTACTAAGCCCAAGAGGAGGCGGGGTTGCTTTTAGGAAGCCTGTGGGTCCTTGTACGATGCCCAAGAGGAGGCCGATGCTTTTAAGAATCCCGTGGGTCCCCAAACCCTGAGAAATTCAAGGCAAGCTATTCACAAGGAATAGATCAAGTCAGGAAAGTTTGAGAATTTGGAAGAAACTCAAAGATGCCATTCACGGAGAATACATTCATCTTTGGGAGTAGAGTTTCTTGATAATTCCTAATGAGGACATCCGAAGAGAAGACTGTATCTGGTGATCCTATTGGGGATCTAGTTGTCTATTTCTACGAATAAACGAAACGGCGTCACCTAGTTCTAGACGTAGTTGCCATGGAAACTCTAAATATCTATACTATTATTACACAGTTGATATGAGTTTATGAAAGAAGACTTACAGTGAAACAGCCCCACAATACAGTTTATATGTATATGAAAGCGGTAAATGAAAGCAATAACCACTTACTCGGTTGTAGAGCTTCCATGCTGTTTGGTTAGTTGTTCAACAAAGAAAGATTGAAAACAACAGTATATTCAAAATTAAAGGAGAAAGTGCTTTGAAAAAGAAAGATTTAGGGCTTACAACTCAAGGAGAGGCCCAGGGTTTTATTAGTGAGCGCACTGTTGTTTTGTACAGAGGGACTTATACAAGTGACTGAGGCCCAAAAATGTTTTCTGTACAAAGGGATGGGTCTTACACTCTCTCAAGAGGCCCAAAAAGATTTAAAGAAAAAGAGTGGGGCTTATAACACGAGGGTAGGCCCAATTGATTTTCGTTTAAAAATGGCGATCGCGCCGAGGTTTTCTTTTAACGCAGAGGGACTTATACAATAAGTGAGGCCCAAAAGGTTTTGGTTAAAAGGGGATTGGGTCTTACACTCTAATAGAGGCCCAAAAGTTTTAATGGGTCTTATAGCTCGAGGAGAGGCCCAAGGTTATTTTTCAAAAGGCGACGAACGTGCCGTTTGTTTTTGACGGTATCGGGACTTATACAATACACTGAGGCCCAAAATGATTTGGTCAAAAAAAGGATTGGGTCTTACACTCTATTAGAGGCCCAAAGAGTTTTAAAGAAAAGAAATGGGTCTTACTACTCGAGGGTAGGCCCAAGGTTTGTTTTTCAACGGATGATGATCGCGTCGAATTTTTTTGAAATACAACGGGACTTATACCATAAGTGAGGCCCAAAATAGGTTGTATTTACAAAGGGTTGGGTCTTACACTCTATTAGAGGCCCAAAGTGTTTTGAAAATGATTTATGAGGGTTGAATTAATCCAAAAACCCTAATTTGTTTTCAAAATGTGTTTTAATTGAATAAAAATCCAATTAAAATGAATAAAATTGTTTAACATATGGAAAACAAATTGTGATCTTGGATTAAAGGTTCAAAAATTAAGTATTGACCTACAAAATAATTAAAAGGCATTAAAAGTTACAAAAACAAGGTGGAAAAAATATTTTAAATGTTAAAAACAATTAAAACATTAATTCTTTGAAAAAATATCAATTATATAAAATAAATAATATTTTTGGGATTTTTTGGGAAAATAAAATATTTAAACATTTTTGTGAATTATTAAAAAAAGAATCAACTCAAAATCATTAAAACTTAGAGAGAAATTAATTTTTGAATCAATTAAATAAAATCACAAAATTCAAATATTTGAATTTATGAAAATGGCGCCAAGAACATGGACCAAGAACACGTGCATGTTCTTCCTTGCCCAGATTTGTATTTTCTATCCAATCTCACTGAATACTTGATCATATCATGTAATCCACATACCAATCAACTCGTTTCAACCTCACGATCATGTATATGGTATTTAATTTCATTTAAATTAAACATATAACAAGAAATCATGAAAAATCCTCAAGAACCCTAATTTCTGCATGAAGGCTAGGATTTTTGATACACGATTCAAACAATGTAATTAATTGAGGGGAAACATTCCATGCATGATTATGAACATATGGCCAAATTATTGTGCAATAAAAATTGCATGGATCATAGAGTTAGAAGGGCTCATGCTTACCACTTGCAGCTGATGATCGTGATTTGTGTTGGAGGTGTTACAGCTAGGTCCCAATGATCTGGATAGTTTCCCTTGGTGCCATGGAGTGTGTATGAATGCTTGGAATGGATTGAAATGGTTTGGAGTTGGAGATGGCACCTCAACTGCAAATCTGTCAAGAACTTGAGCAATTGGCTGGTGATTTTGTGAAATCTGTGTTCCAGATGTTATGTGAGTGTTTGGATCACTTCTATATGATGTATGTGAGGTGTGTGTGTGATTGGTTTGATTGGAAAAGCTCTCAAACTCAAAACCCGATAGTGACTTGCCTTAGAAGGCAAAATTGGAGTGAAAGAGGAGATTTTGAGGAAAGCATCTGTTAGATGGCTTTGGTGTAATCAAACTGATCACAATTGAGCTCTATTTATAATAGAGCAAGTTTGTTTTGGGATCCACAGTGAATGGCAACTGCAGCAGAGGTTTGGCCAATGTCGTCCAATGGAAATCCAAGTCTCCTCTAGCCATTGACTAGAGGTTAGGGCACAGAGCTGTGGTTCCCTTGGTCTTGGATAAGTCTTGACTGAATTCAGTTGAGAATGGCTCAGTCCATGCCACCTTGATGCTTCCTGAATGCTCCATTCCAAAATTGGAGTCTTATCCCTATTTTGGCAATTCTAGGTTCAACATGCTATTTCTTGTTCCAAAGACTTTGGAGGCTTGGCTCAGTGATTGTCCCCTTTAGATTCAATCCTCTGAGGTGTCCAAGTGGATAGGAGCATTTGGATTTGGCTGATTTTGGAAAATCGACCAAAAGTGCAAAATCTGCCTTGCCTTGGCAGATTTCAGCAAGGCAACTTGCCAATGTCATATCTCATGGCTCAAATTGAATTTGGTAATGTTCTTGGCCATTTTGGAAAGCCCTTACACGATACAACAACTGTTTGAACATGTTTGGTTTTAATCTCTTTTGAATCCAAGTGAAAAATCCCCCTACATTTGGCAAAAAGTAGGGCAAAATCTGACTTAGTGAAATTTTCACTAAGTGTTGGAACAAAGTGACTTTTCTTGATTTTGATCACTCCATAACTCAAAATCCATGAGGAATTTGGAAATAACTTAGTATGAAGCTTTTGTAGAGGGCAATGTGATCTACAAATCAAGCTTTGAATGGGGACCAATGGCCTTGTGGTTTAGGAGTTATGGCCCTCCAAAGTTGGCACATTAGTGACACTTTTTCCATAACTTAGAAATTTTTCTAAGTTTTATGGTTACCCCTTTTACAAGTTATCCCACTTTCTTTGATTTTTCTTGATGAATGATGATTCAAATAATACATAAACATCATTTTTGGGTTAAAAATCCATTTTGGTGAAAAATCTCAAAAAGTCAAAGTTGACTTTTGTGCACAGTTGACTTTTTATCCGATGAATTCCAAACTGTGCAATTCTTCAGGAAACCATGTCCTTGACCTAAATCAAACTTGATGGACATGTTCCATGGGTGGTATAGGGTATATTGATGCATGTCATAGGGCTTGGGAGCATGTCCTGGTCAAAAGTCAAAGCTACAATTGACTTTTCTCGCAAAACCCTAACTGTGGTTCAGATGAAATTGAGACTTATTGCTCAATCTTCTTGGATTAATCCATTGTTCCAAATGGATCAATATGGTATATTGAAAACCCTCAAATCATGACTTGAGGTCTTGGTTCATGATTTATCCCAAAAGTCAACTTAGGGGTGAATTCAAGAAACCCTAATTCCTGATTTTTGATGTATGCATCCCCTGAGGTCAAATTGACTTGATGATTGGGTCCATGAGGTTCCATGGAGTATATTAGGTTGTGTTTTGGATCCTTGGCTTGTTCCCAGATGAAATTTTTCATCTGCAGGCCCTGGTCGACCAAAACTAATTTGGTGACACTGGCGATCTTGAGACTTGATCCACCTAGAAGGGAGCAGCCTTGTGCTTAATCCTTGAAGTGGGAGTCCTTTTTTATCCTTTGTGGATGTTTGAGGGATTAGACAAGTTGAATATCAAGTCATTCCTTGATTGATCCTTTGTCTAAGCACTATGAGAGGGCTTGAAACCCTGATTTTGATTGTAGTGAATGCTCAACAACCCCTTGAGGCATTTGATGAGGCATGATGGTTCATCCATATTGTGATGATGATTTACACAATGATGGGAAATCTTAGTGGTCAAAATTTGGGGTATGGCATTTGGTCCATTAATCATAGTCACGTATTTTCCGTCTGATTATTGTCACTTTTTCCTTCTATTATTTATTCAAGTATTTTCATGAGTTTTAGAACATTTTCTTTTATTTAGTATTTTAGTTTTTATTATTTTAAATCGCTAAATTTAGTTTAACTTTAATTTAAATTTACTTTCGATTTTGGTCTAGATTTAATTTAACTAGCTTAATTTTTATCAATTTTAATTTATTTTTAAATTTAATTATTATTTAAGTTTAATTTTAGGTTAAGTTTATTTATTTATTTAGTCCTCATTTATTTTTCTTCTGTCAAAAACAAAATCATAAAAAATATATACTTAGAAGTCCTCTTTTCTTTTATTCATAATACACTATAAAATACAAAAAAATTCAAAAAAAAGAAAAAGAAGTAACAAATTCTCTCTGCATCCCTCTTGTTGCTGCAAACCTGCATAACCGTACCGTTGTGATGGCAACCTTGCTTGGACTTTGTTCTCTTCCCATAATCTGTACCACAGCAAAACCTGTGCAACAAGGACAACACTCTGCACCAAAGCCATAGCCTGCGATTTACACTTAATTTGCTTAAAGCAAAACAGGTCAAACCTGCAGCAAGAAAAACAAAACCGGACAGGCTGCAAACCATCCAGACACTGCATCATTGACACACAACTATAGACCCGCAAAGGAAAGGGACCTCTCAACAACAGATAAATTCAAAAGAATTGATAAACAAGTTTTGGGATAAATTAAAGAGGAACCTGCATAAAAAGAAGGGGGAACGACTGCTATTAAAAGGGAACCCTCATTCAGAATCGAAAAATGGCTCACAACTCCCTTCGGCCTCACACTCTTCTTCTTCCCAACACTCCCCTGAATCCACATATACAATACCCGCCACCATTCTTTTATTCCAACCTTCACAACACTGTGACAAACCTTTCCTTCTGATTCACAAAACATCTACTCCACCATAAACACCCAACCACCGCCCCTATTCATCCCTCATACTCATATCTGTTTTAAACTAAAACATTGATAACAACTCAAAACAGCAGCAACCGTAACAACCAGCATCATCACCTTCCCAGCTTCTCTCACCGTCAACAACCTTGTTGTATTGACAAAACGTAAAAATCCACAACGTAACTTCGACCCAACTTTCATTCATCAGAACCTAATTTCAAACAACCATCCAACCTTTCCTCAAATCAAAATCTTTCCCAAATTCTTCATAACCTTCACCCTCCATTAAAACAACCTTCACCTTCCTCAACAAACCAAAACAACAACAGAACACCCATTCTTCACGAAACCCACAAATCCTCCATCCAAAACTCAACCGAATCAAGAACAAAATCAGAGTAGAAGAAGAGAGAGTTGAAACATATCGAAATAGAGGGAAAGAATTTGAAATCGGAGGCTTACGCGAGAGAGACCGAGAGCAGAACGAGAAGCGTGTTCGACAAAAATGGTTTTTGTTGGTTTCTAGAAAAAGTGAAGTTGATTGTTGACCATGATGTGTTGCTACTGATTATTTCTGCTTCTTAAGTTGCATCACCCTATTTCTTTTTAAAAAAAAATATAATAAGAGTTTTGTTTTTATCCGGACCATACCCTTGTTGTTGGGCTTTGTGTAAAGCCCGCGAAAGCTTCATTTTCTACTTACACTTTCATTTCCTCAAGGCATGCACGTTCCACCCTTTGTTTTTTGCTAACCCGCTTGTGTTTTTTGGAAGGGTGATGGGCCTTTGAGCCCGCATGATCCCATTGATTTTCTTACCCCACGATTCAGAATGCACCCCATTTTGCTTTATTTAATTTGTTTATAATTTTTCTGGTCTTTTTTTTTATAAAAAGCATGCTATTTTCTTGTTTCTCAATATATTTTCTTAATTAATCTTATTTACATTTTGATTCTATTTTCTTTTATTTGGGCCAATGATATCACAAAAATCATGACTTGGTGGTTTATTTCAAATCACTAAATATCTTGATTCACATGAGGCCATTTTTATTTTTCCTTTTAGTTGGTCAATGAAAGTCTAACAAAAAGATAATCGATTTTATCGAGTTGAATCTCGATTTAGATGAGACCACCTTTATTTTCACTTCAATCCATTTTCTTTTATTTGGGCCAATGACATTACACAAATCTCGACTTTGATTATTTCAAATCAATAAAGTCTTGATAAATATGAGGCCACTTTTTTATTTATTTTTATTGGTCGATGAAAGTCAAAAAATCTAAGATTATCCATTTATGGATTTAAATCTTGATTAAGACGAGACCACCTTTATTTTTCATTTCGATTCCATTTTCTTATTTTTGGTCGATGACATAACAAACTTCATGGTTTGGTTGACTTCATTGAATCGACAAAACTTTGATCAATATGAGACCACTTTCTCTTTATTTTAGTTTCATTCACTTTTTAGTTAATGAAAGTCAAGAATCATTGATTATCGATTTCTCGATTAAACCATGATTAAGACGAGACTATTTTTACTTCAATTTGTAATTTCTTGGACTGTTGACTTTTCATGTCTCTCCTTGGTGGGACTTGTACATATTTTCTGATAAAGTCTTGTAGACAACTATTCTGTTATGTCTGTGGTTGCCTGTTTCATTTGACACATCCTCAGTACTCTTCCAAAGGAAAATTCTCCTCAGTTGACTCATAAGTCAATAAACCAGTCATACCACCTTGGCCTCATAAGAGCCTTTCTCTTTCCTTGGCCTCATAAGAGCCTTTTTATTTTCTTGGCCTCATAAGAGCCATTAAATTATAACTTAGCAATATGTTAGAGTTTTAAACTCTATGTGATTCTCACCATCATGAGAACTCACTTTTCCCATCATAACTTAGATTTAGAGAGTTTCTTAAAACTCTAAAATGAGCTCACACTCATTTCCCCTTGGAACTTTGGCCATAGTCAATAGTTCCTCAAATTCACCCTTAGTTAGGTGAACTATGGTTGCTCTGATTCTTTAGTCAGATACGTAGGCACAAGATGCGATGTCTTCGCGAGCAAACTTAGTGTACATACCCTTAGGTCTTTACCTTTACCCTTAGCAGATTTCCTTAGCAAGCAAACATAACATAACAAGCTTAAACAAAAGGTTCCTGTAGAATACTATAGATACTTAGGGTGATAATACCTTCCCTTAGTATAACTAACCCCCGAACCTTAGATCTCCCCCCTTTAGGTTTTCTCGATCTTGAACCTTTCCTTTAGATAAATCAAAGTCGGTGGTGAATTCAAAGAAATGCGATGCAAGTTAATTAATGGCTTGTTATCCGATTCTCACCGCAACAGAAATGGCGACTTCACTGGGGACGACTTTTGAGGGTTAAGCCCACCTTGTTTTGCTTATGTTATTTATGTTGTTTGCTATACTTGTACATATCTGTATATATCTGTATACCTGCTTTGCTTGGATCTTCTGTGTGCAGGGTGTTACTATTGAGTGGTGAGATAAGTCCTAACCCGGACTTGAGCGCACTTGTTATAGGACGATGGTATATTCAAGGAGGCTTTGAGGGAGTCGATTCCTAAAAAAGTTAACTTGAGACACCATCACTCAGTTGAGGCCCTCTTGAGAGTCTAGTCATGTTGAACGACTCTATTCGTGAAAACGTGCTACTCTTAACCTAGGTGCCCTTGATATTGAGGACCGTAGTTACCAAACGCCACTTAAGCCTTTTTAGGATGTAGTGCGGTGACCATGAGGGAGTCTATTTCTGAAATGGTTGTCACGCGATACTACACTCAGACGAGATCCTCTTGAGAATTTTATTGATTACCGAGTCATTTGGGAAGTCTATAAAATCCGAAAGATGGGTTGTCGACTCTGGGAACTTTTTAGAGCCTTGTTCTGCAGATGAAAACCCATAGTACACACCTTTTGGGATGGGTAGACCATGGCTCCATGCTAGTGATTTTCAAACCTAGGCCCTCATTTGTTTGCCTGTACATATGTGTGAATTTGTGAATACTCGTATATGTGTGTTTGTGCATACATTCATCCATTCATGACAGCCTTCCAGTTTCAAGGAATTCATGCGCTATTTCCTTTGTAAAGATCTATTGAGATCATGGATTTTAAAGCAAAACCCTTCAGTTTTTCAAAAAGTTTGCAACTTGCTTCTGAGCTCCTTGAAACCATTTGGCTTGCATTGGCATTGCATGCGCATGTCATTGCATTTGCATTTGCATGTGCATTTCTCAGCCTTGAGTCGCATCCATCCTCTGTCTGTTACCCAGTTGACTTCCCGAAGCCATCATTGGACTTGAAGTAGCTTTTGAAGGATCATGAACTCAGAAGAGCATAACCAGTTTGTAACCAGAGCAGATTTCGACTTGTTGAGAAACCAGTTGAATCAGATTGTGGCAGCCTTGGCAAAGAGAGATGACAATATTCAGGGGATGTCTTTGGAATTCAACTGAAGATTGTAGAGCACTCAGAAACAAGGTTCAGACTCTGCTTGACTCCAATATGTTCTCATTCACACCTCAAGGCATTCAAATCGACAATCTTTCACCTAATCAGGCGGGTTCATCAGAGTCTGAGATGGAAGAAATTTCTGAGAGTGGATGTGAAGATGATTCTCAGACTGATCTCGACAAACAACTCTGAAGACGGTTATCACAGCTTGGCAAATCAAGAAGGAAGTTATAGTTCCCCGAAACCGGCAATCTTTTGGCTGTTTTAGCATTTTGTTGTTTTTCTTTGCATGTTTGAATCTATTTTTGCTTATAAGCTTTGTTGTACTTTCAAATTGGCAAGATTAATGTTTGTTTATGCATCTTTTGATTAAGTCCATTCGTTTCACTCATTTACTTTTATGTTTGAAAAAAAAATATCTTTATCTTGTTTCATTCCACTTATCAAACTGTTTGTTTAAGCAAAGATTAGGGAGGATGATGAAAACCTCATATTCATAATTGTTGTGGTATGCTGTCAATTAAACCTTGCCGAGGATGTAAGGCATTGTTTCAATTCCCAAACACTGGAGAAATAAGGAAGATAATCCCTCGTTAACCCTTCGAGCCTAGAAGTAGGAGTTTTCTTTCCTTACACAAAAAACCCATAATCTCAACCTTGGGGCAGGGTAGTTCTCAGTTTAACTTGATTATGCATTTTAATGCAAGCGCTTCATGCAAGACACGAGTCAACTCTCTCCAATCAAGTGAGTAAGCGTTGTACAAGTTGTTCCTAAAGCCACAAATAAGGAAGGATCGTCGAGAAATCCTTAATCGAAGAATAAGCCGAGTCCCTTTCAAGGCAAAAGCCAAGAAATATGGGAAGCCCAAAACTTCGCCTTATACAAGAAGGTTTGTACAACAATCAAGAAAAGAAGAGGTCTCATAACCTCAACAAAAAGAAGAGGTCTCAAAACCTCAACCAAAGAAAAGAGGTATCATAACCTCAAACAAAGAAAAGAGGTCTCAAAACCTCAAGACAAAAAAGGTCTCAAAACCTCAACAATAAAGGATAATCAAATTTTGCAAGGGAGTAATGACTACCAAAGTGTCTGAATCATCATCAACTATCATCAATTCATTCCTAACCTAGAGGAACTTGAATGTATAACTTAAGTTAACTGAGCATAGGATCGGAGTTCATCACGAAGATTGGGTGGGACAAATAAACTTTGAGCCTTTATCTTTTGTTTCATAAACCGTGAACTAAGCCACATTACAACCCTTAAAAGACCTAATTGAGGTAAGGTTTTTTTGAAAGCATACTACAGCAAGGTTGATTAACCTGACTCCTAATGATCTTTGCGAATTGTGAGTGTTGATCACTTCATCTGTCATTCTGTAAATGGCTAGATCACCTTTGTTTTTTATTATTAAATCATTCCACTGTGTGTGTTTCATCAATAAAACTTTGATTTCAAAAGGTTGCATGAATTTTGCATTAAAATTGCCAATTTTTAATGAACAATACTTGTTTGCAAAGACAATTAAATGTCAAAGAAATCCCAACAAATGCAGCCAGCTAGGGAATCCGACTTGATAAAGGAAGCTTAGTCAGGGGCAACCAAGCGGAGGAATATGCCAATCCACCATTCCAAGAGCTATCGAATCAGGGGCAGAATTCTTCAAGTTCAGAATATTGAGGCAAGTCTTATGACAAGTGTGGACTCCAGTGACCCATCAGCAGTGGCAAGTTTGTTCCTTAGATATTTCTACCACAGTCCGAGTACTTTGTATTGCAAAGACAGTGGAACTGGGGCAATTATGTCAGGATTCATGAATCTTTTCAAAAGTTTGAAGATATTGAAGCATCTGGTTTGCCAATTCTTCTGTAAAATCCTTTTGATGACTTATCCTCGCAGACCAGTTAATCAGAGGCAGTCAGGTCGAGATTTGACAAATCTCTCAAAGGTCAATTAATCAGTGACATCTCCTTCACAAATCAACCAGTCTAAAGGGCGAGTTCAAAGACTTTGTCATGCAAACGCTGTTAATCTGGGGCAGTTACACCGAGATTCATGAATCTCTCCAAGAGTTTGAGGATATTAAGGCATTTCGTATACCGATTCTTCTGTAAAATCCTCTTGGTATTTTCTCCCAACCTACCATGTAATCTGGGGCAGAGAAGATTTGAAGATTACTTATTGCAAGAGCTGTTGTTTATTATGGTGATCATCATGCAAGTCAGAATGCAGAATTACTCTGTTCTTGTGATATCCTTTGCCAGCTTCCTAGTAATTGTTACTTCGGTCGAGCTTGGCCAATCTCCATGGATCTTCCTCCTCCAGTAAGGAAATCAAGCTCATGATGGCAATCCTAGTGAAGTCATGATGCTACACCTCCAGTGGAACACTCTTTTCCCCAGTGAAGTAGATCCGCTGATCCTACTTGTTCATCCCCAGTAATGGTCCAATCTGATGAGTTTGGCTGGATATCCTTGTCGAGATGTTTATTTCATCTCCAGTCTCGTTTCCTTTTGTCTGTTTTATTAGCATAAGCACAAGCATGGCATAAGCACTCATATGCATAACATCTTAGCATTTCGCTATCTTCCTGGTGTTTACCTGTCTTTGATTCACTTTGGTGTTTATCTCGCCAAGTGACTGGGTTTGTCTTTTCTCTCCAATAGAGTTGCCAGCCCTAGGCATAAGGTGCCCTTCTTTTCTGAATTCCCCACAGAGTTTGATTCTCGTGGATGATGGTTGGTTCAGTTATCTTTTCCACATGTGGATAAGAAAAGTCCCCATTTGAGTTCATCCCTCAATTGGAGTCTTGTTTGACCATTTCTTTCTAGCTTGTTCCTAGATTGAACTTTGATCCCTGGCAGGTGTGGTTACTGAACCTAATTTGAACGTGCATTTATTTTTCACTGTGTCTCGCAGAAGAATCTTCTACAGATCCTCATTGAAGACAAAATTATTCCTCCAGCAGTGTTGTAATATCAACATCTCTTTGGAATTTATACCCAACAACAAGTGGCAATCTCCTTGAGAAGCTTGTTTTACTATCATTACCTCTACAACGATAAGTGGCAATCTCTTTCCCGAGAAGCTTATCCGTCCTTGGTTTTATTCATACTTCTACAGTTACCAATGATGTTACCTTCAATCAGTCACTTTCCATCAACCCATTTGATGTGATCCCTATTTGTTTCTTCCCGTCAATCTGTTTGATGAGGTGTTCCGAGTTCAGGTTTCGTATCCTCGGATATGTATTATTCCTTCCCGTCAATCTAATTGATGAGGTGTTCTGAGCTCAAGTTTCGTACCTTCGGATGTGTTATTCCTTTCCATCAACATGTTTGATGTGATCCCTATTTGAGGTATTTCTTCCCGTCAATCTGTTTGATGAGTTGTTCCGAGTTCAGGTTTCGTACCTTCGGATATGTTTATTTCCTTGCCGTCAATCTGTTTGATGGGGTGTTCCGAGTTCAGGTTTCATACCCTCGGATATGTATTATTTCCTTGCCATCAAACTTCTTAATGATGTGATCCCTGTTTTTGTTCCTGGCCA
Organism: Lathyrus tuberosus; assembly: GCA_022829125.1. Classification (NCBI taxonomy): domain Eukaryota; kingdom Viridiplantae; phylum Streptophyta; class Magnoliopsida; order Fabales; family Fabaceae; genus Lathyrus; species Lathyrus tuberosus. The sequence goes on along the minus strand of JALAZF010000003.1, from coordinate 37,216,101 downwards.
TCAGCCCTTGTTGACGACCTAAACTTTCGGTTATCATGAACCAGTTGTTTAAAATCAGGTTATCGTGAACCCAAACTTCAGGTTATCATGAACCCGTTGTTTGAAACCAGGTTATCGTGAACCTAAACTTCAGATTATCGTGAATCTTTTGTTTGAAACCAGGTTATCGTGAACCCAAACTTCAGGTTATCATGAACCCGTTGTTTGAAATCAGGTTATCGTGAACCTAAACTTCAGGTTATCGTGAACACGTTGTTTGAAACCAGGTCAGATGTGAGCCCAAATTTCAGGTTATCGTGAACCCGTTGTTTGAAACCAGGTTATCGTGAACCTAAACTTTAGATTATTGTGAATCACTTGTTTGAAACCAGGTTATCGTGAACCTAAACTTCAGATTATCGTGAATCTGTTGTTTGAAATTAGGTTATCGTGAACCTAAACTTCAGGTTATCGTGAACCCGTTGTTTGAAATCAGGTTATCATGAACCTAAACTTCAGGTTATCGTGAACCCGTTGTTTGAAACCAGGTCAGATGTGAACCTAAACTTCAAGTTATCATGAACCCGTCATTTGAAACCCAAACTTCAGGTTATCGTTAACCCGTTGTTTGAAATCAGGTTATCGTGAACCTAAACTTCAGGTTATCGTGAACCCGTTGTTTGAAATCAGGTTATCGTGAACCTAAACTTCAGGTTATCGTGAACCCGTTGTTTGAAACCAGGTCAAATATGAACCTAAACATCAAAATCCAGCTCATACTGGTATTCCAAAAAGTCCAACTCATATTGGCATTTCAAACTAACTCAAATTGGTATCTTACCCAACTCATTATCAGTATCTCTTGACATATCACTTCTGAGTCCAATCCTTGTTGGCACTTTAATCTGGTTCCCAGCAGAAGTTCAGTCATTATCAATATCTTTTTGAAAGTCCTTATGACTGATCATCATTCGGCACACGCAGAGTTTGTCTCTATCTTTTCTGGCTTTTCTTGAAGATCCCATTTGAACTCTTCAATATAAGAGATCCCCAGAAAATATTTGTAGGATGTCTATCCTTTTATTTCAAATTGATCCTCCAGTGGAGATCATGTCTTCTTTCTGGTTTCATGCCCAGTAAGAGTGTGTCTTATTTCCCCAGTGTCGTCCGGTCACATATGAACTTGTCGTCCATCTCCCTGGATCTCTCCCCAGTGGAGAATACCTTTCTGGCTCCTACCTCCAGTAAGGACCTGTAGGGTTTCCCCTCAGTTTCATTTTCTATCCCCAGTGTTTCCTCAGAGTCTCCCCAGTGAATCTTGTTTTTTGTTGGTCAGCCTGTATCCCCTTTGAGTCTTCCTTGTGAATACTAACCTTTATCCTTCTCCAGTAAGCTCACCTGTGTTTGTGTGCTCTTTATCTTCGGAGTCTTGTTTGTCTGCATCTTTGCACTATCATGACATCATATCATCATACTAGAAGTTCATGGCATGTCAGCATTATAGATTAGTTTTGTCCATACCATTGCATATCATTGCATCTAAGGCCAAAATTTTCGGTTATCTATATTTAAATATCTTTCACCATGATTTCATGAGGATTATCATCACTCGTGTCATCCGGTGAAGATATTTAAATAGGGGCAACCGTTGTACCCCAAATTTTACCCTCAGATCCTCTGATCATTGTCATATCATGTTTAGGTCATTTGTCTTAACATTTGCGGTCTTTTGGTCCATTAATCATAGTCACGTATTTTCCGTCTGATTGTTGTCACTGTTTCCTTCTATTATTTATTCAAGTATTTTCATGAGTTTTAGAACATTTTCTTTTATTTAGTATTTTAGTTTTTATTATTTTAAATCACTAAATTTAGTTTAACTTTAATTTAAATTTACTTTTGATTTTGGTCTAGATTTAATTTAACTAGCTTAATTTTTATCAATTTTAATTTATTTTTAATTTTAATTATTATTTAAGTTTACTTTTAGGTTTAAGTTTATTTATTTATTTAGTCCTCATTTATTTTTCTTCTGTCAAATACAAAATTATAAAAAATATATACTTAGAAGTCCTCTTTTCTTTTATTCATAATACACTATAAAATACAAAAAATTTCAAAAAAAAAGAAAAAGAAGTAATAAGTTCTCTCTGCATCCCTCTTGTTGCTACAAAGCCTGCATAACCGTACCGTTGTGATGGCAACCTTGCTTGGACTTTGTTCTCTTCCCATAATCTGTACCACAGCAAAACCTGTGCAACAAGGACAACACTCTGCACCAAAGCCATAGCCTGCAATTTACTCTTAATTTGCTTAAAGCAAAACAGGTCAAACCTGCAGCAAGAAAAACAAAACTGGACAGGCTACAAACCATCCAGACACTGCATCATTGACACACAGCTATAGACTCGCAAAGGAAAAGGACCTCTCAACAACAGATAAATTCCAAAGAATTGATAAACAAGTTTTGGGATAAATTAAAGAGGAACCTGCATAAAAAGAAGGGGGAACGACTGCTATTAAAAGGGAACCCTCATTCATAATCAAAAAATGGCTCACAACTCCCTTCGGCCTCACACTTTTCTTCTTCCCAACACTCCCCTGAATCCACATATACAATACCTGCCACCATTCTTTTATTCCAACCTTCACAACACTGCGACAAACCTTTCCATCTGATTCACAAAACATCTACTCCACCATAAACACCCAACCACCATCCCTATTCATCCCTCATACTCATCTCTGTTTTAAACTAAAACATTGATAACAACTTAAAACAGCAGCAACCGTAACAACCAGCATCATCACCTTCCCAACTTCTCTCACCATCAACAACCTTGTTGTATTGACAAAACGTAAAAATCCACAACGTAACTTCGACCCAACTTTCATTCATCGGAACCTAATTTCAAACAACCATCCAACCTTTCCTCAAATCAAAATCTTTCCCAGATTCTTCATAACCTTCACCCTCCATTAAAACAACCTTCATCTTCCTCAACAAACCAAAACAACAACAGAACACCCATTCTTCACGAAACCCACAAATCCTCCATCCAAAACTCAGCCGAACCAAGAACAAAATCAGAGTAGAAGAAGAGAGAGTTGAAACATACCGAAACAGAGGGAAAGAATTTGAAATCGGAGGCTTACGCGAGAGAGACCGAGAGCATAACGAGAAGGGTGTTCGACAAAAATGGTTTTTGTTGGTTTCTGGAAAAAGTGAAGTTAATTGTTGACCATGATATGTTGCTACTGATTGTTTCTACTTCTTAAGTTGCATCGCCCTATTTCTTTTAAAAAAAAAATATAATAAGAGTTTTGTTTTTATCCGGACCATACCCTTGTTGCTGGGCTTTGTGTAAAGTCCGTGAAAACTTCTTTTCTACTTACACTTTCATTTCCTCAAAGCATGCACATTCCACCCTTCGTTTTTTGCTAACCCGCTTGTGTTTTTTGGAAGGGTGATGGGCCTTTGAGCCCGCATGATCCCATTGATTTTCTTACCCCACGATTCAGAATGCACCCCATTTTGCTTTATTTAATTTGTTTATAATTTTTCTGGTCTTTTTTTTTTAAAAACATGCTATTTTCTTGTTTCTCAATGTATTTTCTTAATTAATCTTATTTACATTTTGATTCTATTTTCTTTTATTTGGGCCAATGATATCACAAAAATCATGACTTGGTGGTTTATTTCAAATCACTAAATATCTTGATTCACATGAGACCATTTTTATTTTTCCTTTTAGTTGGTCAATGAAAGTCTAACAAAAAGATTATCGATTTTATCGAGTTGAATCTTGATTTAGACAAGACCAGCTTTATTTTCACTTCAATTCCATTTTCTTTTATTTGGGCCAATGACATTACACAAATCTCGACTTTGATTATTTCAAATCAATAAAGTCTTGATAAATATGAGGCCACTTATTTATTTATTTTTATTGGTCGATGAAAGTCAAAAAATCTAAGATTATCGATTTATGGATTTAAATCTTGATTAAGACGAGACCAACTTTATTTTTCATTTCGATTCCATTTTCTTATTTTTGGTCGATGACATAACAAACTTCATGGTTTGGTTGACTTCATTGAATCGACAAAACTTTGATCAATATGAGACCACTTTCTCTTTATTTTAGTTTCATTCACTTTTTAGTCGATGAAAGTCAAGAATCATTGATTATCGATTTCTCGATTAAATCATGATTAAGACGAGACTATTTTTACTTTAATTTGTAATTTCTTGGACCGTTGACTTTTCATGTCTCTCCTTGGTGGGACTTGTACATATTTTCTGATAAAGTCTTGTAGACAACTATTCTGTTATGTCTGTGGTTGCCTGTTTCATTTGACACATCCTCAGTACTCTTCCAAAGGAAAATTCTCCTCAGTTGACTCATAAGTCAATAAACCAGTCATACCACCTTGGCCTCATAAAAGCCTTTCTCTTTCCTTGGCCTCATAAGAGCCTTTTTATTTTCTTGGCCCCATAAGAGCCATTAAATCATAACTTAGCAATATGTTAGAGTTTTAAACTCTATGTGATTCTCACCATCATGAGAACTCACTTTTCCCATCATAACTTAGATTTAGAGAGTTTCTTAAAACTCTAAAATGAGCTCACACTCATTTCCCCTTGGAACTTTGGCCATAGTTAATGGTTCCTCAAATTCACCCTTAGTTATGTGAACTACGGTTGCTCTGATTCTTTAGTCAGATACGTAGGCACAAGATACGACGTCTTGGTGAGCAAACTTAGTGTACATACCCTTAGGTTTTTACATTTACCCTTAACAGATTTCCTTAGCAAGCAAACATAACATAACAACCTTAAACAAGAGGTTCCTGTAGAATACTACAGATACTTAGGGTGCTAATACATTCCCTTAGTATAACCAACCCCCGAACCTTAGATCTCCCCCCTTTAGGTTTTCTCGATCTTGAACCTTTCCTTTGGATAAATCAAAGTCGGTGGTGAATTCAAAGAAATGCGATGCAAGTTAATTAATGGCTTGTTATTCGATTCTCACCGCAACAGTGACCTTATGTGGAAAGTGATTCTTCCCATGGATCATAAAGATAAACTTATGGGAAAATGTTCCCCTAAGTGGGAAGGACCTTTTTAAATCACCAACGTGTTTTCCAATGGCGCGTATGGAGTCGAAGAATTAGATAAAGATAAGAGAATACTGAAAATAAATGGGAAGTATTTGAAAAAATATAGACCCATATTGCAGGAAGTTAAAATAGAAATCGAATAATCTTACAAAAGAAATAACTAAATTGGTAAAATTTGCCAAACAAATGGCTTAAATGTCATTACAAAAGAAATAGGCCTCAAAGGACCAAGCAACATTACAAAATGAAACAGGGAAAGATTGCTTCAACTTGTCAAATTTGGATCGCTGAATTTGGAGTCGACGCTCGCAGAGGGCCTTGCAGATCGAAATCTCTTCAATCTCCTTGCCTAACTTCTGAGCCTGTTCAACATGATGCACTCCAACTTTAATCTCTTTGGCTATTTCATCTTGATTGACTTGTTGGAGTTCTTCTTTGTGTTTCTTAGCTTGAGAAATCTTGTTTTGAAGAGCAGCAATCCGTTTCTCCCATTTGAGGATGTTTTCGTCGCACCCGACAATCTCTTTTCGATTTTGTTCAGGGGCCTTTTCCAGTTCAGTTACCTTGCTGGTAGAACTTAAAGCAGCATCCCATTCAGCAAGTTGCGTTTCTGACTTGTTCTCAAGCTTTTTCTAATAGTCTCTAAGACGGTTAAAATCTGCCGCTACAAGGTCAATAAGAGTAGTTAAGTCCATGACAACATCAGTCACTTCAGGGGGAGCCTCCAGGACGTTGATTTGTTTCAAGAGTTTTTTCATGTCAAAGTGGGCAGATGAATCCTTCTCTAAAAGTTGAAACAAATCAATATTGAGGATTTTCTGCCGAATTTGGGCCATCACTTCGTCTACGGATTTTGCGCCAGAAATGGTCCCTGAAGTAGTCGAACTACTGGTGGTGGTGTCAGCAAAGTTATAACGGGTACTGAGCATGGCCTTCAGATATTCTAGTGGTCTTTGCACCTTCAGATTCTCAAGTTCTTCATGAGAAAGGCTGGTCGAAGTGGTGTTGGTCGAACCAGCTCTGGGATGATCAACGGGATTTTGCTTTTCGCTTTCTTTCTCTTCATCAGCAGCAATCTTTGGAGTGGTTTCCTTTTCGCCTTCACTCCTTTCTCCCTCTTCGTCATCCATTTCAAACTCCCCATCTTTATCTTTGTTAGCATCCTTTAAGTTGATGGGGGAATTATCTTCAGGATCACTTGCTGTTGTAAGCGCTTTCGTAGGCATTACAGTGTCTCCACCACCGTCAACTAAGTTATCATCCTCAGGACCAGTCTCTTCTTCAATTACGTCCTAAAGTTTTTTAGAAACGGCGGTGGGCTGATTCACTTTGGTGGCTGATTCTTTAGTCGAATCTTTGGGGGAGGGTTTTGAGGCACTTATGGGCTTGTAAGTGGGATCGCTGCTGGTTTTTGGAAGGGTTTGAACCATAGGATGCCCATGGGTGTTGACAAGGACCTGGAAGATAAAGAAGTCAGCAAATTTATCATGAGAAAAAAATACTTTTGACTGTCGAATCTGAAGAGAAAACCTACCTGGGGAATTTCAGTCTTAAGACTAGAACTCTCACTTTCTGCTAGACCTGTGGTCACTTGCTTGACAGGAGTTTTGTGAGGAGTTCTCTCCAATATCCGGGAAGCAGGGGTTTTTTGTTGTTGAGGCTTCGTTGGTCTCTTCTTTTTTCTTGAAGGTTTAACTTAATCTGGGGATTCGTCACCAGATTCAATGGCAGGAGCTTCAGGTTCTTTTTCTTTTCTTTTCTTTGGCGTTGAAGAAGGTCTTCGACTGCCCTGAAAAATAGCAAAAAATTTCATTAGTATTTCAGAAAATAATAGTAAAGAAATATTGATTAAAAAGCAAGGCAAAATCATACCTTCGCCAAAGGTTTCTGGGTAGTATTTTTTGGGGCTTCCGCGTCCTCTGCAGTTGATGCCTCGACGGCAACTGACTTCTTGGCAGAAATTTTACATATATGTGCAAATGAAAAGAAGTGGTGTCGAGTATCTTTCCATTCCACACCTTCATATATAGGAGTTTCCACGCGAACGTGTTCTATGCCAATATAAAGGTGGCCTTTGAAATTATCCAAGGTATACTTAGTCAGAACCACTCGCTTAGCATGTTTTTGATATTCCTGGCGAAGAAGTTTCATGGAATCCCCACAAGTGAACCAATCTGGAAATGGAGGACTAAAAGCCCACCAAATTCAGCAGATGGTAGGGGAGGAAATTTTGGTGGATAAAGGTTAAAAGCTATCTCATAACGCTGTTCTGGTCGAACGTATGAGGGTAGTTTTAACTCGTCCAATTTTCTGGCAAACTTTTCTTTTAAAGTAACGGCTGCTTCGCTGATGGTTCAAATAAGTTCGTTGGGCCTGTAGGCATTTTCAAAGTATTTCTGGAATGCTTGAATTTCTTTGATGTGTCTTGAAGTACCTTTCTTCGTTTTATCCTGCACAAGGGCGAAAGCTCTGGTCAGTTGGATAGTGAAAGAAGGCACGTCGAAAAATTGAGAGTCATAATAATCCCTCCATCATTCGTCAAACTCTTGAGTACAGAGGAAACCGGGTTTAAAGGGCACTGGTTGAATTTTGACCAGGTTGGAATACGTCGCCAGTAACCCAGAACACTCATCTTCGGTGTTGGTCATGTTGTAGTGAATCAAAGAGCCTTTCCTTGAGAAAAGGGGTTTTGGTTTTATTTGTATTAACCCAAACTGTCGAGAGACCAGATTGGGTTGGTAATTAACAAGGGATATCTTCAGCTTTGAGGGATTGAGTCTGGAAACTAAAAGTCTTGGGGTGAGAAAAAATTCCCAGACATTAAGGAATTCATCTTCTAGAGCTTTCGACTCTAATGGGAGTTTCCTGGTGAACCACTCTGGGCCAATTTTTCTATCAGCAAAAGGAGCCATATTGGGAGTGAAGTTATGACATTTGGCAAACATCATTACATACCCAGTAAAAGTTTGTTGAAGGCTCAGACCTTCATCATTGGGTGTTAACTGCACCAGTCTGGTTCCTTCGACTCTTCTGTCCTTCAGAGCAAGTTCGTCCACCATTTATTTGTTAGGTAAGGAAGCTTCAAAGGTGGCATTGAGCCACAGTTGTAAGAGCCAAAATGGTCCTGACAGCAAAAGACTCCCTTTTTCCTTGATATTCTTCAGGAAAGCAACCCCTTCTCCAAGAGATTCGTACAAATTCGCCAAGATCATCTCACTTAGGCACAGTTGATGTCCAGCATGGAGCTGATTTGCCATGGTAATATAACGTTTCGCCACTTGAAGAGATCTATAGCAGAAAATGCATCTCGACAGCCAGAGGGCTAAGAAAGCTACATGCTCTTGGTCAGAGACTTCGTCAGTTTCTTTGTCATGGTAATTGGCAATATAGGCTGTGAAGGTGGCCTTATTTGTGTCGAAGCCTTTGGAGTCGTCACATAGTAGGTGGGATCGTAATCCACTCCCAGTGGGCTAAGGCCAGTTATGGCAGCTACGTCGAAAAGAGTAGGGGTGACCATTCCACAAGGAAGGTGGAAATTGTTATAGGTACTGTCCCAAAAGTAAAGGGAAGCTAACATCATAGAGGGGCAATATCCTGGTCCTACTTTCGACAACTGGATGAGGTCGAAAATGCCCATAGATTTCCAAGTATCAGCTTTGACTGCCTTTATTTTCTTTAGCCAAGCCAGATAATCAGATGGGTCTTTCGACAAAGGACAAGACCTAAAAATTCTAAAGTTGCTCATGTACTCTAAGTTTATGACTTCCTCAGAAGGGGATCCTTGGCCATCAACTTTGGATTTTTCGTCTATGATTTTCTCCTTATCAGTTCTAGGTCTAACCCCGTTAGCTATGGGTTTGTAACGATGGTAAGCTGGAAAGAATTCTCTCACTTTTACAGGATCTAAAGATAAATTAGGTAAAGGTCCTAGTATTGTGTGAGAATTACCAGAGATTAAAATAGGAATTAGTACCTGAGACTGGTAAATACGTCGTTTCTCCTCTTTATTTGGAGGCTCTGGTACATACTGTTGGTTCCCCACCACCTTTGGCCCAAGGATCTTGTGTGTAGCGAGCGATTTTGGACGCAATTCTTAAGCGCTGGTCGCTCTCTGCGGTTGAGCTTACTACAGGTCGATTCATTTTTTATCCTATTAAAGCTGATGAAGGAAGGGAAATAGATGTCTCAAATTAACCCTGATTTGCATACTGAGTTTAAACAGCGGTCTGTTAGGTTACGGATGCGATCAATGTGGGGGGGCCTTTGTACTGGTTATTTGTATTTTCACCAATACTGATTTCTCTCTTTTTATCTTGACAGAATGTTTCTGGCAGGGGAACAAGGATTATGATGTTAGGACTGATGCTTTTTGAGGTGAGAGTATGGGATTTAGGTTTTTTGTTGATTGTGCTCGCTAAGATTTTTCTTTCAATCTTATGCCTACGTATTCCCGTTTACCAAAATAGGGAAATCAGAGCGTTCGTAGTTCTTCCTATTCTATGGGAGGAAATGGTTGTTTTTGGTGTCTTGTTCAAAGCCCAAGACGTGAAGCGAAAGGTGGTTTGTATCTTGATCAAAGCCCAAGATGTGAAGCTGAAGAGTCTCAACTTTAGAAAGAATTTGTCATCTCTAAAGGGGGTCTGTTTGTCACAACTGTTGGCTGACTGACTATAAAGGAGGATTACTTTAACCGGGATATGTGAATCCGGCAATGCCATAATTCCCTTTATAGGAGATTTTTAACCTAAAGGAGAAGACTTTAACTCAGTGTAGAGCAATGCTATCTTTCCTTAGGAATTTCTCATGCTAAAAGAGAGACAGTGGCGTGGATATAGATGATCCAGAGGCTTGCCGCTTACAGCGATTAGATGAAGGGAAAGGAATTACTGATGTTTGTGTACTGTGAACGAGGCATAGCTTTGATGCTAAAAGGTTGATTGGATCAACCAATGGTTTTCTTATACAAAGCCTAAGAGGAGGCTAGTATGTGTCTCGTACAAAGCCCGAGAGAGAGGCCAAAAGGTTTTGACTCGACGATGAAGTCCTTTGGTATCTCGTATAAAGCCCGAGATGGAGGCTATTTAACTCAACAAGAGAGTTTTTGTATCTCGTACGAAGCCCGAGATGGAGGCTAACATTTGTTTGGCTCAATAAGAACCTTTTTATATCTCGTATAAAGCCCGAGATGGAGGCAGAAAGGTGATTGACTCAACGAGGGAGTCTCTTATGTGCCTCGTACAAAGCCCGAGAGAGAGGCTAAACATTGTTTGACTCCGCTGGGGAGAATCATTGTATAAAGCCCAAGAGGAGGCTAACTTCACTGAAGAACTATCATTATACAAAGCCTAAGAGGAGGCTATGGTAACTGTTTCAGTTAAGTGACAGGTCCAGTATACTGATTTTTAAAGAGAAAATCAGTTCTTATATGAGCAACACTGTACTCAGGGATTTGATTCGAGGACCAGGGTTATCTCCTGTTCTTTAAGGAAATGTGAAGTCCGAAGGGTATTGAGACTGTTCGAGTCTGCGGGTTTCCTTCCTATTTAACGAAGGGGTCACTTGAGAATGTCTTTGAGACTCAAGGAGATTAGACTGTCCGTGTCTAGAGTTTTATCCTTTGTACTATGCTTTGAGAAACAGTAGTAGACTCTTCGAAATGACTGTTCTATGAAGATGACTAAGTTCTGTTCCTATACCTCTAGGAGGTCGTCGGGACAATTTGTACGAAGCCCAAGAGGAGGCTGGAAACTTTTAAGAAGCCGATAGGTCCTTGTACTAAGCCCAAGAGGAGGCTATCATTCCCGGAGGAAGAGATCATTATACGAAGCCTAAGAGGAGGTTGTGAATACTTCTACGAAGCCGTAGGGTCCTTGTACTAAGCCCAAGAGGAGGCTAGGTTGCTTTTAGGAAGCCTGTGGGTCCTTGTACGATGCCCAAGAGGAGGCCAATGCTTTTAAGAAGCCCGATGGGTCCCCAAACCCCGAGAAATTCAAGGCAAGCTATTCACAAGGAATAGATCAAGTCAGGAAAGTTCGAGAATTTGGAAGAAACTCAAGAGATGCCATTCACGGAGAAAAGATCATCTCTGGGGAGTAGAGTTTCTTGACAAGTGCTTTTAAGAAGCCAGTGGGTCCCCAAACCCCGAGAAATTCAAGGCAATGCTATTCACCGAGAATAGATCAAAGTCAGGAAAGTTCGAGAATTTGGAAGAAACTCAAGAGATGCCATTCACGGAGAAAAGATCATCTCTGGGGAATAGAGTTTCTTTGACAACTTCTATGAGTGACAGTCTATGAAAGGGCTCACAGAGAATGCTGCCTTTCTTATCTCCATATTGTTTAACCCCAAGAGGAGGGAAGACTGTGTCTGGTAATCTAATGGGGATCTAGTTTAGACTACTTCTAAGAGTGATCGACGGGCTTAATGCTAGACGTAGTTGCCGGGGAAACTCTAAATATCTATACTATTATTACACAGTTGATATGAGTTTATGAAAGAAGACTTACAGTGAAACAGCCCCACAATACAGTTATATGTATATTAAAGCGGTAAATGAAAGAAATAACCACTTACTCGGTTGTAGAGCTTCCATGCTGTTTGGTTAGTTGTTCAACAAAGAAAGATTAAAAACAACAGTATATTCAAAATCAAAGGAGAAAGTGCTTTGAAAAAGAAAGATTTGGGGCTTACAGCTCAAGGAGAGGCCCAGGGTTTTATCAGTGAGCGTATTGTTTGAATTTGTACAGAGGGACTTATACAAGTGACTGAGGCCCAACAAATGGTTTTCTGTACAAAGGGATGGGTCTTACACTCTCTCAAGAGGCCCAAAAAGGTTTAAAGAAAAAGAGTGGGGCTTATAACACGAGAGTAGGCCCAGTTGATTTTTTCGTTTAAAAATGGCGATCGCGCCGAGGTTTTCTTTTAACGCGAAGGGACTTATACAATAAGTGAGACCCAAAAATTGTTTTTGGTTAAAAGGGGGTTGGGTCTTACACTCTATTAGAGGCCCAAAAGTTTTGAATGGGTCTTATAGCTCAAGGAGAGGCCCAGGGGTTTTTCCAAAAGGCGACGATCGTGCCGTTTGTTTTTGACGGTATCGGGACTTATACAATACACTGAGGCCCAAAAGGTTTGGTCAAAAAAAGGATTGGGTCTTACACTCTATTGGAGGCCCAAAAGTTTTGAAAATGATTTATGAGGGTTGAATTAATCCAAAACCCTAATTTGTTTTCAAAAATGTATTTAATTGAATAAAAATTCAATTAAAAATGATCAAAATTGTTTAACATATGAAAAACAAATTGTGATCTTGGATTAATGCTTAAAAAATTAAGTATTGACCTACAAAATAATTAGAAAACATTAAAAATTGCAAAATCAATGTAGAAAAAATATTTAAAATGTCAAAAACAATTAAATATTAATTCTTTGCAAAAATATCAATTATATGAAATAAATAATATTTTTGGGATTTTTTGTTAAAATAAAATAATTTAACATTTTTGTGAATTATTAAAAAAAGAATCAACCCAAAATCATTAAAACTCAGAGAGAAATTAATTTTTGAATCAATTAAATAAAATCACAAAATTCAAATATTTGAATTTGAAAGAAATGGCGCCAAGAACAAGCTGAAGAACACGCGCATGTTCTGAGATTCTCAGATTTGCATTTTCTCTCCAATCTCACTGAATACTTAATCATATCATGTAATCCACATATCATTATGCTCGTCTCAACCTCACAATCATGTCTATGTCAATTAATTTCATTTAAATTAAACATATAACAAGAAATCACGAAAAATCCTCAAGAACCCTAATTTCTGCATGAAGGCTAGGATTTTTGATACACGATTCAAACAATGCAATTAATTGAGGGGAAACATTCCATGCATGATTATGAACATATGGCCAAATTATTGTGCGAGGAAATATGCATAGATTGAGAGATGACCAAGTATATGCTTACCTCTTGACCGTGACAGCAAGTGCAATGTGATTTTTGATTTAGAGGTGTTACAGATGAGTGGTGATGATCTGAACAGCTTCCCTACACCCTATGGAGTGTGTTTGAATGCTTGGACTTGATTGAAATTGGTTGGATCACTTCATGGCATCTCAACTGCAACTTGGTTAAAACCTTGAGCAATTGACTGGTGATTCTGAGAAATCAGTGTTCAAGTTGTTGTTTAAGTGTTTGATCAGCTCATATGTGATGTATATGAGGTGTGTGTGTGATTGGTTTGAGTGGAATTGCCCTCTAGCTCAAAATCCGATAGCTACCTTGCTAAGAAAGGCATTTTTGCCAAGAGAAAGAGATTTTGAGAAAGGCAAGTGTTGTAGGCCTTTGGTGTACTTAAGCTGATCACAATTGAGCTCTATTTATAGTAGAGCAAGTTTTTTTTGCAAGGAATAGTGAATGGCAACTGCTGAGTAGGTTTGTTCAATGTTGGCCAATGGAAGTTCAAGTCTCATCTAGCCATTGACTAGAGGTAAGGGCACAGGCTGCTGGTTCCCTTGGTCTTGGATAAGTCTTGACTGAATTCAAATGAAAATGGCTCAGTCCATGCCACCTTGATGCTTCCATTGAATTCTCCAATCCAAATTTGTAGTCTTGTCCCTATTTTGGCAATTTTAGGTTCAACATGCTTTTTCTTGTTCCAAGGACTTTGGAGGCTTGGCTCAGTGATTGTCCCCTTTAGATTCAATCCTCAAATGTGTCCAAGTGGATAGGAGTGTTTGGATTTGCACAATTTTGGCAAATCGAGCAAAAATGCAAATTCTGCCTTGCCTTGACAGATTTCAACAAGGCAACTTGACAATGTCATAACTCATAGCCCAAATGGAATTTGGCAATGTTCTTGGCCATTTTGGAAAGCCCTTACATGACACAACAACTTTTTGAACATGTTTGGTTTTGATCTCTTTTGAATCCAAGTGAAAAATCCCCCTACATTTGGAAAAAAATGAAGGCAGATTTGGACTTAGTGAAAATTTCACTGTGTTGGAAAAAGTGACATTTTCATTTTTCAGCCATTTTGATCACTCCATAACTCAAAATCCTTAATGAATTGGACTTAGGTCTAGTTGAAGTTTTTGTAGAGGGTAATTAGGGCTACAAATCCAACTTTGGATGAGGAAAAATAGCTTTGTGGTTTATGAGTTATGATCCTCCAAAGTTGGTACCCTAGCCACTTTATTTTTAACTTAGAAAATTTTCTAAGTTTTTATGGTTACCCCTTTTACAAGTTATCCAACTTTTCTTGATTTTTCTTGATGAATGATGATTCAAATCATACATTAACATCATTTTAGGGTTAAAATTCCATTTTGGTGAAAAATCTCAAAAAGTCAAAGTTGACTTTTGTGCACAGTTGACTTTTTATCAGATGAAATCCAAACTGTGCAATTCTTCAGGAAATCATGTCCTTGACCTAAATCAAACTTGATGGACATGTTCCATGGGTGTCATAGGGTATATTGAGGCATGTCCTAGGGTTTGGGAGCATGTCCTAGTCAAAAGTCAAAGTTACAGTTGACTTTTCCCTTAAAACCCTAATTGTGGTGCAGATGAAATTGAGACTTGTTGCTCAAGCTTCTTGGATTAATCCATTGTTCCAAATGGATCAATATAGTTCATTAGAGACCCTCAAACCCTCTCTTGAGGTCTTGGTTCATGATTTATCCCAAAACTCAACTTAGGGGTGAATTAGGTCAAGAAACCCTAATTCCTGATTTTTGATGTATGCATCCCCTGAGGCAAAATTGACTTGATGGTCGGGTCCATGAGGTTCCATGGAGTATATTAGGTTGTGTTTGGGATCATTGGCTTGTGCCCAGAGGAAAATTTCCCTTTGGAGGCCCTGATCGACCAAAACCCTAATTTGGTGATACTGGCGATCTTGAGGCTTGATCCACCTAGAAGGGAGCAACTTTGTGCTTAATCCTTGGAGTGGGAGTCCTTTTTGATCCTTTGTGTATGTTTGAGAGGTTTAGACAAGTTTAAGATCAAGTCATTCCTTGATTGATCCTTTGTCTAAGGCTCTGAGAGGGCTTGAAACCCTAATTTTGATTGTAGTAGATGCTCACCCATCTTTGTGGAGACTGATGAAGTGTGATGGTTCCTCCATATTGTGATGATGATTTTCACAATGATGGGAAATATTAGTGGTCAAAATTTGGGGTATGACATTGTGGACAGGTGGTAAGTTTTTAGATTTTTTGGAATCTTTGTTCGTGATCTGGGGTGCTGCGGAAGAAGCGATGGGTGATTGCAGAAGAAAATACAGAGAAAATGAAGAGGATGAAGATGTGTTGAAGAGAGTTCTTGCCTGAAGTGCGTGAAAAATGAAAAAAATAAGTTTTTCAACCTATTTATAGGAGGAAAAGGGACTGAAGCGGTTGAAATTCAGAATTTTTTCCACTTTAATGGAAAGATAGTGGAAAAAGTGTGGGACACGTGGCAGTTATGAGTGGATGGTTCAGGCGGGTGGCAGTTAAATTTTTTACCCATGATCCGCTAGGGGACTAGGGTAGTGATGATGAAAAATTTTAAAACGTGGGCTGAAGTGACGTTTTAGGAAAAGTGCAATGATGACTCTGACGTTACAAATGTCTAGTCATATGAACAGTCATATGTCGAATTATTGAAGGCGTCGAATTTTATTGGTAAAAAATTCTTTTCTCCCTTTGTCGAAAATGCATTTTCTGGGGGGCAATTTGTAAGCTGCTAATTTCGACACCTAGATTTTATTTAGAAAGTGAATTTTGAAGATTTACCAAGATATTTCGACAGGAGATTGTTTTTGAAGAAGGTCAGTCGAAGATCAATATTAATTGGAGAAGCAGATTTGGAGATTTTTTCTAAGTATTAAAAGTACTTCGACAGATTGGTGATAGGGCTATTTTCGACGGATGTTTGAAATTTGAATTTAGGAGGGAGACTCGTTTTGAAAACCAGACGCGTGGAGCACATCCAGGGCGAAAAGGCATGCAGAATGCCATGTGTCATCAGTAGGAGAAATAGTTGTTATTGACAGTTATTTCAATTGTATATAAATATGGAGTCTTAGCATTTAGATTTCCGGGGGTGTTCAAACTTTGTACAAGTTACTCAAGAATACTCAAAGTAACCGTGTGAGAGAAAAGAGTAGTTACTGAGAAAATGTATGTTTGAGAAACACCAGTTTTTATTCCTTGCATTTTAATGAAATCTTAAGTTAATCATTTACAATTCCTTTTCATTCTTGCACTTTTATTCTTGCAATTTACTTACATTTCACCATTTCATTCAAGAAACAAAGTTCTTATTACTTTTAGTCGAAAAACATTAGTTGGTGGAAATCATGATAAATCCAATAAACAAAAGGTTTTATTTTAACACAAATTGTCAAAATTGTTAAAGCACTTTGTCCTAAGACTAGTTTGATCGGTCCTGCGAGCAAACTAATTTTTTCATAAATTAGGAGATCAGCAGTTGTTTGCAAATTTTCCAGGCAAACACCCTAAAAATAGAATTTAAAATGAAATTTCATATGTACAAGATATGAAGCAAATGATTGAGGGAAAATGATCTATAAACTATCAGAAATGCATTGGTAACTTGAAAGGATGTTTATGATGCATGAATTAATGAGTTCAGTTTTGAGGAAGCTAACCTTGCAAGTGAGAATCGAATTCTCTGTTGGAGATGTTACAGATGTGTTATGATGATCTGGATAGCTTCCTTGACCCTCAAGGATGGTGTTCCAATGTTGAGACTGAATTGAAACCTTCTGAGTCACTTGACACGACTCAATCTGCAGCTTTGAGGAAAAATTGAGCAAAAGGATGGTGAATTGAAGATTTTGATGTTACAGATGGAATGTAAATGTTTAGATCACTTCTATATGTTGTATATGAGGTGTGTGAACCATTGGTTTGAGTTGCATTGGTCTCCAACTCAAAACCCGATAGTGCCTTCTCAAGAAAAATGGAGTTTTGTGTTTAAGAAGGAAATGAGAGAAAACTATGTTGTAAGTTGCTTTGGTGTGTTTGTAAACATCAGAAGAGAGCTCTATTTATAGGTGAATAGATTTATCAAGCATGAACAGTTGGAACTTGAAGTATAAGAACTGAATTCAATGGTCTTGGCTTGGCATAATTGCTTCTTACACAAGGTACAATAGCAGTCCCAAATAGCTCAGCTATGTATTGACTCAATCCATATTCTGCAGACCTCTTAAACGTTGCTTATTAGAGCATATTGACTACAAGGGATATGAATCTTGAATATGCACTATTTACATTATTACCCTTTGAATTCAAGGCATATATGCCAAAACTCATCAATTCAAAATGAGAAACTCTTGACATCTCAACCTTATTTTGCAGGTTTGATCTGAGTTGTGATGATCATATTGAATGTATTTGGCTCTTCTGATCATTGCCCATTGACTCAAAATCGTGGCTTGCAAGAAAACATCCAAACTGTCATGAAAACAGTTGCAACAATGCCTCTTGTGGCAGCCATAACTCTTGGCTCAAGTTAAGTTGTTTCATGCCAATGATCTCTTTGGATTGTTGGCAACATGTATAACAACTTTGATGTTTACATTTGAGATTGATTCTTCTTGTAACTAGGTGTAAACATCTCCCAAGTTTTGGTGTTTTACCTAAAATCTGTCTTGGACAGAATTTTCTCTAAGTGTTGGAAAAAGAAGCATTTTCATGTTTTAGTGATTTTGATTCAAACATAACTCAGAATCCATGATGATTTGGAATGAGATGTAGTTGCCATTTTTGAAGTATGTCATGAGAGCTTCCATTTGAGCTTTGGATGGAAGCAAATGGCTTTGTGGTTTGGGAGTTATTCCCTTGCAAAGTTGGTACCAAATCACTTTTGTTTCATAACTTAGAAAATTTTAAGTTTTCTATGGTTGCCCCTTTAGCAAGTTACCTCACTTTTCTTAATTTTTCTTGATGAATGATGATCAAAACTATACATTAACATTGTTTTTGACTTAGGGGAGCCATATTTGTGAAAAATTCCAAAAAGTCATACTTGATTTTGGGCACAGTTGACTTTTTTTGTCAGATGAAATTTAAACTGTGTGATCCTCTATGCAATCAAGTGCTTGACCTAATTCAAACCTAATGGATGGATTCCATAGATGTTTTAGGGTGTCTTGAATCATGTCCCAAGGTTTAGGAACATGTCTTAGTCAAAAGTCAAAGATACAGTTGACTTTTTCTTCAAAACCCTAAATGTGGTCCAAATGAAATTGAAACTTGTGAATCAAGATTCTTGGATCAATCCATTGTTGTAAATGTATCAATGTGGTGTATTTGAGGCCCTCAAATCATGTCTTGAGGTCTTGGCTCATGTCATGTCTCAAAAGTCAACTTAGGGGTGAATTAGGTCAAGAAACCCTAATTCCTGATTTTTTATTAATGCTTCACCTGATGCTAATTTGACTTGATGAGTGGATCCATGAGGTCCCTTGGAGCAATTTGGATCATGTTTTGAGGTATTGGCTCATGCCCAGATGAAAATTTTCATCTGGAGGCCTTGGTCGACCAAAACTCTAATTTAGTGACACTGTCGATCTTGAGGCTTGATCCACTTGGAATGTTGCAACCTTATGCTTGATTCTTGATGTGGGAGACCTCTTGATCCTTTATGGGTGTTTGAGAGGCTAGACAAGTTAAAGATCATGTCATTTCTTGATTGATCCTTTGTCTAAGTGCTCTGAGAGGGCTTGAAACCCTAATTCTTGATTGTAGGTGAGTGCTCAACAATCCTTGAGGAGATTGATGAGGCATGAAGATGCATCCATATTGTGGTAATGATTTGTACAATGATGGGAAATCTTGTGGTTAAAATTTGGGGTATGACAGATGCCCCTATTTAATCTTCTTGGACCCGAAGGTGTGAATGGCGAAGGTATTCAGACATTCAGGGCGTAAGAGGATTAAATATCGGAATATCCGAAATTTTGACTGTGGTTATGAATAGTAGTTTGCTCATGCATCTTATTTTGCTAAGCAATGTTACTTAGAAAAGGGTAAAACTTCCCCTCGATCCTGGTCTTCAACCACGGAACTGGTCTTAGTTTTCCTTTGAAATAAAACTTCCCCTCGGTCGTGGCCTTCCGCCACAAAACTGGTCTCAGTTTCTTTTGTAATAAACTTCCCCTCGATCCTGGATTTCTGCCACGGAACTGGTCTTAGTTTCTTCTTGTCGAGTTTTTTTCTTGCAAGGGACGCTATTTGTAGTGGTCTTCATCAAACTTCTCGCCGAGCTATACTGGGGAGACGCCATTTGATGGAAAAATTTGATGTCAGACTTGCTGGGGAAACCCATTCGTCTGAATTACAGATGTGTGCAAACTTCTCTATTAGAGATGCCATTTATCGACCTACTGGGGAAAAACGAGTCTCTTGAGAGACTGCTTTTTGCTTGGGGATATTACATCATACTTTTCTTCGAGACCTTTTCGGAGAAATGCCATGTGATGTAATCTAATTTTGAGGTGCTGATGACTTCATTAACATCGAATTTCTTGGGAGAAAAACTGATGCATTGCCGAAAGTATTCGGTTAAGAGGCTTTCATCTGGGGATTTTCCTTAATCCAGGAAAGAAAAAATATCATCTTCAATGGTGAAGAGTGATGTTCCAGAGGTGTCTGTTGAATGTCTTCTTGCCTTTCAGAGGTTCAAGTTATCAAAGTGGTCGAGGACAATCTCTAATCCAGAAATAAACTGGGGAGAAATTGCTCAGACGATACATTTCCTGACATGGAAAGAACTCAAACTGGGATCTTGTCCTATCTGACGTGGAAAGAAAAACTGACAACTTTACTGGCGAGAGGACGTTTACCACTTGAGGATGAATATGACCAAAGTGATAGTAATGCAATATGAATATGAATCAATTATGCATGATGTATGTATGTTTATGCTGATAAAACAGACGCGACATATAGACTAATGAGTGAACACGACTGGATACTCGGCCACTGCGGGGGGATGAAAAGTACAATCGGTTCAAGACACCAATCCTGCCTTGCTTAGGAGGGATAGACCCTGTGGGGGAGAAAGAACCATCAATTGGTCTTCAGAGGTAAGAACTATGTCGGGGATGATAGATGGATCATTGTATCTGAAACAATTGATCCTTCATTTAGGTGTACTGGTTTAGAAGAAGTACTTTGATTCTGCACTTTGAGATTTGATCACTTCCGGAGAAGCCATCGAGGTTCCTTTTGATGTTCAAAGTTAAAAGGAATTGCCATTTCTATTTTAAAAGCAGAAGAAAATTTGACAAGTAAAAATTCATTTTTGTTTTGTTTCAATAATCGTTGATCATGTTAAAAATGTCATTCTGTAAAGTAAAATAAATGAGAATTGCAAACAAAAGCACTAGGGCTCAAATTTTATTGATAGAATGGAAATAAGCCAAGCGCGTGATCCCATAAAGTATTTACAAAGTATAGAAAATGGTAATTTACGGGAAAAAGGGGCTACATTGAAACACAACGACCGTTATCCTTCTACCAACTTTGAATTCTTGACATCCTGAGTTGCTGTCGAAGATGACCTTGACTGGAGTCTTTCGATGGATGGCGTTATTGCTGGGGATTTAACCTTGTCGGACGTAGTTACTTGCCATGAATCCCTAACTTTTTCCTGGATTGTCTTTTGAGGTTTCCAATCCATCGGGATGAGTTTTTTGCTTATGTCTCTATTTTTTGCCTGGACCGCCCTCTCAGGGTTTCAATCCACCGAGACACTTTTTTTTTATTTAGGCGAAGTATTTCTTGACTACATCAACATTCGTGGGGTAGGTAAATTCCTCTCAATCCATGGTTGCGAG
This sequence comes from Lathyrus tuberosus, assembly GCA_022829125.1. Classification (NCBI taxonomy): domain Eukaryota; kingdom Viridiplantae; phylum Streptophyta; class Magnoliopsida; order Fabales; family Fabaceae; genus Lathyrus; species Lathyrus tuberosus. Next base: position 37,195,136 of record JALAZF010000003.1, on the reverse strand, counting down.
CCTCAAGGCGCCGCCTGAAAAGACTTTCTTGACCACATAGGGGTGGTCATAATTCGGAGTCCATTTGCCCCTGGAATCAGTGAGGAATGATTGTATCTTCTTGAGCACGAGGTCTCATTTTTTGAAGACACGGGGTTGAACCTTTTAGTCAAATGCTTTCTTCATTCTTTATTGATACAACTGACCATGACATAGAGCCGTTATTCTCTTTTCTTCAATCAGATTCAGTTCATCGTGTCGACTTTGACACCATTCAGCTTCTGTTAGCTTGGATTTCATCAATACCTTGATTGATGGTATCTCTACTTCTATAGGGAGCACTGCCTCCATGCCATATACTAGAGAGAAAGGGGTTGCCCCTGTTGAAGTGCGAACAGATGTGCGATAACCGTGAAGAGCAAAGGGTAGCATCTCGTGCCAATCTTTGTAGGTTACAACCATCTTTTGAACGATTTTCTTGATATTCTTGTTAGCCGCTTCTACCGCTCCGTTCATCTTAGGCCGGTAGGGAGATGAGTTATGGTGTTCGATCTTGAACTCAGCACACAACTCTTTCATCATCTTGTTGTTCAAGTTAGATCCATTATCAGTAATGATCTGGCTTGGAACACCATAACGGCAGATGAGATTGTTTTTGATAAATCGGACCACCACTCGTCTGGTCACATTGGTGTATGATGCTGCTTCAACCCATTTGGTGAAGTAGTCGATGGCTACCAGGATGAACCGATGTCCGTTTGAAGCTTTGGGTTTAATTATGCCAATCATGTCAATTCCCCATATAGAAAAAGGTCATGGAGAAGAAAGAACTTTGAGATGTGTTGGCGGTACATGGATTTTGTCTGCGTATATATGACACTTATGACACTTCCTCATGTACTTATAGCAATCGGATTCCATTGTCAACCAATAATATCCTGCTCTCAGAATTTTTCTCGCCATTGTGTGTCCATTGGCATGAGTGCCAAATGATCCTTCGTGAATCTCTTTTATTAGCATGTTTGCTTCTTGTCTGTCTACACATCTGAGCAAAACCATGTCGAAGTTTCTCTTATAGAGTGTATCACCGTTCAGGAAGAAGTTGCCAGCCAGTCTTCTGAGAGGCTTCCTATCTTTGCTCGATGCCCCAGGCGGGTACTCTTGTTTTTTAAGGAAGCACTTGATATCGTGATACCAAGGTTTGTCATCTATGACTGCTTCAATTGTGAAAATGTAGGCGAGCCTTTCAAGGTGCATTATATCAATCTTAGGTACGTCATTCCATTGACCTACACTAATCATGGAAGAGAGAGTGGCTAGTGCATCAGCCATGTGATTTTCTTCACGAGGGATATGATGAAACTCGATTATGTTGAAGAATGGTAACAACCTTCTTGCATAATCTTTGTAGGGAATCAATCCCGATTGGTATATATTTCACTCTCCTTTGATCTGATTGATAACCAGGGCTGAGTCTCCATACACATCCAAATTCTTTACCCTTAAGTCAACTGCTTCTTCGAGACCCATGATATAAGCTTCGTATTCGGCCTTGTTGTTTGTGCATTTGAAATTCAGTCGGGTGTTGAAAGGAATGTGAGTACCCTGAGGTGTTACGATGATTGCCCTAATTCTGTTTCCATAATTGTTGACAGCTCCGTCAAAAATTAGTCCCCATGGGAACCTGGTTCTGGCCCTTCACTGGGTAGCGGTTCATCGCAATCTTTCATTTTTAAGTACAGGACATCTTCGTCTGGGAAGTCAAATCCGACTATTTCCTAATCGTCAATCGGTTGGTGAGCCAAATGATTAGCTAAAATACTCCCTTTGACGGCTTTCTGAGCATGGTACTCGATGTCGTATTCTGATAACAACATTTGTCAATGGGAAATCCTTCCTGTGAGAGAAGGCTTTTCAAAGACGTACTTGATTGGATCCATTTCGGAGATTAACCAAGTAGTGTGACAAATCATGTACTGGCGAAGACGTTTTGCTGCCCAAGCCAGAGCGCAACAAGTTTTCTCGAGCATAGTGTACCAAGTTTCACAGTCTGTGAACTTCTTTCTTAAGTAGTAGATGGCAGACTCTTTTCTTTTTGTTTCATTTTATTGGCCAAGTACACAACCCATAGAGTCTTCTAAGACTGTTAGGTAGATGATCAGTGGTCTTCCCTCCACTGAAGGAGACAGAATTGGTGGATTCAACAGATACTATTTGATACTGTCGAAAGGATTTTGGCAATCTTCTGTGCATACACAGCTTTGATTCTTTCTGAGTAGTTTGAAGGTCGGTGCACATGTCGCTGTCATAAGGGATATGAATATGGAGATGTAATTCAGACGTCCTAAAAATCCTCTGACCTGTTTTTCAGTCTTTGGTGAAGGAATTTTCCGAACGGCCTTGACCTTGTCAGGATCAACTTCAATTCCTTTCTGGCTGGTGATGAACCCTAAGAGTTTTCCTGAGCGAACACCGAACGTGCATTTATTAGGATTCAAGCGGAGTTTGTATTTTCTCAGACGCTCGAATAACTTTGACAGGTGTGTCATATGCTCTTCTTCTGTTTTGGATTTGGCAATCATGTCATCGACATACACTTCAATTTCTTTGTGCATCATGTCGTGAAACAGAGTTGTCATGGCCCTTTGATAGGTTGCCCCCGCGTTCTTCAAACCGAACGACATTTCCTTGTAACAAAAGGTGCCCCATGGGGTGATGAATGAAGTTTTCTCCATATCTTTCGGCGCCATTTTGATTTGATTATAACCCGAGAATCCATCCATGAAGGAGAAGACTTTGAACTTTGTTGTATTGCCTACCAGCATGTCAATGTGTGGCAGGGGGAAGTCATCCTTTGGACTTGCTCTGTTGAGATCCCTGTAGTCTACACACATTTTGACTTTTCCTTCCTTTTTCGGAACTGGCACTATGTTAGCTAGCCATTGAGGATATTCTGAGGTGGCGAGGAAACCTGCATCAATTTGTTTCTGCACTTCCTCCTTAATTTTGATAGCCATATCAGGATGAGTCATTCTCAATCTTTGTTTTACTGGCAGACATTTCGTTTTCAACGGTAAGTGATGTTCCACGATGCTGGTATCCTGCCCTGGCATGTCCTGGTAGGACCAAGCAAACACATCTAGAAACTCTTTGAGAAGTTTTATCAAACTTTCTTTGATAGTCGGACTGAGCAGTGTTCCAATCTTAACTTCTTTCTTTTCTTCCTCTGAACCCAAATTGACCGTTTCTAACGACTCTTTGTGAGGCTCAATAAATCTTTCCTCTTGTCTGAGTAATCGGGAGATCTCTTCTGGAATTTCTTCGTCCTCTTCTTCTTCAGCTTCAAATACCGGGAATTCAAAGTTGGGAGAAGGCATTGGATCGTACGTTTCAATTGGGTTTAAAACAAGCAATCTGCATGACTTGATGATTCATTTTTTTAGCAAAGACAGAGAGAATGCAAGAGTATGTGCAGTGTATTTTCTGAAAAATGCTTGTTTTTATTTTGGGTTGTTTTAGGATTACCATTTTCTGAAAAATGAAAAGTAAAAACAGCAATAAATGCAGGAATGACAGAATGACATTATTTATTTATGGTTTTGTCGATTCTTGAAACATAACCCTATAAAACAAAACTCTGTCGCTTTGGGCGAAGCAAAGAGGGACATTTACAGAAAAGTGAGCCCTATAAAACATCCACTTCACCCGGGCAAGGTGAAAGGTTAAAACAAAGATGGCTGACGCTCCCGGGATTTTCATCCAGGTACAAATGCGAAAGTGGCGCAGAAGAAAGAAAGAGAGTCGCCAGCCAGGCATTTTTATCCCAAAGAAAGGGAAGGGTAATGCTGCACAAACCCGGGAGAAAGGAAAGAACGAGGTCTCACAAACCAAAGAGAAAGGGTAAGGGAGTCGGTTACGTGAAGGGAAGGTTATCGCACCCCTTCACGTCTGTCGTACTCGACGGGATCCACACTTGAAGTACTGCTCAAAGGGTGATAGTAAAGATGCTGGAAAAGAAATGGAAAGTGAACGAGAAAAAAATGTAGGGAAAATCAAATAAGTGCTCGAATGGGCCCTACCCCACTACCTACGTATCTCATCGGGAACATGAGAATCAGAGCGACGTAGTTCCCCTTAACTAAGGGAAAATTGTTTGTGTTTTTTAGGGAACGACTAATGTTCTAGCTCAGGTGTTGCAGGCTCGCTGAATTGAGTGCGTTACCGTATTGTAAGAGAACAAGGAGAAGCACGTTCGTACGTTGAGAGTGAGTGAGATGAGAAGAGAATTCCCGAGGGAAAGACGTTTTTGGTTTGTTTTGGTTTGTTTTAGAAGTTTTTTATTTGAAGTGTTTTGCATAGGATAGTGTACCTAAGTCTTTTTCAATGGAATGTGCATTTCATGCATCATTCCAAAATGAAATGATGATGAAGTACACTAAGTATGAGGAAAATCCTCAAACTTACTTCCAAAGTTAAAGGTTTAAGTACACTAGCCTATTCCCTTTATTAAATGTTTTTGTTGTTTTTAAATGAAGAAGTGTTTTTGAGTTTGTTTGTGAAATCACTTCATGTTAAAGACTTGTACATCATGCTAGAAAACCTACAACACATTCCAAGATGGAATGTATGCAAGCCCACCCCCCCCCCCCCCCCCCCCCCACATGGAATAAGGCTCATGACACATGAAGATATTTCAACATTTATTAGGTGTTTTGAATTTGTTTTGAGATGAGAGAAGAGAGACTCAAAAGAAACAAAAGGTAAAGACTAAAGGGGACTAAGACTCACCCTAATGTTATCATGATTGGAGATTCTAAGGGTTAAGTGTGGTTTAGAAACCTAAGTCTAAAATAAGAGAGAAAAAGAGAGCAAGAGGTAACATAACTCACTTCTAAGATAGAAGATGAGTTATGAACCAAGAGGGAGAAGAAAGAAGTTGAACAAAGAAAACATTGAAATGCTTTGCACAAACGCAAAAGAGAAAGCATTAAAAAGATGAGGGAAGAAAGTATGTGTGGAAGCATATCCACACACTCAACTTACCATTAACCCCTACAAGGAAAGGTTAGCTAAACAATTGAATATGAAAGCATAAGTAAAAGAAGGAAGACAAGTAAACATCAAACTACTTATGAAATGAAACTAGGGTTCAAACAAAGCCTAAGTCTAAAGGTAAAGGATCCTAAGTGTCCAAGGACTTCTAAAGTCAGTATCTATGTCTAATGATGTTCTAATATGGTTAGGATACCTAATGGGATCAAACTATGTCAAGAAAGATGCCAAAGATTCACACCAGTTCAAGTTATGAATTAAAGATGAAGTATGAATATGTATGGCATACAAACATGAATGAATGCATGAGTGAACCTCAAGATCAGAATTGAATGGCATGTTATAATGTATATGGAAGTCAATGAATGAACATACAAAGCATGAGTGAAATGATTCAAGAAGATAAAGCAAATAGAAGCAAACAATGTTCAAGTTCAAGTAAGAAAGGAAGAAACTTGTAACACAAGTCAAAGAAGAACAAAATAAATGCAAATGGATGCAAGTCAGAATTAAACACCATATTTGGATGTCCTATAATGCCTATGAATGAGCATACAAGTCATGAGAATGGATGTTCAAGTAAGAGAAATTAGATGAGGAAGAAGTGAGAAGAAGAGAAACAAGTTTCACATAGAAAAAGAAGTAACTTAGAATACAAGTCAAAGTTGCAAACCAAAGATAAATGAACATGGATTATAGGTCAGTACCAAATGAAATTTAAGGTGCAATTAGAATGCAAAAATTAATCATATCATAAGCATATGCAAACCACATTAAAACTAGTTAAGAAGGGAATGCACAACTAGGTCAAACATGAACAAGTATGCAAGTTATGGATGGATGACATTTAAATGCATGAAATAATTATGGGTCAGTAGCATATTGAATATGAAATGAAAATGGAATGCATGAGTAGGCATTGATGATGCACAAACAAGTCATGTTCAAACATTAGAAGAAAAGAAGATAAACAAGTTTAGGTCAAACAAAATCAAGTAATGATGCATTTAGGAACACAAACACAATGAAAATGACCTATAATTCTAGGCAAATGACCTATAATGTTCTAATTAAAGCTTATAAAATGATCACACAAGTTATAATATGATGGCACAAGTGCCTCCTAATCAAACAAAGTTTAGAAGTCAAACAAAAGCACACAAATGTGACTTATAACAATCAACAAGGAAAAAATATAAAGAGACTTGGAGTAAATATGAAATTAATTCACAAAGTACATAAGTAATAAGCTAAACACATGTCAAAACCTCATGCAAAGATTCAAGAAGAAACTAGTTCAAACAAGTCATCAAAGTCACATTGAAGCAAGGCAAAGGAATGCACAAAGATGAGTATCAAAAGGCATGATAAAATGACTTTAAAAATCTACCAAAATTATATGAGATGTCTAAAGATGTGAAATATGATCATACCAAATTCCATTCAAAAATTCAGAAAGAAACTAGTTCAATTAAAATAAAAAATTAACCAAGTATCATGAAGAATGCACTTTAAAAGGAAAATAAAAGAAAATTATGAAAATATGAGCAAAAATCATGAAAATCAGAATTAAAAATAATGGAAAATTATTTAAATGTTTCAAGATGAGGTATGAATGTATTTGGAATTTTTAGAATGCATTTAGTATTTTTAATGAAAAGAAATGAAACATGTATAAAACATAGAATGAAAGAGGGAAAGAAATAAACTAGGGGGTGTCACGTTAGTAAAAATGCAGTTCAAAACATCCTTGGGCCCAACGTGTGGTGTGTGAAAAGTAATTTGAATCCACTCCACTTACACACGTGTGTGTATGGAAATATGGTGCACCTTCAGTCAACAGGTTACTCACTCACAGCCATTAGATCAAGTCAAATCAGATCAATCAGGAAAATATGCAAGATGAACGAATCACAAAGCAAGCACATGATAAGGAGCATACACGCACACACATGCAATAGGTCAATGGTCAACAATTCAGAGAGAGAGAGTCACGTGAGGAGGATGATGTTCATTTATGCGCTGGCAAGCTAGGAAGCGTTGGATCAAACAAAATCAAACGACTACGTTTTAATCTGATGATTAAACCCTAACTGAACCTCACCGGCCGGAGAAGGACCTCCGGTCGTCTTCTCCGGCCATCTCCGGCTACTGCAACTAATCAAACTCACCAGAAATTTATGAAATGCATATCAAAATGTTCAGGAAGCCATGGAGATCACAAATCCAGTAAAATATTTCACATATCATGCATATACACAGAGAATCGAGCACAAACATTTTGCCCTAGAATTTGAATCTAAGCACTTAAGGTGCCTATCACTAGCCAGATCAGTCACACTGCTTCTATTAAGCTATATTCAACATGAAACAAACTTAAAATCAGTGAATTAGTGCAAGAAAAAGTTAAGAAATAACGAACCTGAAACTGTGGAGAACTTGAATCTTCAGAAAACCAGAGGTGAGAACTTGTTCTTGAGCTTCCAAGGAGCAAAATAAATGCTATAGAATGTGTGATCTTGCGGAGGAATCTTAGAAAAATGAAATTGCAGTGATGGAGGAGGAGGTTCCAAGCTTCAATGCACTATGTTCTTGAGGTTGATGAACGATGAAGTTTGAAGAAGAAAGTGGAGAAACTCGTGCCAACAGAGAGAGAGAGCTCAGAGAGAAATTTGAGATGAATCGAGTGTGAGAGTGAAAAAATGAAGTGTGTCCTCCAAAATCAGTTAGAAACTGTTACTTATATCCTGAGTTAAAGGTTAACCATCTCAGTTAATGGTTAGAACCATGGTTAGTTAAGGTGGCTGAAGCAATGGAGGGGTGGCTGAACCAATTTGCAATATGAATTTGAAAGTGAGAGTGAAATTCGTGCAGTGTTGCTGATCATGTGTAGTGAAGCTCATGAAACTTAAAATGAGGATGAGATTGATGATGTTGATGTATGATGCTGCATCAAGACTTGTAGAACAAGTTTATCATTTTCCTCTTTGGTGTATGGCTCTATGTATGTGCATGACTTCTAAGATAGTGTGTGTCCAAATGAGGCAAAGGATGGTTGGTGTTTGAAGGCATGTGTGTGAACTGATGTAAACCAAACAACAACAATGCAAAACATCTCATTCTTGGCAGCACAAAACAATGGAAATGTGGAAGTTTGTAGATGAAATTCTATATGTATGATGGATGAAATTATAAGCTCTTGGTGTCCATGGAAAGAGGAAACAAAATGGAACAAGATTGATGTTTGGTTTAGATCCAATGGAGGCTTGTAACACCCTTGAAAGTGGCTTGAAAGTCAAGGAATCACAAGTGTTGTATGGGCGTGTGACTTAGTCTGCAGGAAAGGCCTTGGTGCCTATGGAGTTTCAGTGTGAGACCACCATGTTTGAGCCCTCATATGATCTCCATAACTTGTTCAAATGAGAAAATGCCCAACATCAAAGTTAAAGAGGACAAGGAGATGAACAACTTTGATGTTCAACAATTTTTCATTTGAATCCTTCTTGATGGAGGAAATTAGATTGACATTTGGCACACCACATGTTTGATAAAATGACCGCGTGCCAGCCAGTCTTGCTTGGTCATGACTTGGAATTTGCCTTGATTTTACCAAACTTTGATTGATCATAACTCCCTCAATTTTGATCCAATGGAAGAGTTCTTTATATGGATTTGAAGCTTAAGATGTGATCTTTAATTGGATCAACTTGGGCTTGAAGTTTTAAGCTTTTATCTTGAGGAAAGAATGCCTTGAAGTAGAGTGCCAAATGGTCCAAAACTTTCCATTTTTAGAAACCTTAAATTTCTATTTTGGGCAGTTTTGTGATTTCTTGATTTTTCCATGAATCTCTTGGAATTTCTTGATCAAATCTTCATCAATGAACATATTGGACTTGTGGAACATGAAATTGGCCTCAAAAAGTCAGGAGGTGACTTTTTCCTATACACAGTTGACTTTTTCCCCAATTTCTTGATTCTTAAGCAACTGGCCAATTGAATCTCTTTTGAAATGAGCCAATGGGAAATCTTCCATCCTTAGATACTTGACATCATGTAGAAAACATTGAGATCAAGTTTGAACCAAAATTTCATCAGGAGACTACTTGAAACCAAAACCCTAGTTTTGACTGCCTTTGCTAGGAGATGATGAACTGTCCAACTTCTTGATGAATTCCCATCTTCCAATGACTTGTGGGATCAAATGAGATGATATATGATGAAAGAGACCTTTGAGGCTTGTTTGAAGACCCTTGGTTCTTGTTCTCTTGCTTTGGATGCTCAATATCTTGAAAATCAACTGATCACATGCCCTATGCATGAACCAATGTTGAATGTTTTATCTTTCTATGACTTGAATGCAATGTAATGCAATGAAAGCACATGCTAAATGATATGAAAAAAGAGAGGGAAAATTTTGGGGTATTACAATGGCAATTACTTAAACTTATGGACGACTTTCGAGACATCGACATCAACCCATTGGCGACGAACTCCTCTGTGGATCACAAAGTCTGGTACTTTCATTCTTGGTTTGTCTTCAGAAATGACGCTGATTTCTGGCGGAGTAGGATCATTGGAGTCTTCTTCCCATGCAGAATTGTCATAAACGAACTCTTCTGTTGTATCCTCCCTAGTGTTTTTACTCTCAAGAGGATCTCCCTATCCAATTAGCTGGATGTCCTCGTATCTGATGCGAGAGCTTTCAGGAGCAGTGTATTTGACTAAAAAGCCGTACTTGTCGCTCGGCTGTCCCAAGGTGTCCCATATTCCTGTGGGAAGGGATGAGTCATCTTCCTCAATGACGTTGACCTCAGGAAAAGCATAGTTAATGAATTCTTGTCCTGCAATCTTTGCAGATTCATCACCATGGTGTCGGACATTTTCGGAATGTCCTGAGTAATGATTCCATGACACGGTGGGGATGTGGGCATTCTTTTTAATATTACTCAGCTGACAAGCATCGTTCGGCTGACTCTTTTTCCCCAAGCCTTCTGTGTATGACTTCCAGATAGGCAAGTCATCCAGGGGATCATAATAATCTTGGTCAAATTTGTCTTTCATTAGATCATCTTCTAATGAGTTAGGTGGAGCACGACATCCTTCAGGATCATAATCTCCATAGATCATCCGGACGTCTGACCTCGGTATATATCTCGGGCTCTGCTTTGGAAAACATAATGGCATGTGTGTTTCTTCCTGAGACATATAACCGTTATCTTTGAGATAAGACTTCCACTCCTCTTCCATATCGGAGAAGTCACTCTCAATGATGGTGTGTACTTCTTGAGACACTGGGTGGAGGAAGCCTCCACTGTGGAAGAAATCCTGAATGGGACAAAAATCTTCGTCCTTCTTTACAGTCTGGAATTATAAGTTGTCCCCATCCTTTTGTGTCATTACTCTTGATTACTTTGAGAGCGTCCTTGTATGAGGAAATCGATGTTCCTCTTTTTGACTGATTCTCATTGATCACCGAGAGTGCTTGGAACTGGGTTCCAACAACCTCCTCGGGTTCTACACAGGAGAATGATGATAAGTTGCTTATGATTAAGGTCTGCTCTCTGCATACTGTGACTAACTTGTCGTTCTTGACGAACTTCAGCTTCTGGTGAAGTGTTGAAGTGACTGCCCTAGCTTCGTGTATCCTAGGTCTTCCTAATAAACAGCTGTATGCTGCCCGGATATCCATGACCTGGAAAGTGACTTGGAAAGTGTGAGGATCGAAGGTTATGGGAAGATCAACTTCGTCGATAACTATTTTTCTAGATCTGTCAAAGGCTTTGACGATGATCTCACTGCCTCTCATCGGGGTTCCTTGAAACGATAGTCGCATCAGAGTTAATTTTGGCATAACATTCAAAGATGACCTTGTGTCCACCAATACGCTGTCTAAAGCCTCGTCTTGGCAGTTGACTGTAATGTTAAGTGCCATATTATGATTTTTGCCTTCTTCCGGCAGTTCTTCATCACTGAATCCTAAGTTGTTGCAGGAAGTGATGTTGTCAAACTGTCCTACCGTCACATCTTGTTCCACAAAGGCTTGCTCTAAGACTTTCTGTAGAGCTTCCCTGTGAGCTTCTGAACTAAGCAGGAGAGATATTACAGAAATTTGAGACTGAGTTTGCAACAGCTGATCCACAATGTTGTACTCGCTTTTTTGGATGAGCTTCAGCATCTCATCATTTTTCTTTATAAGTTCTGGAATACCGAATTGAATGACTTGTTGATTGGGAACTTTCTTTTAAGGTTCCTTTTCTTTGGTAGGTTCTCTAACTCCTCTGTTGAAGATCCGGCCGCTCCGGGTAACTCGACTGATGTCGGCAATGTTCACGACGGAGGGTAATGGAGTTTCCTTTCCATTTTCGATGGTCATTGCACCGTACTTGTAAGGTATAGCCTTTTCTGATTTGTACGGTATTGGACCTGGCAGGTAGAAAATCACAGGAGCCTTTTGATTTCTCTGACCATCATAGGCAACCTCAATTAGTTCCTGATTGGGAACTTTTCTATCATCAAGAGGGATTCTTGATCCATTAAGTAGAGGGATTATGGTGCAAACATCCTTAGTTTTTCCATGATCGGAGGTTACGACAACGTTTTTGCTTTGACCAGGGAGGTGATCTTGTATCACGTTGATCAACCCAGAACTTGAACATGGCCGGATCTCTTTTCGGTTCAACTGATTTTAGAGAGCTGCTCGTACGAGATAACATCCTTGGTTATTTTTTGAACATACTCTACAACGCTCATAATTGTGCGGTGGTACTCGACCACACATGCTTTGTATGCAGTACATTTTTACTAGATTTGTTTCTGTTGAGCGGATATCACGACTTTGATGTCTATCAGGATCCTCATCAGTCATGTTAATCTGTTGTGTAGCTTCATCCAGGTAAATTGGAAGCCACCAGTGGTCCAACAGATCTTGAAGTGTTCTTTGTACAAGTGCACACCCTTGGTCGTCTTCACGACATTCTTTACAGTCTAGATAATCATGTGAAGCCAGAAAACCAAGTCTGACTTGCTTAGCATGTAGTTCCACTAGACTGGTATTCATCAAGTATATGTCAAAGATCTGAACCATATTAACTTGACGGTCATTTCTTTCGCGGTAGTCTTGGATCCATCCGAGATCCATCTGACGTTGGAGGGCCTCTTGTATAAAAGAGCATCCCTGATTATCTGTTGAGCAGACTGGACAAGCACTGTAATCGTGTCATGGCAGATTATAATATTGACTTTGCCTTGAATGCATCGCCACCAAATTGACGTTCATCGCAAGAACTTTGTGGTTCTGAACAATGTTGGGATGTGCATAGGCCACATTTACCTCATGAATCCTGTGGTCCTAAATCCAGCCTAGATCCATTTGTTCTTGTAGAGCTGCTTGCACTACGGAACACCCTTGATTGTTTTTTGAGCAGATATCACACTGATGATAGTTATGAGATGGCACATGGTCGTACCCGCTCTGTTTGCAATGCATTTTCACCAGATTGGTTCCTAATAGGAGTACATCGTGAATTTTATAACTGCGGCTAAATTCTTCCTCTATTAAATTCACTGCAGTCTTCTCATGTTGCGGCAACGGGTTCGTTTGAACATTCGAATTAGTATCTTTGAAAGATAATTTCTCGTTCCAAACAAGCTTTTGTACATCAGACTTGAAGCTGAGACAATTCTTAATGTTGTGCCCCGATCCTCCTTGATGGTAAGGGCAAGTTTGATCTGCTCTGAACCAAAAAGGAGGATTTTCCGTTACTGTAAGAGGAGTTCTGATTTGGACGTGCCCATTGGCCAGTAGAAGTGGAAATAGTTCTGCGTACAACATCAGTATAGGGTCGAACCCTAATGGTCATGTCGTACGATTGTTATTGTTGTACTGTGGGCGAGCCTGCTGAAGAGGCTGTTGCGGCCTATACTGATATTGTTGTTGATTTGGTTAGCTCTAAGCAACCTAAGGTTGATAAGTCGGAGCTGGCGCTGGGTCGATAGCGGGAGTTATCGCCGCTACTGGTTGATACCTTCGCCTTTGCTTTCCCAGAGAGATATTACTGATATCCTACTCTTTCTTCTTTTGGAAAGCACTACCGTGTCTCTTAGTACTGCTAGATGGCTCTATATCATTGACTAATCGTCCTTCTCGGACTGCTTCTTCAAGGTGTACTCCCATGTTCACCATCTCAGTGAAGTCACTGGGCGCACTGGCGACCATTCGGTCGTAATAGAACGAGCTTAAGGTTTTCAAGAAAATCTTGGTCATCTCCTTTTCCTCAAGAGGGGGACAGATCTGGGCGACAATTTTACGCCATCTCTGAGCATATTCTTTGAAAGTTTCTTTGTCCTTTTATGACATTGCCCTGAGCTGATCCCTATCTAGTGCCATGTCTAAATTGTATTTATACTGCTGAACAAAGGCAACGCCAAGATCTCTGAAAGTACTGATCTTGGTGCGGTTTAAACCCATGTACCATTTGAGTGCAGCACCGGTTAAACTGTCTTGGAAATAATGGATCAATAGTTGTTGATTTTCTGTCTGAGTAGACATTTTTCGAGCGTACATCACCAAATGACTTTGAGGGCAAGAGTTGCCTTTGTATTTTTCAAAGTCAGATACCTTAAATTTGTGTGGTATCTTTACATTAGGGACCAAACAAAGGTCGGCGGCATCCTTTCCGAATAAGTCTTGACCGCGAATGGCATGCAGTTCCTTCTGCATTTCCAAGAATTATTCCTGGAACCCATTCATTCTTTCGTACATGTCTTCATTTCCACCAGAAATTGCGTGTGGAATCTGTCCATCCGGGACAGTGTGTACCACTAATTGTGGTATAGACATTATAGCGGTGACTCTTGGTGCTTCCCTGCCCTGAAGTTTGTAACCTTCAGGTGTTGCTGTTGTAACCCTTGCATCTTCACTTTCCTGAAGTTTGTAACCTTCAGGTCCAGCGGTTCCTGCTACAGTTTTTGGGTCTTCAGTGACCGGTGGGATATATCCTTTAGGTATAAAGTTGAGAGGCATGCCCCAGAGGAAACCTTTAGGCATGTTGTACCGAGGATGACTATCATGTGTCTCCATTATGGGCATAGATGTGATCTCTGAGATTACAGTTTTTTGATGTCGCTGCTCCTGAGCTGCTGCCAGGGATTGCATGTCACTGTGAATTTTTCCAAACTTCCCTTTAGAGCGTCGATTTCTTCTCTCAGCTCTTTATTCTCTTCCTCGAGATCGTCCATTTTCTTTTGTCGATTGGCTAGAGTATTGTATGAGTGAGACAGTTTGACTCTAGAATTGTGACACATACGTGAGACTCAAAGATAAGAAAAATGCGTTATGTGAGAATGATGAATGATATGCAATGACATATTTTTTAGTTTTAGTTTTAATCAAAAAGGAACTTCAACAAATAGATTGCAAATATCACACAGTGAAGGCGGGGGGGGGGGGGGGGGGGGGGGGTGACCCCTTTTATTGAATTCGAAAGATTGCCGTATTTTACAAGGAAAAGTACAGTATTTTACAAAGTGTTGTAAGGAAAATGTCTAAGCTCATGAATCCCGAGTCCTCTCTGAAGAGAGATCAGATGCTGGTTCCTGTGTTTTCCTTTTCTTTGATCGGGGCTCTTCAACCGTTGTCGGGTTGTCAGTCCTTTGCCAAGTGAAAGGAGCGAGCAAATTTCTTCGGTCTTCCTGACTTTCTACAGCATGTTGTTCTAATATCTCTATCAGAGCATACTTTTCCTTTAATAGTTCCTAAATCTTAGTACATTCCAAATTAAGGATCTAGTATTTGTTCTTCCAAGAGCTCTTTTCACGTTGAACTTTGTTGAGAGCGACCTGGAGTTTTTCCGCATCAGACATGAAATAAAGGACATATTCCTTTAACGGAAAAACTTTTTGACGAGGGTAAGGTATCCTCAGCTTGAGGGCTCTAGTTTGCACCCAGTGGAGATAAGGTTCCATGGAGGTACAATTTGGTCTTCCTAGAGACTCTCTGCCTTTCATGTGAATATGTTGCCAAGAATACACTATTTCTTTCTTTAGTGCCTTGTCATTTTCTCCTTCCTTGAAGAAAAAACCTTCCAGATGAACATTATGTGGGATATTCTTCATCGGGTATCTGAGTTGACGGCGAGCTAAAATTGGATGGTAGTTTATTCCTCCTTTAGTTCCAATGAGGGGTACGTTAGGGAAATTTCCGCATTTGTCTATGATCTCTATTCCTTCGTAAATCCTATTGTACAAATCTATGTCAGAGTTGGTAAGAGACATAATCCTTTGTGACCAACGTAGAGTACTCTTGTGATCCCAAAAAGCAGCAGACTTGGGCAAGTGGGAAATAAACCATTTGTAGAGTAATGGTACACAACATGTGATCATCCCTCCAATGTACAAATTCCTTAATTGTACAGAATGATAAGCATCCGCGAGTAAGGTTGGTACGGGGTTTCCTATTAAGAATATCTTAACAGCATTGGTATCGACGAAATTGTCAATGTTGGGAAAGAGGAATAACCCATATATGAGCAGAACAAAGACGTCTTCAAAGGCAGTTATATTTCCTATACTAGCAAAGTACAGAGCTTTCTCCATCAAGAATTTAGCTGGTAAACCTTGGATTCCTCCTTTAGTGGTCATGTGAGTCCTAACTTCTGACTCGTCCAAAGAGATTGCTCTTGCAATGGTTTGTTCCTTTGGAATTTCTTCCAGTCCAGAAAATGGAGCTTGGTCAGTGATAGGTAAATCAATCAGGTGGGAGTACTCTTCCAGTGTTGGTGCCAGTTGGTAATTCGGGAAAGTGAAGCAGTGGTAAACCGGATCGTAGAACTGAATCAGCGTAGACAGGATTCCTTCAACCACGTGGACCCTTAACATAGACAACAGTCCTCCGTGCTTAGCTCTGAAAGCCTCGGGATTGGTAATCATCCTTGCTAATTTCCTTAAGTCTTCTAGTTTTGGAGCCTTGAAGGTGTACTTGTGCGTCTTTCTTCTACCGAAATCCATAACGCAAACTCTAATATTTGCAATTATTGTTTTAGTTCTTTTGAAAAAAAGATTTTTTTTCTTGTTTGAAAATAGTTTTTTTTAAATGAATGCATGAATGCAGCACACAAAAACATTTGAAAACATGGGTTCAAGGGTTCAACATCACGACCATGGAGTCATGGCTCTACCCATCCCCAAAGATTGTACTATTTTGGTCAATTTTTGTACCTGCAGAATGGGTTCTAAGGTTCCCAAAGTCATTGACCCCTCCTAGGGATATAAACAGCAAGCTGATTCACTCGAGCAAGATGTAATATCCTAGGATGAATCTCATTTAAGTGTAGTATCGCGTATCAACTATTCCCGATAGTCACCGCACTACCAAATCATCATATGGTTAATGTCTACTAAATCCTCAGGGTCATGGGTACCACACTGGGAAATACAATGCTTTCACAACAATCGATTTTTCAACATCGATACTTCCGCACGGGTACCTAGACTGATTCGGTGGACTTCCAAGTTATCTTGGTCGGGATTCACTCCCTATAAGCGTTTCCAGGATTTGCCATGATCGCGACTTTACGTGTTTGGTCGGATAGATATTGCAAGCATACAGGGTATCGCGTAGTTTTAAAAGATTATTGAACCCACAGGGATTGATAGTCAAAAGGCAGTGCCCTGATATTGCGGTGCAAGGCTAAAGCAGGAAGTTGTCACGGATAAAAGTGTTAAAGAAAAATAACTAAAATAAAAGGTTTTAGAACAAATAAGGAAACTGAGACCGTAGAATGATTTCCGGGGTTCTTAGGGACTCTATAGGTTCCGGGGCTGAAGTGGATGATGAAGTTGTTCAGAAGGAAATACCGATCTAAAGGCTTAATCTCACACTCTCGCGCTATTGATCGAGCCACGCCTGATAACCCCAAGATTTTGCTCTCCCTCGCTCGGTAATTAAAAGGCGCTTTTTGAAAACGGGCAAGACCGAAAAGAATACCTAAAGCGCTCTCGCTGTGTTTAGGATCCAGTGTTTTGTGCCTACTATCTGAAAAGTGCCTCAAACTCTCGCTCTGTTGGACTCGTCTTAGTGCATTCCTCACTCTCGTGACAAAATGCTGTTAAGCAGCCTCTCGCCGTCGCGACTAGTCTACTTAAAGTTAACTTAGACAACAAAACCAGAATTTCGATCATACAACAGTGTTGGTTATCCTACAGAGTCCCGTCGAGATGACGGTCCTCAAACTACGGGCTCATGCAAATTTAGTTAGTCATGGTTAAACATATTATTGAAATACTAACAGTGCTGGATTTGAAAACACACATATTACTTAGGTTTTTTTTATTTAATAAAATTATGTTCTTTGGTTTTTAAGAAAATTTTTTGAAACAACAGTAAATATAATAGTAAGTATAATGCAATAAACGAAAAATGGAACAATAGAGTAATAACCTGAAAGTGCGATGAAATAAACTAAAACAACTTGTATTAATCTGAAATTCGATCCAAGTACAGCAACGGAGTAAAAAGAAAAGTCGTGATAATCACTCAGTGTGAGCAATTATCACTGTGGCTAATAATTTGTAGTTCGGGATAAAATTCGGCAGAGCTTCCGCAGGGTGTAAATTGTACGATGAATGCTGGGCTGGGAAGTCCTATTTATAGACAGAAACTGGCTCCAAAACAGTTGGAAAGATTTTTGAATTCAAACTGCGTGCAAACTGCTTCTGGAAAACTGCTCCCGCGATGCATGGCGAACGCCATTTGGCTAAAAAGAAAATCTGGGCATTTTGGGGCAATGGCGAACGCCATTTGGTTCCCCTTAGGGAATGGCGAATGCCATTCTACTAGAGGGAGGCAGAAATCTCCAGTTCTGCTCTTTTTCCAATTCTTTTGCCACACTTCTTGTCCTTTTTCTCAATATGGCTGATTCTGGTCCTAAAATCACAAAGTAAAGGAAAACATAAGTACATGATACAAAATACGATAAAAACTCGATAAAAATATGACTAAACATGCACGAAACGAATCGAAATAACCTATACGAAATCGAGTCGTCAAACTCCCCCACACTAAGACTTTTGCTTGTCCTCAAGCAAACTCCTAATGCGAATAAAAACAGGTAAGCACGGTATTTCGACTCGTAGGCACACCGGAAATGATTATGCATAAGGTTGCTAGGCTAAAGCAAACAGATAGGTGCTGAATAGTGCAAACAAGAGTATCATAACGACACGACTCCACAAAACCGAACAAAGAATTACTTCCTATGCAATACCAGTTCAAATCATGATATCATACCTTGACCTAATAACTTTGTTCTTATTCACCTCTCTTTCATTCTCGCGCAATCACATTAAGCCCGTTATCCTTTTGCTCACATGGTAATCGTACCTGTTAGTGTGATCTCTTATTCAACAATTTTTTTTTTCTTTCTTTCTTCTCCTTTTTTTTTTGTTTTTTTGTTTTTTTTTTGCTTATGAATTTCAAGATTCTGATCCTTTAGGCTAAATGATCGGGTGAGGACCACCTAACTTAGTGAGAACAGATCTTTAATTCACAATTTCTATAAAAACACATAAACACAATTTGAGATCAACACATATTTGCATCGGTACGTCACTTAGTTCGCAAACCAGGATGGTGCTGACTGCTAAGATAAACTAATTAAGAGGCTACTTTTAAAGAAACTAAGAACAAGGTCTCGACATAATATGTATTTAAACTAATATTGCATACTTAGGAACTCTAAGGCGCAAAAACGGTGCTGATGTTAACAAAACTTTCCCAAGTCCGCCTACTTAGCCTGAATCAAAATATAACAACCTATACTAAGTGTGTCCTGCCCTTGAGTCGATTTTCTCCTTTTTTATATATTTTTTTTAAATTGGGGAGATTACAGACTATGCGAAAACATAAGGTAAATAACGACTTAAACGTGCATATGACTCAATAACGATACAAAAGAAATAAACTAAACTAGGAAAACGGGAAATAACATAAAGCAATAAATGAAAAGCGATAAATAACTCCTCCCCCACACTTAAATCGAACATTGTCCTCAATGTTTCAATTTAAGGTGAAAAGAAAGGAGCAATAAAACTTGGAATGAAAATCAGTGGCGGCGGGCACGGCCTCGGCGCTGATGGGAATCATCTTTGACATCTGGGTCTTCGTGTGGATAATGGGCTTGCATGCTACGCACATCCCTGCGCAGACCTAGTAACTCAGAAGTAAGATCTCGAAGGCTAAGCTCAGTCCTATTCATGAATTCCACTTGCCTGTTTTGAAACTCATAGTACTCCTCTCTACGCTGCTCATCTCGCTCTCTCTGCTGCCGGAGCTCGGACAAAATCTCATCAAGCGATCCTCGCATACCTGCAAAATCATCAGATAAAGGTGCAGTGTGTGGTGCAGTACTAGGACCGGGTGTGTCAGAAACACGAGTTTGAGCAGCAGCCCCATCCTCTTGTTCAGAAACAAGCAACCAATTAGTGCGGTAGCGCACATCAATATGATCGAGGGCTGGAAGAGAAAAACTACGGTGCTCACGGTCACGAACAGTGAAGGAAGTATAGATCTTTTGAATTCACATTTCCTGTGTTCTTTCGACCAAAGATGGTAGAGGCAAGGATACGGTGAAGAACACGAATGGCGGGGTTTTGAATAGAGGTGGCCTTAAGGCCTTACCATGTGTCAGTGGTGTTACCCGTAATATTTTTCCAAAACTCAAAGGCACTGCCTTGCCACTCACTTTCCAGGGGTGCAATGGTTGCGGCTCCCGCAACGGGAGCAGGGAAATCAAAAATCTCTCGAATTCTCTCGAAGGTCAGTGAAAAGTCTCGGTTGAGCAACCTAAAGTGTAAGGTTCTGGAGGTACGAGTGGTGTCAACGACATAGCGAAGAGTACTAAGGAACTCATAGGTAGCTCTAATAGAAATTGTTTTACTAAGAGTACATAAACGAGTCATACCTAAGTTCCTCAGTATCCAAGCGACGCTTTGCATGAGACCTAAAGTACGAAGAGCTTCCGAGTCGGGATACCTCGTAGCTTCGACTTCTTGCTTAGATATGCGGTGGAAATCCTCACGTATGTTGTTTCCGTTTTCTCCCTCCAGGAACACAATACCCATGTAGTCAAACTCTTGGTTTGCTGCCATTTTTGGTAGAGAGAAAAGAAATATACTTTGAGAAATGGGTTATGAGAGGAAATGGTTTTTTTTTTATGATGAGTGAATGGATGGTGATACGGGGTTTAAATAGAGAGGGAAATGGAATATGAGTGGTGAAGGAGTAAATGAAAACGAGTGGGAAATGAGAAAAATGGTGAAAAGAATTCAAAGGGCGGTCTATCCAAAATTCGCGCGCCTTCTGCCTTCTGCAGTGAAATGGCGAACGCCATTTGCCTGCGATAGTGATTTTTTGTTTTTTTTATTTTTTTATTTTATTGAAACTGAAATGAACTAAAAAAGGAAATAACACAATACTAATTGAAAAAGGAAGAACTTACAGTACGGGAAAGGGAAAAACAGTACAAGGAAAATGCAACCTATCCTAAGAAAAATAGGGAAAAAGGTTAACAAAACTAGAATCATCCGCGAAGTCGTCCGATTAAAGAGTCGACGACATTGCGGAGTGAGAACACGATCTGGTAAAGGTGATCAAATTGCTCATTCACGACATCCACAAACTGAATGTGATCTACTCGAAGTGAGGATAAATCAGTACGAAGATCATCTACTCCAACTTGCAGTGCGTAAATGGCATCGGGAATAGCTATTGTGGTATGGTAAGTGTCAGGTCCAGCAGTGGTAGAACTATTTGTGGCTTCCTGAGGTACAGTGGTATCCATGTGTTTATTAGGCTGAGGTGAATCTGGTGGAGTAAATGTTTTGTTCAACACATCCAAGTCATACAACCAGTTATCCTTGTCGTGCACACTTGTTCTCTCATGATTTGGCAAGGTGAAGGCATGGACAACAGCATTATCAATTAGTAACTCAAATTCCACCGGTCCTAAATTGGCTATGATTCCACGGTTAAAACAGAAGTTGATATCCATCGGGCGAATACTACCGAAAATAACAGAACGGTTCAGATGGTAGCGCAAGCCAATGGCATCAGCGATCATAGTCACTAACCCTCCAATGATAATGAGGTGAAATGAGTCACGAGCCAGCTTTAGAAAAGTAGCTAACATAAACGGGGCAGCATTGACCGGCCTTCCTTGTGAGGCACAAAGCATGATATAAAGCTCATCTCGAGATACAGCATAAACATTCTCTTTCTTCTCGAAAAGAGTGTGAGCAAGGATCTTATGGAAATACCTAATTCCAGGATTGTGAATACTCTCAGAAGACATGGCATTTAGGTCAGGATGGTAGTTACCTGTGATAGTACCCCAAAATTGTGTAGCATCTTCAGGGGTTTTAGTGACAACATCGGGATCATTGGGAAAACCCAACAATTCAGCCATCTCATGGTGAGTAAAGCGGTATTTGTTTCCAAACAAACGGAAGGTAGCCAATCCACGGCCAAATCCATACCCTCGAGTTAGTTCATAGTATAGGGAACTTAGGAACTCCAAGGTCAGGTTATGGTAGGTGCTGAAAATTTTTGTTAAAGCAGAGTTGGTCCAACCAAGCTGGTTAAAGAAGTAAACAACACTGTCCCTAATGCTAAGGGTAACCATAGCTGAGTCATCAGGATAAATCGACAGAGCAAAGTCTCTTTGAGAAAGAGCCTCAAAGCGACTCCTCTGAAGGTCGTTTCTGAACACAACGGCGTGGTTTTCAAAAGTTTGCATGATGGATCTATCCTAAGGACTGTGAACCTAAACAATCAAGAAAGAAAATAATATATTGTTAGGGAAAATACACTACATGCAGGGGTTAGTGCTAATAATAGTCACAACAAACATAATGCAAATGGCAGGGTAATACAGTAACGAAAACACAATTCATGAAGATATTAATTAACATGCTAATACTAATAATAACAATACTAATAATGAAATGTAATCATGAACTAAAGTAATAACGACTATGCATGAGCAAACAAAAATAAATAATACTACTAAGATTTGTGATTTAAGCTCTCACTGAGCGCTCTGTTTAATTCGGAAGCTCGACATTAGAAATATGGAAGAATTTCAGTCGTCTGGAGGAGCAGGAAGCTCTTCCAACTTGCAACTAGAGTAGAATTCTTTGTTTTCCGTCGAATGGTAATGCTTAAGTCTTTGCCCATTTACTATGAATGGTTCACATGAATTTCCTTCGATTTTGACTGCACCGCTGTTTAGAACCCTAGTAACTTTGAATGGTCCAGACCATCTAGAACGTAGCTTTCCTGGGAAAAGTTTAAGTCGAGAGTTGAAAAGAAGAACTGTGTCCCCCTCTCTAAACTCTTTTCTCGCTATTCTTTTATCATGCCACTTTTTGGTTCTTTCTTTGTAAATGTGGGCTTTTTCATAGGCATCAAGTCTCAGTTCTTCAAGTTCATGGATGTCTATAATCCTTTTCTCGCCAGCTGCCATGTAATTGGTGTTTATGGTCCTTATAGCCCAATACGCCTTATGCTCAAGTTCTACGGGCAGATGACACGACTTTCCATAAACCAGTTTAAACGGGGTGGTTCCTATAGGAGTTTTGAAAGCAGTTCTATATGCCCAAAGAGCCTCGTGAAGTTTAATCGACCAATCTTTCCTAGATGTTGCAACAGTTTTCTCAAGTATCTGTTTAATTTCTCTATTGGAAACTTCGACTTGTCCGCTGGTTTGAGGATGGTAAGGTGTCGCTATTCGATGTCGGACCCCATATTTGAGCAATAATTTTTCAAATATGTTTGAAATAAAATGAGATCCTCCATCACTTATAACAACTCTTGGCACTCCAAATCTAGGAAAAATAGTGTTTTTAAATAATCTAATAACTACTCGTGTGTCATTGGTGGGAGAAGCTATCACCTCGATCCATTTTGATACATAATCTACTGCGACGAGTATATACTTGTTTCCATAGGAGGAGGGAAAAGGGCCCATGAAGTCAATACCCCACACGTCAAAAACTTCCACTTCTAGAATACCTTTTTGCGGCATCTCATCGCGTCTAGAAATGTTACCTGTACGTTGGCACCGGTCGCAGTTTAAGACAGCGATATGGACCTCCTTCCAAAGGTTAGGCCAAAATAGCCCTGATTGCAGAATTCTTGCGCAAGTCTTAGAGGTGCTTGCATGCCCTCCGTACGGTGTGGCGTGACAATGAGATATGACATCTTCTATTTCAGATTCAGGGACACATCGACGGAATATTCCATCGGCGCCTCTTCTAAAAAGTAAGGGCTCATCCCAATAGTAATTTTTTAGATCGTGAAAGAATTTCTTCTTTTGCTAGTAGGTTAAATCAGGTGGAAGCGCTCCTGCTGCTAGGTAGTTGACAAGATCAACGTACCAAGGCAGTGAGGCTTCTACACGACATGAAACTTTGTTGGGTTCCTGAAACTCCAAAGGGTCTTCTTGATTCACACTTTCATCTTCCATATGGGCTATAAGTCTATCATACGGAGAATCATCATTGATGGGAACTGGTTTCGGTGCTTGATGTTCTATCCTAGAAAGGTGATCCGCCACTACATTTTCGGCTCCTTTTTTATCCCTTATTTCCAAGTCAAACTCTTGTAGAAGCAGGATCCATCTCAAAAGTCTAGGCTTAGCATCCTTCTTATTCAATAAGTATCTAATTGCAGCGTGATCGGTGTAGACAACTATTTTTGCTCCTACCAAATAGGAACGAAATTTATCTAATGCGAAAACAACAGCTAGAAGTTCTTTTTTCTGTGGTTGCATAGTTCAGCTGTGCACTGTCCAGGGTCCTACTTGCATAGTAGATAGCATGAAGCTTTTTGTCCTTTCTTTGACCTAAGACAGCGCCAACGGCAAAATCACTAGCATCGTACATTATTTCGAATGGTTCATTCCAATCTGGTGGCTGCATAATAGGTGCGGTAATTAAGGCATTCTTGAGTAGCTCAAAGGCTTTCAAACAATCTTCATCAAATATAAATTCAGCATCTTTCATTAGCAATCCAGTCAGTGGTTTAGTGATCTTAGAGAAGTCTTTAATGAATCGTCGGTAGAAACCGGCATGTCCAAGAAAGCTGCGGATTTCTCTAATGGTTTTCGGAGGCTGAAGGTTTTCTATTATTTCTATTTTTGCTTTGTCTACTTCAATCCCTCTTTCAGATACAACATGTCCTAACACAATCCCTTCTCAAACCATGAAATGGTATTTTTCCCAATTCAGCACCAGATTGACCCTGACGCATCTCTCGAGAACCAATTCTAAGTTCGATAAACATCCCTCGAAACTTTGCCCACAAACAGAGAAATCGTCCATAAACATCTCCATTATATTATCTATAAAGTCGGCGAATACGGCCATCATACATCTTTGAAATGTTGCAGGGGCATTGCATAGTCCAAACGACATCCGTCTATATGCAAACGTTCCATAAGGACAAGTGAATGTAGTCTTTTCTTGATCGTTGGGATGAATAGGAATTTGAAAGAATCCTGGGTATCCATCTAAATAGCAGAAATACGAATGTTTAGCCAGTCGCTCAAGCATTTGATCTATAAAGGGCAAAGGAAAATGATCTTTTCGAGTGGCTTTATTCAGTTTTCGGTAGTCTATGCACATTCTCCATCCAGTTTGAATACATTTTGCTACAGATTCTCCTTTTTCATTACTAACAACAGTTACTCCTCCTTTCTTAGGTACAACATGTACTGGACTGACCCAGCTGCTATCTGATATCGGATATATGATACCAGCTTCTAAGAGTTTTTGTACTTCTTTCTTGATTGCATCGCCTATGATAGGGTTTATCCTTCTTTGATGTTCCCTAGAAGTCTTACTATCATCTTCCAGCATAATACGATGCATACAAATGGATGGGCTTATCCCCTTGAGGTCAGAGATATTATATTCCAGTGCAGTCGGATACTTCCTTAGAACATGGAGTAACTTCTCAGTTTCTGTCTGTCCCAAGTCAGCGTTAACTATGACTGGTTTTTCAAGCTTTGTATCTAAGAATTTGTACCTTATATTTTTGGGTAGCGATTTTAATTCTATAGCAGGTTTTTGTTCATCGGATGATGGTTTGGGTGCTAATGCAAGACATTTTTTCGAGTAGTCATCGATGAATGGTTTGTTACAATTATCATTTTCGAATAGAGAAGATTCGGTGAATTCAGGTGATTTCACTTCCACTTCTTTTACGCATTCGTCAATGATGTCTAGCAAACAACATGAGTCATTAATAGCTGGGGCTTTCAAGAATTGAGCTAAAATAAATTCGACTTTTTCTTCTCCTACTTCGAAAGTCAGCTTTCCTTTCTTAACATCGATTATAGCTTCAGCTGTTGCTAAAAATGGTCTTCCTAATATAATCGGGACATTATAGTCCTCCTTTATGTCCATTATCACAAAATCAATAGGAATGAAGAATTGACCAATTCGAACAAGGATGTTCTCCAGCATACCTACAGGATATTTGACAGAACGGTCCGCAAGTTGCAGAGATATTTTGGTTGGTCTCAATTCTCCTAATTCGAGTCTCTTGCACGTAGATAACGGCATCAAACTAACACTAGCCCCTAAATCGCATAGACCGTTGTCTATAGCGTACTTTCCTATTACACAGGGTACTGAGAAACTCCCTGGATCTTTAAGCTTAGGTGGCATGTTATTTTGAAGTATAGCGCTACACTCGGAAGTGAGCATAACGGTTTCGTTATCTTAGAGCTTTTTCTTGTTAGATAGAATTTCCTTGAGAAATTTCGCATATGAAGGCATTTGGGTTATGGCTTCCGTGAATGGTATAGTAACATTTAGTTGTTTCAGAAGTTCCACGAATTTCTTAAATTGCCCTTCATTCTTGTTTTTGGCTAATCTTTGCGGATAAGGTATAGGTGGTTTATATGGAGGTGGGGGCACATAAGGTGTTTCCTTCTCCATGACTTCGTTACTCTTGTCATCCGCATCATTGGTCTTTGGTTCATCTTCCATCTCAGTTCCTTTCTTTAGACTTTGATACATGGACGGTTTTGTAAGTCTCGGGTTAACCGGTCCATCATATTCGGTTCTGCTTCGCAAGGTTACGGCATTTGCTTGCCCTTTTGGGTTAGGTTGAGGTTGGCCAGGAAAAGTTCCAGACGGGGCTGGTATTGTTGGTTGTTGTTGGGCTACTTGAGTAATCTGGGTTTCTAACATTTTGTTATGCGTAGCCATTGCATCAAGTTTGCTAGTCATTTGCCTCATCAATTCGCTTGCATGAGCGTTTTGGTTCGCAAATTCCTTATTCTGCTGTATCTGGGCGTTCATGAAATTTTCCATCATAATCTCCAGATTTGACTTTATAGGTGCTTGTGGAGCGGGTGATCCTACCTTATGAAAACCAGGTGGTACGGCAGGTGTCGAACTTGGTGGTTGCAAATCATTATTGTTTTTGTAAGAGAAGTTCGGATGACTTCTCTAACCAGGATTATAAGTATTTGAGTATGGGTTTCCTTGGGTATAATTCACTTGGTCAGTGGAGACACCGATTAACACCTGACATTTGGCGTTTGTATGTCCAGGGGTACCACATACTTCACAGTTAGGAGACACAGCGGCCACGGTAGAGGCTGGTTGTGTTACGGCCAAACTTTCGATTTTTTGAGTTAATGCATCCATTTTAGCATGTATGCGGTCTATTGCACTAACTTCGTACATTCCGCCTTTCGAAGTTGGTTTCTCCGTAGAAGCACGTTCTCCTCCCCATTGGAAGTGATTTTGAGCCATGTTCTCTATGAGTTCAACGGCTTCCTCGTACGGTTTATCCATTAAAGCGCCACCAGCAGCAGCACTTAGGTTCATTTTTGTGTTGTACAGCAGACCATTATAGAAAGTATGGATTATCAGCCATTTTTCAAGTTCGTGATGTGGACAAAGCCTCATCATGTCTTTATATCTTTCCCACGCGTCAAAAAGAGATTCATTGTCTTTTTGTTTGAACCCGTTAATTTCTGCCCTTAGCATAGCTGTCTTACTTGGAGGAAAATAGCGGGTCAAAAAGACTCTTTTTAGATCATCCCATGAAGTAACAGAATTCGCAGGCAGAGACTGGAGCCAAGCTCTAGCTCTATCTCTTAAAGAAAATGGGAAAAGACGGAGTCTAATTACTTCTTGGCTAACACCATTTGCTTTCACAGTGTCAGCATATTGCACGAAGACAGATAAATGTAAGTTAGGATCGTCCGTAGGACTTCCTGAAAATTGGTTTTGCTGAACGGCTTGTAATAGCGAAGGCTTCAACACAAAATCACGTCTTTCGATTTCAGGGCCAGCAATGCTGCTATGCGGTTTATCTTGCGATGGGACAGCGAAATCCTTGAGAGGACGGTATTGCGGGTGTTGGGCCATGCTTTGTTCTGATTCAGTTTCGGTTTCGGAATCAGAATAGGGAACGATAGGATCTGGAAGGAGATATCTTAAGCAGTAGTCGTTGATTCGGCGCCTCAACAAAAGAAAGCGCTCGATTTCGGCAATCGGTTCCACTGGCTCTTCGCCTTGTGAGCAAGTGCTGGGCATACGATTGACAAATTAAAAATAAAGAAAAATTGCCTTAGTCGTTACTGTGCAACAAAAGAGACACAACAAGACTAATTCAATCCCCGATAACGGCGCCAAAAACTTGATCGCGACTTTACGTGTTTGGTCGGATAGATACTGCAAGCATACAGGGTATCTCGTAGTTTTAAAAGATTGTCGAACCCACAGGGATTGATAGTCAAAAGGCAGTGCCCTAATATTGCGGTGCAAGGCTAAAGCAGGAAGTTGTCACGGATAAAAGTGTTAAAGAAAAATAACTAAAATAAAAGGTTTTAGAACAAATAAGGAAACTGAGACCGTAGAATGATTTCCGGGGTTCTTAGGGACTCTATAGGTTCCGGGGCTGAAGTGGATGATGAAGTTGTTCTGAAGGAAATACCGATCTAAAGGCTTAATCTCACACTCTCGCGCTATTGATCGAGTCACGCCTGATAACCCCAAGATTTTACTCTCGCTCGCTCGATAATTAAAAGGCTCTTTTTGAAAACGGGCAAGACCGAAAAGAATACCTAAAGCGCTCTCGCTGTGTTTAGGATCCAGTGTTTTGTGCCTACTATCTGAAGAGTGCCTCAAACTCTCGCTCTGTTGGACTCGTCTTAGTGCATTCCTCACTCTCGTGACGAAATGCTGTTAAGCAGCCTCTCGCCATCGCGACTAGTCTACTTAAAGTTAACTTAGACAACAAAACCATAATTTCGATCATACAACAGTGTTGGTTATCCTACAGAGTCCCGTCGAGACGATGGTCCTCAAACTACGGGCTCATGCAAATTTAGTTAGTCATGGTTAAACGTATTTTTGAAATAATAACAGTGCTGGATTCGAAAACACACATATTACTTAGGTTTTTTTTCTTTTATAAAATTCTGTTCTTTGGTTTTTAAGAAATTTTTTTGAAACAACAGTAAATATAATAGTAAGTATAATGCAATAAACGATAAATGGAACAATAGAGTAATAACCTGAAAGTGCGATGAAATAAACTAAAACAACTTGTATTAATCTGAAATTCGATCCAAGTACAGCAACGGAGTAAAAAGAAAAGAAAAGAAAAGTCGTGATAATCACTCAGTGTGAGCAATTATCACTGTGGCTAATAATTTATAGTTCGGGAGAAAATTCGGCAGAGCTTCCGCAGGGTGTAAATTGGACGATGAATGCTGGGCTGGGAAGTCCTATTTATAGACAGAAACTGGCTCCAAAAAAGTTGGAAAGATTTTTGAATTCAAACTGCGTGCAAACTGCTTCTGGAAAACTGCTCCCGCGATGCATGGCGAACGTCATATGCCAATGGCGAACGCCATTTGGCTAAAAAGAAAATCTGGGCATTTTGGGGCAATGGCGAATGCCATTTGGTTCCCCTTAGGGAATGGCGAACGCCATTCTGCTAGAGGGAGGCAGAAATCTCCAGTTCTGCTCTTTTTCCAATTCTTTTGTCACACTTCTTGTCCTTTTTCTCAATATGACTGATACTGGTCCTGAAATCACAAAGTAAAGGAAAACATAAGTACATGATACAAAATACGATAAAAACTCGATAAAAATATGACTAAACATGCACGAAACGAATCGAAATAACCTATACAAAATTGAGTCGTCATGCCACCACTTATATTAATGTTCTCTCAAACTTTCCACATGTGTATTAATCGCATTCCCATTTGACAGAAAATTAAACACGGGTATCAAGTAGTAATAACAGTAAATGATATATATATATATAGAAAATGCCAAACAACCTAGACCTCTTATGAACTCTAATCCTAAATATTCCCCAGCAGAGTCGCCATTTTTCTGTAGCGTGCGATTTTTGTCGGTGACGCGACCACCTTACCGCAATGGTTGGAATTGGGAGCTACTTTCTGATTTCTTCTTTATCCTATGAAGCTGGAAAGGAAAGGGAAGATATCTAAACTAACCTTGCACGCAAATGTTTTCTTTAACAAATACTAGGAGATTGGGGGGTCCGGGGTCAGGTTATACAAAGGGAAGTTGTCAATTACCCAGTGTATATATGGTTATCTATAGATTCTTTGGCATGTTATTCTATTATCTACTTTCTGGTGTTTATCTGTTATAAATTGGGAAAGTTTCTCCTTTGGGAATATTGAGAGAGTATTTTTGTTGTTTTCAGGTTTTTCGATGTTTTTGGTAAGGTATTGGACCTAAAGTTTTTGTTATGTGTGCTCGCTAAGATTTCACAATATTATGCCTACGTATTCCCGTAAAGATAACAGAGAAATCAGAGCAATCGTAGTTCCTCCTATTCTATGGGAGGAAAAAGATGTTTGGTGTCTTGTTCAAAGCACAAGATTGAAGCTAAAGGGTTTGAGTATTTGTGTCTTATTTAAAGTCCAAGATTGAAGCTAGATTGGTTTGACTGAGAGAGAATTTATCATCTCTAAAGGGAGATATCTCAACTGTTTATCACAGTTGTTGAGTAACTGATTATAAAGGAGAATTACTTTAACTAGAATGTATGGAATCCAGTAATGCCATAATTTATTTTATAAGGGATTTGTCCTGAAGGAATAAACTTTAACTCAGTGTAGAGCAATGCCATTTTTCCTTAGGAGTCTTTCCATGCTAAGAGAGGGACATGGGCTTGGATGTAAATAATCCAGAGGCTTGCCACTTATAGCTGTTAGATGAAAGAGGAAGTTTACCAGGATAAGAGAGGGACCACATCTTGGATTTTTGAATCAACAAGTGTGCCATTTACAGTAGTTATCTGGAATTAGGGTTTTTTTTATTGTTAGTGTGATGTATAGAGAAATTTCTTCCTACAGATAGAACTCTTGATTTTCTCTGAGGGGGTTTTGGTTTTTGTGTGCCTTAACCAAAGCCCAATGTTGAAGCTAAAAGGTTTACTCTACTAGGGAGTTTTATATCTGTCTTGTATAAAGCCCAAGATTGAGGCTGAAAAGAGATTGACTCTTTTGGGGAAAATTTTATCTGTCTTGTACAAAGCCCAAGATTGAGGCTAAAAAAGAATTGACTCCACTGGGGAGAGGTTTTATCTGTCTTGTATAAAGCCCAAGATTGAGGCTAAAAAATAATTGATTGACTCAGCTGGAGAATATGATCTGTAAAGCCCAAGATTGAGGCTAACTTTGCTAAGGGAAAATCATTATACAAAGCCTAAGAGGAGGCTGGTTTGGGAATTTCTTATATAAAGCCTAAGAAGAGGCTAGCTTATGCTGAGGATTATTGAGATCCAGAGACAGGTCCAAATTGGGGCATTGACTCTTGCTGAGTGATTACAGAAGAGTTGAAATATCAGAGATCATGAGGTTCTGATTTTTCTGATGGTTTATTAGTTGTAATTTTACCCTAGCTGGGGAATTTAGAATGAAAGTTTAAAGATTGAGTTTTAAAACCTATGGAGGTTTCAAACTCTGCTGGTGATTGATGAAATGATCAGGGTTTCTTCTTTGCTTTTAGGAAACTGGAGGGTTTCTTTGAAATCCAAGAGGAGATGAGACTTTCCAAGTCTACTGGTATGAAGAAGTTTATCTTTGTATGATGCCCAAGAGGAGGCTGATGTTTTAAGGGATGAGAATCAACCCTAAACTGGTCTGATGTTCTAAATCTTTAGAAGATTAAACTAGCAAAAGATGATTAGGTTTTGTCCGATACCTGTGGGAGGTCTTTGGGTCCTTGTTCTAAGCCCAAGAGGAGGCTAAGAACTTCTAAGAAGCCCGATGGTCCTTGTACAAAGCCCAAGAGGAGGCTGGGGATGCTTTTAGGAAGCCTGTGGGTCCAAACCTGAGAAAAGTTCAAGAAAGGTTTCATCGGGAATAATCTTTCTTTAGTGAACAGTTTTAGGGTTTGAAGAAATTCAAAAGAGGTTTCACCGGGAATTAATCCTCTCTGGGGAAATGAATTTCTTGTACAAATTTCTAATTAGTGACAGTTTTGAGAAAAGTTTCACCGGGAATAATGCATTTCTTTGTGCCATATTGTATAAGCCCAAGAGGAGGCAAGAATGTATCTGGAATTTCCTATGGGGAACTAGTTTTGACTTTGTTAAAAGAGTAACCACTGGTTTGATCTAAAACCTAGACCTAATTATTGGGGAAAACTCTAAGCAAATATATATACAAGTATATACAGATGAAATATATAAACAAGTATGTTGAAGAGTGTAGTAGAACTTACAGGTGTGCAAGCTCCAGCATTACCACCACAGCTGTATGGTTAATTATTCAAGAAATTGAAGAAAGTTTTGATAATAACTTTGAAATTGAATTTAAATCAAAGAATAAAGTTGTTAAAAAAGAAAGTTTGGGGCTTATACTTAAGAAGAGGCCCAGATGAAAAACAATAATTGTACTGTTATTCTGAAAAATTGTATCGGGACTTATACAATGACTGAGGCCTAAAAGTTTACTTTTTATACAAGAGATGGAGCTTACAACTCAAGGAGAGGCCCAGATAAAAATTGTTTTGAAAACGAAGATTGCGCCGAGATTTTTAATATCGTATCGGGACTTATACAATAACTGAGGCCCAAAAAAGGTTTATTTACAAAGGGGTGGGACTTACACTCTATCAAGAGGCCCAAAAGTGTATTGAAAAAAAGAAAGACGGGGCTTACAACTCAAGGAGAGACCCAGATAAAATTGTTTGTGAGGGTGAAAATAATCAAAACCCTAATTTGATTAAAAATGCATTTTAATTTGAATAAAAAATAATAAAATGATCAAACTTATCAAACATGTGTGAAAAACAAGTTGTGATCTTGGATAAATGTTTGGAAAAACATATTTCATTCATATAATGATTTGAAAATCAATTGAATTTGAAAAATCAAGAGAAAGAATTTATTTAAATGTTTAAACACATTTAAAAGGAATTCTTTTCAAAAATTCAAAATATATTAAATAAATAATATCTTTTTTTGATTTTTTTTTGTGGAATAAAATACTTATATTTGTGAATTTTGAAAAAAAGAACCATTCAAAAATGATTGAAATTGAAAGAGAAATTAATTTTTGAAGTTATTAAGAAATTGTGAAAAAATGTGAAAAGAACAAGTGGTAAAAAAATGGGATGGTCCTCCCAAGGTTTGAACCCACGCCCTTGGGGTGTAGGGTTTAAAACTTTACCAACTGAGCCAGGTGCGTTGGTTGATAGAGAATGGGAAGAGTGAATAATATAGGAAACCTTCTTTTGAAAATGGTTCAAAAAAATACCAAAAGGTCTGGGGCGAGGGGGATTCGAACCCCAGGCATCTCGCTCGCTACACACACACAAATACTAGTGTTTTTACTAGGGCGCAATGCCAATTCAAACATATATTGGCAAGGGAAAAATATATAGTAAAACTATATTTGATTCTGAAGAATGGCGCCATGTCCATCACCTTCAACTTCATCATCTTCATCGAATTTTTGGAATCGTATCTCCATCAATACGCAACCATTTTGGATGATTCAAAAACGAAACTTGTCTATTTTTGAACGAGGAATTGAATGGCATTACACAATTTTATTTAAATTCAAAGAATTGAAAGAAAATAGTTTGAAATCGTATGAACCCTAAAAATAGAATTTAAAATGAAATTTCATATGTACAAGATATGAAGCAATTGATTGAGGGAAAATGATCTATAAACTATCAGAAATGCATTGGTAACTTGAAAGGATGTTTATGATGCATGAATTAATGAGTTCAGTTTTGAGGAAGCTAACCTTGCAAGTGAGAATCGAATTCTCTGTTGGAGATGTTACAGATGTGTTCTGATGATCTGTATAGCTTCCTTGACCCTCAAGGATGGTGTTCCAATGTTGTGACTGAATTGAAACCTTCTGAATCACTTGACACGACTCAATCTGCAGCTTTGAGGCAAAATTGAGCAAAAGGATGGTGACTTGAAGATTTTGGTGTTACAGATGGAATGTAAGTGTTTAGATCACTTCTATATGTTGTATATGAGGTGTGTGAACCATTGGTTTGAGTTGCATTGGTCTCCAACTCAAAACCCGATAGTGCCTTCTCAAGAAAAATTGAGTTTGGTGTTTAAGAAGGAAATGAGAGAAAGTTATGTTGTAAGTTGCTTTGGTGTGTTTGTAAACATCATAAGAGAGCTCTATTTATAGGTGAATAGATTTGTTAAGCATGAACAATTGGAACTTGAAGGATAAGAACTGAATTCAATGGTCTTGGCTTGGCATAATTGCTTCTTACACAAGGTACAATAGCAGTCCTAAATAGCTCAGCTATGTATTGACTCAATCCACATTCTGCAGACCTCTTAAATGTTGTTTATTAGAGCATCTTGATTACAAGGGATAGGAATCTTGAATATTCACTATTTGCATTATTACCCTTTGAATTCAAGGCATATATGCTGAAACTCATCAATTCAAAATGAGAAACTCTTGGCATCTCAGCCTAATTTTGCAGGTTTGATATGAGTTATGATGATCATATTGAATGCATTTGGCTCTTCTGATCATTTCCCCTTGACTCAAAATCGTGGCTTGCAAGAAAACATCCAAACTGTCATGAAAACAGTTGCAACAATGCCTCTTGTGGCAACCATAACTCTTGGCTCAAGTTAAGTTGTTTCATGCCAATGATCTCTTTGGATTGTTGGCAACATGTATAACAACTTTGATGTTTACATTTGAGATTGATTCTTCTTGTAACTAGGTGTAAACATCTCCCAAGTTTTGGTGTTTTACCTAAAATCTGTCTTGGACAAAATTTTCTCTAAGTGTTGGAAAAAGAAGCATTTTCTTGTTTTAGTGATTTTGATTCAACCATAACTCAGAATCCATAATGATTTGGAATGAGATGTAGTTGACATATTTGAAGTATGTCATGAGAGATTCCATTTGAGCTTTGGATGGAAGCAAATGGCTTTGTGGTTTGGGAGTTATGCCCTTGCAAAGTTGGTACCAAATCACTTTTGTTTCATAACTTAGAAAATTTTAAGTTTTCTATGGTTGCCCCTTTTGCAAGTTACCTCATTTTTCTTGATTTTTCTTGATGAATGATGATCAAAACCAAATATTAACATTGTTTTTTACTTAGGGGAGCCATATTTGTGAAAAATTCCAAAATGTCAAACTTGATTTTGGGCGCAGTTGACTTTTTTTGTCAAATGAAATTTAAACTGTGTGATCCTCTATGCAATCAAGTGCTTGGCCTAATTCAAACCTAATGGCTGGATTCCATAGATGTTTTAGGGTGTATTGAATCATGTCCCAAGGTTCGGGAACATGTCTTGGTCAAAAGTAAAAAATACAGTTGACTTTTTCTTCAAAACCCTAAATGTGGTCCAGATGAAATTGAAACTTGTGAATCAAGCTTCTTGGATCAATCCATTGTTGTAAATGGATCAATGTGGTGTATTTGAGGCCCTCAAATCATGTCTTGAGGTCTTGGCTCATGTCTTGTCTCAAAAGTCAACATAGGGGTGAATTAGGTCAAGAAACCCTAATTCCGGATTTTTGATGAATGCTTCACCTGATGCTAATTTGACTTTATGAGTGGATCCATGAGGTCCCTTGGAGCAATTTGGATCATGTTTTGAGGTATTAGCTCATGCCCAGATGAAAATTTTCTTCTAGAGGCCTTGGTCGACCAAAACCCTAATTTTGTGACATTGTCGATCTTGAGGCTTGATCCACTTGGAATGTTGCAATCTTGTGCTTGATTCTTGATGTGGGAGACCTCTTGATCCTTTATGGGTGTTTGAGAGGCTAGACAAGTTGAAGATCATGTCATTTCTTGATTGATCATTTGTCTAAGTGCTCTGAGAGGGCTTGAAACCCTAATTCTTGATTGTAGGTGAGTGCTCAACAATCCTTAAGGAGACTGATGAGGCATGAAGGTAGATCCATATTATGGTAATGATTTACACAATGATGGAAAATCTTGTGGTCAAAATTTTGGGGATGACAATCACATCCAAGTTTAGGCCGAACCATTGATTCTAAGCTACTCTTGAGCCAAGCCATGTTAGAATTTGCTTCAAAATATTTCAAATTATTTTCGAATTTGGTTTCAAGGTAATTAGTTTCTAAGTGTTTGTTTCTGTGGTTAAGGTTTCACTTCAAAAATCTATTGCAAGGCATTTTGTTTCAAGTCTCACTTCAAGTTGCAAAAATCTCATTTCAATATATATTTCAAAACCTCTGCGGTTTGGAAATGACATCAGGCTATTGTGTTTGGTCCAATTCCCGTGAAACGAATTAAATTCAATGCATAAATTCAAATCAATGGCATATCAACACCCATGTATCCATCTGGGTTAGAAAAAGTAAATTCATCCTCTAGTGTCACACGTTTACTTTTTTCATCAAGAAAATCCAAGTACGAGGTTTAAAACTCTTCACAAAATAAAAGTACAAGATTTCAAGCTCTCTTTTTCCATGCCGAGATTACCGAATTCATTCAAAATACAAAAGCGACAGTGAGAATACAAGGATTAAAATTTACATTTTATTTCAAAGACTTGCAAGCCTAAATTCCATAATGCCTAGACGACTAAAGGTCAAAGTTGTGAAGCCCTTCCCCAAGCATAATGCCACAGCCAAGCATCTTCCAAGTATCAAAACCTTGCGCCATTTTCAGCCAGCTCCATGAGCCTAGTCATCTTCCATTGTTTGTCAAAGCCCAGCTTCACCAAGATGTTATCAAGCACATGAAAGAGGAAAGTGAACAATAAGTAGTGAATGTGAAAGCATCAAGAAATAGACAATGACAGTCAAGATGAAGAATAATAGCAGCATTAGCATACATTGCCTTGAATCTCTAAGATCATGAAGAATGACGAACAAACATGGCATACACGAAAAAATGAAATTAAGGAAAAATCAGCCATTCATTGCAAGGACAGAATTTATGCGCAAGAATTCTTACCATCACAACATTCCAAAACAAGAAATCAGAACAAAGACATCCTCATCTAACATTTCCCAAAACAGTCCGAAACATGATTAAGCAAGATAATCTGAACAAGGCAAGTGTCATCATAGTTGGTCATAACAATTACACACTGTCAGACATGTTTGGATTAAAGAGGAAACAATTTCAAGATAGTTCTTAACATGTTCCCAACACTTTTAAATCCTTTCCAAAACAACAGTTTGCATCAGAATTAATAGCATTCAATTCACAAACTTCGGTCAGCTGAATCTATAAAGGACCGATACTCACACCAGAAAAGAACGAGCGATCACACCACAGAGAACGACCATACGATTTGCAAAAGAGAACATTCACAGAGAAAAGAGTTCATAACACACATGAACAGATTCACGCGAACAGAAAACCACAACCTCAGTGTTTCATCATATCAGCGAAAAACACATCACCAGTTCACATCAAGAAAGTTCACCAGTTCATAATAATATCAACAGGGAAGTTCAGATACACAAACACACACAACCATCAGAAAATTTCACACATCGCAAGCAAGAACAACAGCAACATAGGCGCATAGCAGTAAAAAAGACTTCTCACGACATACACACATACGGTTGGGGAAAGTACGTATTGAAGAAATTCGAAGAACAGAAGCGAGGAAGAATCACATACACACAAAGAAACAAACATTCTCAGCATAGAATTGGGGAAAAGGAGAGAAGTACCGTCGAAGCCGCCGTGTCAAAACCGCCGAATTGAGACTCTCCATCCTGTTAAATATAATTCATAGTGTGTCGAAGTCGAATATCATTCATATTGTCGAAGGTATTTCGACAGATTTATGTTAGATGTGATTTAGATTGGATTCATATCTGTTTTAATTAGATTAGATTTTATATGATTTTGATTAGATTTGATATTTTGGGCTTTAAAGTTTTTGGGCCTTTGTA
Source organism: Lathyrus tuberosus (assembly GCA_022829125.1). Classification (NCBI taxonomy): domain Eukaryota; kingdom Viridiplantae; phylum Streptophyta; class Magnoliopsida; order Fabales; family Fabaceae; genus Lathyrus; species Lathyrus tuberosus. The sequence goes on along the minus strand of JALAZF010000003.1, from coordinate 37,157,637 downwards.
AATCTAAATCTATATAAAGGGAGTATCCCTTGCATTGTAAACACAATAATTGTATTCACAGTTTGTGGGTAGCAAGTGAAAGTGCAACAGATTCAAAATCCCACAGTTCCGGGGTAACATTCTTTTCTCCAAATATTTCTCTTCTCTCTCGTTTTCTTTTCTTGCTGTTCTTGTTCTTCATTTGTTCTTCATTGTCATTGCGTATTGTGTGGGTTGGTGATCAATCTTGAGATCAAGATTGAAGCGAAATCATCATAGGGTGTGGTGAATTTCCAACATCTGGTATCTAGAGCTCCGGTTGCGATTCAAGGAGGAAAATCGTGTTGGCTATGAATCATTTAAATGGGCACTTTCCGGCGACCCTACCAATTCTCAAGAAAGATAATTATGACAATTGGTGCAAGCAGATCAAGGTGGTTTTCTGTTATCAAGATCTGTGGGATCTTGTGAAGGAAGGAGTAACACCGCTTGGGGAAAACACGACGGATCAAGAAAAGGCTGCACTCAAAGATTTGAAGAAGAAAGATTATAAAGCGCTGTTTATAATCCATCAATGTGTTGATCCAGATAACTTTGAAAAAGTTAGCGATGCAGAATCAGCAAAGGAAGCGTGGGAGATTCTTGAAAAATCGTTTGGAGAACTCACAAGAGAACCTATGAGTTGCTTCAGATTGAAGACAATGAAAGTATTACAGATTTCTTCACAAGAGTTACAAAACTTGTGAATCAAATCAAAGTATGTGGAGAAACGCTGACGACGAAAGCAGTTGTCTCAAAGATTTTGAGATCGTTGGCTCCTAAGTTTGACCACGTGGTAGTAGCCATAAAAGAGTCGAAAGACTTGTCAGTATTGACAAAGGAAGAGCTTCAAGTGACACTTGAGTCTCATGAACAAAGGATGGCTGAAAGAGCTGCAGCAAAATCGAAGAGTGATATGGCTTTGCAGGCGCAGTCAGAAAAGGAAAGGAAAGGCAAAGGAAACGTGAATGGAAACAAAGATAGAGGAGGCAGTAATTCGACTCAGAAGAAACCTTGGAACCAAGGCAATCAAAGAGGTGGTGCTGCAGGTAGAGGAAGAGGTGATGGTCGAAAGCCAAACAAAAGTCACATTCAATGTTTCAATTGTCAGAAGTATGGCCATTATGTTAGTAACTGTCCAGAAAAGAAGAAAAATCAAGAAACTGATGCAAATCTGGTGAAGCATGAAGAAGAAGAGACGTTGCTGATGGTCACAACGAAAGATGAAGAGAAATTCCAAGATAAGTGGTACTTGGACTCAGGATGCTCTTCACACATGACTGGAAGAAAATATTGGTTTGTCAACATGAAGCCCTCGTCGAAGAACACAATGAAGTTTGCAAATGACAACACTCTAGCAGCTGAAGGTGTTGGTGATGTTCTGATTATGAGGAAAAATGGCAAAAGGTCAACAATTTCCAATGTGTTGTACATACCAGGCATGAAGAGTAATTTGCTCAGTATAGGGCAGCTAGTCGAAAAGAACTACAAGGTAGTTGTCGAAGACAAGATGATGAGAGTTCTCGACGCAAGTGGTAGGTTGATCTTGAAGGCTCCAATGTCTCAGAATAGGACCTTCAAGATTGAACTAAATGTGATGGAGCACAAGTGTCTAGCAACAGCAGCCAGCAGAGATGAGTGGTTATGGCACTTTTGACTAGGCCATCTCAACTTCAATGACATCAGAGAACTGAAGAGAAGAAATATGGTGTCAGGATTACCAGAAATCGACATTCCTAGTGAAGTCTGTGAAGAGTGTGTTCAGTCGAAACAACACAAGAATAGCTTCAGCAAGGATGCAGGAAGGAAGTCGAAGGCAATTCTTGAAGTCATATACTCTGATGTATGTGGTCCAATCCAGGTGGATTCGATTGGTGGCAACAGATATTTTGTCACGTTTATAGATGACTTCAGTCGAAAGTTATGGACTTATCTCATCAAGAAGAAAAGTGATGTGTTTGAGGTATTTGTCAGATTCAAATCCATGGTCGAAAGACAGAGTGGTCGAAGGTTGAAAACTATGAGGACAGATGGTGGTGTAGAATATGTGTCGAAAGAGTTCGAGGCATTGTGTAGAAAAGAAGGGATTGTGCATGAGGTGGTGCCACCCTACACTCCACAGCAGAATGGGATTGCAGAACGCAAGAACAGAACCATCATGAACATGGTAAGAAGTATGTTGAATGGAAAGCATCTACCCAAAGAATTATGGGGAGAAGCAGTTTCGACAGTAACATATCTTTTGAACAGATGTCCGACGAAGAAGCTTAAAGGAGTCACACCAGAAGAATGTTGGTCTGGTGACAAGCCTAGTCTCAGTCACTTGAAAGTGTTTGGATCTATAGCACATAGACATGTGCCAGATCAGTTGAGAAGGAAGCTTGATGATAAGTCAAATCAGATGATCTTGATAGGATATCATTCGACTGAAGGTTACAAGTTGTTCGACCCAATGAATAAGAAGGTAGTGATCAGCAGGGACGTGATCATAGATGAGCTTAAAGAATGGGATTAGAAAGAGAAAGCCAAGAAGGATTCAGTGAGAATCTCTTGTGAAGAACCAGTCACTGAAGTCGAAAGAGAAGTTCGACAGGAACCAGTTGAATATGAAGCAGGTTCAAGCAGACCTAGACGAACAAGACACATGCCTGCAAGGTTGCAAGAATGTGTAATTACATCAGATGATGTGGTCGATGAAGAAGGTGAGCTGGTACATTATGCTTTCTATGCAGATGTCGAACCAGTCAATGCAGCTGAGTCATTGAAAGATTTGAAGTGGGTGAAAGCAATGAATGAAGAGTTAGAATCCATCGAAGTCAACAACGCATGGTCACTTATCGAATTGCCTCAAGGAAAGAAGGCAATTGATGTGAAGTGGGTTTACAAGGTAAAGGTGAATCCTAGAGGAGAAGTAACTCGACACAAGGTGAGACTTGTGGCGAAAGGATTTCTTCAGAAGGAAGGAATCGACTTCGATGAAGTGTTCGCACCTGTTGCTAGAATCGAAACAATCGGGTTGGTTGTTGGCCTAGAAAATATGAACAATTGGCACACATGTCAGATGTACGTAAAGTGTGCATTCCTTAATGGTCCCCTAGATGAAGAAGTTTATGTCGCACAATCAGCTGGGTATGTGAAACGAGGCGAAGATGGAAAAGTGTACAGGCTGCATAAAGCCCTGTATGGACTTAAGCAAGCTCCAAGAGCTTGGAATAAGAAAATCGACAGCTTCTTAAGGGAGAAGGAATTTGTGAAGTGTACAACTGAGCATGGAGTATATGTAAGAAGAAGCAATGGCGAATTGCTTATACTATGTCTCTATGTCGATGATTTGTTGATAGCAGGAAGTTGCAAGAAGGAGATCGAAGATTTCAAACATGATCTAAGCGAGTAGTTTGAAATGTCAGACTTGGGAAATCTCTCATATTTCCTTGGTATCGAATTCTACAAGACTAATAGAGGTTTGATGATGCACCAACGAAGATATGCAGGCGAAATACTCAAGAGATTTGAGATGCAAGATTGCAACTCAACTTCGACTCCAGCTGAGACCAGACTGCAACTATCGAAGGACCCAGACGAAGATTATGTCGACCCAACCCAATACAGAAGACTTATTGGGTCACTTAGATACCTTTGTCACACAAGGCCTGACTTAGCATACAGTGTTTGTATGGTAAGTAGATTCATGCAGAAGCCAAAGGTATCACACCTAACAGCGACGAAGAGGATACTGAGGTATCTAAAAGGGACTCTCGACTATGGCATTTTGTTTCCTGCAGCTAACGAAGGGAAAGAATGCAAGTTAGTGGGATACACAGACTCTTGCTGGTGTAGTGATGCAGAAGATAGAAAATCCACAGCTGGATATGTGTTTATGTTAGGTGGTGCACCAGTTGCTTGGAGTTTGAGAAAGGAGCCAGTAGTGGCATTTGTCATCATGCGAAGCAGAATATATAGCTGCTTCTCTTTGTGCATGTCAAGCAACCTGGATGGTGAACTTGGTCGAAGAGATTACAGGGAAGAATCATGGAGCAATTACCATGAAGATTAACAGCATGTCAGCTATAAATTTGGCGAAGAATCCAATAGCTCATGGACGAAGCAAGCACATCGAAATGAGGTTCCATTATCTTCGAGAGCAGGTAGCAGAAGGGAAGATGAATTTGGAACACTGCAGAACTGAGAATCAGATTGTAGATATCATGACGAAGGGAGTGCAGGTCGAAGCCTTCAGAAAGCTAAGGACTATGATGAATGTAGACAGGTTAGACACAATGAATTAGGTGGTGTGTTAAATATAATTCATAGTGTGTCAAAGTCGAATATCATTCATAGTGTCGAAGGTATTTCGACAGATTTATGTTAGATGTGATTTAGATTGGATTCAGATCTGTTTTAATTAGATTAGATTTTATATGATTTAGATTAGATTTGATATTTTGGGCTTTAAAGTTTTTGGGCCTTTGTAAATCTAAATCTATATAAAGGGAGTATCCCTTGCATTGTAAACACAACAATTGTATTCACAGTTTGCGGGTAGCAAGTGAAAGTGCAATAGATTCAAAATCCCACAGTTCGTGGGTAACATTCTTTTCTCCAAATATTTCTCTTCTCTCTCGTTTTCTTTTCTTGCTGTTCTTGTTCTTCATTTGTTCTTCATTGTCATTGCGTATTGTGTGGGTTGGTGATTAATCATGAGATCAAGATTGAAGCAAAATAATCATAGGGTGTGGTGAATTTCCAACATATCCTAGCATTTCACAGTTCGTATCGGTAAACTCTTCTCCATTTTGATAACTCGTTGTTGTTGTTGTCGATGTTAACTTATAATAGAATGTTTTAGTGTTTTGAGAAATTCGGAAACGAGACCGTCAGCGATGTCCGTGCGAAAGAGTAAGAATGCGAGAGCCGCGTGCGAGAAACGTCGACAAAAGCGAGTTGTGCGCCACCTTGTTTCATGTTCACGAGAGGGATTGTCGAGAGGTGAAAGACTATAGGGGCTGCGGTGAGAGAAAACTGATTGCGTGAGGTGAGCGAAAGAAGGAAAATGGGGAAGAGAGATGGAATTTTGAGGAGGGTGGTGGTCTTGATTCAGTCCCTACCTAGCCGTATTTCC